>CAWUFW010010249.1:0-713676 GCA_963921515.1 Calotriton arnoldi | reverse complement strand
CCACCGGCAGGCTCCTTGAACTGCTCTCCCTCCGGTGCAGTGCTCACTGTGCTGCGGTACTCCCCGCGTCCGGCCCCCTGTTACCGCCCGCCGCCGGGCCTCAGCTCACCGCAGTTTGGCCTGTTCTTCTTGTTGCAGAGACTCACCGGTGGGTGTCGTAGCCCGTTCCTCTCCCCGAGGCCGCAGCCGAATTCAGCCCAGCTCTGCAGCCGCCATTTTGGTAGTCCGCTCCCACAGGTCCGTCTCCCGCAGCGTCGCGGGTCGCTCCCGCTCCTCTCCCCCGGTCAAGCTGCTGGGCTCAGCGTGTCTTGCACCCTCTCCCTGCGGGGGCGCAACGGTGGGCGCTATGGGCTGCCCGTGCCCGAGGGTCTCTGCCGATCTCAGCTCAGCACCACAGGCGCCATTTTCTTCTTGCCTCGCGGGCCCATCGCCGGGAGCCCCACCGCTCGCTTCGTCCGCGTAGCGCAGAGTCGGGTGGCAGGCCGTTCACTTGTCCCTCGTGTCGGGAGCCTGGGGGGGTCCTTTGTTCACCTCTGGGCCCCCCACGAGCTTCAAGATGGCACTAGATGGGGGATTGCCGGCGGGAGCTCGGACCTAAGATTCCTCCGCCATCTGCGCCAAGCCACGCCCCGTGCTTGACTCCCCCATGGCATGCTAGGTGGCGAAAGTTGTCCCAAAGCACCTTTCTGTGCCTTTTGACTCCCCCTTTGCCGAGACCCTTTCCTTCTTTGCTGAGTCGAGACATGTTCTTCTCTCACTTAGAACAGTGCTAAGAATGTATTTATTTTTTTATTTAATTATAAAGGACGGCATCTACCACAGGCATCTTTGTGCTAGGATATTAATCAGTTCGGAACGCAGGGGAGAGAGACAAAACCAGAAAGTCTGGTTAGCAGAAGAGATGAGTCTTAAAATGTGTTTGAACAGGGCATATTCCATCTTCTGTATATTATGGTCAAGGAGTGCTTGCCACAGTTTAGGACCCAGCACTGAAAAATATCTCCCTCTGCAGCACACTTTCTCAAAACATTTAACTATGAACAAGTTCTGTGAGTAAGATCTAAGAGCTTATGTTGGAACATAGGGAGTGATGATGGACAAGAGAATGTTTTTACCAGTATGGTGACCTGTTCACTGTAAACTGCAGAATACTATACATTGAATTTAATGTTTGCTGAAGAGTTGTTGTGGAGCTTGTCTTGCCTCTTTCACCTCATCAAATTCCTGGAGACCATAGATGAGGAGAATCACCATGTCCTGCATCCACTGGGGGTTCCTTAGAAGTGCCTCAGTGGTGCCAAGACACCATATTCCAGATTACATATTATTAGAGAACCATCTACTGTGCACATTTGTTCTATGGGTTGAAAGGCACATTCTTCTTAAAAAACATAGAAGAGGAACGCAAGACTACCAGATCTTCTGAAACTGGGTCTTAATTCGTAAATTATGATCAAGTCAGACACCCATATTTTTACTTTAGTTACTAGTGCAGGGATGTCTGACAGGGAGTTAGGCCAAATACTTTCAGTCTATATCGGTGAATTGCTCCTAACAGCCATAATCTTTACTTTTATTACCATTTAACTTCAAAAAGCTCTCAGCCATTCAGGCCTGTACTGCTAAGAAGCAGTTGCAAAGGCAACTGATTCCATCTGTAGGACTTCGGTTGAACCACCATATCAGTTGCTTATTATATGCATATAAAAGGACCTTTATAACAATGCTATGACTCAACTCTTCCAGAAGCTGAACACAGATTTGAATCAAAATGTGAGAGAGTGCCAACCTTTGAAGGATCCCAGGATCCATTAACATGTTTGCTGGTTAGAAACGGTTGACGAAGACTGCATGTATCTGACGTTTGAATATCGATCTAAACCTTTCAAGAGTGTAATAACATCTTGGGCCACACCTAAGCCTCTCCTTGGTGTACACCATTAAGTTTTTGTGACTCCCTGGGTTGCAGACACATTGCCTATTGGTGGCTCCCCTAGACGTTTCAGAGAAATCATTTGTATTCTCTTAGGTTACACAAAAAACACTCCTGGTTGGCCACATAGAATCTTTGGTTAAGTCAGTTGAATCCTGATGAAAAATGTGCCTACTTGTGTCAATTGATGCAGCTACTCAGTGGAACCCACTGACTGTTTCTGATAAAGATGATTGTATTTTTGAGGAGTTACACCTTCAAAAGATTCCCTCATAGTGCTCCTGGATGAACCATTCAGAAAGTTAGAACACACCAGTTGTAACCTTTCAGGTCACATCTACTCTGCTCCTGGGTAGACACCATAAATTCTGAATACATCGACTTCAACCTTTTGGGATCTGCACCTCACGGTCACCCTTAAGCATAAGGGTAAGGTAAGGGTAAATTAGTTGTAATGTCTTGAGAACCTCTCCCCCGTCGGTCGAACTTATGTCGCTCTTGGTTGGTTCTCATTGAATGTTAGTCATTTGTAATTCATGGGTCAGAGACCTATGCAGATTCTATGTGGACTGCACAGAATGATCGAATGGAGCTGATCTCAGCTCTTGGGAGTTGTGCATCACAGATCTTTGCACAATACAATGATGTCTTTAGCTCATTATCAGTATGAGGGAACAGATGGTCCTCACTTATGCCCAAATCCAGAGTGCGCACATCAGACCTCACAACTGTTTTCTATCCGTCTTCCTCCAAATCTCCTCTTAGATCCCTTCATGTTCTACTCTGCTCATCCATCACCCCCACTTTCTCTCAGCATCATGTCATACCCTCCACTAATTCTAAACCCCACCTACTCACCAAACATTATTTGTCTCCTGATCAAAGTAAGGTCTATGTCCCATACTTGTTATAACATACAAGATCATCCCACTGATCAAAAACCAAACTATGCATCATTACTAAACTTGTTTTGTGGATAATGTAGCCCCCAGTTTTACATGAAGTATTGACACATGCCAATAACATCATCCTTTTTGCTACACTAAGGGCCTGATTACGATGACGGTGGGACCGCCACCGACAGCCCGTTGGTGGTGGTCCCACCCCCATCATAATAGTGATTCCCGTCCACCACATTAGGATGGCGGGCGGATGTTTGGCGGTCGGAGAGACCGACCGCCACGGATCCAACCAGCTAAGGGAGCCTGTCGCACCGCCAGACAGAACCGCAATCCCTACAATGGGGATTACGATGTTCCTTACCGCCGGCCGTTTCCTGGCGGTTTACCCGCCATGAAAAGGCAGGCAGAAAGGGAAATTGGGAGCCCGTTGCGGGCCCCTATTCACCCTTGGCCCTCAGACATGGACCCATATATCCCTGCACCATGTGGCAGGTACCGCATGGTGCCTGCCACATAGTGCAGGGATATGCAAAAGGTGTATGTTTTGTACTGCGGCGTGTGCACACACCGCAATACAAAATATACACTTTGCGACCGCCTTGAAGGCGGTCGCATTCTAATTGACATGGCGGGACCACTGACAGCTAGTCGAGCGGTCCCATCCCCGACCGCCATCATAATGAGCCCCTAAATTCAGAAGGGCCATTGTCTAAAAGTCTGTACTCATTGTACGCAGGTCTTCATCTTTTGTGGCAGTTTTGTTCACTTCTAAATGTGAAACCCTTCTAGAAATGTATCATTTCTCCAACAGTCATCTTTCTCCTTCGTCATAATTTGCCATCCCCTCTGTACAACCCCGAATTCTCCTCCTCGTTCTACAAAGTTTTTGCGTTAATTGTTTCTCACCACCGCTCATTGATCATCCATGTTTTTTGCTATCTAGTTTGACTTTCCGGGCCATGGAATGGCAGGCAACATGTATCCTCCCCTCCCTGGAACCCCTTGACCTATGAGGAATTGATCTTTTTACTGTGATTTCTCTCATGTTTTTTTCTCTTGACAGCTGTCATTTTGATCTCTAACATGTCTGTAGGTCCCTAAAGGAGTCCAGCCACTAGTTCTCTGTTTACAAAATTGTCATATCTGTCACTCTTGTATGACAACTGTCAGTGCACAGGATGGCTATGCAGTTGCATGGAGTGCAGATATGGGGTGTGGGAGTGAAGAAAATATTTGTTTCCCATTTATACTTAAAAATGCCACATGAGAGGTAATTTAGAGAGCAGCATATGAAGGACGTCTGCTGTGAACCAGTGGGTGCCCGGCTCTGTCTCATTTTTGGTTCCTCTCTCTGACTAGGAGGTGGGGAAGTGTTTTGATTCTGACAGTTGAGCCTGAAATTGGCCCTGTCATGTCAATGGGAACATTTTCAATGAAAATTCCTTCTCACTCCGGAGGGGGGTAGGACTTTAGATACAGAAAGCAGGAATCTGCTGAACCAAAGGAGTCACTCTCATCCCAGCAGCTGAATGGATCGCCGGCCAAGGGTTAATAAGCCTCATTGTCTAAGTATTGCATGTCTTCCAACAGCTCTTTTGCAGTAACATCTAACAGCTACATAAATATTAGATGACATTCCATTTCTAATTTTTGAACCACAATCGCTTCAAATTAAAACCAAACTTTCAGCTTGCAAGTAAAATAGTCTAAAAGGGTCACAGTTGAAGCCACATTTGTTTAATTAATTATGCTATGGCAGTTATCAATATGACTGATATTCTGTCTGAGCTCAACTGAGTACATTTGAATGCCAAACACAGTTCTGTTTGAGTTTACACATTTTACGTTTTTATCATTCCAGCATAGTTTCTTTTTCATAGTTCCTGATTATTGACCTACCCATAGTTTATATCATTTCATATTTTTCTACGTCTATGCCACTGTGTACTGAATGCTTGTTGTTAGTGTGTGTTAGTCACTGATTACCCACAAACATTTCATTTTAAATTGCATTCTGTGGGGATCTTAACACCGCCCCAAGGTGCTACCATGCTCCAGAAAGCGCATGTTGTACATCCTCTGGTCAGGCGTGGCCAGGGGCTATATAATAAAGGGGCAATGACCACATTTGGTCTTTAGCCCATACTCTATAACAGTGGCTGTGTCTCAGTTATTTTGTATGCGTGAGCCAGGCCCTGCTATACCCACGCAGAGGCCTGCGACACTGGTGACGAGGGTGGGCCTCATCGACCCCAGCGGCAGGCCCTACCAATCATCGGTGGACACCTTGTGGACCATCGCGATTAGCCTTGTGCCGCAGCTAGCCTTACCCATATTCCAACTGCCAGCATGTCTTGTCTCGCCTGCTGGGCCATCTGTCCCCTGAGGTGTTGGCACTGTACTCGCTGCGCGGGACATCCCCCGACTCGCCGGCGCTCAGTCAGAGCTCCTGCTACTAGTGTGAGTCATCCGCCCACGCTGCCATGCACACCCCGTGTCCGCTGCAGGCTCAGTACACCGCTCTGCCTGCCTGCAGCAGAGCGTGTTGGAACGGCCCCTACCTCCTCCTGGTCTCCTCACGCTCAGCTGAGCGCTTCCTTTGTTCCAGGCCCACAAGAGAAGCCTGCCTGCTGTATGCCCAGAGGCAGAAGAACTGCTGCACACTGAGTCTGAGGCTCTTCAAACACACCATCAGTGCAAACAAGCATTGGTATATGCAGGTTTTTCCCTCAGGACAGTACTAAGAGCACTCACATTCCACTGCTGCAAGTCGCTCCACCAAAGTGCTCACAGGACCCCTCAACCATGGCTGATGATGCCAACAATGCAGTACCCCCGCAAGGACCACCTCCCAACCAAGTTGTCCCACAACACGTGCTAGTCGGTGTGCTGCCTCCATTCAGTGAACTCCCCAACCCGACCACTGCCTCGCCATGCTGGAAAATGTGGACCGGACAGCTGGATAACTACTTTGTCGCTACACGGGAGATTGACAACACTCTCAAAAGATCCCTCCTGCTTCATTGGGGGGTAGGAAATCTATAAGCTATTTGAGCACCTGCCAAACATGGTTGTGGCAACCGACTATGACGCATCAGTGAGAGTGCTCTATGCACATTTTGGTCCACAACTAAACCCTGACTATGAACGCTTTAAGCTCCGCCACGTCCGCCAACATGAGGGGGAATCCCTGGACACATTCTACGCATGACTGAGAGAACTAGCCAGTACCTGCACCGCGGACGACCAACCCAAGGAAGTGAGAGCACAAATCATACAAGGTGCAGAAATAAAATGCTGAGGGGCCTCGTCCTGAGGCAGCCCAACATTACCCTGGATGACATTCTCATTCTGGCGTATTCCCATGACCTGCCCACCACCAGGGCTACGGAAATGGACATAGCCATTATACAAAAACCAGAAAGGAACCTTCCCAGTGAAGATAGAATGTGCCGACACCATATACGCACGAGGCAAGATGAACAGACCCAGGACATTGGCGCCTCCTCCATCCAGGTCCCGCTGTGGATACTGCAGATGCGAGGAGCACGCCTTCAAAGAATGCCCAGCACAAGGACGGACATGCTCAAAGTACAGCACACTAAACCACTTCGCCTAGGCATGCAGAGGTGGACCCACAGGAAGAGGCGCTCGAGGAAGGTGAGTGCCATTCAAAGCAGTAAGGCAACTGTCCCTGGATGACCCAGAATCCCAGGGTGCTTCCAAGCTGTCACCGCGTCACTTAGGCCCAGATCTCTGTACTGGGGTGAATGTATGACATTGTTCTGCATTCTGTCCATCAACTGTTGTTTTTGCATTTGTCACCCCGAGTGGGACGGGTATGCCCAGACGTGGGTCCTGTGCTCTCCATGCCACTGGAATCAAGCTATCCTGGCTGAAGAGGGGTGAAACCCCGAAACCGGTCCTAGGATGCTTGTTTTCAGTCCAGGGAGGACCTGGCTTGGCAGTTCGGGCTGGACTGTACCCATGAGGCACAGGGTCAAGACTGATTTGCATATAGCTGGGTTCAAACTGGAATGGCATGGTGAGCAAAAAAACGATGGATTTAGGCCCAGATCTCTGTACTGGGGTGAATGTATGACATTGTTCTGCATTCTGTCCATCAACTGTTGTTTTTGCATTTGTCACTGCGTCACTGGCACAGATTAGAAGATTAATCGCCGGACGATGAGGAGGAAGCGTTCCTCATCTCGTTCACAAATGATCTGAAATGGAACAGACGACCCCAGCCCACGTGCATAGTTGAGATTGTAGGATCCAGCATCAAAGCCCTCATCAACACCGAGGCCTCCATAAACGTGATGGGGATCCAACACTATCAGCGCCTCCAGCCACGGACTCATCTATCTCCAACAACCACCAAAATCTTTACATATGGGAGTCAGACACCACTACCCCTAAAAGAAGATGACAGTGAGAATAAAGTCAGAAGGCCAAGAGATCATGACCACCTTCCATGTCGTCGACAAGGAAGCCGACACCCTCATTGGGAGCCTCACAACTGAGGACCTAGGGCTAGTAGTCTTCGCACACACCGTGAAGGCCTTCCAGATATAAGAGATCCTGAGCCAATTCCCCGATCTATTCACAGGACTTGGGTGCTTGAAAGCCCCTCCAATCAAGCTACATATCGACAAGTCCATCAAGCAGATAGCCTCTGGCACAGGCAGTTTCACCTGAGACCACTTGTTGAGCAAGAACTCAACAAACTCAAGAAGCAAGGGGTGATCTAAAAGTTCTCTAGCCCGACGCCGTGGGTATCCCCCATGGTCATCGCCAAAAAACCGAAGCAACCAGGCAAGATACGGCTATGCACATACATGCGCCTCCCCAACCAAGCCATCAAACATGAGAGGCCCATTACGCCAACAATGGATGACATAATTGCAGACCTAAATGGCTCAAGGTGGTTCTCCAAGCTGGACCTCAATGCTGGAAACCACCAGTGGAAGAGAGTTGCTCTATCACCACGTTCTCAATGCACCTAGGGTTACGCCGATACAAGAGGCTGAACTTCAGAATCTTCAAAGCAGTGGAGGTCTTCCAAGATGCGATCCGGGAGACCCTGTCAGGATTATTAGGTGTCATGAACGTAAGCGACGACATCCTGATCCACTTGACAACCACTGAAGAACATCACCAACACCTCCGAGCCACGTTGAAATGGCTGTCCAAACATGGGGTCACTCTCCATAAAGAGAAATGCTCCTTCTTTCAGAACTCAAGTGAAGAAGGACCCTTCCAGAAAGTAAAGGAAGCCCTGTTCAACAAAACAATAGTGGCCTGCTTTGGCTCCAAAAGGCACACAGAACTGTTGGTTGTTGCCAGCCCTGTAGGCCTGGGAGCTGTACTCACACAAGAAGTGGAACCTGGCAAGTGGGCACCACTCACATTTGCCAGCAAAGCCCTCACGCCAACGGAAGCCCGATACTCACAAATAGAGAGAGAAGCACTGGCCATCAAATGGGCGTGTGGTCACTTCCATCTCTACCCCAGCGGCAGTCCGTTCCACGTGGTCACTGATCACCAACCACTCGTTCCTTTACTCCGTGGCACGGCGCCACATCCTCCACCACATATCGAACGTTGGGCCATCCAGCTACAACACTACCAGATGGAAGTAGTCTATTAACAAGGATCCAAAAACCCAGCAGACTTCCTCTCTCGTGACCAGGGCCGGACTGGGAACCAAAACCGGCCCTGGCCAACTGCTCGGCTGCCCCCAGGGGGGAGAGGGGGGGAGAGCGGCTGAGCTGTTTTCTAGGGCCGGTTTCGGCCGATTTTGTTACAGGGGGCCGATATTGCCGCTCCCCGGTAACAAAAACAGCCCCCCGAAGGGTCCAAAACCGGCCCCCGTCCTGGTGGCCCACCGGGGAAACGCCCGGTGCCCGCTACGGCCAGTCTGACCCTGCTCGTGACCCACCATCCCCGTGGATGACAGCACCGACAGCACCAACACCAGGGAGGAATATGTGAGCATGGTGTCCCGAGGAGCATGCCCCCAAGTGCCCAACATCCCAGAGATCAGCGAAGCGACCAAAGCTGATTAAAGTTATGGATGCGCTCCAACAAGGGTTGTGGCAGAATCTCCTGCGAGATTCCAACAACTGGTACAGCCCTGAGAAGGAATGCCTCGGGAAGATGTGGAAGATGTGTGACGAGTTGAGCGCCACATCGGAAGGTCTCATATTACGAGGAGCATGCATCATAATCCCTGAGAGTCCCCAACTCCGAATGACAACTCTGGCTCACGGAGGTCACTAAGGGACCGTTTGGATGAAATCTTGGACAAGAGAGAAAGTCTGGTTCCCAGGCCTGGAAGCAGCAGAAGAGAATGTCGTGAGACAGTATCCATCATGCCAGCTTACAAGTCTCCAAGACGCACCAGCACCAGTCATCACGGAGGAGCCATGCACCATTCCATGGTCCCAAATAAGCCTTGACTTTGGACGTTTTCCAGATGGATGAGTAACGGCGGTAATAGTCGACAGCTACTCAAAATATCCCATAGTCGAAGTGGTGGACTCAACAGCTTTCGCAAATGTAGCCCCAGTTCTGGAGAGAAGCTTTGGCCTGTTCTGCCTACCATAAGAAATAAAGACGGACTATGGGCCGCCATTCCATGGGTCGGAGTTCAGAGACTTGCTTACAATTTCAGGCATAAAGCACGCATTGCATGCATTGCATGTTGCTCCTTCACAGACTAATGCTCTACGTGTAATTGATAACAATGCCAGTAAGCACACAGAGGTGTGTGTTAAACAAAACCATGTATTAAAGAAAACAGGTGATGAACAGTAGCAAGTGCAGATCTATATGACAATGAATTATATTAAAACACAAACCATACTTTTGAAATCACTTAGAAAAAATACAAAGACTGCAAACAACCTATTTCTATTCCCTCCATTTAGACAACTACCTGCAAAATCAACCAAAATCAGAGACCAATACACATTCACCAAACAAATCTTGTCAAAGGAGCTTGATAACATCCAAATGCAGCACTTTCATTGTAAAAATCAGTAGAAGGCGGAAACCCCGCATAATGAGGATATATTGCAATTGTTCACAAGTATTTTGTCTAAGAAAGGACATCACCAAAAATGTACTACACATGAGAAAATATAACATCGGACCTAACAAGAAAGTGCAGAGGTCTGCTGAAAAACAACTGCTGTGTGAGTCACTAAAGACAAAATTCGAATTTTACAACCATCCTTCAACAATGCAGTATGGTACCCTACATATATTTAAATCAGTGTGGCTTGCCATATCATCTTCCTTTGCATAGTAAAGAAAATCAAACATGCCAAGAAAGACTTCTATTTTGAAAGCAGCTTCCAACATGAAATATTGTTAGTTGAGTTTCCACATCTTGCCATCAAGAATCCTGTCATCTTTCCCGTCTCGTACTACACTTGCAAAAGATACACAAGCTTCATCATCCAATAGTTATGTGATGTACATCTTTGTTTCACAGTCTTATTAAAATACTTCCCAGATTCATGACATGATGTCTCCATCTTGGATACCATTAGATTGTCTAAACATCTCTGAAGGTCCAGATAAAGGAACTGTACAGCCAAAGGTGACATGATTGTTGGTGCCTTACTACAACCCAGCTGCTCAAGAACTGAGGGCATATAACCATGCCCAAGTCTGAACACAAGGCAATCTAGAGACAGTCACTAGGTTAGTCAAACAATACTTCAAAGCAGATGGAGAAGCCAACTAAATCTACTGGAAGAATGTGACCTTCTGCAGCTGCACCTTTTGTTGTGCAGCAGAGCTGCTGATAGATGACTCCCAACCCTGGATGAGAAGAGAGAGTCAGAATGACCAGGCAATTGCTACAACAACACCACATTGGGACTACCAGCATAGAGGAGGGCTGCCTGAGGAAACTATTGTTAGGTTAAATCAGGGAGCATGGACACAACAATAACATGCTTGGCTATAGACAGGAAGAGTTAAGATGTGTTTGCTGACTGCAGTCCGTTTCTAGATTGAGGTGGGGGCTGTTCTTTATATGGATGCAAAATATCAAAAGGGAATTGATCACTTGTACCTGAGTAACCAGGGTTCAATGTCCTTGCCGTCTTTCAATAAAAAACCCTCATTCACGTACAAAGGGCGTGAGGCGGTATATCTTGGTTCTCCGCCTTGTTAAAAACATGACAGCATCATCATTGGGTTTCTTTTTCTCGTATGCTCACAGGAGGAGAATCCACTGGTTATTGCAGAAGTGATCAGTGATGAAAAGTGGAAGTGCTCATTGAGGTGAGTTAAAAAAGGGACCTCGCATTACCTAAACTGTACCTTTATTCAGTTCGGAATGGAGGAAGGTAAAAACAATGTTGTGCGTGGGAAGACAAATTATTAGTCTAGCGCACTGGATTGTCCATGTGAACGGTCGACATGTTTCAGCCCCATAAAATTGCCTGGACGGGTCGGGGGGCCTTCTTATGGACCTAAAAATGTGGAGGTTGCGAGTTGTCACAGCCCAGGTGAGTGCGGCATTAGCTCACCAAGTTAAACATAGGTCATAAAGTACCTAAGCTGTAAAAAAGAAACAGAAAGAGAGTTGATTTGATAATGTCTCATTTTGCATTAAAAATACTCTCACAGTAATGTGTGCTGTCTCAATGCTCATGTTATTTAAATTGAGGAGCGATTCTGATGCGAAGTGTGCACTTGGAGAGAATGATAAACAGCTGAAAAAATGGCAATTCTCTATCCCCGTTTGGTACTAATAATGCTAGCGGTGCCACGGAGTCAACATCCCTGCATATGGAGTAGGTGTCATGTGTCAGGACAGACCCAAACCTTTGTATGTAGTTTAGTTATGATAAAACATAATTGTTAGCATATATCAAGGTAAATAGTTCAAGTGAAAACATGGCCACAATACATCAGGGGAACGCTGATTCTTCATAATTAATAGCCTGTGTATCATTTATTGTCCCCAGATGAGTCTCTGCACTTTCAGGATACTTGCAAAATTGAAGTTTGTACACAGATGGTAATAACGCGCGTAGTTGTATGCCCCTGAGGAGTGCAGAGTTAATGTCCCATGGTAGAGAGTAAGGTGCTCTCAAAGGTTAATGACTGAAAATGGAGAGCGCACACACTGTTGCTTAAATACAAGCGCTCACGTGTATGTAGCATCTCTGTGTTTCAATGGACTATTAATACGTACGGGGAGCACACGTTATTAACAGAAAATCGGCTGCGCGTTTAGCTTTTTTCAATATATGGAGCGCGTGTTTTGCATAGCAGATAAAGAGCGCGTTTAAAGCAGAGTTAAAAAGTGAAGTGCCCTCAAGGTGTACGGCTAGGAAAAGACAAGCCGTGATTCAAATTTGAACGCTTATGTATGCAGCATACCTGTGAGTCCCTAATTACGGACTCCCTCGGGGTGCCGGCGGGCGTATTGACCTGCTGGAAAGAAGATTACATTTACCAATAGGTAAAGGGAAAGTTATACGATACGTGTTATTCGGCTGGATTGGAGGCCGTCCGTGTTCCTCTCGCGTTGTACCTGGCGTGGTTACTCAGCACGACTTGTGCTCGCTCTCCTTACGGTGCCCCGGGTGAAGCGGGCATGTTAGGAGCAATCATAATATACTCGCTCAGGAGTGGCCACAGTAGACAGACTTCGTCAAATGTACTGTTAGTATGTGTATCAGATCGATGTTGTGCCTAATACAACTGATGTAGCAAGGAATTGGACATTATCAATCCTGGCATTAAAATTGTTTGAATCGTCGTTTTCTGCACTCATCGAATCACACTGTCAATTTATGGTTTTGTATCATTATCTCGGCAGGTGCCGTCAGGACTTGCTTGCAGGACTGATGATAGTTGTTTAATTGTCCATGGGTGTGACTCCTCATTCTGGTATGATGTTATCACCATTGCGGAGGTCATGAATTAATATATTCTTTTATTGTGAAGACACTGCAGAAGTCATGAATTAGTACGTTCTTTTATTCTAAATGTTTTTTTTTTTTTACACAGCGGAGGTCATGAATTAGTATGTTCTTGTATTTTAAAAGGCACTGCCATTGTATTCAGTGTGTTTTTTGCTGGTATGTATGGCAGTGGTGTCGGCGTGCTACTTTTGGGCAGAAGTGAAGGCCTCGTGGAGGTTGCTCCTTTATCTAGTAGTTGTGTCTCTCGTTGTAGGTGATGAACGAACAGAGATATGATCTAGTTACTACAAGGAGGCTTTCTCAAGTTCAATGTATTCCTCCAGTTGAAGGTGTTTTATATTGATGTATGTCCGAAGTAAGGCCATAAGTATAGGTCGATATTAGTGCTCTCGGATTCGCAGCGGATTGAGTCAGGTAGGTTCTGCATCTATTCCCTGTGTGTCAGGCTCAGCCAGGGAATATTGTCGTTCAGACCTGTAGTGTTCGTCTTAAGGCGGTGTACCCATCTTTGTTCCTTTTCAAAGAGTGTTCGTTCAGCATCTTGGTTTTTTATTTCTAGAGTCTCCAGGATCACCCAATTTAGATCATCAACAGTGTGCTGTAGTTCAATGTAATGGGTACTCATCTTAGTCGTACCTCTCTTACATTTTACATAGCTTCTGTGTTCACATATTCTTTGTTTCACCTTGCGACACGTCATTCCAATATATCTCAGGGTGCAGGGACACGTGATCATGTAGATCACCTGTGTGGAATTACAATTTGTGTGGTGTCTGATGGTCCATTTTAGCCCTGGTAGAAGGTGAATGGTTTTTGTTGCAGTGGTCAGTTTACATACTGAACATGAACCACATGGATAATGTCCAATTATGGGTGGCATATTCCATAGTGCAGCAGTTAATTCTCTTTTCGTCCGTTGTGGTGGTCTTCTATGGACAAGGATGTCCTTGAAGTTCTATGTTCTTTTATTAGCGAACCTTGGTTTGGGCCAGTTGAGTGAGCCTGATGTTAGGATTCTCCAATTCTTATTTATGATCTTTATGACTTCATTAGTGGCTATGCTGTATGTAGTGACACAGGTCACAATGTCTAATTGTGGTTCTTTGGGCGTAGTTTCCAGTAGGCTCTCTCTGGGTTGATTTCTCGCCCTTTTCTGGCATTTGTTTATCGTCTTCTCAGGGTAATCTCGCCTTGTCAGTTTTCCACAGAGATCTCTTGCCTGGGCTTTGTATTCTCTGAGATCGCTACAGTTGCGTCTGAGGCACAGAAATTGGCTGTACAGAAGGTTGTCTCTGAGTGGTCGAGGATGGAAACTTCTGTACGAGAGTAGACTGTTCTTGGACGTCGGTTTAAAGAATGTCCTGGTCTTGATCGTATTGTTTTCTATGTAGATGGTTATATCTAGGAAGTCCAGTTTTTTGTTGTCTGCAGTGTAGGTGAATTTTAGACACTGGTCTCTAGTGTTGATTCATTTGTGGAAACTTTGTAAACTTTCTTGGGTGCCTTCCCAGATCACGATGACGTCGTCTATATAGAGCTTCCAGAAGCTTATCATGGAAAAAAAGGGATTGGTGACAGTCTGTATGAAGGTGTCCTCAAAATTGCTCACGTAGAGCCCTGCTACGCTTGGAGCAAAAGTGTTGCCCATCGATGTTCCGTGGCATTGTTGGTACATCGTGCCATTGTATTCAAAGTAGTTCTCTGTGAGGGCTAGTCTGCAACATTCTAGAATAAAGTGTCTCGGTGTCTTAAAATCCCATTGTTCGTTGAAAAGTAGTGCCTCCAGGGTTTCTAGAGTCTTCTGTTGGGGGAGGCTAGTGTATAGACTCTCCACGTCTAATCCTACTAGGAGCATCCTTTCATCCGAGAAGGTCTGTTCCTTCAGGAGGTTCAGTAGGTCCCGGGTATCCTTCAGGTATGTTGGTGTTTTTTGTACCAAAGGTCTCAGGTACTGGTCAGCAAATTGTGAGAGTGGTTCTAAGACTGAACTAATACCTGAGACTATAGGGCATCCTGGTGGTGGTCTTTTCTCCTTGTGAATTTTGGGGAGTGAATAGAAGTAGGGTACCTTGGGTAATCTTGCTTTGAGGAAATCCGCCTCATTCTTTGAAATCCAGTCGTTTAGTTCTGCTTCATCTACCATCAGTTCTATTATTCTCTGTGGTTTGTTAGTTGGATCTGTGGTAATCACTTTGTAGAATTTCCTGTCTGAGAGGAGTTCTAGACATTGTTGGTCATATCCTTCTGTACTCAATAGGACTATTCCACCCCCCTTATCAGCAGGCTTGATTATGAGGTTCTCATGTTGTCGGAGTTCATCCAACGCCTGCTGTTCCAATCTCGTGATGTTCATAAAAGGTTTTTTGGTGTGCTTCTTGATGTCCTCCACCTCCTTCATGACAGCTTGCTCAAAAGTTTGGATCTCAATAGGTATCTGGTGGTTTAGAGGACAGAAGGTGGATTTGTGTCGTAATGTGGTGTCGCCTTCTGTAATGTATTCTTCTTTGTCTTTGAAGAAGGCTCTAAGTTTGAGTTTTCTACAAAATTCAGCCATCTCACATTGTAGTTTGAATGTGTCCAGTGGTGGTGTAGGTACATATCCCAGTCCTTTATTCAGGACGTTTTCTTGCTCCTGGGTCAAGGTGATATCCGTCAAGTTGACTATGAGTGTGTCAAGCTTAGTCCTGGTTTTTCCTTGGACATGCTCCTGGTGAGGACCTGTCGTTCTTGGTCCTTCCATGTGACTCCTTTTCTTCTTCCCCTTTGGCTTGTCTGGCCTCTCACTAAAAAAGGAGGTCTTTGCATGTAGTTTGGTCCCATCATTGGTCCCATTGGTGGTGGTCCTTGGAAGTAGGGGTTCATCCATCCATGGTAGTTCGGTGTAAATGGTTGGGGGGAAAAAAAAAGAAATTTTTAGAATAAAAGAACGTACTAATTCATGACCTCTGCAGTGTCTTCACAATAAAAGAATATATTAATTCATGACCTCCGCAATGGTGATAACATCATACCAGAATGAGGAGTCACACCCATGGACAATTAAACAACTATCATCAGTCCTGCAAGCAAGTCCTGACGGCACCTGCCGAGATAATGATACAAAACCATCAATTGACAGCGTGATTCGATGAGTGCAGAAAACGACTATTCAAACAACTTTAATGCCAGGATTGATAATGTCCAATTCCTTTCTACATCAGTTGTATCAGGCACAACATCGATCTGATACACATACTAACAGTGCATTTGACAAAGTCTGTCTACTGTGGCCACTCCTGAGCGAGTATATTATGATTGCTCCTAACATGCCCGCTTCACCCGGGGCACTGTAAGGAGAGCAAGCACAAGTCGTGCTGAGTAACCACGCCAGGTACAACGCGAGAGGAACACGGACGTCCTCCAATCCAGCCGAATAACACGTATCGTATAACTTTCCCTTTACCTATTGGTAAATGTAATCTTCTTTCCAGCAGGTTAATACGCCCGCCGGCACCCCGAGGGAGTCCGTAATTAGGGACTCACAGGAATGCTGCATACATAAGCGCTCACATTTGAATCACGGCTTGTCTTCTCCCAGCCGTACACCTTGAGGGCACTTCACTTTTTAACTCTGCTTTAAACGCGCTCTTTATCTGCTATGCAAAACACGCGCTCCATATATTGAAAAAAGCTAAACGCGCAGCCGATTTTCTGTTAATAACGTGCGCTCCCCGTATTTATTAATAGTCCATTGAAACACAGAGATGCTACATACACGTGAGCGCCTGTATTTAAGCAACAGTGTTTGCGCTCTCCATTTTCAGTCATTAACCTTTGAGAGCACCTTACTCTCTACCATGGGACATTAACTCTGCACTCCTCAGGGGCATACAACTACGCGCTTTATTACCATCCGTGTACACACTTCAATTTTGCAAGTATCCTGAAAGTGCCGAGACTCATCTGGGGACAATAAATGATACACAGGCTATTAATTATGAAGAATCAGCGTTCCCCTGATGTATTGTGGCCATGTTTTCAATTGAACTATTTACCTTGCGATATGCTAACAATTATGTTTTATCATAACTAAACTACATACAAAGGTTTGAGTCTGTCCTGACACATGACACCTACTCCATATGCAGGGATGTTGACTCCGTGGCACCCCTAGCATTATTAGTACCAAACGGGGATAGAGAATTGCCATTTTTTCAGCTGCTTATCATTCTCTCCAAGTGCACACTTCGCATCAGAATCGCTCCTCTATTTAGATAACATGAGCATTGAGACAGCACACATTACTGTGAGAGTATTTTTAATGCAAAATGAGACATTATCAAATCAACTCTCTTTCTGTTTCTTTTTTACAGCTTAGGTACTTTATGACCTATGTTTAACTTGGTGAGCTAATGCCGCACTCACCTGGGCTGTGACAACTCGCAGCCTCCACATTTTTAGGTCCTGAAGAAGGCCCCCCGACCCGTCCGGGCAATTTTATGGGGCTGAAACATGTCGACTGTTCACATGGACAATCCAGTGCATTAGACTAATAATTTGCCTTCCCACGCACAACATTGTTTTACCTTCCTCCATTCCGAACTGAATAAAGGTACAGTTTAGGTAATGCGAGGTCCCTTTTTTAACTCACCTCACTTGAGCACTTCCACTTTTCATCACTGATCACTACTGCAATAACCAGTGGTTTCTCCTCCTGGTGGAGGATAGCATACGAGAAAAAGAAACCCAATGATGATGCTGTCATGTTTTTAACAAGGCGGAGAACCAAGATATACAGCCTCACAGCCTTTGGACGTGAATGAGGGTTTTTTATTGAAAGACGGCAAGGACATTGAACCCTGGTTACTAAGGTACAAGTGATCCATTCCCCTTTGATATTTTGTAATACGACAAGGAAGCCGAATGGATCGCAGCTTCTTCTTCCTCCCCTCTTTTTGATTAGATATACTTTATATGGATGCACCACATACAATTAGGGTGAATATAATATAAATGTGTGCATGGAGACCAAGCAGCAGATGGGGACAAATAGGCTGTGCAACAGCTCACTGCATGGCTATATCTAGATGCACAAAGCATTTGCACTTTACATGTGTAAGTGCAATTTACATCCACAAATGACTATAATTACTATTCTAAATTCATGATTTGTAATTTAAGAGCATGAATTTACACTTGTAAAACCATTCATCCGCAGGTAACATTTAACTAGTATGGTGTGATAACTTATGGAAGCAAATCTGCTCACATGAATGGGGAGTAGATGATCAAGAGACATGGGAGGAAAGAGGGTACCTTGAAAGGTTTGTGCAAACCCATAAACCTGTGAGTGTGCTGATATTCATAATCTTTTTCTCCGATCATTGCAACTTTCGAGATAAACGTGTCACTTCATGACCAGGGTGGTACACGGCAGAGAACAGTCATAAAATTGATGGGGGACAAGGGAAGGGATTTGTAGACGCAAAAAAAAAATTCAATTAAAAAGAAAAAAAGAAAGCAAGTGCATTAGCACTTTCTCAGAGTTTTTCACATAAGCACATGTACACTTTATATCTGATCATGCCAAAAGCAATTCACATAAACATTCCAGGAGTATTCCTCGAAAAACTGTGGGCTCGATTCTAGGCCTGGGTGGAGTTCGCGGAGTTGCACTAAGTGGCCAAAGAGCTCCACTGCGCTATGCGGAGTTCTGCGATCGGGCGGAGTTTCCCGGCTTGCCCATTCGCTTTGCGTTTTTACGTCAAATGCAACCTGGAGTGCGTCCTCGCATTGGAAATCGCCCATGAATGGCGCCACGTGGTTCACATGGGTGTGGCCATCTTGTTGTATCTGTTCTGTTCATGGTGTTGGGCCTATTTTTGAACTCCCTGTTAATCCTTTCAATCCTCCGCCCTCCTAATTAATCTACCCTTAATTTTTATTTTTTTCCTTTACTCCCTTTGTATTTTATTTCTTTCCTTCCTTCCTTCCTTCCTTCCTTCCTTCCTTCCTTCCTTCCTTCCTTCCTTCCTTCCTTCCTTCCTTCCTTCCTTCCTTCCTTCCTTCCTTCCCCTGTTTTCCTTCCCCCCCACCCAGCGCCATGTCAGAACAGGGGAGCAGCAGCGACAGGCCCCAGACCAGAGGCCTACCCTGCGGACAGCAGCCCCGCCCAGGTGTGCAGCCACGGGCTATCTTCAGGGAGGTAGAGGTGGCAGCACTGTTTTTTTGTGTGCAACGCCACCTTCCCACCATGCTGGCAGCAGGCGGCAGGCCTGGTAATGGGTACCCCCTGCAGGAGCATCAGCTTCACTGGGGGAGGGTGCGCCAATTTGTGACGCACCAGCCAGGTTCGGTGCACGGTCCAGCAGCTGACACACCAATGGGCGGATATCCTTGACCGGGAGCAGGACCTGCTCTGTGTCGAAATTCCGGGGCTTGTGAGTATTAATTATTTGTTGTGTTTGTGTTCTACACTGCTAAAAAATAAATTCGACTAGCATGCTGCTCACACTCAGAAGTAAGTTACGTTTAGTTTACGTTAGCATATTACTATTATGTGATCCAGTTTCAGCTAGGCAGGTGCTCGGTGCTACTTAATTGTACTCATCAGAGCTCGCTTTGGCTGATTAATTAAGAAGTCATTGCCGACTCTTCTGTCCTACTGTCACCATAGTGAATCAGCGATATCAGTCAGTTAGCTTTCTCTGTGACTTTCTTTATGTAGCTCGTACAGTCCCAAGCTATTTCTCAGTGATGTATAGTATGCATCTATGCCTTGCAAAAAAGGGAAAAAGGGAGACTGAGTTGGTCGGGTGAGAAATGAGAATAGAATCATTCTTTGCAGTGCATTAGATCCAAATGTAGGTTTTGTTAAGGAACTTCAGAATAGGGATTTTATGATTAGTAGTGCCAACTCAACAACAGTCGATAGACTCAAATCTAGTACTATAGGCGATTTGTTTTAGAAAAGCACAATATGACTTTGTTTGCCTGTCATAATCATTTTGTGGAGCTTAACTCTACCACTAATCATTTTGTTTTATTTTCTTCATTTCTTACAGCAGCACCCAAGGGCAAGAAGAGGGGCAGTGCAGAGGAGGGTCTGGGAACAGCTGGGGAGGAGGCGCAGACCACCAGCGCCACTAATGAGGGCTTCGCTCAGCCTACTAGGTCCTATTATTTATTATTATTATTATTTCCCTAATGTTGGGCTTTATGATTGTTGAGGGCTTAGGGCAGAATCTTGGGGTATTGGAATGTTGGTGCTGGGTTACAGGAAAGACGTTGCTGCCTGGAGCCTGGTGTTGCTGGTGATAAATAAAGTTGCTCTGACACGCTGACTTTTTCCGGTCTGTACTAGTCTCTAGTTCACTTATCTTCTGCTTTGTTGATAATCTTTCCCTCTCTCCTATATATATTGTGGTACTGTAAGACTAAGAACACATTTTTGGTACTCTACTGTCTACTGTGAAGATTGCAGGACCAAGTAAGCTAGTATTATAAATATTATTCACCATGTATGTTTGTTGAGAATGCTTTCTTTTTCTTGTTAATATTCTTACAGTTAATGAGAGAGTGGCCATTGTCATCGACCCCCCCTCCTCCACCCCCCAATGTTGTGCTGTGTAATTCATTTATACAGTATACCAGCAGTTTCCATTATAGTGCAACATGGCTGGAAAGTATGAGGTCCTACTTCATTTGCCAACCAACACCATATGTCTTTCATCGACCATTATTCCACCCCTTCATTGTGCTTCAATGACTCAGCGTCATCATGATCATCATAGGCGATAACTCTGCCCCTCTATTACGAAAAGGTTTTGGTTGGCTTCACTACCTGGCTTTGCCCAGAGTGATATTTTTGTTAGAAAATACTACAGTGTTAAACGAACTGTAGTAACGTATTGCAGTTGTATTTTTTTGATTAACAAATTTAGGGGAAGCATATCTGGCATCTGTAAAATGCATAATATTTTTTTCTAGCCACACCGACCACCAGTGCCGCCGGCTCAAGTGCAGTGCCATTGCAGAAGGAGGAGAGTCAGTTGGAGGGGGAGAAGCGGCAGGAGGGACGGGCGGTGGTAAGTCACATTGCTTGCTTATTGACAATTACTATTATACTCACTAGCCACAAGGACATTGTCCTGACTCATGATCCTGAACCCCCGCTTTACCGGCTGCAGTGGTGGTTTTCTATCTTCAACTCAGCAAAAGCTCACATAATAAACACAAAAAATGATGGCTTGATTGAAACAAGAAAGAATGGAAGGTTAAGAGAAAGTATTGGTGAAGTGGTATATGAGAGAAAGGATGCGTGGGTGGCTGAAAGGGTGCTTGGGTGGGTATTGGGTAAAAGTATGGATGGCTGAACGGATGGCTGAAAGAAAGAGTGGACACTGAATAGATGGCTAATGGATTGGAAATTTCGGTGAAAGACTGGATGAGAGAAAGTAAAACTTAAATCATGGCAGCAATGGGTGAATATAGAAGAATGAAAGAATAACTGGATTGCTTGGATGAATGAGCAAGGGAGCTCTTCTGGAGAGGGGCATGCTTCTCACCTACTTAGCTAACTTTGTTTTATGGTTATTAAAGCTATGGTTCAAAGTGGGGGGTATTTTTTTTATTTCTGTTCTACTCCCGTGACTCACTGTATCTGTTAAGCGAGGCAGATATGTATTCCACCTATCATCATTCATCACTCCCTCCCTGCCCATGGCATTTCGCCACCCATGACTGAAGTGCAGTATGGTTCAATTTCTTGACTGCAGTGTTGGCTGTGCAATGTGCGTCTGCTTCAGTTAATGCAGCATTTACAAAGATTTAAAAGCATTGCAAACCGAACACACAAGGTGGGCTTCCCTTCGCCCACTCAGTCACCTCTTAGTACTTCACTCCTTTATTCTTTCCTAAGTTCTTCCATCCCAGCCTACCAACAAATTGAAAAATCTATTCTTGGCATGTGCCACATTTTATTGCCATGTGACATGATTCCAAAATATATTTCATGGTTTTCCATAGCAGATTTATTATACACCTGTTCAGATTTTTCTCTTTCATCAACTACAGTGAC
Source organism: Calotriton arnoldi (assembly GCA_963921515.1). Classification (NCBI taxonomy): domain Eukaryota; kingdom Metazoa; phylum Chordata; class Amphibia; order Caudata; family Salamandridae; genus Calotriton; species Calotriton arnoldi. The sequence goes on along the minus strand of CAWUFW010010249.1, from coordinate 691,824 downwards.
TGAATAAGCCAAAGCTTAATAGTCACATGACAAATGGATGATCAGTGACACCTCTCTATTCTATATCAAAAGCTGTACCTATCTGCCTAATCCCTTTACCTTACCCTGAAGTGGAGTAAGTCAAGTTTCCTTTCCCTACGGCCCAGCAAATGAATTTGTTGGAAATAATTTGAGGTGGTGGGCGAGGCCAGTGAGACTAAGTGCCTGATTTGGTTTCAAGTTTGGCATATGTGATACTCTGTGCAGAACGTGCCAAATACAATCTAAATAGCCTGTTCCTTTCCCTGTAGTGCCGTGCATCATTTTCTCCAATGTCTACTTATGGCACGCAGGATAATATCCGCATTATATATATGAGGTGTATGACGTAGTATCTCATTTATTATTCATCTGCCTCTTTGGAGTCAGCATAGAAAGTGAAAGGCATTTGGAGAAGAGCAGGGCCATTGGAATTAAAGATAGATAATTGTCAACTACAGCTGCCCCAGAATCAGACAGTAGCAAAGTACTCGACACGCTGGCTAGCATACCTCCATTAATTTAGCACAACACAACTTGTACTCCATTGTGCATAATGCCTTACTCATTAATAAGAGTTAATATTTTTTTTTCCACTCAAAGTATCTGGTTAGTTACTAGAAAACCCTTTGAAAGAAAAAAATCAAATCGCTGTTTTTTTAATGCAGGGTTATTCTGCCTAAATACTTTTCTGTCAGACAGTCAGTGCTTTTTATGCAAGGCATGTGTGGATAAAATATAAAATTGGCCTTGTGACTCTCCTAATCATAATCACATCAGATTCCAATGGCACTGGGGGCCAGCAATGTACTGCTACTGTGTCACCCACAAATTTAAACAATTGTTTGCACAGAACATTATTCACAATTTCTCGTTTTTCTTTTTGTTTTTCTTGATATATCTACTCCTGCTGGCCCACCCGTAGAGACCCAACAGGCAGGAGATAGCGGCCTGGCTGTGGCAGCAGAGGCTGGACACTATCCAGCTGGATTATCAGTGGCCGGTGGTCCAGGCAGATGAAGAAGAAGAGGCTGAAATGGCTGCCTTTCAGCCGGGCCTCAGTGCAGCCAGTCAGCCACAGCCTCTAGCCTTCTGGCCATTCCATTGCCAGCGCCGCCGCCAGCTGTCAAGGGTCCTTACTGGAACTGTTGCTGCTCCCTCCCGCTCTGACAGGACATTGCTGCGGCCCATCCTGCAGTGGCTGGACTGCATGCAGGGGCGTATGAATAGCCGACTGGACAGGATAGAGTGGAGCCTGGACCAGCTCCGTACCCAAATGGACAATCCCTCTGTTGCCTTTATTTTTTATTTTGTTGTTTTGTTGGGAGGGACTTGTGGCTGGAGAGGGTGAGAAGAGAGTTGGGACCGGGTTTTGTTATTTGCTGAACATTTAGACATTGGCTGTAGAATGGGTCAATTTGTTTGGAGAGAGGGGTGAGCCTGTTGTGAGTGAAGAGGGTGGGGTTTTTTGTAAAAGAAATTAAGGGAAACATTCTATTTCTTCACAATTTATGCCTGAAGTAGTTTATTTCTGTTTACCTTTACTTTGCACTGTTGCCTTTTTAGTTACACAGCCTGTTTTTTTCTAATCTGCTTATAAAAGTGTATACCGGTTAGTTATAGTTAGTTATATACCTTTGTAACTATCTTGACCATTAGGGATGCTGCCATGACCTATATTGCCTACAACAACCTAGATAAACAATTTCTTATGCAGTAGCAGTTTCTTGCTCACTTACTAACTTAACTAGTTCACTACACTCCACAGTTCTCTTACCTGAATATAGTTGAAGCAATAACAGGGAAGGCATACCAACTTCACAAGCAAGGTCCCACTCCCTATCAGTTGAGCTCCAACTGTAGGATTAATCGGAAGAATTATGCATCGAAGGCAACTAAATGGAAATAAAAACACTAAGTTAGTAGGTTATAAATTATATCATAGCTTTACAAAGAATTGAGACCAGACTACTACATGACACAGCAAAGAATAATGGATAGTGATAAAATAACAGAAAATAGCAAGAGTAACTTCTTCTTAGCAGTGGGGGGCTAGTATTGAATTAAAATGAAATTTACGAAATCCTCAAGTCATGAAAAGTGGACTCAAAGTCTGGAGTAGACAAGGTTAAGCGTTTATGCAACACAAGGCCTGAATGATGATGCTGACGACTGATGTCCTTCTATATCTAAAGTATGCATCCCGTTTATGTGCAGGTGGGTAAATGGGGCCAGTGTGGGCCATTGCTGAGGTTATAGAAGATCCTGCTGTGATTTGGTGTTGCTTTCACCACATCCACCCCCACCAAGTGTGTGATCCATTTATGGTGGAAATTAAGTCACACCTCAATAAATCACACAGCCCAGGGGAAGAGGGTTAGGGGTTAATGAATGGATGGGAAAGGGGATTTGGAGAAAAGTGTGACAAAGACAAACACTACAGAATGACTATATTCATCTAGGCAATGAGCAGCACATCATCATCATCAATCTGTTGTGGAAGGAAACAAAGGAATGAGTATGACACAGGCCGGTTAAATGCAATGTAAACAGTCGTTCTGCCCCAGATACCCAAGTTATCAGATATTTAAATGTTCTGTCTTCTAGGCTTGAAAAAATTCAAATTATGGAGGAGTGAACTCACCCAGTTCTAAAAATACGATTGTTAAAAGAAAGAATACTCAATTGTAAAATTAGGTGGTGCATCTGCATTCTCCTCTGGAATGTCCATCACTCTTGGGTGCCTGTATGGACTGGTCCGGTAGGGAAGCAGGCGTGTGGAACTCAGCTTTCACCTTTCGTTCATGCAGGATATGAGAAGTCCTGCGGATTGTAAAACAGAAACTGTATTGTAGAGTCAAGGAGAAGGACAGAAGTAAGGTAAGTTTAATGAGGAGTGTACCAAGAAGATTCAGAGGCACAGCAAAAAGCAAGAGGACTCAGTGTTTCACTTTTGCCACCAGTGCAACACACACACTCAGCACCATTTCACAAATCAACACATCTCTCACCATTACACACAGCAGGGTATTAGGCCTCACAGTCATGGTTTCTCTTTGAAGTCAATAATGTCTTTCTTCTAGCTGTTGTTGAGGTAGTCCCACCCTGAGATCTTCCATCCTCTTCCTGACTCCGAGTAACTCAGTCCCAGTCACAACCCAAGCAAGATAGTTGTGTAGTGTACTGCTGTTGAAGAACATGTAGAGAAACAGAATTGCAGTATTTTGTATAGGTTTTTGTTTGTTAACTAAAGTGACTGGTCTTGTCTCAGAAGAACCAGAAAAAAGGAGTGAACCCTGCAAGTAAATTTGGTTAACAGCAAAAGGGCCAATCACCTTCAGGAAAAAATTATCACCCATCATTCAGGCCCCAAGCATTGCAAATCATCTACGTCAAGTTCCCAAATGGCAGTTGAACACCCTCCCTCACAGTCTGCCACCACATGAATCATCACTCATCACTCACAATCACTCAATAACAGATCACTCATTGGTACAATGGTTACCTGTTCCAATCCAAGCATGGTGATACGTATACAATTGTATCTCCTCTTTGATGCAAGAAACAGATTGGAATTTGCCAGTCTTGTAAATCAAATGATCTTCTGGGGAAGCCCTTCTAGGTGATGAAAAAAAGAAGGATAGGAGTGGACGACACAGGTTAATTTTTGCTAAGTAAGTTTGGAAAGGCCAATCACCTGGAGGAAAAATGATTACCCATCGATCTAACCCCAAACATTGCAAATCATCTCAATCAAGTTCCCAAATTACAGTTGAACCCCCTCCCTCACTGTCTGTCACCACATGAATCATCAATCATTACTCGCAATCACTCATACTGTTGCAATAGTTGTAGTTGACGTGGCAACGCATTGGAATTTGGTATTGGCACTCCTGTAAATCAAAGATCTTCTGGGGCAGTCCATCTAAGTGAGGCAAATAAAGGCTAGGAATGCAAGGGAGGCAGGTAGGCATTGTCTCCAATGTCATGAAGGAATTGTGGAGGCTTCTTCACTGCACACTGGTCCAACTGCAATCTGGCAATATATGTAACTAAAATATGGTGGGGCAGCATAAATCTGACACAAACATAATGTTCCACTAGCTACTTATTTTTTTTTTGCAAAGAAAGAAGTTTAACGAGAAATAATGTAAAAGTTCTATGGTGGCACTCGCATGCTCAGTATGGGAAGTAGAGTTTGTCCTCAAACTCAGGTGGTTCACCCAGAAGTTGGTCAGCTAACTCACTTGATTCTGACCAATACTTCTCCTCCTCCAGGAACAGTGTAATTGTGTGGTATGAAATGTTGGTTCATTTTGATCATAGTCAATCTTTCCATGTTTTGAGGTGAGAGACTGGTCTTTCTCATTGTAACAACTGCATCAGCTGCACTGAACACATGCTCAGCAGACACACTGGCTAAGGGACAAGCCAGATACTTTATTGCCAGCCTGCTGAGCTCTGGCCATTGGCGCATCTTCCCATACCAATACATCAATGGATTTTAATCCACATAAACCTCTTTTGGATCATCCAGATACTCCTGGAACATCCTCTGGATGGTCATTGATATTGCCACTTGCTCGAACTCTTTTGCTATCGCCTCTGCACTGGACTTAAGCCCTGCTGATTGATACCAATACAATGCAGAGGTTGGGTCCAGTCCTTTGTTTGCTATTGTTGCCGGTATTCTGGTTGATGGTTTTGTTTGCTGTTGTGAGACAAGACTTCCCTCTCTGCAAGTTGAAGGCAGCACCCTAGGACTGCAGAGTGGGACTCTAAATTCCAGCCATTGTTCTTCCAGGTCTCTGGCTTCCTCAACAATCCACCTCTTGTATTTTGAAACATCCCCTTCAGAAAAAGGAATGAAAGTGGGAAAACATTTTTGTACCATGGATCAAGTAGTGTGGCACAGATGTACTGTTTGACTAGATGATGTTGACTTGCAGCCTTGCATTTGAAGCCAATTGAAAAAGTAAGCTTTCAACCAAGGCATGCGCTTCTGTGCTTTCATCCACGCCTGTGAGGGTTAACCTTTCAGTAACCTTCTTTAGCTGGTCCTGTAGGAGATGCAACAAAGGGATAGCTTGGCCCATCATACTGTCCTCCTTGCTAACTGCCCATGTGAAAGCCTCAAAAGGGAGTAGCATCTGTATCAGGCATTTGACTAAGCCCCATTTCTCCGCATCCATGGTCATAGCTTTCCCAACTGCCTTCCATCCTCCTTGAATGACATAGTCATTGATCTGTTTCTACTGCTCTAACAGACATTGCAACGTGTTATAGGTCGAGCTCCAACGTGTTGGCACCTCCTGTATCAGGGCTTTAACTGGTACTCTATTAGCATGCTGAATAATCCTCAACTGCTTCCGTGCTTTAAAAGAATGGCTGTAATGAGTGCAGATTCTTCTGCAGGTGATCAGTATGTTGCTAGCTATGTATTCCTTTTTGAGAAAGTCGTGCACCACCAGGTTGATGCAATGGGCCAGACAGAGGACCCTGATATAGCTAACATCTGTCATGGCCTTGACTATATTACTGTCATTGTCCATGGCAACAAATCCAATTCTGAGACCTCTGGGTTGCAGCTATTCAGACACCTTGGGGCCGATTCACAGAACTAATCTGAGATAAAATCCTAAACTTACTACTTTTGGTATTCACAGAAGGCATTTTGTAGTAGTAAAGTTAGGACTCCTAACTTTACTACTACTAAACTGAGACAAAATCCTAACTTTACGACTTTCGGTATTCACAAAAGGCATTTAGTAGTAGTAAAGTTAGGAGTCCTAACTTTACTACTACTAAATGCCTTCTGTGAATACCAAAAGTAGTAAGTTTAGGATTTTATCTCAGATTAGTTCTGTGAATCGGCCCCACTGATGTTAAATTCATCTAAGATGTTTGCAGCTGTATGTGATTTCTCCAGGGTTAACATGGTCACTGTTGTATGGTGCCGAACACTCTTAAAACCTTCTTCAGGGCCAAGACCTGCAGATATCTTTTGCTTAACCCCCACAAAATAGATCCAGTGTGCAGTGATGCACATGTAATCAATCACCTGACAACTGGTCCACATGTCTGTTGTCAGGTGCATAATGTGAACAACACTTTGCTGCAAAGCTTGTCCCACCAATTGCAGAACATCGTGATGCAACACTGGAACAGCAACTCTGGCAAAATAGGTCTGACTTGGAACCTTACATTTCGGACAGATGGCTGCCACAAATTCTAAGAATCCCACTCCTTCCAAAAAATAAAAAGGGAGGAGGTCCAGTGCTAACATTTATGCCAGCTTCTCATTGTACAAGCGTACTGTTGGGTGGTTGCAGTCGTAGGGCCTCTCCTGCCTAAACATGCCCATACTAGTAGTCTGTATTTTTTCTTCTTATCTGGGGCCAATGAAGCAGGCGACTTTTGACAAGTAGGTGGTGGTAGACTCAGTGCACGTGGTGGTGGTTCAGTCACTGTATACCGTGGTGTCTCCATCTGACTCTGAGTGTTGTGCCATTGTGAAGTTGCTGAGGGGAGTGACTCTGCTGGTGCGCTGCTTGTGACAGGGATGCTTTGCACGAGGATGTCACCCTTTTCTTCACCATAATCACCTCCCACCATGATTGGACTTGTAGCTGATGTTCCCCTGCTTGCCTCACTTTCACCACCACGTTCAGCAATTTTTTTAAGGTGCTCCTCCCACCGGTTTGCGTGATGTTTTTTCATATGCGTCGTTTGGCCTCCAGTATCATAATGTGAATGAGGCTTACCTTGACAAATACTCGTGTGGCAAATGGTGCATACTACAATACTCTCCTCAACTTTGCTAATCTGGAAATACAAAACAACACCACATTTTTTATTTAATCCAATGCCATCCCAGCCCTAAGTGATGTTTTAAAACAACATATACCACAGAAACAGTTGTTCCATGCACCCATGAATTGCACTGGCCTGGGCCTACTAGATGGCCCCTTGTCAGACTAGACAACATAGTAAAATAAATAAATATTGCAAATTTAACAAACATGGAGAAAATGTACTGAACTGTGCAACATTGTTCCTTTAGAAAAGAAGAAAAATTAAATGCAAAAATATAACTAGGCCACTACTAAAAATGTAGGCCACCCACCACAATAACTTTGAAAAATCGAATAAAAGTACAAATAAATACTGGTGCATGCTTTCTATCAAACAAACAACACCCTTATACAAGAGTTTTTGAACTTACTTGTGAACTCTCAAATACAAAGTCCTTAAATCCAATGGTATGTATGCAGCAGCCAAGAAGAGTGATCCATCCAGCTCCAAATTCAAATGAAAAGTGCCCAGGAGATAGACGAAGCACTGGGGGGAGTCTACTGGACAGGAACAGGAAGTTGGAGTCTCTGGGGCACTTCCTTCCTGTTGGAAAAAAAAGTTTAAAAAAAGGCTTCCCGCACAAAAAAACAACTCCAACGGTCTGTTGGGGAAGAAAATCCACTTAAAAACCACTTTAACTGCTTTTCAAGCACAAACACTACTCGAGTGGTGCGACTGCAATCGGCACTACATTCGCCCGTTCATGGAGGGAAGCCTTGCGAGCGGGCACGAAGTCTTGCACATGCTGGCTAGTGGCCAGAGAATATTGTGGCGCTCATGAGCAAGCGGCAAAGCAAATCTAGAGCATGCGAATGGAAAACAAACTCTGCTTCACGCCCAGAAGGTGGAATTCGGGAGTTCCACACTCCTGTGCGGAGTCCCCGAATTCCACAAACTCCACAAGTGGAGCGGAGTTTACTGCCTGGGCCTTCTTGATTCCCAAAGCCATTTGCAGATGTAAGTTCAACTTACATGCACAAATACCTTGGTTTACCAATGCAAGCAATTTACAAAAGATGAGTTTGCACTTGCAAGCTGATTTACACATGAGTAATAGCATTCTACATAGTTTATTAGAACATTGGAATGTTGAGAGCTCCACTGGAGACAATAGAGGGCCTCAGGGCCAATAATGGCTTATATAGGCCTCCTGTTCTGCTTCAATATTGATTGTTTTCCTGTTTCTTTCTTTTTAATTTGGAGCATTCTACCCTCAGTGGATTGGAATGTTCTGAAACCATTATAGTCCTGCCTTAGACTGTACCGTTGTTAAAGGGCCTCTCCCTTATTATAGACCCTCACCTGCATCTCAGATGAATTGCTTCTGTTCATGGCCTTTATCAACTGCTATAGCCCTCAGCAGGGGGATATAATACTAAAATACTAAGCATGCATACATCTCCTAACGGGAGGAGATTTGCTGCAATGTGTGGGAATCCCACAAACTCATGAGTTTGTGGGTATTCACAAACTTGTCTATAACCCATTCCTAACCTGCAAATAGTTGTAGATGTACTCCTGTTGGACTTGACCCTTTTTGCAGGGTCATCCCTGAACTTTTTGCCTTCCTCCTAGTATTTTTTCTGACCTGGTGTTGGTGGTTTTAGGACTCTGGGCACTTTATCCCTGCTGTCCAGTATAAAGTGCATGTGCTCTCTATGGTAAAACATGGTAAGATTGGTCTACACCTGTTTGGCTAATTTAATTTACCTGTCAGTCCCTTGTAAAGCGGTATCCCAAATACCCAGGGCTAGTAAATTAAATGCTACTGGTGGGCTTGCAGCGCTGATTGCGCCACCCACCAAAGTAGCCTTTCAAACCTGTCTCAGGCCTCTGCCATGGCAGGGCCTGCACGCGCAGTTTACTGCCGCTGTGACATGGCACATAAAGTGGGTGCCACGTCTGTGACTCTCCTTTTACTACATATCAGTCACCCCTAAGGTAGGCCCTAGCTAGCCCTATGGGCAGGGTGCGCTGTAGGTAAAAGGTAGGACATGTGCCTTAACTGTGTGGCATGTTCTGGTAGTGACAAACAGCCATTTTGGTGTCTCACTACTGTGAGGCTGCCCTCTCATAGGAATGCATTGGGGATTCCCTGATATGTGCTTCAGTGGTAATTCCTGATCTGAGAGGAGTAGCGTGATCAAGTTTGGTATGTTTGGATTAGTGATAATAAATGCTGCGTAATGGTGTGCGCAGATTTATTGTCACTATTTTAGAAATGCCACTTTTAGAAGTGGGCATTTCTGTGTGCTATGTGTCTTTGGGCCTGCCTGATGTGTATTGCATGTCTGGCTCTGGAGTGACATGGGCTAGGAAGATGCAGTGGCTCCAGAGGGGCTGGGTGAGTCAGCGCTAGGCTGAATAGGCTGAACTGCATTTGGAGTAGTGGGAGGAGTAGCACCTGACCCTGAATAGGACTGTGCCTGCCTTCCACAATGCTGGCTCCACCCTCCTGTGGTGTGTCTGGGGCCAGAGCCTACACTGACAATGGGGACTGTTGTGCACTTGTTAAGTGCCCCCCAGAACTGGTTTGGACTAGGTCCAGTGCCCTGTGCCAGGGCAGAACAAAGACTAAGCGTGGTATAAATATTGGGGCTGTGACCCCATGTGTGTTGTTGGGGCTTGCTTGGAACAGAAGACTGCGTGGGACCAGGAGGAATCGCCATGGACCTGGGCTGCAGGAAGGGTTGACCTGCTGCCTTTTCGGAGCTAGGGGGGACTACCACTCTGCCTAAAGGAATCCTTGTGCTAGCTTCCCTGGGGACACTTTGCTGGTGTGCCCCTGTGGTGTCCCATGGCCTTGTCACTTGTCCTGTGTGCGTTGAAACAGCGTGTGGTGAGCGGTGGGGTTTTCCAGCTGTTACTTTCAAGCGCGTGTGGAGCACTGTTCAGGGACACTCTGAGCTAGCACTCGCAGCGCCGCTCTTGCCTCGTGTGCTCTAGTGAAGCGAGAGGAGAGCTGAGGCAGGAAGAGCTCTCCCTCTCCCTGTCGCCTTCTGGTGGTATTTTTATCGGGACCGGTGGCCAGGGCTCTAATTCCTGGCCCCAGGCTGCCCACCGGCCCACAAGCGGCGAGAGCAGCCACACCACAAATAGGAAGTCAGGCAACTCGAGCCTGACCGTGGGCGGGGCTCCTGTGAGGAAAGGGAGAGCCCCACGTGTTACAAAACAAGGGAGAAAGGAGCGACCGGAAGCCAGGCAGAGGAAGCCTGGCTGTGGGCGGGGCCGCCTTCCACAAGCGAAGCCGGCGATTGCTTTCCCCTGCGTGTTGGCCTGCAGCCGGAGCTCTGCTACATGTACCTGGGCTGCGAGGCCGTGCCCAAATACTGAGAGAGAGAGCTGGCCGTGGCAGAGGAGAGCCAGGGGCTGCGAGCAGCGGCACCCCCCCTCCTTAAGACTCCAGGAGAAAAGATTGCAGGAGTTCAGCAGCACCCTCCAAACCAGAAGGTGAGGCCGCCTACGTGCGCTATTCCCCCGCCGTCCGCTAGGCCCTGGAGAGCTCCGGGCAGGCTGCAGCAGTCTTGGGCAATTTGGTTTCTCTTGTGGAGGGGAGACCGAGGCAGATCCTCCACTCCCCCGACCTTAAGGGAGCGGTTACAACTTCGCAGATGGGACGGAAGCCTCCACGGAGAACCCGATCTTGCGGAGTAGGTCAATGCACCTGGGGCATTTCTGCTGACTATGGGAATGGGGTGGAACCTCAACAGAGGTCCCCGATTCCCTGCGAGAGTCCGACACATTCCTGACATGGTCGCAGCTGCGCCGCATGGTCGCAGGTAGCTGCACTTGTGCCTCTAGCTAATGAGGGCCATTTGGTGCAAGGTGATGTGCTAAGGTGCACTGCAAGATATATACAGTGATTATGGTATGTGGTGCCCTCTGAAAGTGGGGACGTGGGTGCACTGTGCTGATGATGTGTACGCATAACCTATCATGTATTTTTGCCTAAGAAAGGGCTTGATGTGCTTATGGTATTCCAGGATAGGTGCCCTGTGGCAGGTGTTTACTGTGGTGCCTTGTGCTGAGGATTGTATGCATAAGATTCTAAGTACTGCTACTGATGGTTTATGCCTAAGGTGTACATGATAAGTGTACTATTACCAGTAGTTACTGGTTGTTTTTACTACCTGTGAGTGGTGATGGTGATGACAGAGGCCCGATTGGCCCTGTAAGTGTACAAAATCCCCTGTAAAGTCCTACCTAGTGCCAGGGTGCACAGTGTATATTTGTGATTGCGTTCTAATGTGTTTTATGGGTAATACAAAGGCAATTTTTTTATATAACCTTTTGTGGAGTTTCTTTTGTGGTGTGCCTAGTGTGTCGCTGCTGTGTGAGTGTGCTGCGCAAAACGCTTTACACATTGCCTCAGGGATAAGCTTGACTGCTCGTGCCAAGCTACCAAAGGGGTGAGCAGGGGTTATCTTCTGTGTGTAACTCTGTAGTATCCTACTCTGGTTCTTGTTATGCCTTTTACACCCCCTGCTCAGCCAGTGTGTTTGTGTGTGTGCTGCATGGAATGTTGGCGTGATGATGCGATTGGAATGTTGGGTGCCTGAGAGGTTGAGAGTGACAGTTGAGAATGGGCTGAGCAGCAAGCAGGCTGCTCCTGGTGGGGCTGCTCTACAGAACTTAACTACCTGCTGTACTGGAACTATCTACATGTAACTATCTTCAATAAAGCTTCATGAACCACATCCTACCTGCGTGGACCTCGTTACTACATTTATTTGGCGACGAGTTGGTGACTACCTACGCACTACAAGCGGATCTCAGGGACCTGGCGAACAAAAGAGTACCTGAAGATGAAACAAACTATACAACGGACAGTCACAGGCAACAATAAGAAAAAGAGGAGGTATCCACAGGAAAGGAAAAACTGCGATGAAGATACAAGGGTGTTATTCACAGAACAACTAAGACGTTTACATGAAAGAAAGAACTTCCTCACAGAAAAGAAAAGAAGACTTCAAGATACAAGTAAAGATGAAGCAATGTGCCTCTCAGCCCTACCAGTGTCATCACCATCTGACAGCCCTAGCCCAGGCGTGTTGTGCTCTTCTACATTACGTATTTTGGACTTTGGTGAAACATCTACTGCTTGTGCCTTCAAGCACATCAACCTTACAGGCAGAAAATTCATTTACGTCACGTATGTTTTCTTCTAGCCACATACAGCATGGCCCTGAGGACATTCTAAAACATGTTGGAATTTGGCAACACATCAATACATTTCTGACATTGTGGTCTTCCTTTTGCTACCACGATCGTTTATGCCGTGCACATTGTGTGATCTTGTACCCTTTCTCCTATTTCATCTACAGAGGTAAAGTCTTTGAGCGCGACACGTAAAGGGAGTCATGTTGCTGTCTACGCTGTGTGGTCTTGTGCCCTTCTATCCCACAGCTCTATGTGTCTGAGGTGTTTCTTTATGGCAGTGCTTAGAGGTGTCAGTTTCCTTTCGTTTTTTCAGGAAGTACAGTCATGGGTATCTCACTCCCTCTCCTCACGCATCCCGATTTGTGAGTTAACGGTGGATGAGGGTGTCTGCTTTGTGTGTACCCTTGCTCCGCCTGAGGTGAGTTACCATACAACGTTTATTCTCTCGTTCTACCACAACTAACTGCCATCTTAGTGGCCGTTGTAACCGTTGGTTCGGTTGCCAGTCTTTGCACCTGTCGCTTACCTCACACTTAGAAGCGCGCGGAACTTCGCCACAACTAGAGCCATTCATGACGACACGACCACCAACGGCGATTCTTCTCACTCAGTATCTACGTTTGGGGCACGAACGTGCGGGGAGCCACCCGGCGCTGCCCATTTTACCTGCCGCCATATTGTGTTTAGCTTCAACACGGAAGCGGCGGACTTGGATTCTCCCGGATTTTTCGTTCCGGAAAAACCGCCTTGCACCAGCCGCATTATGACATTTGTGGGTGTTATCAAAAAGATGGTATCTATGTTAACTGTAGGACGTTTGCATTTTTGAGGGACACCAAATATGAACTTACACTAACGCGTGGGAAAAAAACATAAGTTCATTTTGTCGCTGTAATGTCGGAACCAACTTCCTACTTTTGGCTCACTTAATTCTACAGGTGCCTACAACCGTACTCCACATGCATGTTGGACTTCTCCTATGTGATGACTGTTCACGTGGATGACAACCGTATGCTCAATGCACGTTTTATTCTTGCTGATAGTGCATGAGAGTGTTTCTAGTCACAGTCAGCTCATCAAAGCTTGTCTTATCACGAACTTATATGTGTATCACAGGACCATGGTGACACACACACCCCAACTCTAACAGTCAGCAAGTTGAATGTTATTGCGATTCGTTATTTATGCATATTTTATGCTTTGCTGTGATTACACCACATGCATCTTTGTCTTGGCTTTTTGTACATTGTACCATGGAATTGCGTTTATCCACATTCATCCACCATGGGATTGTATGGTGGTTCTCCGTGGCTCATCATTGTACGTTTAGGGACTCTGGGTACACACCTTCAGGGGTTCATTTTTCTTTTAACTTGTGTACAGTTTACACTTTGTTTTTCCCTACACAAGGATGGCAATGGGTACTAGACCCATTTGCTCACAATACTCTTGCCTACACTTATGTTTTCCACCCTCACACAGGGTGTGTCTAATTGGGATCATTCCCAATCACATTATTACCCTTACACAGGGTGTGTCTTTATGGGTACTAGTCCCATCTACACGTTCTTGGGTGTTCAGTCCCATACGGGTGCCAGTCCCATTTACATAAAGTTTACCACCCTTATCTTAGGGGTATGTTATGGGTGTTAGTCCCATTTTCTCTTACTCTGTTACCCTCATACTGGGTGTCTCTTATGGGTTATAGTCCCATTATTACATTGCACAGGTTGTGACCTCTACACAGGGGTTGTTATTACACTTGTTATTGTTTCATGGGTCTTAGTCGCATTCATAGTAATCCCTCACCCCTTGCCTCGCGCTAGGGGTCAGTCATGGGTTTTTGTCCCATGTCCTCTTACATTCTTACCCTCTCCTAGGGTATCAGTCATGGGTTTCAGTCCCATTTACTGTATTTTTCTTCCAATGTATTGCTTACATCATATTACATTGTTGTATTTGCAACGTTATTTTCATATTCATTTTATTATCATTATGAAAGTGGGGGAGGTTGAATTATACTTATTTTTATTTTTATTCTTCTCCTCTGTTTTCGTACTTGTTCAGTAATCCACGTGATGTTACATTCCTTTTTCATCCTTGGAACCTGAACTATACACATTGTTGTTATTCTTCCTTTGTCTCTAGTCTTTCCTTTTCTGTAGTGTTTTTCTCTTTCTTCCTTGTTCAAGAGGAGATCATTCCTTCTTTTCTTCGGGTGTCTGGGTGTTAGTCTTGTGCTCAGTACGCGTTGTGCCTTGTCCTTCCTTCCTTGCTTGCCTGCCTGGCCAGTGGGTGTGTTTGGGGGTAGTCTTTTGTGCGACTATGTCCTTTTACTTATTTGTTGTTTCTTACGACTTATCACTGTTTTCCTTGTTGGAGAGGATGGATTATTTCTATTTGTGCCACTCACCCTTTGCTTCCTCTTTGTTTTCTCACACCTATCTCTTCGCTCGTTCCTTTCTGTCCTTTACTTGTCTTTACTTCCTCTGTTGCATTTGCATTCCTTTCAGCTCTTTCCTTACTGGGTTCTTATTGTTACATCTCTTTTAGGTATAGGACTATTGCTTCCGTTTTATAAGAAAGGGGGATATGTAGTATCCTACGCTGGTTCTTGTTATGCCTTTTACACCCCCTGCTCAGCCAGTGTGTTTGTGTGTGTGCTGCACGGAATGTTGGAGTGACGATGCGATTGGAATGTTGGGTGCCTGAGAGGTTGGAAGTGACATTTGAGAATGGGCTGAGCAGCAAGCAGGCTTCTCCTGATGGGGCTGCTCTACAGAACTTAACTACCTGCTGTAGTGGAACTATCTACATGTAACTATCTTCAATAAAGCTTCATGAACCACATCCTACCTGCGTGGACCTCGTTACTGCAAACTCCCTTGCCCTGACTAGAGTGGTGGTTTCTGCCTGGCTTAGGCGCATGCCCTAGCCAACCAGAAATCCCATTTCTAACAACTCCTGTCAGGAGAAGCAGTAAATCCATTCCCAGTGTAGGATAAGGAAGGGAACACCCACACAGAATTGGTGAGGTTGTAGGAGAAGTTATTTTTGTTATGGAGAAAAAAAGTTAGCAAAGTGCAATAGCACTTGTTCTGGATTTTTGACATGAGCGAATACACATGAATGTATTTGTCCATGTGAAAATGGAGCTCCTGAAACGACTTAAGGATTCCTCCTGAGAAGACTTTGATAGTCACAGCTTCAAAAAAGAACTTCTGGACACCTTTGTAAATTCATGAAAAAAATCGCACATATACTCCAACCAAAGGTGTAAATCTGTGGAAGTAGATTTTCTTGGGAAGCGGATTCTGTGACAACTGCAGTTTCCCAGTTATACTCCAGGGAACATTAGTGAATTCCAAAAAGCTGGCAATTGAATTGACACATAGGGAGTAAATTAGATCCCTCATGAGCAGATTTTCTCCTGTGTAATGTTACACCATATTGATGTATTTAAAATGGATAATTAAAATAATGTTTAGAAATGTACTGCAGATTAATCAACATCATATAGCACAGTGTGGGAATGTACCTTGCCAAAGCTGCAGTACACTAAATAGGTTTTTATGCTTGACAACTTTTAAGGATATTTTTGTCATTACTTGAAAACATATTAAAAGGCAGCCGCTGTAAATAGCTGTCAATTGCGACACATGCCAGATGTCAGGAAAGAAATATATTGAAAATATCAATTTCAGATTCAATTTTAAAACATAGCACTGCCATCCCAAATTCAATCATTTTGTCCTTTTCTTTACTTCCACTTTTATACAAGAATTCACTTACACTGACTTTTTATCAGATCTTTTGAAAGTTGTAAAAGTTTCAGTGATATAGCTAAATTCCAAAAACCACTTTGTAAAATCTAAAATGCTTTGTTGAACATTTGGAACTTTTGAAGAGCTGTCAAGGTGCTGCTAAAGCCACAGCTTCAAAGAACCGAGCCCCTGCTGAAACGCTATCCCTGTTATATTAGAGCTCTTTTTAAATCTTGGTATTGAAGTGTCTGGAGCTATGTAGTGTCAAGGCATTATTTGACATCAGCTCTTCAGTAAGAGCCTGCTGTTCGCTGCTTCTCTTCTCTGAAATGCTATCTTCTATATTTGTAAGAAAAGTATGGTTATTATTGTACGCAAATCTTCTCATTAGTCCCTACACGACAGCCAGATACAGATGCTCTTTCTGTTTCCGGCATCTTAGGTAAGGTGGTCCATGAAGTCTTTCAATAGGAACGTATTACCAGTGGATGAAAAGGTAACTTCTCAGACTAGTATCACTGTTCTCCTTGAGACAAATCTAGGGCCATATTACAGAAAGTGCCCTGGGGGCTCAATGGGCACTTTGGTATTACTGAAAGGGCTGCAGACACTTCTGTAATACCGATAGCGCTAACGCACATAAAGCACAAGCGCTATCTTCAGGCGGTGTTCCCTCATTTGCGTGGGGGTGTGCCCCATGCAAATGGGGGAATCCCATTGCCTCTGCACCTGTGCCGTATTACAGGCATGGGTGCAGAGGCAAAGAAGCTGTCTGGAGGCGCACTGACAGTGCGACACCTAAAAGGTGGTGCACTGTCAGTGTGCCCCCTGAGAGCAGCCCTCTGGAGGGGGGTGAGGGGGGTCCTATGTACCCCCCAGACATCTCCTTGCAGGCGGGTGCAGTCACTGACTCTCTCACTAGATCTCTAATCCCCTTTAAAAGTGCAGCGGGTTGACGCCTGCACTGTGAAATCACGGAGCGACTGTAAAGCAGCCGTTCTGTTTTTCACCTGAATGCGCTGCCCCCAGGGCAGCACGATTTTGCGGCTGCCCTGGGGGGGGGTATCGCATTCATCATAATAGGGCGCATTTTCATTGTTTGCGTCGAGCACACCTTTTTAAAGGTGCGCCCGGTGCAAACAATGAAAATGCGCTTATTGTGTAATGTGGTCCAGTTCTTTTTCAGACTGGTACTAGAGTGTTTTCTTGTGTTTTGTAATGCCATCCTCCCTCAGCTCATATTCTAATCATGCGAACTCTGATAAAATCACCCCATGTCCATCTTGTGAAAAGAAAATAAAGACTAGATACAGGCACGTAGAAATCAGAAAGTAGTATAGTACGTCAGAGTGGTGAAGGACATTATGTCCGCCGCCCTGACAGACTTCTGTCTGCTACAGTTAGAGATCACCGCCAGCTCTGTGGTGATCTTGGTACTTTGATGGTAACCATGATCATGGTGGTTCCTGTCAAGGCACAAAGGATGATGGACAGCTGCCATAAGGTTTGGACAGCTGTTCACCAATCTTTACCAAAGTTCTTGTTTTTCAAAAACAAACTGCCAAAGTTGGAGTTTGTTAATGAAAATCAAATAAATAATGACCCCACACAGTCATTATTTGTTTTATTCCATCCCTGGCAGCGATGGAGAGAAAAAAAAGGCTTCACACTGTCCACCCTAAGTGGGGTGGGCAGTGTAATACCCTTCCCCTGATGGCCTCTACTCTGTCGGGTCATCACTGGAAGCTTTCTGTCGATTCAACCAAATGGGGGCTCTATTGATGGAAAGCTGACACTCATCCCTACCCTAATGAAAGAGGCAGACCGTGGTTTTGGTGCCCAGGGTACTCTATCACATTAAATGGAGTATCCTGTCCACCAAATTTTAAATCAATCCCTCTGTTACCAAAATCAGGACTCGCCTGATTATTACAAATAAATCATGTGGTTTTGTATATACAGCGTGGGAAAACATCCCTTATATGTCTTTGACTTTACGTCACTTGATGATCTGCTGCTACATGCTACTGTAGCAAGCCGAGAGCATGCTCTCCATTCATAAAACAAGACCCAATAAAATGCTACTCACCTCTACCAATACCTTTCTACGAGTATGTACAACAGATGCAATAACTACTCTTCGACCAACCTGAAAGCACTTTGGGGGATATTCTCAAGAACGGGCGATAATTATCGCCAACCTAGGTTAACGCAATTTTACATAACGCCGTCTATCGCAAGAAACTAACGCCGTGTTAACGGCATATTCTCAACACGCCAGCAACAGGCGATAGTATCCCGATAACGGGTCAAATGTCCAAGTTAAAATTACTGAGACGCCGATAAAAAAGGAAACCCTAACGTGAAAAAAGTGGACTTGGGCCCAACAGCGATAAAAATATCAGTGATAAGCAGCGCCAGGCTTGCTATTCCCACTTCAGGCGGGAAAAATCACCATAAATGTTGCACTTACACTTGTCAGAGTGATGTGTTAATGCAGAGGACTGACATGCACACATGGAATGTGTGTTGCAATGAATTTATTTGCACATGCTGTACATGTGGTCATTTTGTACTGTTCCATGATTGCTAAGGACAGTCACAATGTGACGTGCTCATGCGAAGAAATTGTTAATGATTGTGTTCCGTTGGGCTATTCCTGCTGCAGCTGCAGTGGGGTGTGGTCCACCTGCCTCATCTTCCTCATCATCGTCCGGTGCATCTGGCACTTGGATCCATGGGGCATTGGTGCGTACACATATGTTGTGCAATACACAACATGCAATGATCATCTTGCACACTATTTCTGGGCTGTACAGGAGTCTTCCACCTGTGATGTCCAGGCACCTGAAACGTGACTTTAACATGCCAAATGTGCGCTCAACAATGCCCCTGGTGCGTTTGTGGGCCACATTGTACTGCCTCTGGGCCGGGGTGTTCGGGGCTCGGAGGGGTGTCATCATCCACGGGCAGAGTGCATATCCTTGATCACCTGTGGGAGGTAAGTGAGATTAGTGTAAATTGGTGGTTCTGCATGCTGTGTTGGCAGACTTACAAGTTTTGTGGTGTGTGATTTGTGTGACTTTGGGATTCATGTTTGCCATGTATTGCTTCTGGCAAATGTGCGGGAGCAATGTGTATTACGTAGCCTCACAGCTGCTCCTCCCTCCCCCCGAGCCTATTTGCTTGTGTGCGCTGCGCGGTTGCATCACTTGCACTCCTACGGCACACCATTTTCATGCCTGTCTGCGCATGTCCGCAAGCCTGACAACAACACTGTAATGTTGGCCATTGAAGGTGGGCGGCCACGTGTGTGTAGGCCTATGGTCAGGATATGGCGGACACAGAGACACATGCAGTAGATACTTTGGTGGCCATCCCGGAAGTGAACCACGCCCAGAGCCCCGGGCTATTTATTCACACTTCTACGCTGGACTGGCGTACGCCGGCCCAGCCCACTAGCTTACGCTTACAGGGGGGCGACATAGCTACATGTCCAAGGTCTTCCCCACTGCCTGAGGTAACATGGTTACGTCCACTGTCCACAACACTACAAACACCAGCAGTATATGTCCACATGGACATGTCTGTGCTCTGCATACTCAAGACTGTCCAGCACATCACCGCCACACTTGGCATTGTGTCCATTCTTATTCATGGGTCCATTGCCTCCTTCGCACATTCTTGGTTCCCACCTCTCCCCACATTCTGCAATTGTGTGGCAGTGGGGCTATGCCTTTGTGGATTGTTTGTCTACATGTCTGGCCCCTGTTACCACAGTTACTTGTGTTGTCGTGTCTGGTAGGTGGGCATGTTGGTTGGCATGTTGTATGTGATTTTGTTACGTGTGCATTCCCGCAGTTGTGAGTTGTATGATTGTGGAGTTGAGGTGTGTGGTGTGTTCCGTTGGTACTTACCAACGAGCAGTGCATTTCCATAGGTGCCATCCTGAAAGCGCTGGTTGATGATGGACTGTCGGAAGATGTAGGAATCATGCACACTGCCTGGGAAGTTGGCGACGACATTGGTGAACAGTCCCCGGTGGTCCACTATTGCCTGCACATTGATGGAATGCGTGCGCTTTCTGTTGCGGTAATTGCGTGCAGTGTCGGCAGGGGGCACAAGTAGGACATGTGTGCAGTCAATTGCCCCCAACACGTGCGGGAAGCCAGCTATGGGGAAGTGAAGGTGCTGGGGTATCAAGCTGATGATGGCATCCAAGACAGGTGTGAGGAACTTTGATAGGGCTGGCTGTGAGACTCCTCCGACTCTGGCAGTTGTTTGTTGGAAGGTACCAGAGGCCAACAAGTGCAGCACAGCCAGCAGCTTTGTCTGCGGAGGGATGTTGGTTGTCCGCTGTGTTGGTACCGTCAGCCTGTGGGCAATGTGGGTCGGGATGCGGAGGATGGTTGTCCTTTTGAGCCTGTAGTGGGCAATGACATCCTCTGGCGTTAAGTCTCTGAAGCTGGTGCGTTTTCGGAAGGTCCGCTGTCTTGTTCTGCGCTGCCTCGGTGGCAGTCCAAGGGGGGTGGTCCTGGGGGTGGAAGTGGTCCTGGGGGTGGTGGCGGTGGGTGTTGTGGCCCTCTTGGGTCTCCAAGCTGCATGATTAGTAGCTCCATGGCATCTGTTGGTCTTCAGATGTGGCTCTGGGCTGGGCTCCCTTTATACTGCAGGTTTTCGTCCTACTTAAGACCAGAATAAAGCAGGTCTTAAGTCCCTGCTGCTAACGTGCCTTATTGCCTGTTTTTGGACCGCATCGCCGAACTGGCTGGTCGTTGAGAATATCGCGAAGTGGTGTTATCGGGAGTTTTTGCACGGGAACGCCTACTCTGCATATGATTAGCGTTAGTTGTCGCTGTCAGCCTTGGCGATGTTTTTAGCAGCAGCTATCGCAGGTAAACTGATGATGTCGGCTGTTAGCGCAGGCTTGTGAATAGAGCGATAAATCTATCGCCACTTTCGTGGCGGAAAAGTGCAGCTAATTCGGCGATGAGTCCTTGAGAATATGCCCCTTTGAGTCCTCAACAAGTGGTATGAAAGCTTATAAACATGCTATGACACATTTGGGAACATTCCTTGCTTGTAGTGGGGGACGCATTTAAACTCACTATGGGGCATATTTACAAGCCCCTTGCGCCACTTTTGCGCCGCCGTTGCGTCACGCATGTGACGCAGCGGCGACGCAAACCATGCGCCGCGTTGCGCTATATTTACAACGTGACGCATCTAGGGAGATGCGTCACGTAGTAAACCCCTGCGCCACATGAAACCTGCGTCAGGTTTCATGTGGGCGTACCGGCGCAGGGGGGGGCGTTCCGGCGCAGGAACGCCTCGGAAAAGTGACGCAGTGAAATCTACAAGATTTCACGCAGTCACTTTTCCGGCGCTGGTGCGTCAAATCCTTACGCCTGCTTCAAGCAGGCGTAAGGATTGACGCACCATGTTAGGGATAGGGAAGGTTGGAACAGTGCTGGAGTTGCGTCGCGCTTGCGACACAGCTTCAGCACTGCGCCAACCTTCCGCCGGCAGATGCGTCACGCATCTGCTTATCCTTGCGCCACGATGCGCCGCATTGTAAATGCGGCGCATCGGACGTGGCGCAAGGGTAAACTTGCGTGACGCATTTTCCCTGGCACATCCCTGCTGATATGCAGGGATGCGCCAGGGAACGTAAATATGCCCCTATGTGTGCAACACTTTCTCGCCTTGTTATGTTTTGGCAGTTCTTTCTGTTTCTCTAGCACTGTTGCTACAATACACATGTTCCCATTTGATTTTGGTGCCTTGTCTTTGGCTCCTGCCCTCATCCACTTTGCTAACTGCTTAATGGCATTTGTAGTCATTATTACTTTGTCTAATGAGGAGAGGTGGCCGAGCCAAAAAATACATGGGGAAAGCCGAGCCAGAGCCGAGCCAAGAGTCTGGCTTGGCTCTGTGAGTCTGTGTATGAGCAAAGCCATGAGATGGTTTGTCATGCAAATCGTTCAACAAACAACATAAAAAAATATGATGAGGTATCTTCAACAAATTTAAAAAGTCAATCTTTAACATGAAGAAGCTTTTCACCTTAGAACACCAGATTATAATTCTGGAATGAGAGGTATTTATTGAAAGTGATAGATTTTAAATATTAATTTCGAAACATTCATGCCCACCCGCCCTGATGTCAGTGCAATTAGTGAATTGTCATGTTTACCCTATATGTTGCCTAGATTCCTAATATACATGGTACAACATTATAGCCTATTAAATAAAACACAAGAGAGGTTTTTGTGCAGCACACATCCTGAAATCACGTATTTAATCATGCTCTTATATACTATCATAAAGAAAAAGAAGGCATGGTGAATTAACTTATTTGCTTAAGCTCACACAATTTGGTGAAGCAGGGAAGCCAGGATTGACCCCTTGTTTTTCTGGTTTCAAATTGTGCAATTCAGGTGTTTTACATCAAAAGCTAATGCTTTGTCTTTAATTCTTTTACTATGAGGTTAGAGCGTGGGTGGCAGGCAGAAGCCACTTGAAAACTTAGGTCGTATTGAGCTTGAGTGTCCAAGAGTGCGTCAAGAAAAGCAACAGCCAGGCATTTGGTTTAAGTCTGGCTCAAGCCTTAAGGGGTTTGCCCGCCTCTACTAATAAGTGCTAGCTCAAGGCACACAACCAGTTTTTGTATTTCATTTAACCTACTGTTAGTGAAAACTATAATTTGATCTCACAGCAACTCTTTTTACCATCAACAAAATGTAATTTTGCTGCGGGTGTTCTTAAGGCAGCCAAACACTTGCCAGTTTACTCTGTCTCTTCGGGATGACTACATACATACCTTTCCAATTCTATGTCAAAGATGAGTCTTGCACAACTTTGGAGGTTGGGCACAAGCTGGATGCCCAAGTTTCTGATAGAGTCTGCAGTCCAGCAAGATGGTGTAGTAGTATTCAGTGAGTCAACCAGGGCATTGCCTCAGATGAGGATCAAGCCTTCAGATTTGGTCATATTGATCTGGAGGCCCGTTACCTTCCGAAATTTCTCAAGCAGGTGGATAAGTGCCTAAAGAGACCCGAGTCAAAGGGTATCAACTGGCAGGAGATGCGTGTCCTGGATTAGACAAATGTAGGCGCCCGTCGTTTTAAGTTCTCACAGTATGGCGAGTCTTTTGGCGAGTCTTTTGGAGGGTTTATTGAGGCCCCTGTCATTGCATGTGACAACTTTTAACATTGAGGGGTTGGTAATGATTGAGTGCTGTTAACGTGGTGTGTTGTGGTGGCCTCATAAAGGATCTAGGAAGCAGGTGTAAAAGGTGGGTAGCTCCAGTGTATACTCACCCTCACCCTCACCCTCTCCCTCCCAAACCTGACAAATGGTAACATATTGAAGCATAAAAACAATCAATAAGCTAATGAAAACAAACTGCCAAACGGTGAAGTCTGCTCTCCACTCAAGGCAGCATTGTCACCCACAGTGGATAGTTGTAGTAGGGTGTTAGCGGCAGTGTAGAAATAGATCCATCTCCAGGTCCCCTGCCTGATATGGGACATACAGATAAGAGATAGGCTGAGGCCATGCCTACCCAGCAGCAACCAGATCCATGAGAAGGGGGAGGCGGAATGGAGCTGTTGTTCACTTAGTCACTGTTCTGTGAAGTTTTTACAGTGGGATGGCACAGGTGTTACAAAAGCTGGGATGTGCTGGTTTCAATTGCTTTTGGACCGTGCCGGCGTCACCCCATTTGTTGAGAGACTGTCTGCCATTTGGATGCCAGTAAACAAATCCTCCCCAGGCCATCGGGAGTTGCAGACTCTGCAGCTTCCAAGGGCACCCCCAGGATTTGTTTTGCCCCCCACAAACGAGGCTGTGGAGTGTGCTTAGCTATTCCAGGAGAAGAGACTGCGAATGGGTGTGCCCAGCAGTACTTGGTGTTAATAAGGAAGACCGTAATTGTCTTGAAGGTGTGCCTTTTGGCCAGTGTGGCCACCAAGAGGTTTTGAAAGAGAAGGAAGTGGACACCCTTGAAGGTGATTGGGACTCCTTTTGCGTCTTGGCCATAATCAGTTTCTTGTTCCGAAAGCAATGATATGGGTGAGCACATCTGGTGTGCGCTTCCCGGCTCTGTGGAGGGGAATCATCCTGTGGGCTCTGTCCATGAGTATTGGGCCACCTCTGCTTCTTTTGAGGATCATGCCAAAAAGATGTGCAAGGTATTTGAGCAAGTCAACGTCTGTGATGGTGGTCGGAACCCCCAAGACTCGGATGTTATTGCGGTGTGATTGGTTTCTGATGGCCTCACATTTCTCCTGCAGGAGGATATGTTGGTCTTTGAGCTGGAGGATCTGCTGTTGCAGTGCCTCACCCTCTTCTTTGAATCTGTGGATGGAGGTTTCGATCTGGGATTATGTAGTATCCTGGTTATTCATGTAAACTCTTGCTCTGCCAGTGGAATGTTCCATGAATGATGTGTTACAGAATGTTGGGAGCCAGAGATGTCAGTTGAGAAGGGCTGAGCAGCATTCTGGCTGCTCCTGGTGGGGTTTTGTATTAGACTTAACTGCATGACCTGTAACTAACTACAAATAAACAACTGAAGATCCTCTACACGTCTGGACTCAGTTACTACATTATATTGGCGACGAGGATGGGATTGTAACCATACATACATCCTGTGTGGGTAAAAACATATCATAAGATTGACGTAATGGGACAGGAACCTATTTCGTACACCCCGTGTAGGGTAAAGTGTACTAGAAAAGCATACCCCCTGTGTGAGGTGACAGTATACATAAATTTGATTTGAAACTTGAGACCTACCGCAAAATGTAAGGGAGGCAAAACGTAGTTAACTAATGTACTGGACATGAATGAAATGAAATGAAAAGATGATTTGTAGAGCGCGGTAGCTACCCTAAGGCGTCCTAGCGCTACAGACAAAAACGCGGGCGAGAGGATGATCGGGGTCTAGACAGGTTTATTAAAAAGCAGAGTTTTTAACAATTTACGGAAAGGTAGTAGGTTGGGCTCTGCCCGCAGATGAAGGGGGAGAGAGTTCCAGAGCTTGGCTGAATTATAGGCAAAGGAGCGGCCGCCACATCTACTTCTTTTGATCTTGGGCACTAAGGCTAGGAAGGCAGATGCTGAGCGAAGATGTCTATTCGGTTGATAGGGGGAGATCAGAAGATGGTTGATGGCTGGGCCCGTCTTCCAAAAGGTCCTATGAGCGATGCACAGGGCCTTGAATTTGATTCTTTCTTTGACCCGGAGCCAGTGAAGGCTCTTTAATCCAGGGTTAATTGATCGGCGGGGGATCTGCAGAAGTGTTCAGGCTGCGCAGTTTTGGATGACTTGAAGTTTGCGTAGGGTGGATTGAGGTGCCCCTAGATACAGGGCGTTTCCAAAGTCTAGGCGCGAAAGAATGAGTCCCTGGACCATAATTTGTTTTGCCTGAAAGGGAAGTAGGGGAAGAATTTTTTGTAACAGTCTCAGTAGACCATAACAGGTGGCTGAAAGTTTAGCTGCTTGGTGGTTAAAGTTGAGGGAGTTGTCAACCAAATGCCCAGGCTTTTAATTGTGTTTTTGGTGCTGAAGCCGGGCCGAGGCAGATGGGCCACAGTGAGTTCATGTCGAGCTTGGCAGTATTTCCTAAGAGCATGAGCTCAGTTTTTCCCCGTTCAGTTTTAAACAGGAGAGTGTCATCCATTTAACGACCTCCTCCAGACACCCACTCAAGTTGTTAGGGGAAGTATTTGGTTGGTTAAGGGCCACCACTAGCTGAGTATCATCGGCATAAGTGATGATTTTTATGCCAAAGGGGCGGACAATCTCAGCTAGGGGGCTCATATATACATTGAATAGTGTGGGACTCAGGGAGGAGCCCTGAGGCACACCGCAACTGAGTGGCATGCTGGGGGAGGTAATATTGCCCTCAAAGACCTGGAATGAACGATCTGCCAAAAAGGATTTGAACCAGGTAATGGCCTTTCCTGATACTCCTAAGTTAGTAAGTCGATGTATTAATATGTCGTGATTTACAGTGTCGAATGCGGCACTTAAGTCGATGAGGATGATTGCCGCAGAACCTCCTTGATCAAGGATCTTCCTGGCCTCCTCGGTTACTGTGAGGAGGGCGGTTTCGGTTCCATGCATGGGACGGAATCCCGTCTTGGAGGGATCAAGTAAATGGTTACTCTCCAGGAACTCTGAGAGTAACGAATTGACATATTTCTCCAAGATCTTGCTCAGCCATGGTAACAAGGAGATCGGCCGGTAGTTACTGGGATTGTCTTGGTCTAAGTTGTTTTTTTAGTAGGGCCTTGACCATGGCACGCTTCCAGGGGGAGGGACAATGCAGGAAGAAATGGAGGCATTAAGCAGGTTGAGGGTGGTAGGAAGGATGTTGCCAATGACAGGCAATATAGCATGTGGGGGTGCCGGGTCAAGGGGGAGCCGGATTTCACCTGGTGCATAATGGATTCTAGTGTGGTGGGATTGAGAGGGGGAAAGGTATCCAAGGTGGCTGGTGAACGGGCTCCTGGAAGCTTGAGACCTGCCCCGAAACATAAGGGAGGTTAGATGTAGTTAACAAAAGTATATGTAAAGTTAGGATATGTAAGTGGTCGTAACAATAACCGAACCCTGTACTTGGGTTATCCTAAGAAACATGTAAATATGAGAAATACCCCATAACACTACCCCATATGGAAGGGACAAACTGAAATGTAAAATGGAGAAAAAGCACAAACCATTCCTAATGTAAAGACATGCGTGATGGTGCTATGACATAAAAACATATCCCCATGTAAAGGATC
Source organism: Calotriton arnoldi (assembly GCA_963921515.1). Taxonomy (NCBI): domain Eukaryota; kingdom Metazoa; phylum Chordata; class Amphibia; order Caudata; family Salamandridae; genus Calotriton; species Calotriton arnoldi. The sequence continues at coordinate 665,231 of CAWUFW010010249.1, read as the reverse complement.
ACAAGTAATGGCCACACATCAGTAAAGCATTATGACAACCTTATACAACAACTCTAAAAAAAAAAATCACTCATTAGAGTGGAACCGACGCCGGTGAGCGACCTCTCACCCGAGTTGTGGTAGATGATGGACAGGCGTTAAAATGATTTTAAATAAGCACTGTAAGCCTAACATTACTAAAATGTCACTGGTGTGCCTGTCACCGTGATACATTGGACAGGCGTTCCTAGGAAGTGGCACACGAAGTTCGAGAAAGAATGGTACAATCGTGGAGAGAAAAACACCCACTGGAGACTGAAAGGCAGGACTTGTTAAGGAACTAAGAACTCACATATGAATTGGAGGCAAGGTCAAAGTCCAGTGTCCAGTGACTTGAAACTCGAACTTACTGCCCAAACGTAGAGACTGCCATTGTTCTCACTTGTGAAGAAAAAACAAAGAACTCACCACCCAAACGTAGAGACAGATGTTGTGCTCGCTAGAAAAACGATGCGACACTGGTGAAGGCTGTAAAGATGCGAATAACTTTATCAGTCAAACACAACGTGGCTGGCAAATTACAGGACCGTAACAGGCAACGTTGTAAACCAGCACCAGCATCCTCCCCCAACCAAAATATGGCGGCACGTATCGGAGACGCACGCCGGGTGGCTCCAGGCACGCTCCTGCTGCAAGACGTCCGATGGCAGCACAAAGGACTGCCACACACGGGAAACGTCATGAATGGCTCCAGAGCTGCTCCATGCAAAGAGGTGAGGAGCACACGCTCACTTCCAAGTTTTGAAACACTGCGCTGCAGTTTAATACTGGACTCACCGTAGGGGAGTCTACATACTCGTAAAAGTACATTGAAAACTGAATATTCCTCACACCGATGGCCCCCTCTTGCGGCGGGCAGGGAGACCAATCCACCTCCAAATCGTGTTCAGCTGACACAAATAAATACAATGCGAACAGGCAGTAGCAGAGTATAGTGGAACAAGTTGAAAATTACAAGTCCTGCACTGACACTGATGCACGACGAGCAGGAAACATCCTCCAAAACACACATATAGATGAGACAGAGGGTTGTTGAAAGTCATGAAGGAGCAGTTTGAACTTAAACAGCGTGTGGTTAAAGAAAAACACTTCACTCCACCTGAAGGCACATACCTAGGGAACCAGAGTTTACTTGACATCTTGATGCGCTGTAGACGCTTTTTGAAATGTGGGGACATCTCCTTGTCACCTTGGCTGGCGCACACAAACAATAGCAGACTTGTTCCCCAGACAGTGCAGACGTCAATATGTGGCAGGTGAACACAAAACATCAGGCTTACCCTCACTGAAGGCGCAGCACTGAAGGACAGCACGTTTGATTGGGCCTGTCTGATGTATGGACAACTGGTGGGGATACGAGCCGTGCTGTTGGAGTAAATCTTCTCTTGAGTTTCTGTTTCTTGTTTCTTTTAAATCATCTGTGACCTCTGGGAGACTGTCTTCTTTGTTGATCACGTAGCAGGAGGCTAGGTTACCAGATCGTCGCCAATAAAATGTAGTAACTACAGATACACTCTCTCTAATGTCGTCAACATCGCTTTGAAGGGGTAGATATCTTGTTGGAGTCTGTTGATACCCACTTGAAGTCGTCTCGAAGTGCCCGGATGAGTTGAAGGAGCAGGTCCTTGGTGACAAGTTGTTGTTGGCTCTCCTGTAGGTTGCTTGACCCACCTGATCAGTGGCAATTTGACCTCTCTTGTGGTGCACTGATGAAGGAACGTTTTGATCTTGGATTCTTTCGTACCCTGACCCCCCGCCGTGCCTGGAGTGGAGATGAGGATAAACCACTGAGCTTGATGTCTCCAAGAAGTTCGAGGTCACCCAGTAACAGAGGCATGTACGTGTAGATCGTGCCAGGTGATTCTTGGTAGCTGACACCCCAATGAAGCTATTGTGATGCGGCGAGTCACTGGTGTTAGCTCACCAGTGCATGCACGGGGGAAAGTATAGAGACTGCACTCCACAGTCCCTCAGCAGTGTGGGGGCACGAGGTCATGTTCATGCCAAGGTGGAGCCTGCAAAAGTGGATTACAGTGCGTCGGGTAGGTGCACAGGAAAGTCACCAGGGAGTTGCGGTGGTGGAGGCAATATGGCACTTGGTCAGGTGCCAAGGGTATTTCCAAGGAGTGCTGGTGGCAAGGCCATCTCTAGGGTCACAAGGACCCATGGAAGTATTCATGTTCAGGTGATGAGGACTCCCTACAAGGTGTCAGGTGCTCTCCCCCACAAACTTCACCGGGGGGCAGATGTTAAGGCCGGGGGAACGCAGAGGAGGTGCAGGAAAAGGAGCCCCGCTGTCCTTGCTGCTCAGAGTCTGGCAAAAGTTTGAGAAAATCTCCAGGCCAGGTGGAGCCCATGGCCATGGCTCCACACTCCCCAGGGGTTCAAGCATGCCTGAGGCAGGGCTTGCCGAGCATGCAAGGGGCAGTCCAGCCCAGGAAGTCAGCCTCTCCAGTTCCCGATCGGGCTGGCGACTCTCATGTGGAGGAGTGGGTAAGGGAGCCCTACTAGCAACCTTTTGCCTCTCATAGCCACTGCTCACCTTCTCGTTCCACCACACTGCCAGTGAGCCACAGCTGCCTGAGCTGTGCAGGGGGTGCGTGCTACAGGGTCTTGATCACTGCCCTTGCATGGCCCCATGTCTACAGTGGACGCACCCCGGGCTTAGTCCACGGGGGCCAGCTCATGCAGAGAGCGCTGTGTCTCAGCCCACATTAGTGCAGGCCTTGTGTTCACCTCAGGGCCCGCCCATCATCCCGAGCCCGGGTGCCATGTGTCATCGCTGGTGTGCCAAGGGCTGCAGCCGATTCTTCTGCTTTAACCAGTTAAGGTGGCTGGTGAGGGATTTGCCGCCATGAGAGCTGGAGGCCGGAGGAGGGTTGCTAGGCCAGCCAAGATGGCGGGCACAAACCCTTAATGCTCTAGCAGCCTGCCCAACAATCGCTCTCCATCCTGACCAGTGGAACAACTGGGGAGATGCTACATGGCACGAAGACTCCCTGCACGGCACGCTGAGGACACTTTTGGTGGGCCTTATGGTGGCTGGCAACATGGCAGTGCCCAGCTGCTACTGAATCGAGCTGCGCCTGCAAGGTGAGTGACTGGAGGGGGTTCAGCAGTCGTGACCTTGGCCCCCCTAGATGAGAGCCCGGGGGCCCCATGCTGGGGATTGCGGAGGGGTCCTTGCTGCTAGGAACCCGGGGGCTGCCACACTTGCCTCAGCGCATGGGGATAAGCTAACTCCTGGTGGCCAAGAGTGACAGCAGGGAGCACCAGGCCCATCAACAGACAGCGTCCCCTTGGCCTAAAACATAGACCCAGGATTGAGCTAGGGAGCCTCACATTGGCAATTTGTTTGTGGTGCGTGGAGGCCGACAATATGGCAGCAGCTGACTGCAACTAGAGCGGACTGCCCTCACTCCATGATTACTCCCCTGTGCCTGTCCCAGGCCGTGTGAACTCTATCGCTGGTGTAAGCACTGTCTGGGAGCTTTCCTCCTGTACAGAGGGCTCTCAGAGAACTGGGGGCCCTGCACTCTGAGCTACTACTGAGCGGGACGCAGACCCTGGACAACATGAGACTCTGAGCTGCTGCGTGGGGTGACCCCTGGCCGGCGTTCAGATTCAGCTGTTCAGTGCAGTGGCCAGGAATGGGCTTTGGCCTTGCCAACCTGACTGGCTTGGGCACTGCACTGGCACCATAACAGTGGCGCATTCGACATCGGGCAGCGGGGAACCCCTGCGTTGCTCCGTTGCCCGGCTCACTACAGGCAGCACCTCGGCGCCATAACCAAGACACGTGCAGCGTACAGAACAGAGTGAGGAGCAGCATCGATGGGAGGTGGTGCCTGACGGCCAAAAGTTTCTTCCTCTCCATAGGAGCTGGGCCCAGGTGGTGAAACAATCGAGGCACACAAGGGCTGCAGCTGAAAATCAATCAGCTTGGGAGAAACATCCCCCTATATGGCACCCTACGTCATTGTTAGGATCCCACAGATTCAACCTCCTGATTCCTGCCTTACTCGATTGGGGGTCTTGGGTGGCTCCTGGCTCTGGGGTCACTACCTCAACATCTCCAAGTTACGCCGGAAATTTGTTGACTCATTACAAGCTAGTGAGACCTGCACAGTCCCACCTACTAACTGCCACTCATCAGAATCGCCATCGACACACATGGCGAATCATCGGCAGCCTGGTCCTAGGCTGTGCACTGCTCTCACCCAGACCCCAGTCCCCTTTGGCCTGGCATGACACGACTGTGCATGCAAATGAAGACTGCAGCGGCAGCCTCCCGTTCACGCAGTTCTCGCTCCAGCACCAGGGGGATCCTTCTTGTGTCATCCCCACGCACCGGGGTGGCCCCTCCATCATGGGCAGGGCACGATTCACCACCATAGACCAGCCATCGGCCTCCGCAAATCCACCCTCTATGATTCCAGACACCGTGCAGGCAGGGGACACGCCGGCCCTCTCCACATCGGACAAGCTGGACAAGGAACTGGCAGCAATTGAACATTTCCGTGTCTCCATGGAGGCCAGATGCCGCTCCCTCACTGTAGACTTTAACTTTCTTTGGGTTGACCATCGTAATCTTACAGACAGGGTTTCAGATAGTGAGAAGACCCTATCTGCCCTGCAACTGCTCACATAGGACAATCAGTCCGCGATCTGGGACCTACAGAGCTCAGTCACCCTTCTTGAGAACAGAACGAAGGACTTGGAGTGGCGTTCCCGTAGGAGCAACATTCGTATCCTGGGGTTCCCAGAGGGAATCGAGAGAACGGATCCCTACCTCGAGGCCTGGTTCAAAACCTTCACCCCGGCCTCGGACTTTACCTCCTTCTACTCCCTGGAGAGGGTGCACCAGATCCCAGAAAGGTGCCCTCGTCCAGGCCCGCTTCCCCGTTCCATGCTGGCGAAACTACTCCACTTCAAAGATTGTGATGTGATACTCCGCATGGCCAGGCAGACAGGCCCCCTTCGAGTAGAAGACAAAAACATCATGCTGTTTCCTGAATATACCGGAGCTGTTCAGCACCAGCATTCCCCATTCCTGGAAGTCAAGTGACGCCTTCGCCAGCAGGGGGTCTAATATCCACTGCTGTTCCCCACCGACTCTAGATAATTTTTGGAGGTGCCACCATTTCTTTACTGATCCCAAGGAGGCATGGGACTGGCCTGATCAACACCAGGGAGAGCCCACAATGGATTGCGCCGAGCCAGCATCGGGATTTCTGTGGCCCGCGGAGCAGACGACAGAGCGGACAATGGGGTAAACCACAAGTTGATATTTTTATTGAATAGTTTGATATAAAGCACTCGAATGCCCTAGGGCATCTTGGCGCTGGAGTCAACCAGAAAACATAAACACTGAGGCAGGAGTTTATATAAGAGGATATCCTCGGGGGAGAAAAAACAGCCAAATCTTAAGATGTTTCCTGAAACTGAGCAGGTTAGCTTGACCTCTAAGATGTGCCGAACGATTGTTCCAGAGGTGGCATGTGATGTAGACAAAACTTCTGCCACCCCAAGTCATTTTCTTAATTTTAGGGACATTAATGGTTCTGGAGGTGGCTGAGGGCAGGGTTCTTCTGGGAGTGTACCAGGAGCAACTCCTCTTTAAATGGTCAGGACCTCTGCCATGCAGAGCCTTGTGTGCAAGACAGAGTGCCTTAAAAGCTATTCTATTCTTGACAGGTAGCCAATGAAGCTCCATCAGAATCTTTGAAACTGACTCAAATTTGGGGGCCCTCCTAAGGAGTTGGGCTGCAGCATTCTGAAGAGTTTGAAGTCTCTTTAATGCTCGTTGATGAATGCCTAAATATAAGGCATTAAAGGAGTGCAGCCTGGCCAAGACCAGTGCTGTAACCACTGACTTCAGTAAATCATAGGGTAAGAAGGGGAGAGCGTTTCTTAAGGTGCGTAGCAGGAAAAAGCATGATGAGGCGAGTTTATTTACCTGGGCATTAAAAGAAAGACTGGAATCAAAAATCACTCCCAAATTTCTTACCTAGGATATTAGAGTGGGAGGTGAGCCCAGTGTCCGAGTCCACCAAATTGGTCCCAGAAAGGTGGTGTCCCTGCTAAAAACAAGGACTTCTGTTTTATCAGAAACATTACATTCCTAAAGATTGACACTACGATTTGAGTGTCATCCGTGTATGCAACTGCCGAAAAGCCAAATATATTGATTAATCTGGTCAGGGGGGCCACAAATATATTAAAAAGTGTGGTGCTCAATGACAAACCCTGAGGGACGCCACATGGCAATGTGAAGGGCTTAGACACAAAATCCCCCAGGGCAACTGATTGTTCCCTGCCAGAACGAAAGAAGCATAGAAGAGTTAAAGCTAAGACTCCAATTCCAATCTCAGCAAGGCGATCAAGTGGGACAGAATGGCTCACGGTGTCAAAGGCTGCCGACAGATCCAGCAGGATCATCGCAGCCTTCCCTCTGTTATCCAATATGCTACTCAGCTGGTTGGTTGCCACTACCAGAGCAGACTTAGTGCTATGGTATGGCCTAAAGCCAAATTGCGCAACATCCAGAACCTCATTTGCCTCCAAAAATTTGGAAAGTGCGTGTATATGTGCTTCTCAAGTATTTTTGCCAAGAAAAGGACATGAGGCATGGGCCGATAGTCCTTTACTTCATTTGGGCCCAGAGCAGGATTCTTCAAAAGCCGAACGATAGAGGCCTTTTTCCACTCAAGAGGAAAATGGCATGAATTAATAATGGTATCCAGGAGTATAGTTAACAGCGGACCTACCGTCTCTGTTATGTTCTGTACAATTTTAGGCGGGCAAAGATCGGACGGAGCTCCTGAATTGGTTTGTCTAATGAGATCTGCTACTTCTTCTGCGGTAAGAGAGGGGAACTTGCCAAAAATTACACTATAGGGAACTGTCCCATTAGCTTCAAAGGTCTGACTATTACAACGCAGGCATTACATCGTAGTGCCTTTACAACACAGTCAGTACCACGACTGAGACGTTATCACGAGTTCCATTACAACGCAAGTCTTTACAATGACTTGCTTTAGGGAGTGCTGTGTTGGACTGGTGTTGGATTTTAAGTCTAACACCTTCCCAAATGATACACCGACTGGAGTTGGAATAGTAATTTAAACTAATCCAAAGTCCAGCGCTTCCTTAAAGCAAGTCGTTGTAATGACTTGCGTTGTAATGGAACTCGTGGCAACGTCACAGTCATGGTATTGACTGTGTTGTTAAGCCTTGCATGATTATGGCATGCGTGGTAACAGATGCTATTTGGATACTGGAGCTCAGTTCTCTGTGTTTTTCTTCCACTTTGTTTGTGAAAAAATATAAAAAGTTATCACAGCGTGTTTGACTGATGCGCAGTGCACAGCTGATAATTGGATTAGAGGACCTGAACAATTTTAAACAGTTCTCTCGTACAATTGCTGGCTGAGTGAATTTTCTCAGAGAAAAACCTATTTTTTTCATTTATAATCAATTTCCTATATTCCTGGATATATTTATCATATCTAATCTTTACTTCAGTGAGATAGCTCTCTCTCCATTTTCTCTCCTGTATTTGAAATTTCTGTTTTAATTTCCTAAGTTCAGATGAGAACCAGAGAGCTGAAAGACTACTTCTGTGGCTTTTAATGGTTTTGGGGAGAGCCAACTTAACAACTGCCACCCTGATCCATTCAGTGTAATTATCAGCTGCTTTATTTATGTTGTTAGCAGCTTGGGGCTGGGACCTATCTAAAAGATTAGTCAATGCATTTTTATTGATTTTATTCCAAGCTTGAATATTCTTGCCTTGCACAGTTTTAGTAGCAAACGAAAAAGGATGCCAGATTTTTAGACTACAATCCATAGCTTTATGATCTGACCAGATAATCAGGAAAATATTTTCAAACTGTAGATCACGATTATTTGAAAATATGTAATCTAGCGTGTGGCCAGCTACATATGTGGTGGTGTTCACCATCTGAATGAGATTGAAACTACTAAAATATCCAGGAGTTGTTCAGAATCTTTACTCTTAAGATTTTGCAGATGGAAATTTAAATCGCCCAGAACTGTGAAATTAGGGTACTGCATGCATGACTCCAGAATATCACCAAGTGCATCTAGAAATTTGGCTTTCAGGCCAGGTGGCCTGTCGATCAGTAGGCCCTGAAAGGTAAGATTGTTGGCTAACTTACATCTAAAGAGCATAGTTTCACAGTCTGCTATAGTAACGGGTTCACAGGCGACTTCAAGGTGGTTATGATAGACCATTGCCCCGCTTGCCCATGTGGTCTAATCTAGTAACCGCATAGCCTGTTGGTATTGCATCAACTAATAATGGATTGTAGATCTCATCAGCCCAGATTTCAGTTAAAAATACAATATCGGTAGTGTAAACATCAACATGGTTAAAAAATTCAATTTTGTGCTTAATAAGAGAGTTAATATTAAGTAAAGTGCATTTCAATCTGGTAAAAGCGAAGTCAGTGAGCCGAGGGAGTGCAGAAAGCTCTGGCGTGCATGCTAATGAGAGTTGTTCCATCTGGCATGTAAAATTGCAGTTACTTCAATACACCTTCTCCAACCTCTTCCCACAATTTACAATGCAGCAGGGCAGGAGTCTACCTATGGTAACTTGCATCAGTCGATCCCTGGAATACATTAAGGGGAACCTTGGCCAGGGGTTCTGGTGCATGGCGCATTCCTTGTGTGGATAAGTGCAGACAGGCTTACAAGAGGCCTCCATATCAGATATCCTTAACCAGCTTCCCCAACCTGGAGCAAATCATAGTGGACCGTAGGTGGCCATACAGGCTGCAGCAAACCTAGGGCCTAATTCCAAGGCTACAGATGATGAGAAGGGCCCACACATCTTCTCTTCCGAAGAAGACTCCCCCCACACTGATGACTCTCATACAGCATATACACACAAACAGGGAGGGACTAGAGAATGAGCCTTCCCTCGCTCTCGTAACCAGACTATATACCTCACCACACGAGAAGGACAAATCCCTACTCCTATATTAAGGAGCTGGAAAAATGCTCATTAAAAATAGCTTGAAGCTTCAAGCTATTTTCGATTAGCATTTTTCCTGCTCCTTAATATAGGAGTAGGGATTTGTCCTTCTCGTGTGGTGAGGACTCTTATACAGCATCACAGTCGCCCCCACTGGTGACACAGCAGACAGCAGACAACCTCGTTTGAAGAAGTTTGAGAAGACTCTCATGTCAGTAGACAGTCCCCTTCCACTGACACCGTGGACATACGCTGACCCTCAGAGCCGATTAACTCATGGTTCTTTTGATATATATGCAGCATCACACAACTACTCCCGTCATGGGAGTTCCAGTCCAAGGCCCACTACACTTGTAACCGTTCCGTTACTTACCCTCCTGTCTCCCCCTGAGGGCATCGATATGATCCCTCGTCAACACTGGCATACTTACCTGTTCGCAGTACTCACCCGCATGTGGATTGGACCCAGACTACTAGCCTACACTAAATTGCTATACTCCAAACCGACCTCTCAGGTCCGCTTGGATAGCCCTGTCTCAGCCCCCTTCCCGGTCGGCAGAGGCACGAGACAGGGGTGCCCGCTCTCCCACTTGCTGTTAGCGCTTACCAGGGAGCCCCTTGCCATATGGTTGCACGGAGAGGATCACGAGTGGGTCATCTCACTTACGGGCAGGACACATGTAGTGTTCCTGTACGCGGCTGACCTACTCCTTTGTATCCGAGACAACGCGACCGACAACGCGACCAACATCACACCCCTTTTGGAACATTCTGGCAGAATATGCTATCAGCGCAGGCCTTTGTGTCAACTGGGCCAAATCAGCCGTGTATCCACTCTGCCCAGATCTACAACCACTGGATATTTACCTCCGAGACATCCGCCTCAACTGGCATACACAGGCGAACCACTACTTAGGGGTTTATCTCTACCACAGATCCCAGGACTTATACGAGGGGAACCTCGGTAAGGCCCTGGCATAAATTCTAACTTAGATGCAATTCTGGCTGTCCCTCCCCCTGCCTCCCATAGGTAAGATCGCTTTGGCAAAGATGGTCATTCTGTCTAGCCTCTTGTACTAGTCCAAAAATATCCCGGTCATACCACCACTCTCCTTCAGGGAACTAGATTCTCTGCTAAGTGCACTCATATTGGAGCCGGGGCATAGACATTTTGCTTTCGCTAATTTACAGTTACCGCTTTCCCAAGGAGGCCCATGGGCCCCATGTTTTGAGGCATACTTCCTCGCAGTACAGCTGCAATGGATGTCCCATTGGATGGCTGGGCAATACCTTGACGGAACCAATTCCGGGTCTGGACCACTCTCTATCCCTACAATCCAACGCCTACTTTTACCAAAGGCTCAACACGCAGATCCCTGGCCCCTTTAGGAGTACAGTGACAAAGGCGTGCATGGCTAGGATACATCGACTCTCCCTCTGGTGGGTCTTCCTCACAACACAGGTTTCTATACCGCAGGGGAGCTGAGAGTTTGGACTGACCACTTAGTTCTCACGACGGGCAGCCTGTTTGCCTTAGGTTGCTCTGCTTGCTCTTCTCCCCTTCGGCCAACTGGCCGAGCAGAATGACCTCCCACATGGACAGTTTTTCTTACACTGACAGCTCAGTCAGACATATCGCATCCTCTAGGACCTGTCGGAGGGGGAACTCGCAGTGCACCCAGTACTCCAATCCATCCTGACTATGGGCGCCGGTCAGCATCTGATCACCTGGCTTTATAAAGCCATACGAGAACTGATGCCCACCCCCTCACAGCACTGCGTCAAAAGTGGGAGGATGAATTTTGGAGGATACTGCATGATAAGGAGTGGGAATGGGTGCTGGAGAACCCCAAGAAGGTCTCCCACAGCTCACGCTTCACAAATATACAGTTCTTCATCCCACACAGGGCCTACCTAACCCCAGCTCAACTGCACTGCTATTTCCCAGAGACACAATTCCAGTGCCCACCTAATGTACATGCTATGATCCTGTCCTGCCCTCCAGGAGTACTGGCACTCAACCCACACCATATTACGTGAGGTCACAGAGCTACCAGTGATTCACACATGAGAAGCGTGCTTCTTGGGCATCTTTAAGTACAAGAAGTGGCTGAAAATATGAGCCCACTTCGCGGACCTGATGATACAACTAGCCAAGTACACACTCACACTTCATTGGTGCTCTTCCATGACTCCTCCAGTAGATCCATGGATAGAGGCAGTATGCAAGTGGGGCATGCCGGAGGAAGACACCCTCCTCTATGAGGAGGTTTGCCGATTGAGTAGACAATCCATATCCCCCCAGTGGTCCACTCTTCTTGCACACTTCCTGAAGGAGGTGAGAAATTATGACCTACCTCCATGAAGCTCTGAGCCTCTTCCCCACATGCAGCAAATACTGTCCCGAATGGGGATACACTCATAAGCGTATGATTGCAATGCACTGCAACTGTGTCTATCCAACCCCAGCACACGGACCGACTCACCCACGTACCATCCTCCCAACCGCCCACACAGTCCTACACACCTTGGCATTGAAATTCACCCATCCGCCACCCCCCACCAACACACTCCCGTTTAGCCCCAGTTACACCGCAACAACGCATGCCACAGCAGACCACTTGTATTTAACGCCCAAGGCATTGCACCTCTGGAAGCACTCATGAATGACCTGCAAGACTGCTTACTAATTAATTGTCTGTCTAACTGCTCCGATGTCCCTGCTACATACTGAAGCAACATATAACCCCTGCTCACCCCCTTGGTAGCTTGGTACGAGCAGTCAGGTTTATCTCAGAGGCAATGTATAAAGCGTTTGCACATAACACACAGTAATACAGTGAAAACACTACAAAAGGACACCACACCAGTTTTAGAAAAATAACCAATATTTATCTGTGCAAACAAGACCAAAATGATGAAAGCCCAATGTACAGTAATCAAAAATATGCACTTTGCAAGAATGACTTTAAAATGCAGGGGCATATTATCAAGGGCTCTATCGCCACTTTAGCGGCACTTTTTGCCGCTAAAGCGGCGATATTTCTATCGCCCTATCAGCAAGCTGTCGCTAACAGGTGTTAGCGACAGCTTTTAGGCGATAGCGACTGGTTTGGGTGTCGCTTTGCATGTCAGCGATATTTATCGCTAATGACATGCAAAGGAGGCGTTCCCAACCTAACAGCGACTGTAAGCAGTCGCTAACATCGCTATCGCCTATTAGCAATAACCGCGAAGCGATAAAAAAACGCACGCTAACCGCGATTAGCGCTGGTTTTTTAGTACTGGTAAAAACATGACTTAACAATATTAGTCAATGGGAGGTGGATTGCAATGTTAAGTCCCCAGCATTAGCGCTGGGATTCTATCGCTGGATTTCTCGCGTTATTGCTGGGTTTCGCCGCTATCGCTGGATATTTTATCGCATTGGAGATAAACCTTGCTAATAGCATGTTATCTCCGCGGTAATATCCAGCGATAGCCGGCGATAGAAAAACGCGCGCTAAGCAAGCTTTGCGATAATTTTCGCACGTTCTTGCTAATATGCCCCCCAGTTCCTTAAAGCTGGTAGCTCCGTCCGGGGCTACCGCGGTGCTGAAAATAATAGTCTCCAACAGTTCCGGCCGACCGCATCAGTGCGGGCCAGCATCAGTATCAGCAGACTCATAAACAGTACCTTTGGTTCCGGCCGACTGCATCCGTGCGGGCCCGTTGTGGCAACTGTCGCGATTGCGATGTGAAGCGTAGCGGTGCGGGTTGCGGTGCCCTCAAGTTGCTGTGCAGGCAGTGGCTTGGTGGCGGTTGTCCAACGGCATCAGTGAGACCAGGGCTGCAGTGTGAAGTGAGGCGATGCTTGTTCCAGTGCTGACAGGTCACAGTGCAAACAACAGTGCCGGTTGATGGGAGCTGGCGTCGGTCGGCCCAGACTGGGGTGTGGGACAGGGCAGTGCGTCATGTGACTTACACGCAGTGCCCCCAATCCACGGTGCTGTCACCGGTGTCGAGGTCAGTGGGCAGCGACATCGTCGGTGAGACCAGGTCGGTGGAGTGAAGCAGTGTGGTGCGGAGTGCGGTGCCCACAGGTCGCGGAGCAAGCAGCAGCTCGGTGGCGGCCATTGTCGTCGGTGAGACCAGGGTTGCGGTGCGAAGTGCGGGGGTGCCTTCTGCAGTGCCTTCAGGACACAGAGCCAGCAGCGGTGATGGCTATTTCCCCCTCTGTGGCAACTGAAACCCACAGTTCCAGAGGGGGCACCCAGAGGTAAGTGAAGTCTTTGCTGTCCCTGAGACTTCGTGAACAGGAGGCAAGCTCTATTACAAGCCCTTGGAGATACTCAGCAACAAGTGAAGAAAGCTCAGTCCAGTCCTTTCACTGCCCACAGCAGAAGCAGCAACTGCTGGCCAACCCAGCAAAGCAAAAACACAGGAAAGGGGCAGTACTCCTACTGGCAGTTCTTCTAGCTCTTTTTCTCGCCAGGTTCCTTGATCCCAGCGAGTTTCTAAAGTTCTGGGGTCTGGGCCCCAATATTTATACTCAGTTTCTCTTTGTTCTCTTGGGCAGAGAGTGTTTGTGCTCAGTCCAAACGAGTTTGGTCCTCTCTGGCCCAGATTCCTGTCAGGAGGTAGAGATAGCATTGTCCAAGGCAGACCAGGCCCATTCAGGTGCAAGGAAATCTCCTCCCACTACCATAAATGCAGCCCAGGTCTATTCAGCTCAGCTCTGACTCATCCAGGAAAGGCAGGACACACCTCGACCCCCCCAGTGGCTGTCTGAATAGAATGCACATCCCCAACCCTTGTCACTCCAAAGTGAGACAGTCAATCTACAACCCAGCAGAGGCACACAGGATGGCTAAGCAAGAAAATACCTACTTTCTAAAAGTGGTATTTTCAAACATAAAAATCATCTTTACTAAAAGATGCATTTCTACTTTCTGAGTTCAGGCATACTAAACTCCATTTCTCTATCTTTTCCCAATGGGAAGTATATACTCATAAAATGTTACCCAGTACTTCCCATTCTATCCTATGGGACAGATAGCCTTTAAACTTTAAATAGTGAAAAACAAAATATACTGTATTTCACTATCAGTACATGTCACACACACAAGTGCATGTCCTACCTTTCGCATACACTGCACTCTGCCCACAGGGGTACCTTGGGCCTACCTGAGGGGTGTCTTACATGTAAGAAAAGGGAAGGTTAGGGCCTGGCAAGTGGGTGCACTTGCCAAGTCGACATGGCAGTCACAACTGCACTCAGGCACTGCAGTGGCAGGTCTGAGAACCCTTTGAAGGGCTGCTTGTGTGGGTGGCACAATCAGTGCTGCAGGCCCACTAGCAGCATTTGTTTTACAGGCCCTGGTAATACACAGTGCACTGTACTAGGGACTTAAAGGTAAATCAAAGAAGCCAATCATGGCAACACTAATCCATAAACACAATTTACATGGAGAGCATATACACTTTAGCACTGAATAGCAGTGGTAAAGTGTCCAGAGTTCTAAAACCAATAAAAACAGAGTAAAAAACAGGAGGCCAAAAAGCAAAAGGTCTGGGGGTAAACCCGCTGAAAAAGCCAAGTCTAACACAACCCCCTCCGAGCCTAAAGCCAGGGCAGACTAATCAATCCCTTGGTGGACTTCCCAGCTTGGGCGATAGAACATAGACCTGGCCCACAACAGCGGGGTCACGTTCTGGTTCTACGCCTTTCTGAACCCAGTTGGATCCCTCTGTACATACTCTCAGGGCCCACTAAGCTAACCCATGGGGAACCCTTCTCCTCACCTGGGGACCCCATCTGTGCAGCACCTAACCGTAGATTGCTCACAGGTGTGTCCCAGCAGGCGGACGGTACCACCATGTCCAACAAAGTGATGTGGCCCAGTCCACCCCCAGGGTGTGACTCCGGTCCCCTCTGCAGGGGCACCTATGTCCACCAGGACAGCAAGCCACAGTGGCCACTGACAGCTGTCAGTGACGAGTGCCAAGCCTCATACCTCTCAGGGCTCTCTAATCTGTGTGGCGTTAGAGAGTGGGGGACGGTAGCCCCAAGTGCTTGACACCCTTTGTCCATTCTCCTTCCTGTCAGATCAGGTATGGCATCCCTATACTGATCCACCAGCCCAAGGTCTGTATCTTGCGGCTGCCCAGGGCACTGGGGTGGGCTCTCCTACACCCTGTCCTCCCTGCTGGGGTCCTGTGGAGAGGTACCCTCAGACTCCAGAACTTTCAGGGTACCTGTGGCAAGTGCCCTGCACAGTTCCTCCAAAAGTTCAGGGGTGCTATCCTGCAACTGGGCACTCAGCTTCAGGGCAACCACTTTGACTTGCTTCCTCCCGGACCTTTTGGTTCCTGACTGCTGGAGAGTGAGGAGTTTCAAAATGGCACAGGACGTCAGATACTGGTGCTTTCCACAGCGATGAGTGGCCGAAGGGTACTACAATCACTGAGCCGGCAGTCAGTGAGTTCTGCACATTCATTGGGCCCAGACACAAAATCCTGCCAGAATCGGGCCATTTCCTTCCTCCCCTGCTTCTCCTATACGCGCTCCGTCCTGGCCCAGCTGCACAGCTACCTTAATTACAAGCCTTTATGCCTACTGTCACCTCGCTGTTAGGGCGCTGGCATCCACAACAAATGAGCCTTATTTGAACACTGGGACCGAAGCCTTTGCTCTTTCTGCACCTCTGACAACCTATGGAGAGGCTTTGTGTGGTTCATACAGCACTTCACCCTTCTTCCAGTGGAATCACATCACAACACCCCTGCTTTGTATCCATGGGTTATTCTGAGCTGCTCATCCTGTATACTCCACCATATTATGTATTACAGGTGAATGTCTGAATTATCCTACCTGTTCTGCTTCAGATGATGATGGCAGGCATTAGGAAAGATCTGAAAGACTTGAAAATCAGAACAAGTAACGTTGAAGACCGCACTACTCCTCAGGCCAAACAAATGCAGAGATCGGATCAAATAATTTCCTCCTTCAAGTGAAATATCACCAACTTTGAAGATCGCAATAGACGTAGTAACCTTAGGATCTTTGGGCTTCCCAAGGGCATGGAGGACAAAGCTGGCTCTATAGTAGAAGTTTTGGAATCTTGGATTCCGGCCTCTTTGAATATATCATTTCAGAAAGACTTTGAACTCGAACAAGCTCATCGGATACCTGCCTTCAAAAACAGGAACGCTACAACTTTGCGTCCAGTAATATTTAAACCACTATGTCACCAACATCCTGAACTCATTCTCGTCCACATGAGCATTTACATTTGTATCTACCATATCTGTTGTTCTAGAATTGCCATAGGGATGTTATAACTCATTGTGACTAGATAATATCATGGTCTTCCTCATGTTGTACAAATATAGTTGGTTACATCACAGCCAGTTTATCGATACCCCCAGGCAATTAGTGCCCAGGACAGCTTTTTTGTGCTATGCATTGTCTCACGATAATCTGTTCCTCTAATTTGTCACTTTAGGGTGAGATATGGCTATATTGTTTGATGTTGGGGCTCCTGTTTTAATAGTATATATATTTATCTCATTACACAGAACCTCACTTAAAGTTGGACCTCGCTGCTTATTTTACATGGGTCCCGTTGTCAAACTGTCATACAATTGCTCTCCTGAATGGTTATCTGCCTACTGTTTGATTATATGTGTTCACAAAGGAGCTCATATTTTTTATGCTTGGCAGCTCCTTTACACGCTTACAGGTTATCCACTCTCTAGCGCTGCGGAATTCTCCCCATTCCCCAGCTGCTTGGATGCCCCCACAGCCTCTAAGCTTCATACCTTGTCCCACAGGATGCTTCCTCTCCTATCAGAGAGTGGACACTTGGTTTTTCGTCTACTTACTTCTCTACTCTTTCCTCCCAACTCTTTCCCCCTTTCTACCGCCATGTGGCCCTTGCTTCAGATGCCAGACAACTGTCCTTAATGCCCATTCCACTGGGCACTTGCTCCCCAGACATTACACTATTTCCATGGTCTCCTCAACAATGCCCACCATAAAGATAGTTTCACTGAACGTTAAGGGCCTTAACCATCATGTGAAACATAGAAAATCTCATATTACTGCAGTTACCTTAAGGGAGATATAATCTTTCTTCAAGAAACTAAAATTGGATGCAAACATGCCCTATCCTTGTGTAGAGGCTGGGTCTCTGATTTGGCAAAATGTGCATCTATAGGCTTTTATATCAGTCGGATGTCTAAGAACAATAAGGATATTAAGAACTCTCTCTCCAATTTAGAAAATTTGATTAAAGACAAGACATCTCTAAATAGACATTCCAAGAATCCCACTCTGATGTCAGGGATCAAGCGACTCAAATATGAATACAACACTATTATTAGCAAAACAATGCTCCTTATAGTTCAGGAACAAAACAGTAAAAAACGTTTTTCTATAAATAAAGCTGGAAAGTATCTTGCAGCATATTTAAAATTCAAACATAATAATTCCCTTTTAACAGCTATCAGAGACCACCAAGGATCTAATGGAACGAAGACATCAGAAATCCTTGAAACTTTAAAAAAAATGTACGCTTCATTATATACCCCTAAGAACGCAGCCTCAAGAAAATCGCCTGATGAGTTCCTCAGTACCATTCCCATTAAATCACTCTCCAAAACAGATAAATTGTCCATCAATAAACCAATTGACACCAATGAAATCCTAAATGCAGTTAAATTTATTCCGGGAGTAAGACCCTTGATCTTTAAGGCCTTCTCATCAATTTTTAAAAGACCTTCTCTTATATGATTCAACCACAACTGGAGTCACTATTTAGGCAATTTATCACCTCTGGCAAAGTCACCAACTCCACAGCTGAGGCTACCATAGTAGTCCTCCCTAAAGAGGAGAAAGATCAATTGGATCCTAATAACTATAAGCCTATTTCACTACTAAACATGGAGGTGAAAAGTTATGCGGAAATCTTGGCCAAACGTTTGAAACTGCTCATTCCTAAACTGATCCAACTCTCTCAATTGGGTTTTGATAAGGGCAGGTTGCCGTGCGACAATACCTGTCTATTTTGCCACATAATTGAGAAGGCCTCCCTCCACTTTTCCCATGCTACTGTGGCCATTGCATTAGATGCCAAAAAGGCATTCAATAAAGTATACAGGTCCTTCCTTGAAGTGGCACCGAGCAGGTACAATTTAGGTGATTTTTTCTCATCCATGGTCATGTCTTTGTATGCCGGCCCACAGCCAGGTTTAGAATCAACGAGGCACTTTCTTCCCCCTTCTCCTTGCACCAGGGTACTCACTAGGATTGGCCCCTCTCACCTTCTTTTCCTACTCGCATTAGATCCATTACTGGTCACGATTAACAAACTGTCCATATATTAAAGGTGTTAACTTTGGCTCCCTTACTTTCAAAACAGCTGCCTATGCAGACAATATACTTATTTTCTTGGAAAACCCCAAAGAAACGATCCCAAACGTTATCTCTCTAATTCAGACCTTTGCAGGATTTTACGGCTACTCCTTATATAGGGAGATGACAGAGATAATGCAGCTCAATGTTCATTGCGATCCTTCCTGCATTTGACAGTCTGGCCTTCAGTGGCAGCTGAAAATGATGAAATATCTAGCCATCTGGTTCTCGATTAACCTATTAGAATCATCCCAGCAACACAAACAAAAAACGTTGAACAAAATCAAGACCTACTGGCCTCCTGGTCCCTCAAATATATTTAGTGGTGGGGTGACTAGAAACCTTAAAAATGATGATTACACCCCTAGTGGATTTTTTTAATCAAATATGCCTTCAATACGTCTCTATCACTCCTTCTTTGTCACAGTTGACAAACTACCTTCTGTCTTTCTTTGGTCAAAACAAATCCTAGATTAGACCTAAAGAAATTTAGAATGCCATGTACAGAGGAGGGTGGGGGTGGTCTTCCCAACTTGTGTAATAATCTGACAGTATTTCTTGCTGCACATGGCGAGCATTGGTTCAACACTAAGCCCGCTACAACAGTCCCATGGCACAAGATCAAACTCGATCTCATTTCGCCCTAATCACTGCCTAATATAACGCTGCCCCACTCCAGCCATATATTTCTTGACACGTTAGGCTTACGCTCTTAGATAAATATCTTTCATCTAACGTTTGCAAATCTATGGCCATATCACTGTGGAATAATTCCAAGACAGCATCGGTAAACTACAATAGTCCCTATTTGAGTGGCAAAAGGCATCAACTTAGTATCTGATCTCTTTACTGACGGTAACCCACTTACCTTTGCTTTGTTACAAGAGAAATACTCTCTCTCCAACACGGACCTCTACAATTTTTTCAAAACCAAGGCCAAACTCTCTAAACTGGGCCCACTCCAACTCCCAGTTATGTTCCAGTTTATTCAGCAAGCTAGCAGGGGTGGCCACTTGGCCTCAAAATTTACAAACTGTTACACAACTTATAAGCCACCTCTATTGTGCCCATCCAGACATGTTGATCCAAGTATCTTCAAAAGTCAAATGCACCCCCATTCCGGCTTCTGTATGACCCGAAATCTTCATCAATCTTCTCAGGAATAAATTGATTCCATCATTGACCCAGACACGTTTTTTGCCTCACACTTCCTATATTGGACATCGTCCAGACTGTTTAAATTGAAATTGATTGATTGATTGACTTTGAATTCTGCTAGTCCTGTAAAGAAGCATCTGGGGACTCTGAACACAGTTCTAACATGCAAATTGTGATCTACATACTGGGCCAATATTCATAAGCATCTCAATTCTAAAGGCTATCTTCAATGTGGACTTTCCACTAATCCTACCTCATATATTGTTAGGCCCACATGCATCCACTTCCCCATTAGATCTGCCTGACAAAGATCTAGCACTACTAGATCTTTTATTAACGGTGGCGATTAAGGTCATCTTATTAGAGTGTAAGGTACTGAATAATGTTTCATTTCACACATGGTGGGCATGGGTCACATATCTCAGAGGTTCACATAAAAACATGGGCCTCTCTTCGGTTAGTCCTTTCTCCACTCAATCCATATGGCTCACACCTGATAAGTCTATGTCAAGCAACTAAGGGGGCTCTTGTTTCACTCCACTCCCACCTTCGACCATAAGCTGGCAAATTCTAACTTTTCAAATTGTCTGTCCCCTTCATTATATACCCCCCTCCCCTTTTATTCACATTTAATTTACCCCTCTTTCCCCTTTGTTTCACTGATTTCCATTACTATGCCCTCTAGAAC
Source organism: Calotriton arnoldi (assembly GCA_963921515.1). Classification (NCBI taxonomy): domain Eukaryota; kingdom Metazoa; phylum Chordata; class Amphibia; order Caudata; family Salamandridae; genus Calotriton; species Calotriton arnoldi. Next base: position 644,945 of record CAWUFW010010249.1, on the reverse strand, counting down.
CCTCACCAACACCCATACTTGATAGGGCTCCGTCTATTCGCACCCAATCTCATTTTCTTGCTCTTGCATGCAATATTTGGAAGGGGTCATTGTTGCTCTTACTGTTGTGCACTATAGCATTCTGCTTGCCAAGATGTTTAAATTTGATTATGTTTATCCACTCCCCCCTTTGTGCAAGTCTGTGAAGGATATTAACGATTTTCATCTATCACAACTGTATTCTTTTGGGCCTCATATATGTATGCATGTATCGTATGCTTTCTGTTTCACACTATCCTTAAAAATAATAAAATATTTAGACCAAAAAGCAATCTATAGAAACTGCCATACAGGAGCAAATTAACCCCTTAACTGCTGGGCCTTTTCCCCCCCAGTGCTGAGCTCTTTTTTGGCTATTTGTAGTAGTTCGCGATTAGGCCTCTGTAACTTTTTGACCACATAAGGTATCCACGCCAAATTTGCGTCCTTTTCTTCCAACATCATGGAGATTCTAAAGGAACCCAGGGTTTGTGGATTCCCCCGGAGGGGTCCCAGATTTTAGCCAAAATACAGCTAAATTTTGGTTTTTTGTGGAAAAATGGGAAAAAAGTCCCGCATATGAAAGCGTCTGGGTTTTCCCTGCAAATGGTATCAAAAAGGGTTTGTGGGGCTGAAATCTCCATTTTCCCAGCTTTTAGGGAATGACAGACTTTTGTCAGAAAACTCAAAAATTTTACACAGTTTTGGCATTTTTCTGGGACATAGCCTATTTTTGCTATTTTTGTGCTTTCAACCTCCTTCCAGTTAATGGTAGAAATGGGTATGAAAGCAATAATGGATCCTGGATATCTATACATTTTAGAAAAGTAGACAAAATTCTGAATTCAGCAAGGGGTCATTTGTGTAAATCCATCAAGGTTTCTTTATAGAAACTAACAGTTAAATATAGGAAAAATGGCAAATTAGTTGAAAAAAACAGTCTTTTGTGTCAACGTTTTCACTTGTAACTTCTACTAATTATGACAGCTCTTTGAAAGCAATATACCGTTACATCCACTGGACTTTACTGGTTGTGGGGATAATTAGGACTTGTAGGTTCACCAAGAACCCGACGAACCCAGAGCCAAAAACTGAGCAGCGTCTGGCAATGGTTTTTTATTATGTACCGGGTATATAGCAATTATTCTGGGAAAATGTATACATGGAAAATTCGGTATGAAAGACTCCTATGTATTTCTGAAATGGGTACAAAATATAGAGTTTAGAAACAGTAGATATTTGCACATTTCCGAAATTGGGAATACTCATACTAGCATGAGAATTATAGGTCATTTTTCAAAATGACTTCTTTTTTACACATTGTCTTTCATTTGGAAGGCAGAAATGCATCGAAAGTCAATAGGTAATAACAGTTGCTTTACAAATATGAATTACCCTAAGTCTCCCAATAAAAATGGTACCTCACTTGTGTGGGTAGGCATAGTGCCCATGACAGGAAACGGCTGAAAACGCAACGTGAACACACCACATTTTCACATTGAAAAATTACCCTTTTTTTGCAAAGTGCCTAGCTGTAGTTTTTGAACCCTTGCTCTGCCGGCATCCAGGAAAACCTAGCAAACCTATACATTTTTGAAAACTAGACACCCAGAGGAATCCAGGATGGGGTGACTTGACTGGCTCTCACCAGGTTCTGTTACCCAGAATCCCTTGCAAACCTAAAAAATTGTCAAAAAAAACACATTTTCCTCACATTTTTGTGGTGGAAAGTTCTGGAATCTGCATGGATCCACAAATTTCCACCCACCCCGCGTTCCCCAAAGTCTTACGAGTAAAATGGTACCTCACTTGTGTGGGTAGGCCTAGTGACCGCGACAGGAAACGGTGCAAAACGCAATGTGGACACACCCCAATTTCACAGTGAAAAATGACCCTTTTTTGGCAAAGTGCCTAGCTGTAGTTTTTTAAGCCTAGCTCTGCCGGCATATAGGGAAACCTAGCAAACCTATACGTTTTTGAAAACTAGACACCCAGGGGAATCCAGGATGGGGTGACTTGACTGGCTCCCACCAGGTTCTGTTACCCAGAATCCCTTGCAAACCTAAATAATTGAAAAAAACAAAACATTTTCCTCACATTTCTGTGGTGGAAAGGTCTGTAATCTGCGCGGATCCACACATTTCTACCCACCCCATGTTCCCCAAAGTCTTCTGAGAAAAATGGTACCTCACTTGTGTGGGTAGGCCTAGTGTCCGCGACAGGAAACGGTGCAAAACGCAACGTGGACACACCACAATTTCACAGTGAAAAACGACCCTTTTTTGGCAAAGTGCCTAGCTGTAGTTTTTGAACCCTATCTCTGCCGGCACCTAGGGAAACCTAGCAGGCCTATACCTTTTTGAAAACTAGACACCCAGGGGAATCCAGGATGGGGTGACTTGACTGCTTCTCACCAGGTTCTGTTACCCAGAATCCCTTGCAAACCTAAAAAATTGTAAAAAAAAAACACATTTTCCCTAAATTTCTGTGGTGGAAAGTTCTGGAATCTGCGTGGATACACAAATTTCAACCCACCCTGCGTTCCCCAAAGTCTTCCGAGAAAAATGGTACCTCACTTGTGTGGGTAGGCCTAGAGCCTGCGACAGGAAATGGCACAAAACGCAACGTGGACACACCCCAATTTCACAGTGAAAAATGACCCTTTTTTGGCAAAGTGCCTAGCTGTAGTTTTTGAATCCTAGCTCTGCCTGCATCTAGGGAAATCTAGCAAATCTATACATTTTTGAAAACTAGACACCCAGGGGAATCCAAGATGGGGTGACTTTACTGCCTCTCACCAGGTTCTGTTACCCAGAATCCCTTGCAAACCTAAAAAATTGTCAAAAAACCCACATATTCCTCACATTTCTGTGGTGGGAAGTCCTGGAATCTGCGTGGATCCACAAATTTCTACCCACCCCGCGTTCCCCAAAGTCTTCCGAGAAAAATGGTACCTCACTTGTGTGGGTAGGCCTAGAGCCCGCGACAGGAAATCGCGCAAAACGCAACGTGGACGCACCCCAATTTCACAGTGAAAAATGACCCTTTTTTGGCAAAGTGCCTAGCTGTAGTTTTTGAATCCTAGCTCTGCCTGCATCTAGGGAAACCTAGCAAATCTATACATTTTTGAAAACTAGACACCCAGGGGAATCCAGGATGGGGTGACTTTACTGCCTCTCACCAGGTTCTGTTACCCAGAATCCCTTGCAAACCTAAATAATTGTCCAAAAAAACACATATTCTTCACATTTCTGTGGTGGAAAGTCCTGGAATCTGCGTGGATCCACAAATTTCCTACCCACCCCGCGTTCCTCAAAGTCTTCCAAGAAAAATGGTACCTCACTTGTGTGGGTAGGCCTAGAGCCCGCGACAGGAAATCACGCAAACGCATAGCGTGGACACACCCCAATTTCACAGTGAAAAATGACCCTTTTTGGCAAAGTGCCTAGCTGTAGTTTTTGAATCCTAGCTCTGCCTGCATCTAGGGAAACCTAGCAAACCTATACATTTTTGAAAACTAGACACCCAGGGAATCCAGGATGGGGTGACTTTACTGCTTCTCACCAGGTTCTGTTACCCAGTGTTGGCCTAACACAGGATCCACCAGCCGAAGCGCCCGTTCCCCGGGAGCGAAGAATGCGTCCCCTCCTTTCCCAGAGATACAGCCTCCCCAGTGCTTAAGGCAGAATACACTTGAGGGAGCAAATATCCCCAAAAAATGAAGGGACCAAGAAAGACCATCAGAGAAGTCCCAACACAGCCAGACAGGGAGAAGGTCAAGTCCAGTAAGAAATGGAATCCCTAAGTGGAAGGAACAACAAAACAAAGATCAGTGATGAGAATAAGTTATATCTAAACAGACACAGTACCCTCAATGAGTAAACCAACCATATACTGTGCACTCCTCCACACTTACTTGTTGTCAAGGGTCAGTAGATCTCTAATCAGATGGTCTCTTAGGGAGGGGTCACACAGTATCCAACTCTTACAGAATATTGCGCGCTCCAGCGCTTCTGTCGTCTTTTACGTAATGCAGGATAACTGAACAGACTCGGAAATATGTCAAAAGAAGATTCTCAGGAACCACGCTAATAAAAACGGTAGCGTGTGTTCTCAAATGTCCGCCTTTCAGAAAACAAAAACAGCGCCCGCAATCTGGGCGGAGACCAGCAAAAAGCGGAAACGAGTAGCACCAGTAATCGGAGCCCAAATTGAAGAGTGGGGCGTCCCCCGCAGGCGTCAGCTCCGAGAGAGGAATCCACGAGTACTTGCGTAGTAACAAGGCAGGAATTGCCAGTGCAAAATGAGTAACAGCTGGGATTATGAACAAAAAGTAAAAGGATGCACTCGGTAAGCCTAAAAACCACAGCTCGTTGCATCCATGAGCAGAAAAACATAAAGCAGCTTGCCTATAATTCCGCAAGCGTTATCAAGAGGAAAAAGTTAGCGTGATCAACGCGATAATCCACGACAAAGGGAAAGTCTCAGTAAATTCACAGGGGAGGGAATTCCGTTGGGGGTGGCAGCGCGTCCTCGCGCTGCAGAATGTTGAAGGATAGGAAATCCAATACGTAGGAAGAATAGCTTAGGCAGCTCACAAAGGTATCACAGGAACAGGAATCCGTGTTGACAATAATCCAACTAGGGAGCAGGTCAATACGCCAAATGAGGCAAGCCAAGCACTCAGGCACAACAGCTGAGGGCTTAAATCTTCCCGATCACCTGACCATTCCCACAGCAGTGTGGGAGAGTGCACAACCCCTTCTCTCTCAAAGCATTCTGGGAGATGTAGTCTCACTATTGCACATGAAGCTTGACTTCTAACACCCAGAATCCCTTGCAAACCTAAAAAATAGTTTTAAAAAACACATTTTCCTCACATTTCTGTGGTGGAAAGCCCTGGAATCTGCGTGGATCCACAAATTTCTACCCACCCTGCGTTCCCCAAAGTCTTCTGAGACAAATGGTACCTCACTTGTGTGGGTAGGCCTAGAGCCCGCGACAGGAAATCGCGCAAAACGCAATGTGGACACACCCCAATTTCACAGTGAAAAATGACCCTTTTTTGGCAAAGTGCCTAGCTGTAGTTTTTGAATCCTAGCTCTGCCTGCATCTAGGGAAACCTAGCAAACCTATATATTTTTGAAAACAAGACACCCAGAGGAATCCAGGATGGGGTGACTTTACTGCCTCTCACCAGGTTCTGTTACCCAGAATCCCTTGCAAACCTAAAAAATTGTCAAAAAAACCACATTTTCCTCACATTTCTGTGGTGGAAAGTCCTGGAATCTGCGTGGATCCACACATTTCTACCCACCCCGCGTTCCCCAAAGTCTTCCGAGAAAAATGGTACCTCACTTGTGTGGGTAGGCCTAGAGCCCGCGACAGGAAATTGCGCAAAACGCAACGTGGACACAACCCAATTTCACAGTGAAAAATGACCCTTTTTTGGCAAAGTGCCTAGCTGTAGTTTTTGAATCCTAGCTCTGCCTGCATCTAGGGAAACCTAGCAAACCTATATATTTTTGAAAACAAGACACCCAGGGGAATCCAGGATGGGGTGACTTTACTGCCTCTCACCAGGTTCTGTTACCCAGAATCCCTTGCAAACTTAAAAAATTGTAAAAAAAACCCACATTTTCCTCACATTTCTGTGGTGGAAAGTCCTGAAATCTGCGTGGATCCACAAATTTCTACCCACCCCGCGTTCCCCAAAGTCTTCCAAGAAAAATGGTACCTCACTTGTGTGGGTAGGCCTAGTGTCCGCGTCAGGAAACGGCACAAAACGCAACGTGGACACACCTCAATTTCACTGTGAAAAATGACCCTTATTTGGCAAAGTGCCTAGCTGTAGTTTTTGAACCCTAGCTCTGCCAGCACCTAGGGAAACCTAGCAAACCTATACATTTTTGAAAACTAGACACCCAGGGGAATCCAGGATGGGGTGACTTGACTGCCTCTCACCAGGTTCTGTTACCCAGAATCCCTTGCAAACCTAAAAAACTGTCCAAAAAAACAAATTTTCGTCACATTTCTGTGGTGGAAAGTTCTGGAATCTGCGTGGATCCACAAAATTCCACCCACCCGCGTTCCCCAAAGTCTTCCGATAAAATGGTACCTCACTTGTGTGGGAGGCCCATGTACCCGCAACAGGAAACGGCCCAAAACGCAACGTGGACACACCACATTTTCGCAGTGAAAACGGACCCTTTTTCAACAAAGTGGCTAGCTGTAGATTTTGAACCCTAGTTCTGCCGGCACCTAGGGAAACCTTTCAAACCTATACATTTTTGAAAAGTAGACACCCAGGGGAATCTAGAATGGGGTGACTTGACTGGCTCTCACCAGGTTCTGTTACCCAGAATCCCTTGCAAACCTAAATAATTGTCCAAAAAAACACATATTCTTCACATTTCTGTGGTGGAAAGTCCTGGAATCTGCGTGGATCCACAAATTTCTACCCACCCCGCGTTCCCCAAAGTCTTCCAAGAAAAATGGTACCTCACTTGTGTGGGTAGGCCTAGAGCCCGCGACAGGAAATCACGCAAAACGCAACGTGGACACACCCCAATTTCACAGTGAAAAATGACCCTTTTTTGGCAAAGTGCCTAGCTGTAGTTTTTGAATCCTAGCTCTGCCTGCATCTAGGGAAACCTAGCAAACCTATACATTTTTGAAAACTAGACACCCAGGGGAATCCAGGATGGGGTGACTTTACTGCTTCTCACCAGGTTCTGTTACCCAGTGTTGGCCTAACACAGGATCCACCAGCCGAAGCGCCCGTTCCCCGGGAGCGAAGAATGCGTCCCCTCCTTTCCCAGAGATACAGCCTCCCCAGTGCTTAAGGCAGAATACACTTGAGGGAGCAAATATCCCCAAAAAATGAAGGGACCAAGAAAGACCATCAGAGAAGTCCCAACACAGCCAGACAGGGAGAAGGTCAAGTCCAGTAAGAAATGGAATCCCTAAGTGGAAGGAACAACAAAACAAAGATCAGTGATGAGAATAAGTTATATCTAAACAGACACAGTACCCTCAATGAGTAAACCAACCATATACTGTGCACTCCTCCACACTTACTTGTTGTCAAGGGTCAGTAGATCTCTAATCAGATGGTCTCTTAGGGAGGGGGTCACACAGTATCCAACTCTTACAGAATATTGCGCGCTCCAGCGCTTCTGTCGTCTTTTACGTAATGCAGGATAACTGAACAGACTCGGAAATATGTCAAAAGAAGATTCTCCATGGAACCACGCTAATAAAAACGGTAGCGTGTGTTCTCAAATGTCCGCCTTTCAGAAAACAAAAACAGCGCCCGCAATCTGGGCGGAGACCAGCAAAAAGCGGAAACGAGTAGCACCAGTAATCGGAGCCCAAATTGAAGAGTGGGTCGTCCCCCGCAGGCGTCAGCTCCGAGAGAGGAATCCACGAGTACTTGCGTAGTAACAAGGCAGGAATTGCCAGTGCAAAATGAGTAACAGCTGGGATTATGAACAAAAAAGTAAAAGGATGCACTCGGTAAGCCTAAAAACCACAGCTCGTTGCATCCATGAGCAGAAAACATAAAGCAGCTTGCCTATAATTCCGCAAGCGTTATCAAGAGGAAAAAGTTAGCGTGATCAACGCGATAATCCACGGCAAAGGGAAAGTCTCAGTAAATTCACAGGGGAGGGAATTCCGTTGGGGGTGGCAGCGCGTCCTCGCGCTGCAGAATGTTGAAGGATAGGAAATCCAATACGTAGGAAGAATAGCTTAGGCAGCTCACAAAGGTATCACAGGAACAGGAATCCGTGTTGACAATAATCCAACTAGGGAGCAGGTCAATACGCCAAATGAGGCAAGCCAAGCACTCAGGCACAACAGCTGAGGGCTTAAATCTTCCCGATCACCTGACCATTCCCACAGCAGTGTGGGAGAGTGCACAACCCCCTTCTCTCTCAAAGCATTCTGGGAGATGTAGTCTCACTATTGCACATGAAGCTTGACTTCTAACACCCAGAATCCCTTGCAAACCTAAAAAATAGTTTTAAAAAAACACATTTTCCTCACATTTCTGTGGTGGAAAGCCCTGGAATCTGCGTGGATCCACAAATTTCTACCCACCCTGCGTTCCCCAAAGTCTTCTGAGACAAATGGTACCTCACTTGTGTGGGTAGGCCTAGAGCCCGCGACAGGAAATCGCGCAAAACGCAATGTGGACACACCCCAATTTCACAGTGAAAAATGACCCTTTTTTGGCAAAGTGCCTAGCTGTAGTTTTTGAATCCTAGCTCTGCCTGCATCTAGGGAAACCTAGCAAACCTATATATTTTTGAAAACAAGACACCCAGAGGAATCCAGGATGGGGTGACTTTACTGCCTCTCACCAGGTTCTGTTACCCAGAATCCCTTGCAAACCTAAAAAATTGTCAAAAAAAACACATTTTCCTCACATTTCTGTGGTGGAAAGTCCTGGAATCTGCGTGGATCCACACATTTCTACCCACCCCGCGTTCCCCAAAGTCTTCCGAGAAAAATGGTACCTCACTTGTGTGGGTAGGCCTAGAGCCCGCGACAGGAAATTGCACAAAACGCAACGTGGACACAACCCAATTTCACAGTGAAAAATGACCCTTTTTGGCAAAGTGCCTAGCTGTAGTTTTTGAATCCTAGCTCTGCCTGCATCTAGGGAAACCTAGCAAACCTATATATTTTTGAAAACAAGACACCCAGGGGAATCCAGGATGGGGTGACTTTACTGCCTCTCACCAGGTTCTGTTACCCAGAATCCCTTGCAAACTTAAAAAATTGTAAAATAAAACCACATTTTCCTCACATTTCTGTGGTGGAAAGTCCTGAAATCTGCGTGGATCCACAAATTTCTACCCACCCCGCGTTCCCCAAAGTCTTCCAAGAAAAATGGTACCTCACTTGTGTGGGTAGGCCTAGTGTCCGCATCAGGAAACGGCGCAAAACGCAAGCGTGGACACACCTCAATTTCACTGTGAAAAATGACCCTTATTTGGCAAAGTGCCTAGCTGTAGTTTTTGAACCCTAGCTCTGCCAGCACCTAGGGAAACCTAGCAAACCTATACATTTTTGAAAACTAGACACCCAGGGGAATCCAGGATGGGGTGACTTGACTGCCTCTCACCAGGTTCTGTTACCCAGAATCCCTTGCAAACCTAAAAACTGTCCAAAAAAACAAATTTTCGTCACATTTCTGTGGTGGAAAGTTCTGGAATCTGCGTGGATCCACAAAATTCCACCCACCCCGCGTTCCCAAAGTCTTCCGATAAAAATGGTACCTCACTTGTGTGGGAGGCCCAAGTACCCGCAACAGGAAACGGCCCAAAACGCAACGTGGACACACCACATTTTCGCAGTGAAAACGGACCCTTTTTCAACAAAGTGGCTAGCTGTAGATTTTGAACCCTAGTTCTGCCGGCACCTAGGGAAACCTTTCAAACCTATACATTTTTGAAAAGTAGACACCCAGGGGAATCTAGAATGGGGTGACTTGACTGGCTCTCACCAGGTTCTGTTACCCAGAATCCCTTGCAAACTTAAAAAATTGTCAAAAAAACACATTTTCCTCACATTTCTGTGGTGGAAAGTTCTGGAATCCGCGTGGATCCACAAATTTCCACCCACCCCGCGTTCCCCAAAGTCTTCCGATAAAAATGGTACCTCACTTGTGTGGGAGGCCCAAGTACCCGCAACAGGAAATGGCCCAAAACGCAACGTGGACACACCACATTTTCACAGTGAAAACTGACCCTTTTTCAACAAAGTGCCTAGCTGTAGATTTTGAACCATAGCTCTGCCGGCACCTAGGGAAACCTAGGAAACCTATACATTTTTGAAAACTAGACACCCAGGGGACTCCAGGATGGGGTGACTTGGCTGGCTCTCACCAGGTTCTGCTACCCAGAATCCCTTGCAAACCTAAAATATTGTTAAAAAAAACCACATTTTCCTCACATTTCTGTGGTGGAAAGTTCTGGAATCTGCGTGGATCCACAAAATTCCACCCACCCCGCGTTCCCCAAAGTCTTCCGAGAAAAATGGTATCTCACTTGTGTGGGAGGCCTAAGTACCCGCAACAGGAAACGGCCCAAAACGCAACGTGGACACACCACATTTTTGCAGTGAAAACTGACCTTTTTTCAACAAAGTGCCTAGCTGTAGATTTTGAACCCTAGCTCTGCCGGCACCTAGGGAAACCTAGGAAACCTATACATTTTTGAAAACTAGACACCCAGGGGAATCCAGGATGGGGTGACTTGGCAGGCTCTCACAAGGTTCTGCTACCCAGAATCCCTTGCAAACCTAAAATATTGTTTAAAAAAAACACATTTTCCTCACATTTCTGTGGTGGAAAGTTCTGGAATCTGCGTGGATCCACAAAATTCCACCCACCCCGAGTTCCCCAAAGTCTTCCGATAAAAATGGTACCTCACTTGTGTGGGAGGCCTAAGTACCCGCGACAGGCAAGGGCCCAAAACATATTGAGGTGACATTAAAATTGCCTATCACAAAACAACCTGGTTTTGCAAGGGGGGTCACCTGGGTTTTTGGCCCCGTGCTCGGCGGCCAGCTATGGAAACCTATCAAACCCACACATTTCTGAAAACTAGACACCCGGGTGGTTCCAGGGAGGTATGGCTTGCATGGATCCTCCAACGTTTTCTTACCCAGAATCCCCTGCAAACCTCAAATTTAGCTGAAAAAAATCACTTTTTCCACACATTTTTGTGTGGGAAAGTTGTGGCATCGCCGGGCAGACACGCATTTCCTACCACCCAGTGTTCCCCAAGGTCTCCCGATAAAAATGGTGCCTCACTCGTGTTGGAGCCCCAAGTACCTGCGACAGGCTAGGGCCCAAAACGTATTGAGGTGACACTATTTGATATTTGATATTTATTTGATATTTATAAATTTATATAGCGCCTGAATCACCCCGTCAGGGGTATCTCTGCGCTGAGGTCGCTGATTACAGTCAAAAAGGTGAATCTTAGAAGAGATGGGTTTTTAGTAGTTTCCTAAACAGGGGAAAGCTCTGGCAGTCACGTAGATCGCGGGGGAGTTCGTTCCAGACGGTCGGGGCGAGGTAAGTAAAAGCTTTGCCGCCCGACCGAGCCTTTTTAATTCTTGGAGTGCAGAGAAGTAGTTTGGAACCGGATCGAAGGGGCCGGGAAGGGATATATTTTCGCTGTTTATCCGATAGGTAGGTAGGCCCCAGGCCATTTAGGGCTTTGAAGACTGTGCAGCAGATCTTAAACTTCACCCGCTTTCTCACAGGGAGCCAATGAAGTTTGTTAAAAAGTGGTGCAGAGGCTGTTCTAGGGGGGGCATTTTCTACCAGTCTGGCTGCCGTATTCTGGACTACCTGCAGCTTGTTTAGGGAAGCGTCGCTAGCAGAAACTAACAGTGCATTGCAGTAGTCCAGACGGCTTAACACAAGAGCTTGCATCAGTGTTTTCCTCGTGGAGGATGGTAACATGGGGAACACTCTTCTAAGCAGGCTAAGTGTATGATAGCAAGTGCCAGCGGTGGTAGTGGCGTGTGCTTCAAATGTAATATTCTGGTCGATCCGAATTCCCAGGTTCTTGACCACTCCTTTTGGAGTCGGAGCAGAACCCAGCTCCTCTGGCCACCAGCTGGGAGACCAGCTTATTGCTGCATCTCCAAACAGCATGACCTCCGACTTTTCAGCATTAAGTTGCAGGAAGTTAGCTCTCATCCAGGCAGCGATGGTTTTCATGCCCTCCGAAAGGTGAGTTGTATATTAGGGTTGGACTTATCAAAAGTAAGTAGGAGCTGGGTGTCGTCCGCGTAAGAGATGGGACTAAACCCCAGGGTCCTCATTAGTTTAGCCAAGGGAGTAACATAGATGTTGAAAAGAGTAGGGCTCAAACAGGAGCCCTGGGGTACTCCCTTGGTAACTTTGGTGGTCTTAGATCTAAAAGTACCCAGAGTGACTGTCTGGGTTCTATCTGTGAGAAAGTCTGTCAGCCATTTCAGAGCAACCCCTTGAACCCCGATGTCCTGGAGTCTCTGTAAAAGGATTTTGTGAGAGATGGTGTCAAACGCTGCAGATAGGTCAAGCAGCACTAAAAGTGCTGCCTGACCCTTATCCAGGGCCATTCTGATGTTATCAGTTACCTCTATCAGGGCGGACTCGGTACTGTGCTTGGCCCGGAAGCCAGACTGGGAGACGTCCAGGCAATACGAGGATTCCACAAAGTCAGACAAGTGCCTGTTTATATGTTTTTCAAGGAGTTTACTCTGAAGGGGGAGCAGAGAAATAGGGCGATAGTTTGACAGCTCAGAAGCGGGGATTTTGGGGTTTTTGCGAATGGGGACGACTTGCGCTGCTTTCCATTCTTGGGGGAGTCTGCCAGCTCTCAAAGAGCTGTTAAGAATGGGGCAAATGGGTGTGGCTAGCTGTTGCGCTAATCTGGAGGAGATTTTTGCGGGAATTAAATCTAAGGGGGACCCAGATTTGACTTTGGTAAGAAGGGATTCGACCTCTTCCGGCGTTAGCGAAGGAAAAGAGTGCATCTGCGTGGTGTAGATAGGGGTAGTAGGGCATTCTATGAGAAAGTTGTTAGGAGTTGTGATAGATGAGATAATTTTATGATAAATGGTATCAATTTTCAGGGTAAGAAAGGATGCTATATTATCACATAGCAGCTGCGAGGGAGTTTCTGCGGTATCGCAAGCCTTAGGGTTAGTGAAGGCTTTCAAGATTTGATAGAGGATCCTAGAGTCGTTCCCAGCTTGTTCTAGTTGGTTTACAATATGTCGTTTCCGTGCGGACCTTATGTTTTTATGATAGGAAGACAGTGCAGCTTTAAATCTCTCTTTGTCCTGTGCATTGTGTGAGTTTCGCCATGTCCGTTCTAATTTTTTACATTGGCTCTTTTCCTTCCGGAGGCTAGGAGAGTACCAACTAGTTGAGGAGAATTTGGGAGGGTGGGTCTGCAGTTTCCGTGGTGCTACGTGATCTGCAGTAGATTGAACGATAGAATTAAAATGAGTGAGCTGTTCTTCTACACTATATGTGGCTGTATCGGTTATCCAAGAATTAAAAGGGGTTATGAATTGATCAGGTGCCATTAAAATTTCCTATCACAAAACAACCTGGTTTTGCAAGGGGGGTCACCTCGGTTTTTGGCCCCGTGCTCGGCGGCCAGCTAGGGAAACCTACCAAACCCACACATTTCTGAAAACGAGACACCCAGGTGGTTCCAGGGAGGTATGGCTTGCGTGGATCCCCCAACGTTTTCTTACCCAGAATCCCCTGCAAACCTCAAATTTTGCTGAAAAAATCACTTTTTCCACACATTTTTGTGTGGGAAAGTTGTGGCATCGCCGGGCAGACACGCATTTCCCACCACCCAGTGTTCCCCAAGGTCTCCCAATAAAAATGGTGCCTCACTCGTGTGGGAGGCCCAAGTACCCGCGACAGGCTAGGGCCCAAAACGTATTGAGGTGACATTAAAATTGCCTATCACAAAACAACCTGGTTATGCAAGGGGGGTCACCTGGGTTTTTGGCCCCGTGCTCGGCGGCCAGCTAGGGAAACCTATCAAACCCACACATTTCTGAAAACTAGACACCCGGGTGGTTCCAGGGAGGTATGGCTTGCGTGGATCCCCCAACGTTTTCTTACCCAGAATCCCCTGCAAACCTCAAATTTAGCTGAAAAAATCACTTTTTCCTCACATTTTTGTGTGGGAAAGTTGTGGCATCGCCGGGCAGACACGCATTTCCTACCACCCAGTGTTCCCCAAGGTCTCCCGATAAAAATGGTGCCTCACTCGTGTGGGAGCCCCAAGTACCTGCGACAGGCTAGGGCCCAAAACGTATTGAGGTGACACTATTTGATATTTGATATTTATTTGATATTTATAAATTTATATAGCGCCTGAATCACCCCGTCAGGGGTATCTCTGCGCTGAGGCCGCTGATTACAGTCAAAAAGGTGAATCTTAGAAGAGATGGGTTTTTAGTAGTTTCCTAAACAGGGGAAAGCTCTGGCAGTCACGTAGATCGCGGGGAGTTCGTTCCAGACGGTCGGGCGAGGTAAGTAAAAGCTTTGCCGCCCGACCGAGCCTTTTAATTCTTGGAGTGCAGAGAAGTAGTTTGGAACCGGATCGAAGGGGCCGGGAAGGGATATATTTTCGCAGTTTATCCGATAGGTAGGTAGGCCCCAGGCCATTTAGGGCTTTGAAGACTGTGCAGCAGATCTTAAACTTCACCCGCTTTCTCACAGGGAGCCAATGAAGTTTGTTAAAAAGTGGTGCAGAGGCTGTTCTAGGGGGGCATTTTCTACCAGTCGGGCTGCCGTATTCTGGACTACCTGCAGCTTGTTTAGGGAAGCGTCGCTAGCAGAAACTAACAGTGCATTGCAGTAGTCCAGACGGCTTAACACAAGAGCTTGCATCAGTGTTTTCCTCGTGGAGGATGGTAACATGGGGAACACTCTTCTAAGCAGGCTAAGTGTATGATAGCAAGTGCCAGCGGTGGTAGTGGCGTGTGGTCCAAATGTAATATTCTGGTCGATCCGAATTCCCAGGTTCTTGACCACTCCTTTTGGAGTCGGAGCAGAACCCAGCTCCTCTGGCCACCAGCTGGGAGACCAGCTTATTGCTGCATCTCCAAACAGCATGACCTCCGACTTTTCAGCATTAAGTTGCAGGAAGTTAGCTCTCATCCAGGCAGCGATGGTTTTCATGCCCTCCGAAAAGGTGAGTTGTATATTAGGGTTGGACTTATCAAAAGTAAGTAGGAGCTGGGTGTCGTCCGCGTAAGAGATGGGACTAAACCCCAGGGTCCTCATTAGTTTAGCCAAGGGAGTAACATAGATGTTGAAAAGAGTAGGGCTCAAACAGGAGCCCTGGGGTACTCCCTTGGTAACTTTGGTGGTCTTAGATCTAAAAGTACCCAGAGTGACTGTCTGGGTTCTATCTGTGAGAAAGTCTGTCAGCCATTTCAGGGCAACCCCTTGAACCCCGATGTCCTGGAGTCTCTGTAAAAGGATTTTGTGAGAGATGGTGTCAAACGCTGCAGATAGGTCAAGCAGCACTAAAAGTGCTGCCTGACCCTTATCCAGGGCCATTCTGATGTTATCAGTTACCTCTATCAGGGCGGACTCGGTACTGTGCTTGGCCCGGAAGCCAGACTGGGAGACGTCCAGGCAATACGAGGATTCCACAAAGTCAGACAAGTGCCTGTTTATATGTTTTTCAAGGAGTTTACTCTGAAGGGGGAGCAGAGAAATAGGGCGATAGTTTGACAGCTCAGAAGCGGGGATTTTGGGGTTTTTGCGAATGGGGACGACTTGCGCTGCTTTCCATTCTTGGGGAGTCTGCCAGCTCTCAAAGAGCTGTTAAGAATGGGGCAAATGGGTGTGGCTAGCTGTTGCGCTAATCTGGAGGAGATTTTTGCGGGAATTAAATCTAGAGGGGACCCAGATTTGACTTTGGTAAGAAGGGATTCGACCTCTTCCGGCGTTAGCGAAGGAAAAGAGTGCATCTGCGTGGTGTAGATAGGGGTAGTAGGGCATTCTATGAGAAAGTTGTTAGGAGTTGTGATAGATGAGATAATTTTATGATAAATGGTATCAATTTTCAGGGTAAGAAAGGATGCTATATTATCACATAGCAGCTGCGAGGGAGTTTCTGCGGTATCGCAAGCCTTAGGGTTAGTGAAGGTTTTCAAGATTTTTTTTTTTTAAGTTTAGGTTTATTCATCAAGAATGAAACAAGGTACAAGAAATATAGCAAGAAGCATAAAATACATGACATTAAGATAATAATTTTCCAAGAAATCATTCTATGAAAAAGTGGGGAAGGAGAAAGGAAAAAGAGGAGGAGAAGAAACAAGAAAAGAAGGGGAGCAAGGGGAGGGGGAAACATATACTGTTATAGTCTTAATACGATTATAATCATAAAAAGAGAAATAACACATGAACTAGATTTCTATATACATAAATGGCAATTTAAGAGATACAATCAACAAGTTATATATGTAAAAACATCAAAGGGAATATTGATGAAAACTTGTTTAAAACAGATTAAAAACAACAAGTATATCAAGGAGGTTTCCGAACTTCATCAGAAGTTTTAACTGATGGGTCAGTATGAGAAGCGATACGAGTTAAGTACGTGGAAATAGGGATCCACAAAAGGTCTCTTTTAATGGACAGAGAAGTAGGGGTACAGTAGTTAGTATCAAGTCTGTGATGAAAACAAACGGCATTCCACCAGGCTCTAAAGGTGACTTTGTCGGCCTGTTTCCAATTGGAAGTTATAAGGTGAAGAGCTATTGCCAATAACAAATCTACTAGTTTAAAATTAGATGGAGATTGGGGCCAGGAAGGTGATAGGGAGCCTAGAAAAACGTTAGAGGGGGAGAAGGGAATTTTTATTTGAAAAATTCTGTTAATTTGAGACCACACTAATTGCCAAAAGCGGTACACCGAGGGACAATCAAAAAGCATGTGTTTTAAATCAGCATTTATGCAGGGGCAAGACCAACAAGTAGAGGTAGAGTCTGTAGAAAAGGAGGCTAGTTTTGCGGGAGTAAATAAGAGGCGCTGATAAACAAAATAGAGGGTTTGAGAAGTGTTAGCTGCTCTGGAAGTTTTATGAATTTTGAGCCACAACTTATCCCAAAAGGGGTTGTCCAGCATTCTATAAGATCCTTTTCCCAAGCCAATTCAGCCTTTGTTTTGCTCCTATCAGACGTAAGGGATAAGCATTTATATAGAGATGAAGCTGAGGAAGAGATAGATAGTAAGGGAAATATTTTGGAACATTTGGGGGAAGGAGAAGGCGTTGATGGTAGAGATCGAAGGTATTGAGAAAGAGAAGTGTATAAAAGGTTATATTGAGTTTTACAAGAAGATGGTAAGGAAAATTGTGCTTGAAGATCTGAAAAGGATAAAGGGATATTATTGAGTAATAATTGTGAAATCCAGAGTAGTCCCTTAGCTCTCCAGGATCTCCAGTAAATGGAACGATTTTTAATTCGTAATAATTTATTATGCCAAATGGGTTGTTTATCTAGCGAAGAATACGAAGGGTAAAAGGAGGGTATTAGTGGAGCAAGAATTTTACGAGCATGTGAGATGGTTGGAGTTCTAAGACCAGAAACATTGTTGGTAAAAGCAAGAGATTCTTTAAACTTGAACGGTGTTATAAAGTAATTTTCTATGGTCAACCAGATGGGAGGATACGGATTCTGATCGAGAGAAAGCCAACGGGAGGATTGTTTTAAAGAAAATGCATAATGATATTTTTTTAAATCAGGAAATTTAAGACCACCAGAAGTTTTGTCTGCTTTCAAGGTAGACAGAGCTATTCGGGAGATTTGTTTTTCCAAAGGAATTTTGTTAAAAGAGAATCAATGTTTTTAAAGTAAAATCCAGGAATATGTACAGGAATCATGGAAATAATATATAGAATTAAAGGAGAGAGCATCATCTTAATGGAGTCCAGTCGTCCCCACCAAGAGAGAAAAAGAGGGTGCCAGCGATCAATAGATTCAGACAAAGTTTTAGTTATGTGGGCAAAATTTAGTTTTAGCGTTTCCGGAATGTTCGTAGAGAACCATAGGCCCAGATATTTTATCTTGGAAGTTTGCCAGGAAAAACCGGTAGAAATGAAATCTTGTTTAAGACAAAGCACATTGAGGGGAAGAACTTCACATTTGTCTGAGTTGAGACGATAACCGGATAACTGAGAGAACATATCAACTTGTTTTATAAAAGAGGGGATAGACGTAGAAGGATTAGAGCAGTATAAGAGTATATCATCTGCATAGACAGACATTTTAATTTGAGAGGTGTCAAGTTGAAAACCGGTGATCTGATCGTCCTGTCTAATTCTAGTTAAAAGGGTTCTAGTGCTATTATAAATAAAAGAGGAGAAAGGGGACATCCTTGACGTACTCCTCTAAAAAGAGAAAAATAATCTGAAATTCCTCCATTAACAAAAATAGAAGCTTTAGGACCCGAGTACAATAATGAAATAAAGGATATTAGTTTAGGAGGAAATCCTATCCATCTTAGTGCGCGAAACATAAAATCCCATCCAATTCTATCAAATGCTTTCTCTGCGTCTAACGCTATAGCTGCAATTGGGTACTGAAGAGAGGAAGCCTTACTAAGGATATTAAAAAGACTCTGGAATTATCAGAAGATAAACGACCTTTTACAAAACCCGATTGTTCGGGGCCAATAAGAATAGGTAAAATGGGATCAATACGAAGAGCAAGAATTTTTGCAAAAATCTTATAATCAAGATTGACTAAGGAGATCGGACGATAATTTTTGCAAAGAGAGGGGTCTTTGTTATCTTTGGGTATTAAACAAATCATGGCTTCTTGAAATGTTCCAGAAGATGCACCAATTGTGATAAAAGAATTAAAAAGTAATAGAAGACGGGGAAGAAGTAGATTAGCAAAATGCGCATAAAATTCAATAGTGAATCCATCTGGGCCCGGAGCCTTTCCCCTTTTAGGACTGAAACTACATGCGTAATTTCAGAAAGAGTAATATCCGTTTCCAAGGATGTAAAGTCAATACCGTGAGAAGGAGGAGGGTCAATAGATTGAAAATAAGTCGAAAGATTAGTTGAGGATACTTGTTGTTCGGGAGTGTATAATGTTTTATAAAAGGAAACAAATTCATTTAAAATGTCATTATCTTTAAATAAGGAAATACCAGCGTTATTTCGTATAGACTCTATTTTAGTCCGATCACGTCTTATTTTCAAATAATTAGCTAATAATTTTCCCATCTTATTTTGACCTCCATAATAACGAGCACTGCTCTTTAAAAGATATGAAGAAGCAGCTTCAGTGGTTGACTTATTAAACTTAAATTTTGCGGTGATAAGATTTTTTAATGAAGATTCAGAGTTTGAGTGATAGTAAGTATACTCAAGACGTTTAATTTCAGCAAGCATTTGGGAGTTTTTAGTTTCAAAAAATTTCTTCTTCTGAGAGACAAACTTGATAATAAAGCCTCTAGTCGCAGCTTTAAAGGAGTCCCAGATCATAACGGGAGAAGTATTCGGAGTAGAGTTTAAGGAAAAGAATTCAGAAGCAAAAGAGGTGAACTGGCTTGTAAAATTAGGATCGGATAGTAAAGTATTATTGAAACGCCATCTGCGTGCATGAGGAGTAAAAGGTAACAAATCAAAATCAACAGAAACTGGAGCGTGGTCAGATATTAAAATGGATCCAATTTCGGAATGAGAAACTAGTTGAGATAGGGATTTACTAAAGAAAAGATAATCTATTCGGGATTGTGAGTGATGTGAAGGGGAATAAAAACTATATTCTCGAGTATCAGGATTACAGAGTCTCCAGATGTCTACAAGGGATTTGCTTCTTATGGTGGAAGTAAATTGGGAATGCATCTTAGTGTTAGAGAATCTGACAGAAGAGTGTCTATCTAATATAGGGTCAAAAAACCTGATTGCAATCGCCACCAAAAATAATATATTCATTGTCAAATAAGAGGAGTTTCTCAGAAACATGAGTCCAAAAAACATTGTCAACAGTAACTGGTGCGTAAATGTTAAAAAGGACTAAAGGAATTTGATTTAAGAGAAGTTTAACTATTATCCAACGACCTTCCGAATCACATTCTTGATGGGTGACTGATATATGGTATTTTTTATGACACAGGATAGAGACTCCATTTTTCTTACCGAGAGCTTGGGAAGAAAAAACATTACCCACCCAACATCGTTTCAATTTCAACGCTTCAACATCAGATAAATGCGTCTCTTGAATTAGTGCTATGTCAGCATTTAACTTAGCTAAATGGGTTAATACCCGTTGTCTTTTTATAGGGTTATTTATTCCCTTAACGTTCCACGTAACAACTCTAAATGTAACCAATCAATTTAACTTGAACATTTATCATGCAAACAACAAGAAAACTAGAGTCCTTATTGAGTAAAGGATAAAAAATAGAACGAAAATGCAACCAATTCAATTTAACTTGTACAGTTATTATGCAAGCAATAAGAAAACTAAGCTCATTAATGAAAGAATGATAGAAAATAGAACGACAAAGGATGAAATAGAAAATCCAGACCAGATAAAGAAAAGAAGGAGAAATGAGAGAGCTAACTCCAGATGAAAAAAAGGAAAAAGGAAAAAGGAAGAAAGAGATGGAAAGAAAAGAAAAAAGAGGAGAAAAAAGAAAAAAGGACAGGGAAGGAAAGGACACGAAACAGGGATATACAACAAGTCAGACGACAATTGAAGATGTATATAAATGTCAAAAAGACATACCACAAAAAAACAATGAGAATGGGGAAGGAGGAACCACATAGGGGGAGCAGCACACCGGACGGAGGACTCCAAGAGGGCGCAGCACAGGGGAACAAGCCTCCAGGCGAAAATGAAGAGGTCATAAAAGAAGGGATCACAGAACCGCATCTGATAAAAAGAAAAGGAAAACATTAGGAGGGTGTCTCAAAAAATGTAACAAAACATAGCAGGAAGGAAGATAATACAAACAACAGCAAACATTGCTGGGACAGACAAACCAGTTATAACAATTATAACAGTCATAACAATCATAACAATTATAACAATCATAACAATTATAATCGGGGAGCGTCCATGGAGTCATCTCTGCAAGTGTTCAGGAATTGTTGAAGCAGCACAGGATCTTCATAATTTGTCGTTTTATTGTTGTAAGTCACTTTGAAGAGACAAGGGTGGAACAATCCATAACGTGCATTCAAGTTACGTAGAGCAGGTCTCATGTCTAAAAACTGTTTCCGGCGGTCTGCAGTAGCTTTAGCGTAGTCTTGAGCAACAAAGATATTGGAACCGTTCCAAGTAAGTCTCCCCTTCTGTTTGGCAGCTTGGACAACTTTAATTAGGTCTGTGTATTCCAGAAAATACAAGATGACACCTCTAGGTTTCGTTGAAGAGGAGGAAAAGTTGGATGAGCGAGAAACGTGACCTAAGCGATGAGCTCGTTGAATGTTCAATGGAGGGGAGCTTGGAAGATCAAGAAGAGTTGGCAGGAAGGATTGAAAAAAGGATATAGGATTTGGACCTTCAAGTCCTTCTGCAAGACCATAAATTCTTAGGTTATTGCGTCTATTGCGGTTCTCCAAATTTTCAACCTGCTGTTTAAGATATTGTATTTCTCTGTGCATACCTGGGACCTGGTCCGAGACCACCTGCATTGAAGTAATTTTTCTCTCAAGGTCCGCAACTTGTTGCTCGGTATGAGACCAGTTGTCTTCAAGGCTCTGAAGGCGAGCATTTGTTTCGGCCATATATGGTTTAAGCGAGCGTATTTCTTCAAGTAAAAGCTCCATGGAAATGGAAGAGGAAGAGTTGGTGGGAGAAGGAGGGTTTGTCTTCACTCGTTTTCCTGATGTAGAGGGTATTTTAGAATTAAGTTTGGAGCTTGGGCGGGAACCATTAAGAGCAGGGCCTTTCATTCCGGCAGAGTCCTTGGTATTTCATCCATATCTTCTTGTAACACACTAAATGGATTAGTATCCTCTAATGATGTGCATTTAGTGTCAATTTGTTGTGTATTACTACGATTAGAACGAGCCATTGTCGCAGAAAAGAAAAATTGGGCCAAGAAAATCGCTAGCAGGTGGGCTCAAGGCTCAAATAATGGCGTTGAGAGAGTATTAGATAAAGCTGAGATGAAGTGAGAAGTCAGCCAGTACGCATCCAAGATAAGTTATTCTCCATATATAGTATCAG
Organism: Calotriton arnoldi; assembly: GCA_963921515.1. Lineage (NCBI taxonomy): Eukaryota > Metazoa > Chordata > Amphibia > Caudata > Salamandridae > Calotriton > Calotriton arnoldi. Next base: position 623,174 of record CAWUFW010010249.1, on the reverse strand, counting down.
TGGCAAAGAAAAACCAGGAATACCCACTGGCTAAACCTCCCTAAGCAGATTCAGGAACCTAAGATGGCGCCCAGACATACACTGCTCATTTCTGAGGAGACATGAGGATTCAACCCGGAATGTCACGTATACCCCCAACTGTCCCAAAAAACGGTGAAAAACTGCCATATATAGCGCAGTTAGCAATGTAGACACACCTCAGAGCGAAACATCCGTAATAATGATCTGCGCACGGGGAGCGGCAAATCCATAAAATGGCGGCCGCGACTCAGCGCCGAGCCGCGGTTAATTGCCGGGGACGAGAAAACATTCTGCCCGCTCACCCCGTGCTTCCGCAACCATCCTGGTGTAAGTAGGAGAGGTTCCGCTGCATAACGATGCTTCTCCGGGAACCCCACATCCACGTTGAGAGCCCGGAGGAGTCCCGTCGCACTACGCTCTTCCGGAGCTCCCCAGAGCGGCGGCCATTCCCTCCGGCTCCTAAGCCACGCCCCCCCCAAGGTTTTCAAGATTTGATAGAGGATCCTAGAGTCGTTCCCAGCTTGTTCTAGTTGGTTTACAATATGTCGTTTCCGGGCGGACCGTATGTTTTTATGATAGGAAGACAGTGCAGCTTTAAATCTCTCTTTGTCCTGTGCATTGTGTGAGTTTCGCCATGTCCGTTCTAATTTTTTACATTGGCTCTTTTCCTTCCGGAGGCTAGGAGAGTACCAACTAGTTGAGGAGAATTTGGGAGGGTGGGTCTGCAGTTTCCGTGGTGCTACGTGATCTGCAGTAGATTGAACGATAGAATTAAAATGAGTGAGCTGTTCTTCTACACTATATGTGGCTGTATCGGTTATCCAAGAAATAAAAGGGGTTATGAATTGATCAGGTGCCATTAAAATTGCCTATCACAAAACAACCTGGTTTTGCAAGGGGGGTCACCTCGGTTTTTGGCCCCGTGCTCGGCGGCCAGCTAGGGAAACCTACCAAACCCACACATTTCTGAAAACTAGACACCCAGGTGGTTCCAGGGAGGTATGGCTTGCGTGGATCCCCCAACGTTTTCTTACCCAGAATCCCCTGCAAACCTCAAATTTTGCAGAAACAATCACTTTTTCCACACATTTTTGTGTGGGAAAGTTGTGGCATCGCCGGGCAGACACGCATTTCCCACCACCCAGTGTTTCCCAAGGTCTCCCAATAAAAATGGTGCCTCACTCGTGTGGGAGGCCCAAGTACCCGTGACAGGCTAGGGCCCAAAACGTATTGAGGTGACATTAAAATTGCCTATCACAAAACAACCTGGTTTTGCAAGGGTGGTCACCTGGGTTTTTGGCCCCGTGCTCGGCGGCCAGCTAGGGAAACCTATCAAACCCACACATTTCTGAAAACTAGACACCCGGGTGGTTCCAGGGAGGTATGGCTTGCGTGGATCCCCCAACGTTTTCTTACCCAGAATCCCCTGCAAACCTCAAATTTAGCTGAAAAAATCACTTTTTCCACACATTTTTGTGTGGGAAAGTTGTGGCATCGCTGGGCAGACACGCATTTCCTACCACCCAGTGTTCCCCAAGGTCTCTGATAAAAATGGTGCCTCACTCGTGTGGGAGCCCCAAGTACCTGCGACAGGCTAGGGCCCAAAACGTATTGAGGTGACACTATTTGATATTTGATATTTATTTGATATTTATAAATTTATATAGCGCCTGAATCACCCCGTCAGAGTATCTCTGCGCTGAGGCCGCTGATTACAGTCAAAAAGGTGAATCTTAGAAGAGATGGGTTTTTAGTAGTTTCCTAAACAGGGGAAAGCTCTGGCAGTCACGTAGATCGCGGGGAGTTCGTTCCAGACGGTCGGGGCGAGGTAAGTAAAAGCTTTGCCGCCCGACCGAGCCTTTTTAATTCTTGGAGTGCAGAGAAGTAGTTTGGAACCGGATCGAAGGGGCCGGGAAGGGATATATTTTCGCAGTTTATCCGATAGGTAGGTAGGCCCCAGGCCATTTAGGGCTTTGAAGACTGTGCAGCAGATCTTAAACTTCACCCGCTTTCTCACAGGGAGCCAATGAAGTTTGTTAAAAAGTGGTGCAGAGGCTGTTCTAGGGGGGCATTTTCTACCAGTCGGGCTGCCGTATTCTGGACTACCTGCAGCTTGTTTAGGGAAGCGTCGCTAGCAGAAACTAACAGTGCATTGCAGTAGTCCAGACGGCTTAACACAAGAGCTTGCATCAGTGTTTTCCTCGTGGAGGATGGTAACATGGGGAACACTCTTCTAAGCAGGCTAAGTGTATGATAGCAAGTGCCAGCGGTGGTAGTGGCGTGTGCTTCAAATGTAATATTCTGGTCGATCCGAATTCCCAGGTTCTTGACCACTCCTTTTGGAGTCAGAGCAGAACCCAGCTCCTCTGGCCACCAGCTGGGAGACCAGCTTATTGCTGCATCTCCAAACAGCATGACCTCCGACTTTTCAGCATTAAGTTGCAGGAAGTTAGCTCTCATCCAGGCAGCGATGGTTTTCATGCCCTCCGAAAAGGTGAGTTGTATATTAGGGTTGGACTTATCAAAAGTAAGTAGGAGCTGGGTGTCGTCCGCGTAAGAGATGGGACTAAACCCCAGGGTCCTCATTAGTTTAGCCAAGGGAGTAACATAGATGTTGAAAAGAGTAGGGCTCAAACAGGAGCCCTGGGGTACTCCCTTGGTAACTTTGGTGGTCTTAGATCTAAAAGTACCCAGAGTGACTGTCTGGGTTCTATCTGTGAGAAAGTCTGTCAGCCATTTCAGGGCAACCCCTTGAACCCCGATGTCCTGGAGTCTCTGTAAAAGGATTTTGGTGAGAGATGGTGTCAAACGCTGCAGATAGGTCAAGCAGCACTAAAAGTGCTGCCTGACCCTTATCCAGGAGCCATTCTGTTGTTATCAGTTACCTCTATCAGGGCGGACTCGGTACTGTGCTTGGCCCGGAAGCCAGACTGGGAGACGTCCAGGCAATACGAGATTCCACAAAGTCAGACAAGTGCCTGTTTATATGTTTTTCAAGGAGTTTACTCTGAAGGGAGCAGAGAAATAGGGCGATAGTTTGACAGCTCAGAAGCGAGGATTTGGGGGTTTTGCGAATGGGGACGACTTGCGCTGCTTTCCATTCTTGGGGGAGTCTGCCAGCTCTCAAAGAGCTGTTAAGAATGGGGCAAATGGGTGTGGCTAGCTGTTGCGCTAATCTGGAGGAGATTTTTGCGGGAATTACATCTAAGGGGGACCCAGATTTGACTTTGGTAAGGAGGGATTCGACCTCTTCCGAGCGTTAGCGAAGGAAAAGAGTGCATCTGCGTGGTGTAGATAGGGGTAGTAGGGCATTCTATGAGAAAGTTGTTAGGAGTTGTGATAGATGAGATAATTTTATGATAAATGGTATCAATTTTCAGGGTAAGAAAGGATGCTATATTATCACATAGCAGCTGCGAGGAGTTTCTGCGGTATCGCAAGCCTTAGGGTTAGTGAAGGTTTTCAAGATTTGATAGAGGATCCTAGAGTTGTTCCCAGCTTGTTCTAGTTGGTTTACAATATGTCGTTTCCGTGCGGACCTTATGTTTTTATGATAGGAAGACAGTGCAGCTTTAAATCTCTCTTTGTCCTGTTCATTGTGTGAGTTTCGCCATGTTCGTTTTTTTTATTTTTTACATTGGCTCTTTTCCTTCCGGAGGCTAGGGGAGTGCCAACTATTTGAGGAGAATTTTGGAGGGTGGGTCTGCAGTTTCCGTGGTGCTACGTGATCTGCAGTAGATTGAACAATAGAATTAAAATGAGTGAGCTGTTCTTCTACACTATATGTGGCTGTATCGGTTATCCAAGAATTAAAAGGGGTTATGAATTGATCAGGTGCCATTAAAATTGCCTATCACAAAACAACCTGGTTTTGCAAGGGGTCACCTCGGTTTTGGCCCGTGCTCGGCGGCCAGCTAGGAAACCTACCAAACCCACACATTTCTGAAAACTAGACACCCAGGTGGTTCCAGGGAGGTATGGCTTGCGTGGATCCCCCAACGTTTTCTTACCAGAATCCCCTGCAAACCTCAAATTTTGCTGAAAAAATCACTTTTTCCACACATTTTTGTGTGGGAAAGTTGTGGCATCGCCGGGCAGACACGCATTTCCCACCACCCAGTGTTCCCCAAGGTCTCCCAATAAAAATGGTGCCTCACTCGTGTGGGAGGCCCAAGTACCAGCGACAGGCTAGGGCCCAAAACGTATTGAGGTGACATTAAAATTGCCTATCACAAAACAACCTGGTTTTGCAAGGGAGGTCACCTCGGTTTTGGCCCCGTGGTCGGCGGCCAGCTAGGAAACCTATCAAACCCACACATTTCTGAAAACTAGACACCCGGGTGGTTCCAGGGAGGTATGGCTTGCGTGGATCCCCCAACGTTTTCTTACCCAGAATCCCCTGCAAACCTCAAATTTAGCTGAAAAAATCACTTTTTTCATCCTTTTTGGTGTGGGAAAGTTGTGGCATCGCTGGGCAGACACGCATTTCCTACCACCCAGTGTTCCCCGAGGTCTCCCGATAAAAATGGTGCCTCACTTGTGTGGGAGGCCCAAGTACCTGCGACAGGCTAGGGCCCAAAACGTATTGAGGTGACATTAAAATTGCCTATCACAAAACAACCTGGTTTTGCAAGGGGGGTCACCTCGGTTTTTGGTCCCGTGCTCGGCGGCCAGCTAGGGAAACCTATCAAACCTACACATTTCTGAAAACTAGACACCCGGGTGGTTCCAGGGAGGTATGGCTTGCGTGGATCCCCCAACGTTTTCTTACCCAGAATCCCCTGCAAACCTCAAATTTAGCTGAAAAAATCACTTTTCCACACATTTTTGTGTGGGAAAGTTAGTAGCATCGCTGGGCAGACACGCATTTCCTACCACCCAGTGTTCCCCAAGGTCTCCCGATAAAAATGGTGCCTCACTCGTGTGGGAGGCCCAAGTACCTGCGACAGGCTAGGGCCCAAAACGTATTGAGGTGACATTAAAATTGCCTATCACAAAACAACCTGGTTTTGCAAGGGGGGTCACCTCGGGTTTTGGCCCGGTGCTCGGCGGCCAGCTAGGGAAACCTATCAAACCCACACATTTCTGAAAACTAGACACCCGGGTGGTTCCAGGGAGGTATGGCTTGCGTGGATCCCCCAACGTTTTCTTACCCAGAATCCCCTGCAAACCTCACATTTTGCTGAAAAAAAATCACTTTTCACACACATTTTTGTGTGGGAAAGTTGTGGCATCGCTGGGCAGACACGCATTTCCTACCACCCAGTGTTCCCCAAGGTCTCCCGATAAAATGGTGCCTCACTCGTGTGGGAGGCCCAAGTACCCGCGACAGGCAAGGGCCAAAAAGCGTATTGAGGCAACATCAAAATTGCCTATCACAAAATGTTTTGGGCCCTAGCCTGCTCGCGAGTACTGGGCCTCCCACGCAGTGAAGTACCATTTTAGCGGGAGACCTTGGAAGACTGGGTGGTAAATGCATGTCTGCCGGCGATGCCACAACTTTCCCACACAAAAATGTGTGGAAAAGATATTTTTTCAGCTAAGTTTGAGGTTTGCAGTGGATTCTGGGTAGAAAGCGTTGGGGATCCACGCAAGCCATACCTCCTGGAACCCCCGAGTGTCTAGTTTTCAGAAATGTATGGGTTTGATAGGTTTCCCTAGCTGGCCGCCGAGCACGGGACCAAAACCGAGGTGACTTCCTTGCAAAACCAGGTTGTTTTGTGATAGGCAATTTAATGTCACCTCAATACGTTTTGGGCCCTAACCTGTCGCGGGTACTTGGGCCTCACACTGCAGTGGGTACCATTTTATCGGGAGACACTGGAAACACTGGGTGGTAGAAATGCATGTCTGCCGGCGATGCCACAACTTTCCAACACAAAAATGTGTGGAAAAAGTGATTTTTCAGCTAAATTCGAGGTTTGCAGAGATTCTGGGTAGAAGCGTTGGGGATCCACGCAAGCCATACCTCCTGGAACCCCGGGTGTCTAGTTTTCAGAAATGTATAGGTTTGATAGGTTTCCTTAGCTGGCCGCCGAGCACGAGGCCAAAACGGAGGTGACCCCTTGTAAAACCAGGTTGTTTTGTGATAGGCCATTTAATGTCACCTCAATACGTTTTGGGCCCTAACTGTCGCGGGTACTTGGGCCTCCCACACGAGTGAGGTACCATTTTTATCGGGAGACCTTGGGGAACACTGGGTGGTAGGAAATGCATGTCTGCCCGGCGATGCCACAACTTTCCACACAAAAATGTGTGGAAAAAGTGATTTTTCAGCTAAATTCGAGGTTTGCAGGGGATTCTGGGTAAGAAACGTTGGGGATCCACGCAAGCCATATGTCCCTGGAACCCCGGGTGTCTAGTTTTCAGAAATGTGTAGGTTTGATAGGTTTCCCTAGCTGGCCGCCAAGCACGGGCCAAAAACCGAGGTGACCCCTTGCAAAACCAGGTTGTTTTGTGATAGGCAATTTTAATGTCACCTCAATACGTTTTGGGCCCTTGCCTGTCGGCGGTACTTGGGCCTCCACGCAGTGAGGCACCATTTTATCGGGAGACCTTGGGAACACTGGGTGGTAGGAAATGCATGTCTGCCCAGCGATGCCACAACTTTCCCACACAAAATGTGTGGAAGAAGTGATTTTTTCAGCTAAATTCGAGGTTTGCAGGGGATTCTGGGTAAGAAAACGTTGGGGGATCCACGCAAGCCATACCTCCCTGGAACCCCGGGTGTCTAGTTTTCAGAAATGTGTAGGTTTGATAGGTTTCCTTAGCTGGCCGCCGAGCACGGGCCAAAACCGAGGTGACCCCCTTGCAAAACCAGGTTGTTTTGTGATAGGCAATTTTAATGTCAACTCAATACGTTTTGGGCCCTAACCTGTCGCGGGTACTTGGGCCTCCCACACGAGTGAGGTACCATTTTTATCGGGAGACCTTGGGGAACACTGGGTGGTAGGAAATGCATGTCTGCCCGGCGATGCCATATCTTTCCCACACAAAAATGTGTGGAAAAAGTGATTTTTTCAGCTAAATTCGAGGTTTGCAGGGGATTCTGGGTAAGAAAACTTTGGGGGATCCACGCAAGCCATACCTCCCTGGAACCCCCCGGGTGTCTAGTTTTCAGAAATGTGTAGGTTTGATAGGTTTCCCTAGCTGGCCGCCAAGCACGGGGCCAAAAACCGAGGTGACCCCCCTTGCAAAACCAGGTTGTTTTGTGATAGGCAATTTTAATGTCGCCTCAATACCTTTTGGGCCCTAGCCTGTCACGGGTATTTGGGCCTCCCACACGAGTGAGGCACCATTTTTATCGGGAGACCTTGGGGAACGCTGGGTGGTAGGAAATGCATGTCTGCCCGGCGATGCCACAACTTTCCCACACAAAATGTGTGGAAATAGTGATTTGTTTCAACAAAATATGAGGCTAGCAGGGCATGTTGGGTAAAAAAAACAGTGAGAACCACGCAAGTCATTCACCCTTGTACTTCCCCCTTTGTCTACTACTCAAAAATGTAAAGGTTTGCCTAGGTGACGACTGAGCTAGGTCAGAAAGTCCCCTGCTACCCATTGTGAAAAGAAAAAATATCTTACAAAAGGCCATTAAACCGACACAAATATAAATCTAACACTCATTTGATAAAGCTAATCCACCACTTACACAGGTTGGTTTTAGCACCTCCAGAAATGCTGGCTTCAAAGCACAAATACTTATCAAAGTATATAAATATTGAAGCCAAGCCTTCTGAAGAGAGCCATAAAGCCACATCACGGCACCAACCACTTTATGGTCCATTCACACGCCATTCACACACCACACACAAGACTTCCGTACCGCCAGCCATGGGCCCAAACAACCATATCACTTGCACTCACACAAACATACTGCCGCCATGCAAGGGCCCATCACATTTATATGCCACAAGACATAATGACTTTGACTATATTCTACCACCTGTCAAGTCTCCACCTCCTTCTTCCAGAACATTACCGAACTCATGCCCAGTGAACCTATACTAATGACTTCCATGACAGCCACATGAGGCTCAGGAAGACATGTCTTTCATGCACCTTTAGTGCACTCACTATGCTAAATCCAACTCCTTCCAGTTTGTGGATGCAAGTTGGGGGTGCTTTCGAGTATGCCGCAAAAACATTTCTCGAGGCTGAGCAAGCATATCTACCTTTGAAACTAAGGCAAACATGCTGGAAATTTTCAAAAGATAACATCATAAACTATGAACGGATGAATGTGAAACAAGGGTAGTCCGTGACAACGTAGCATATGTCCAATCCACCGTTATGTGCAGTGACTGTAATGCACTTATCATACAGCAAACTGACCATCTACTAAGTTCTAACGGAGGATGAACATGGCAAGCAGCATTGACCCATAAGTACTACAGTAAATTCTGTGTGAGTGTGGCAGCAATGGATTTGAATCCATGGGTGAAGAAGAAGTCAGGACGTGTATCTATACTACCTTTACTATCTGCCTTCTACCTTTGCAATATTCCTCGGAAAGCGTACCTACCGTAAGCTGTTCTAACCCGTTCGTGTGTCTGTCCTCAGAGTCCTGACTAACCCTGTCCAATTATTAAGATACCCTATACTAATGCCTTCCATCTCTAGCTACTTGAAGCTTGAGTGAACATTTCTGTCATGAGCTATCAATGCTCTCACAATGCTCTATCCAACTCCTTCCAGTTTGTGGATGCAAGTTGGGGGTGCCCAGTATGCCGCAAAAACATTTCTCGAGCTGAGCAAGCATATCTACCTTTGAAACTAAGGCAAACATGCTGGAAATTTTCAAAAACTTCCTAAAGAGACCATCATAAACTACGAAGAATGGTTGAATGTAAAACACGGGTACTCCATGACAACGTGGCATATGTTCTGTCCACCAGTATGTGCAGCGTGGGGACTATAATGCACTTGTCAATTGGCGAACAAAACAACTACCACGTTCTGAAAGCAGATAACGGTGTTGAGAAGTCCATGATTAAATGAAGTAGAGGAAGAAATATCCTGCAGCTGCTTGCGTAGTGAAGGAGTGGCCCACAGATAGTAGGTATCCATTCACACCAATTGAAAGGTTAACCTATTGGCAGCACCACCTCAGTCAATTTCCCAGTATTTTGCTTTAGTGTGATACAACATAAAGCAAGTAGGAAAACAGAAGGCAGGCTTACTTGGGCACTGGGGACAGTATACACGAGTCTCCTGCCTCTTTCCCTGCATCGAGCACACTTTACAACAACGACATGGTCGCTCCTTTTTGGGTGTTGCAGGAATTTTATCTGCAAAGTGTCGCTCCTGCAGCCTTGCCACGTCGTCCAGAACACATGAAGTGGAGGCTTCTGCTTCTGTAGCAGTAAGACTTTCAATCACAGACAACTGAAAGTCAAGGAAAGACATGAGTCTTCCTGTGGTGGTCTCACGATAAACAACATACGCATTGTATGTTGCCATCTGGATCAGGTGCGTAAACAGTTTCTTATACCAAGTGCGAGTTTTACGACTCGCATTGTATGGCTGAAGAACCTGGTCGTTCTTGTCCACTCCGCCCATGTACTTGTTGTAATCAAGTATACAGGTGGGCTTGTGGACTTCGGCCATCTGACCCCAAACCGTGACAGGGGAAGTGCTCTCAGCATGAATTGTAGTGAGCACGTACACGTCACGCCTATCTGAGAACTTAACTGCGAGCAGTTCGTTGGAGCATAACGCAGTGCTCTGGGATTTCTGGAGCTTCTTGCAAACAAGCTCCTGCGGAATCCTTTGCGGCGACAACGAATTGTACCGCAAGCCACGGTGCCAGCTTTATAGAGCTCACTGAACAGCTCTACTCCTGTATAGAAATTGTCCACATAAAGGTTATAACCTTTGTGAAGAAGTGGCTGGACAAGCTCCCATACAATCTTTCCTGTGACCCCTAGCATGGGAGGGCAACCTACAGGGTTAAGAGTTGTGTCCTTCCCTGTATACACTCTCAAGCTGTACACATAGCCAGTCGAGCTCTCACACAACATGTACAGCTTGATGCCATAGCGAGCACGTTTGCTCGGAATGTACTGCCTAAACAGCAGCCCCCTTTATACAAGATCAAGGACTCATCAATGGCTATATTCTTTCCAGGAGTATAAACCTGTGGAAACCTGGCAGACAAATGTTCCACGACAGGCCGAATTTTGAACAACCTGTCATAGTCTGGATGGTCCCGGGGCAATGCAGCAGAGTTGTCATTGAAATGCAGCATGCGCTGCAATAGCAAAAACGATCTCTGCTCATGTATGGTGCGAAGATGGGGGTTAACCAAACCATGCGAGTAGACCAGTAGGATAGCAAGGTTGGTTTATGCACTACCCCCATTTAAAGCGTGAGGCCCAAAAATATCTTCAACTCCCCTACAGAAGTGGGAGTCCACTTGCGCGCCCTAGAATGAGGCCCAAGAGTGCCTCCTTGCTCCCTCAGAAATTGTTCGGCACGCAAATTTGTTTGCTGCACAATTTCGTCTAGGAAGTCAACACCAAAAAAGAGATGGAAGTAGTCAATTGGCAAAAAATTTGCTGTATCTACTTTACATCCAGCGTCACCAGTGAAATGCGGAATTTGGGGCTGAACTAAATTGGGAGGCTGCCAAGACAGCACTCCGTCTGTGCTTGCGGCCGCACGTGCCTGCACTCTGGGTTGCTCTAACCTGTTACGGGTGTCCTGCTGCACAGACTGTGCTGGCAAAGGCACAGCACGACTGACATCGTCTCCTTCAGAATCGCTGGACGATGAGTCATCGGATGGAACTGCGCCGACTGAAAAGTCACTCCCAGATTCGGCTCCATTGTCCTCTCCCTCAGATGCTGTCTCAGTATCTGCTGTCTCAGTCTCTGATCCTGCCTCAGAGCTGGACTCCAGAACCAGATTTAGGGCCTGGGCAGCATTCATCCAACCATATGCCATCTCTGCTAGTGCCTAAACTATCCTTTTAAAACACAATCCTACGTAGAAGGCAGATAGGTTGTTGGTTTTAAAGTGTAGGTGGGTGTGTGCGTGAGTGAAGTGTTTAAGTCAATAATGACGAAGTCACCTTACCTTTGCGAACTCTGTACGCTCTCCAAAAAGACTAAGAAAGAGAGAAAAAGACACAGTATTACTTTACCTTGCCACATACCCATCATCGCAGCCTTTTAGCGCTGGTGGGAGCCAGTGCAACCATCATTTTGGCGCCAAGATGCCTACGGGTGAACGTGTGCTTTACAATTGCACACTATGACCTCCTTTGATGCGCCCACTACCATCCTTGCAAACGTGCCCCTCATCTCTCCATAGCCCCTCTCTCACATACATTTAGTCTGCTACAAAGTGTTTCTACTTTGTGGCTTTACTAATCCACTTAGCTGTCTACATAATACCGATCTGTTCGTTTCAGCATACCCTTTTTGGCGTCAAAACTGCCACTACACAAAAGTCAGATATCTCTATCTAGCAGAAATTTTTTTTTGTACTCTGCAGCAGTACCACACTTTACTGCCTTTCAGGTAACTTCAAAGAGACTCATTATAGTTCTTTCACAGTCTCATAATTTCAGCACTGAGAAATATCTCTGTAAATAAATATTTATATATATATATAACAATTAATTCCCAATGTCAGAGCGCTCAATACCTGGTGCAGGCAGCAACGGGTAGAATCCTTACCCGATATTTAAATTCAGAAACACAAAGGACTCCAAGACCGGTTTCAGAGTTGCTTTATTTTCACCACCACTACCACCAGTCGTGGTGAAAATAAAGCAACTCTGAAACCAATCACTGGAGTGCGGCATCCTTTGTGTTTCTGAATATATATATATATATATATATATATATATATATATATATAGATATATCGCCGCTATATATATATATATATATATATATATATATATATATATATATTATCTACTGGCGGTCGCCAGTAGATAGTTATAGTTAGGACCTATTTTCCATAGGAAATCTGCGACATTCTATTTGAAATAACTCTTGCGTCGGTTGACGAATCTTCGTGAAATGTTCAAACTTTATGGCCCGCTCCGGTCCGCTCCTACCCTGAAAGTTTCGGGGTGATTCGTCAAGCGGGGGCCGAGAAAAAAGGGGGGTCCCAAAACGTGTTTTCCCCATTCATTTTCCCATAGGAAACTTTAGCCACGGCTACAGCCCGAACTGCTGAACGGAATTACACCAAATTTGGCAAAGATGTAGTTCTTGGTTCAGAAAGAACCCTTTTGTTAAATGGTGTAAATCCGTTCAGTAGTTCCTGTGAAAATCAAAGGAAAATCACATATATATCTATGGCCGCGTCGGATTCGCGCACCCTCCCGATCCACGAGCTGCATGCTAATTGGCTGTCAACACTCCAAATCAGGAAGTGTTGGCAGCCATTTTATCCCTCGGTAGAACCGAGGGACAGAAACAAGTGCGCAAAGCGCAAAAGGGGCAGGGTAGAAACACCCTGACCCCTAGGTCTGCTCAGGGGTCCCACAAGGACCCCTGGGCAGAAAAAGCATTTTTTTTTTTTTTAATCGTCGGGATGCGCTCAGGGTGCGCGGATCCTGCCGAAAAAAAAAATCGAAGCGCGGTCTCCCGCGCTTTGATGCAAATTGCCCCGGGTGGCCCAAGTCCCGGGGGCATGCGAGAGGTGGGTTTATTGTTTATGGGGGGGCCTCTAAGGCCCCCGAAGCCCGAGGACCACCAACCCCCGGGGCTTTTTAAAAAATGATGGCGGGAGGGCTGTGCGCCCTCCCGCTGCCCCGAGACCGCCACCCCCGGGGCTGTTTTTTTTTATTTAAAAAACCTGTGTGGGGGGCTCCAGCCCCCACATGCCCGAGGACCACCACCTCCCGGGGCTTTGAACAAGTTGGGAGGGGGTCACGCGGCCCCCTCCTGGAGCCAGTGATGGCCCTGGGGACCACCACCCCCAGGGCCGGCTCCTGCAGTGTCCTGGGGTGCCTACCCCCGGGACACTGTAGTTTGCTATGACAGGACGGGAGCATTGCGGCTCCCGTCCTGTCATAGTAAACTTAGTTTGCATTTTGAAAGAGAGGCAGGAAACCTGCTCTCTCTTTCAAATGCAAACAATTGCTTTCCACACGGGGAGCAGCATGTTAGCTGCTCCCCATGTGGAAAAGCAATGCCGGCTTTCGCGCAGGAGGCGGGGAGCCGGCTGGGACTGTGGGGGATTGGGGACCCCCACAGTCTCCAACGAGAGGCCAGGCCCCGGTTGATGGGGTCCCCGGGGCCATAAGTGGCCCGGGAGGGAGCCACGCAGCCCCCTCCCCCAAAAAATAATAATAAAATTTTTTTAAAAAAAATAAAGGCCTGCCCCGGGGATGGGGTCCCCGGGGCAAAAGGAGGCCTGAGGAGGGGGCCACGCAGCCCCCTCCTTAACAAAATAATAAAAGAGTGGCCATGCCCCGGGGATGGGGTCCCCGGGGCCGGAATCGGCCACGGGAGGGGGGCACGAGGCCCCCTTCCCATTTAAAAAAAAAAAAAAATGAAAAAAAGGGGTAAGGCCCTGGGGATGGGGTCCCCAGGGCCCAAAAGAAAAAGGAAGGGGGGCCACACAGCCCCCTTCGAGAAAAAAAAAAACGATCGTGCCGCAGGCCCGCCCCCTTCCTTTACCACTCTGCAAGCGCGCCCCCTGACGCGTTTGCAGAGAAGAACAAATTCCCCTTGAATACTGGGGGTCCCTGGGGCCAACTAGCCCACCAGGAACCTCCAGTATGCGCCAGGAGCTGCGTTGCAGAGAGGTGTACAGAGGCCATGCCCTTTTACACCTCTCTGCAGCGCAGCTCTGTGGCGCTTACTGGAGGTACCTGGTGGGATAGTTGGACCCCAGGGACCCTCAGGATTCAAGGGGACTTAATCCCCAACCCAAAGCGCACCACGGGGCGCGTTTGCACAGTGGTGAAGGGAGGGGCGGGGCTTCAGGTGACATGTGTGCAAACAGGCCCCGTGGCGCATTTTAAGATGGGGAATGAAATCCCCTTCAATCCTGAGGGTCCCTGAGGGCCAACTAGCCCACCAGGTACTTCCATAAGCGCCACAGAGCTGCGTTGCAGAGAGGTGCAAAAGGGCGTGGCCTCTGAACACCTCTCTGCAACGCAGCTCCCTAGCACATACTGGAGGTACAGGGTGGGCTAGTTGGACCCCAGGGACCCTCATGATTCAAGGGACTTAATCCCCCAACTTAAAACGCGCCATGGGGCGCGTTTGCACAGATGTCACCTCAGGCCCCGCCCCCTCCCTTCACCATTGTGCAAATATTCCTCTAAAATCAGCCGAACTACGAATTCCTATTTACTCACCTGTTATCAGGAGAGACCTCAGTGCTGCATCTTTGAGCCCAGTACTGATCCTGAAAAGTAATTTTAACCGTACTTACCAGTAACTTGAATTTCCTTCCATAGGCTAACATTGACTGGTTTCACTTGGAAATTCTTCTAAGTGTGGAGTTTTGGAACTTTATAATATTCCTCTAAAATCAGCCGAAATACGAATTCCGATTTACTCACCTGTTATCAGGAGAGAACCCAGTGCTGCATCTTTTAGCCCAGCACTGACCCTGAAAAGTAATTCTAACCGTACTTACCAGTAACTTGTATTTCCTTCCATAGTATGGTTTTGACAATGCAGTCTGTAATTTACAGTGGGTGTATCACAAGTTATATTAGGGTGTGAGAAGATGCATCAAATTATTACATGGATGATGTCATCAGTGATGTCATCAGTGATGTCATTTGAGATGTCATCAGTGATGTCATCAGTGATGTCACTGACCATGTCATGAGTGATGTAATATGTGACGTCATCAGCAGTGCATTGCGGGGCGCGAGTTATAGTTAGCTGAACTAACTATAACGGGGAATTTCACGGGTTTTGTACGAGTGCAATGTCCAACTAACCATAACTGTCCCTAAAACCTAAGGTTTTTTCAGTGAATATATATATATATATAAAGAAAGATCTCTCTCTTTCTCTAATTTTTTTTATAGCTATGGCTTCCCTGGGGGCCGATTGTGGCCCCCACGGAAAGTACATAGCTATAAAAAAAAATGCCCCCACAGGGGTCGGCCACTGAGCAGGAGGACCGACCCCCTGCCAATATTGCCACCATTGTACTTTAAAAAAAATATTTTTAGCATTTTTGGGGGGTGATCGTGCCCCCCAAGGAAAGCCAACATGTCTAAATAAAAAATATGCCCCCACAGGGGGTCGGCCACTGAGCAGGAGGACCGACCCCCTGCCAATATCGGCGCCATTTTTTTTTTCATTTTTGGGGTGCAATCGCGCACCCCAAACAAAGCCAACTTGTAAAAATTAAAAAAAATATGCCCCCGGGGGCGGGGCTGACCCATTACCACGAGGGCCGACCCCCCCAAAGACATCCCTGGTGTCTAGTGGGGTTTCCTGGCCGTGGATCGCAGCGCTGCCACGATCCACAGCCAGGAAACCCTTTCAGAAGGCCTCGTTTGAAAGGGAGACTCTCCTTTCAAGCGAGGCCTCCTGAAAGCTGGGGAGGCCGTTTTCGGCCGGATTTCCCCATCGGAGTCGAGCGCACCCTTACCTGCTGCTGTCCTCGGCTCTGGTGGGGAAATCAGTGACGTCAGAGCGCCTTGCGGCGCTGAGCGTCACAGATGGGCGGGAGGGGGCGGGGGAGACGCGGAAAGCCTTCCACGTCTCCCCCAGGGGAATAAAAAAACAATCTCCGGTGGGATGCACCGGAGGTTTAAAGGGGCCCTCCTGGTGACGGCCAATGGACGTGCACCGCACCAGGGAGGTAGTGCTTGCGTCGGCCATTGGCCGACGCAAGCACCAAAGGGGTTAAAATAGGAGTAGGTCACAGCACTATGCACCTGTGAGAATCTGGCTCAGTACATGATGTACACTTATGTAAGTGGACACCTTGTACTGATCCAGACAACCCTTATGGTGATCTTAGTGGTCTTAGACAACCTTAGAAAGCTCTCTAAGTGGTAGCTGTGGAGAGCAGCCTTCAGGCTTAGCCCAGGAGGAGTGTAAAGCAACTTGTTTTACCAGAGCATAATCTTATATGTATAGATTAAGTGAAAAAGAGCCACACAATATATTTATAAAAATATGTATTTATTATAAGACACTCATTAACACATACAGATATCTCCTAGCCAGAGAAATACACAATGCACACAATATTTTGCAATAGAAACAGGTAAGTAGCAGAGAATACACAGTGGTCCCCAGGGGGAGACCAAACCATATACTAAAATAGTGGTATGTGAACCACGACTTGAGTCAAGACAATACTCAGAGGATGTAGAGTGTTGGGGACCCAAGGAACCACCCAAAGTGAGTATCTAGGAGCCCCACGGAGGTCGTGTACAGTGTAGGAACACGACCGCGTTCTCCGTACAAATCAACGTGTAAGTTGTGGTTGCAATTTTAAAGAAAGAGGTCCCTTCCCAGTGGACCCTGAAGAAACCTCGTGGAAGACAAGAGGTTGGAGAGCCACCCCACCCGTGGATACCTTAGGAACCAGGATACCTGCACCAGGGAAGCCAGGTGCGTAGGTGTGAAGTGGCGTCAGAAACCGCTGTTGAACCGGATGGAGGACTTCAGAAAGATGCCGCTGCTGGAGAAGGTGAAAGTGTCCAGTGGAACTCAAAGGTGGATTCAAGATGTGAAGAACCTGCAAGCAGAGGGGACAGAGTCTATGCCGCTCAGGAGTGACCAGGAGGCACTGAAGACGAATGCCCACCGATGTCGGGTGCTGCAGGAGAGCTGATGGTGACCTTGAAACTGCAGCTGTGTGGACCAGGCGACACTGTGGAAGACCAGGAGCTGTACATGAGCTGTCCCACGTCGGATGTCGAGAGTTGAGGGGTCGGTGACCAGCGGGAGCACCAACAAGCCTTGGCAACTGCAACCAATGTGGAATTTGAAGAAGGTGTAATGTCGTGACCAGCAAGGTCCAGGCGACTCCCCACAAGCAGGGGAGTCAGGACAGGCCCTGAGCAATTGGGGGAGCCCAAAGAATTCAAAGGTGACCCTCGACAGGACCCACAGGCCGCAGGCACTGGAGTCGCAGGAGGACCTCGAGCAGCTTACCAAAGAAGCAGGCCCACGGTGCAAGCAATGTGGTGCGGTTGAAGATTCTGATCACTGGAGATGCTGGAGGTTGGGGCTACTTGGAGCACAAAGATCTTGATGGAAAGAAGCCAACAAGCCTTTGCAAAGGCAAGTCGATGCAGTGCACAGCGGTTCGATTCCTGTGGCTCCGACGAGGGATACTGGCCTCAAACTTGACAGAGCAGGCCTCGAGAGATGTGGCGAACCACCACCTGTGTTTCTGAGCCTTTCGGAGTCCGTGGGAGCCCAGGATCAGCAGACCGGTCAGCTTAGTTGCAGTGCCTGCAGTTGCAGGGAAATGACTCCTTCACTTTAAGGGAGATTCCTTCAGGTGTCTTGGTTGCCCACAGACCTTGGAAGATTTCCTGTATGGAGCACAGGCATGGACATTGCAGCAGACGAGCAGGGCAAAGAGATCAGGAGTAGCAGGAGTCTTCCTGGTTGCAGCCTTGATGCCCAGAGCGAAGTCCAGCAAAGTCCAAAGTGCCCAGACTGTCGAAGTTGAAGTGGTGTCTGAATCTAATCGTGTCCCACAACGAATCTACGGACCCACCCTCAGGTAAGTCTCTGGTCAGCAGCAGCCATGTTGTGCTGTCCAGGTCTAGAGGACTGGTACCGGGAGCACTGAGGACCTAACGGAGGGCCTTTACAGTGCTTGGAATCATACCTCCCACACCGTTTACGGTGTGGTGGTATGATTCCAACATGTTTGATACCAAACATGACAGGGTTCGTTACAGCCAGTTTCGAGATGGTCATCGCGTAATGACGCAGTGCCCCTCTATATGTTATATGACTGTCTCACTTACAACCCAGAAGAATGGACTCCGAAGGCTGTAGGGGTGTCCTGCTCAAGCAGGGGCACCCTCGCACGTAGAACCTAGCACCCTGCCTTCAGGATTGGAAAGGCCTGCTGTAGGGGTGACTTATAGGTTTTAAGTGCAGTGACCCTCGATATAGGGAAACCTATATCTTTTGTAAGTGGTGCTAGCACCAGCTTACACAAGCTGCAATGGCAGGCCTGTAGTTACAAATTGAGTGGTCTCCCAAGGGTGGCATAATACATGCTTCAGCCCATGAGGGACCCCTGGTGTACCTATGCCCTGTGTACCTCAGTACCATATACTAGGGACTGATAAGTGTACACCAGTGTCCAATCAGGGATGGACCTAAGTACTTACCATAACAATTTAGGGGAGAAAGCAGAGAGACTGGGGTCCTGATTAGCAGGATCCCAGTCAGACTAGTCAGAAACAACATAGCACCAGGCAAAAAGTGTGGGTAACCATAAAAGTAGATCCTACTTTCCTACAGCACCTATGGAACTGTATCAATACTTCTCAGTCCTCTCATGAAAGCACTAGATTTTCAAACACAAAAAGCATTGGCAAAGCCAATAGGTCTCTCCAATGGGAAACAGACATTACAATGCAGCTGTTACCACGCATAGCCTTTACCACTCGGTTGTTACAACACATGGACCTTACCATGCATAGCTTTACCACATGTGATTTTAAAATCCAATTGCCTTTACCATGCATGCCTTTACAACTAATTAACATTGTAAAGGTAAGAATGGTAAGAGCATATGCGTGGTGCTGGTGGTAAGGGCACATGCGTGGTAACAGTAATAGAGGCACCGACGTGGTACAGGCTATCGACATTGTGTGAAGAGACCCTTCCGCTTCCTCTTTAGCGGAAACACTACTTGCGACCCATGTCAACCTTCAGGAGCTGTCGGGTCCAGTTTTAGGGTTCGGGGCTGGGGACATTTGTTTTGGGGGAGGGCTGGGGGCCAGGGGATGTTGCGCTGAGGTCCAGTTTTAGGGCTCAGGGCTGTTTTTTTTGGGTGGGCCTGGGGGCCAAGGGCGTTGCGCTGGGGGCCGGTTTTAGGGCTCAGGGCTGGGATCAGGGAAAAGCTTTACCACGCATATGCCTTTAACATTCAGGCTTTTACAATGAAATTCATTGTAAAAACGTGTGGTAAAGGCATAATCATTGTAAAAATAAGTGTGATAAAGGTTATGCTTGGTAAAGGCATTTACTTTGTAACAGCCGCATACTAACAGCATGCGTTACAGTGGAATGCGTTGTTGCGTCATACATGCCTCTCCAATGAAACCTATTGGCTATGTCAATGCTTTCTTGTCATGGTGTACACCATTCTGACCTGTGCAGCAGGGCTACATTAAAAACAAAACTTAAGATGCAGCTAGCCACATAATTATGTAGGCGTGTGCACCACAAATGCAATTGCCTTCATAATGAAACATAGCCGTTTTGTTTCTTTTTATTCACTGATCTGAGTTGGATCGGCAAATAAAGAGAAACAAATGTGGAAAAAATATGTGAATCTGTTTTTGGAAGCATGGATGGAGGAGCAACACGGAGGGTGTGTGGGGGTACCAAGGAGGTTGCAAGTGGGGTAATATGGAGGGCATGGGTGGGAGAGGAGAAGCAACCGGTTACAGAGAAGGAGAGCGCAGTTTGGGGAAGCAACACGGAGAGCGGGGGATGAAAGCAACTAATAGGTCGAGAGTGGATAGGAGATGCAACAAGGGACAGAAAAGGAGGATGCGGGGTACAGTAACATTGAGTGCAGGGATAGGATAGAAGCAGCACGGACAGCAGGGTTAATGAGGAGAAGCAGCTGTTGAGACAGCAATATGGCACAGGTGGGAGAGAAGCCCACTTCCAAGAAAGCAAGTGGGGGAGGGCAAGACAGGGAGCATAACATGTAGGTGCAGAAGAGAAACACACGGTTGACAAAAAGCAAAATGGAGTGTGGGGGAGAGAAGAACATGACGTAGATAATTGGAAAACACATGCCCCCTTGGCCCACTTACTCAGGAGTCATGGTTTTCTGCCCATCTCCTACGCGGATGACACTCAGCTTCTCTTCACCTTTGATAAAACCACAACACATGCCCTGTCATCATTCGTCGAAGGTATGACTGCCATATCAGTTTGGATGAGGAGAAATTTCCTCCAATTGAATGCAGGGAAAACCGAGATAATGCTATTTGGAGATGCCCCTTTACTCTGGTCTCCGGACTGGTGGCCGCCCGCTCTTGGTCCACCCCCTACTCCCAAAACTTCAGTTAAGAACCTGGGCATTCATCTTGATCAGGCTCTTACTCTGAAGGAGCATATCTCCCGAACCGTCAGCAACTGCTTCCATGTGCTGGGCATGCTACGCCGAGTCTTTCCATTTCTGCCGGATTACACACGGAAAACTCTTATTCAGACCATGATTCTGGGCCGCCTTGATTATTGCAATGCTCTTTTGCTTTCCGCAAGCGAGTCTTCCCTTAATAGACTCCAGGTGGTCCAGAATACTGCGGCCCGGCTCCTCACGAATTCCACTCCGGGAACCCCTTCTTTGCCGTTGCTCCGTAGACTTCATTGGTTACCAGTCCGAAAGCGGATAAAGTTTAAAACTGGCTGCATAGTCTGTAGAGCCATTCATAACAAGGGTCCTTCTTACATCTCGGGCAAACTGAAGGCCTACTCTCCGCACAGGACACTGAGATCCAGCTGTAAACTTCTTTTACAGGTTCCAAGGGTTAGGAAAGCTAGACTCGGTGGGAAATCTTTTTCCCTCCTCGCCCCACTATACTGGAATGAGCTCCCCCTACAGCTCAGACAATGTCCAGATTATCTACATTTCAGGAAACTGCTTAAAGCCTCCCTATTTTAATCTGTTTTTACCCGCCCGCAGGTTCGCTTAGCGCAGAGATACCCCTTCGGGAGTGATTCAGGCGCTTTATAAAACTCTTAAATAAATAAATAAATGCTCTCTCATGAAGTGCTTAATCAAAAAGAAAAAAGTAGTGCGTAAAAAGCAAGCAGTACAAGCATAAAAGATATGGTAAAGAAGTTGTACTTTATGGCAGGGACAAGATTGATAAGCTGGGACATGAAAAAGAAGCAGGCTAACAAGAGTGACAGGAAATCCAACCAATATTATCTTATGTTATGCAGATTTGAGGTGCGCACTATCATCTGGGAGGGTATCCTGGTGTAGAAGAAGTGTTGAGTTTATCCAAACCGAGGGAATAGTGAGACTACTTGAAAAACCAGGGGCCGTATTACAATAAGTGGCCCAGGAGCGCAACGGGCGTTTGCGCCCGCTTTGCGCGCCCCGGGGCACTTTGGTATTATAGAAGGGGGCGCAGACGCTTGTGCGTCCCCTTCTATAATACCGATAGTGCTGGTGCACTTAAAGCGCCAGCGCTACTTTCAGAGGGTGTTCCCTCATTTGCATATGGGCGTGCCCTATGCAAATGAGGGAATTCCTTTGACTCTGTGCCCACGCCGTATTACAGATGCAGGCGTAGAGTCAAAGCAGCCCTCAGGAGGCGGACTGACAGTGCGCAATTTAAAAGGTGGCGCACTGTCAGTCCGCCTCATGACAGCGGCCCTCTGCAGGGGGGTAAAGGGGGTCCCATGGACCCCCCAGACATCCCCTTGCAGGCGGGTGCAGTCCCTGACTGCACCTGCCTGCAAGGGGATCTCTATTACCCTAGAAAAGTGCAGGCGGGTGTCGCCTGCACTGTGAAAACACAGAGCAGCTGCTCCATGTTTTCACATGAATGCCCTGCCCTGGGGGCAGCGCGAGTTCATGGCTGCCCTGGGGGCAGCGCATACATCATAATAAGGCACATTGGGATAGTTTGCGCCCGGCGCACCTATTAAAAGGTACGACGGGCAGGAAACAATCACAATGCATAATACGGCCCCTGTTATTCAACTTCTTGCAGAATTCACAAAATGAGGTGGAGGCTCTTATGTGTAGCAGCAGGGAGCAATTGGTGGGCTTCAAGCACCTTTATGTTTCTGGTAAGCCCACAATATGTGTTTCGCAACCAGACAGCTGTGCTATCAGGGGCCGTATTATGCATTGTGATTGTTTGCGCCCAGTGCACCTTTTAAAAGGTGCGCTGGGCACAAACAATCACAATGCGCCCTATTATGTTGTATGCGCTGCCCCCAGGGCAGCCGCAAACTCGCGCTGCCCCCAGGGCAGCGCATTCATGTGAAAACACGGAGCAGCTGTCAGTGACTGCACCCGCCTGAAAGGGGATGTCTGGGGGGTCCATGGGACCCCCTTTACCTCCTGCAGAGGGCTGCTCTCAAGGGGCACACTGACAGCGTGCCACCTTTTAAATGGTGCACTGTCAGTGCACCTTCTGAGGGCTTCTTTGACTCTGCGCCCGCGTCTGTAATATGGCGCGGGTGCAGAGTCAAAGGAATTCCCTCATTTGCATAGGGCCCACCCCTATGCAAATGAGGGAACACTCTCTGTAAAGCTAATTTCATAGCAACAACCCCACAGTGTCCCTCATGGGCCAAATCAATAACTTGTTGTCTCAGACTCTTAGGTATGATAATTCTCTATCTTTGTAAGATGATGCCTTCTGGAGTAACTGAAAGTTCTTCTTGCACATTTTTGAATTTCTGGTCTTCAAGGTCATCATGAAGAGGTCGAGTATGTGTTCGCCACAACTGGTGTGTAGTAAGGTCTTTGAGTATTAGCAAATTCCTAACAGTACTCGTGGCAGCAATGATTTGTTCTACTGACATGGCAGCAGAGGTGCTGGACTTCACAATAAAGTTAACATAGGCATCAGCTGCTTGAGAAGTAAAGCCATGACACTCTATTGGCACACGTGAGAAGTAGTCAGCAGGGTTTTGATCTTCTCCTGGACAATGCACAATCATATAATCATGCTCCTGCAATCACAACCCCCACCTCTCAATGTGAGGGGGCATCTAGGATTTCAGAAAATGGTGAGCAATGCTTGGTGGTCAGTGACAACTATGAAATGTTTTACATACAGGAACACATGAAAAGGTTCACAAGCCCACACTACAACTAGACTTTCTTTTTCAGGTTGTGAATAAGCATATTCTGTTGTTGACAAACTTCAGCAAGCATAAGCTACAATATGTCTTGGGCATTAGGCTAGCCAGTGTGCTGAACAAGGATGGCACCTAATCCCACTGGGCTTGCAGCAAATACAACCTCCATCTGCAATTTCGGATCAAAGTATGCAATTTCATTTGCGTTCTCAATTGCGTGTTTGATTTTCTCGAAGCTTTGTTCACATTCACTTGACCATTTAAATGGGACATTTCATTTTGTGAAGTCTCTCAATGGGGCACTTACAGTGCCAAATTCACTTACACACCTTGAACAGTAACTGGCCACTCCAAGGAAGGATCTCAGCATAGTTACATCCTGTGGGGGAGAAGTGGGTTACGTATCCCCTATCTCGTCACCCGTTGTGGCTTCCAACCCCAACCCTGATACTTGTAAATGATCATGCCACACACGAAGCTTGCTCTTTCACATCTTTATTCCTCAGTGTGTAACCGTTAACTGAACATTCTACATCATGGATCTATGACACTCACACTTATGTCACTGTTCTACGGAGTCCGTCAGGAACCAAAAGGATCCCGTCACCTCTAACTCAAAAGACACTACACAAGGCAGCCTCCAGGATTCCCAAAGGGCCACAGGCTCAGTTTGATCTTTGTAAATGTGTTATCAACTCCTTTGTGGTGTTAATAACTTTTCAATGATTTGCTACCACGATTGCAGTATAAAACCATTGAGGTATCTGATTGGGAATAGCAAATATGGGAAAACTTCCCTTTTCACGCCCCCCCCCCCCGCCCCCTCTACTGAACTCAAAAGGGTTTAGTACATTGCAAAACACCATTTTGCAGTTGCAAAGCCCGTGGATTTTCCAGTTGCAGCATTTGAGGCCCCAAGATAATTTTGTACATCAGTGTCTAAAAATCCTGTTCCTTCCATTGTAAGAAAGATATGATAAAGGTGATATGGTGGATGATTAGTGGACTAATGGATAAAATAAAATAATGGCATATGAACATGCCGCTTAAAATGGAAGCATTAATTGCCTGATATTAGTCATCACAAATAAAATAAATCCTTTTCACACCTGATGTTATTGCTTCAACAGTGAAAATCAAAGCAACATTCTAACAACTTTCATGATTCCTTTGGGCAAAATCTGCTCATTTTATACTAAATTAGTTTCCACAGCTTTGTTCTCTTCTCCTTTTTCTATTCGTATATATGTCCCTGGGTAGAAGTGGCCACTAGCTCTAGTGACTACGGTAACTGGGAAGCGGCTGAAGACAGGAGAAAAACAGAGAGGTAAAGAGAGTGATATAGCAAAAGCAGTGAAGCAGATAGAGAGACAGTGTAAAGGAGAGCGGTAGAGATAAGGTAGAGAGATAGGGGACGTGGAAATGGAAGAGGGGTAAAGAGAGAACGTTGAGGTAGCCAGAAACATGTGCATATGATAGAAATAGGAAGGGTAGGTAGAGAAATAGAGGTAGAGGGATATGTAGAGTTTTTGGAATGATGTAGAGAAGCAAGAGAAAGCTTGTAATAATGAAAATGAAGTGTAGGGAGGGAGAGGCATATGGTACACCAGGGGAAGAAGCTGAAAGATAGATAAAGTAGAAAACGAGGTGGCTTAGTTAGAGAGTTAGAACCGGAGAAAGGTAAAGTTGGGGGGATAAGGTTGTGAAAAATGAAAATGGGAAGAGGTACAGAAAAATAGGCCAGGTAAACAGTAGCAAGGGAGAGAGAAAGGTAGACAGAAAAGGAGGAAGGTTGGAAAGTGTGATGAAGAGCAGAGAAAAACAAAGATGAAGTAGAGAAACAGATGAGGTAGCGAAATAGAGGTGATTTTGATACATTGATAGAGAGTGTGAGGTAGAGATAGAGCTGTTAGGTAGAAAGATAGAGAGAAAGATAGAGAGAGAGGTAGAGAGAAGTTAAAAGAGAGGGGCATATGCAGGAGAGGTAGAGTGGGTGAGCTGAAATAGAGGAGGCACACAGAGAAATCAGAGAGAGACACATGAGGTAAAGATAAAGAACAATGAGAAGAAAGGAGTAAGGTAGTGGGAGAAGTGAAGTAGAGGGAACAGAGGTAAAAAGAGAGAGTATGAAGTACAGAGATGAGGTAGTGAGTGAATGATGAGGTAAATTGAGAGGTAACACATGAAGGGAGAGAAAGGTTAGACAGCGATTAGAAAGTGTGAGAAATGTGAGGTACAGAGAGGAATGAGTTAGTGAGAAGTGAGGCAAAGAGTTGTGAGGTACTGTAAGGTAGATAAGGAGAAGTGAGCATTACAAAGTAATAGCATTCAAAGAAAGGTGAAAAGATACACAGAGGTGAGATGGAAACAGAGATGAGAGGTGCAGAAAAAGAGAAGCAGTAAAAAAGGTTTGAGGTGGAGAGTGGTTAAAGAAGTAGAGATTTATAGATATGAGAGGCTTATTGATAAAGAGTGGAGATAGAGATTGAGAGAGGTAAAGAAGTGAGGTGAAATAAGGAGAAAGAAATAATCTTTTTTTCTTGAATTGCTACCAACTGCCCTAGAGTGCAAGGGTTAGAGTTTTAAATCTGTCAACTAGTTCAATCTCAAGTGAAGGCGAGGCCAGATGTTTAAGAGGTTGAATCCAGTAAAGTCAATGGAGAAGAAAAACATTATTTGTAGGTGGTTGATTCAGGTTTGCAAAGTAGTCTATGGAGGCATGTTGTTTTTAAGAGGGTGTGTGGTATTGAAAACAGGGTGACAGAAGCCAAATGAGTGGAAGTTGACAGGTATGAGTTTGGGCAGGTGGAGTATGCAGATTAAGCCTCTGTGAAGCACCCATACCCAGTCCAGCAGGACGTTTAACTGTTTTGTTCAACTTACCAGGAGGCTACTTGGAGCCTGGGAGCCCCGGATAATTGCCCTCTTTGTCAGAGAGAGAGAGAGAGAGAAACATTGACAAAGCCAATAGGTGTAGCTTTGACAAGTTGATGCGTAGGTTATTTGTATTATTATTGCAAGAATATCTCACGAAAATAAAATAAAAAAATAAGCCATCACTTAAGCATGACCACTTTATGCTAGCAATCAAAAACGTACATTTAAAAAAACATTCACTGATGCA
Source organism: Calotriton arnoldi (assembly GCA_963921515.1). Taxonomy (NCBI): domain Eukaryota; kingdom Metazoa; phylum Chordata; class Amphibia; order Caudata; family Salamandridae; genus Calotriton; species Calotriton arnoldi. The sequence goes on along the minus strand of CAWUFW010010249.1, from coordinate 597,032 downwards.
GTTGTTTCACTAGTGTTGCATTTTCAACAACAAGCCTTTCAGTTATGTCATGCATAGTATTATCATTATTTGTGAAGGAGACAAGAATAAATCAGCACCTAACCATGTACTCAAAATGGAAGGCACCCACAATGTTAAAATGTCACAGACATGTTTTAGCATTATTTTTTTTAAAAAGAAGTACATGTAAAATATGTAGGCAGTATTTAAAGTTAATATAAAAAATACACACTTTGGACCATCTTTGCAACTTCAGAGAAAGGAAATATTTTAGGTGGATGTGTACAATGTGCACAGGCTTTTTCAGTTACTCAAAGTGAGGGAAGCCAATGGAGTGGTCTGACCCACTCCCCATTGTTGGCAATGGCATAGCAAGGGTGCCAATGTACCTAGTGCAGGCAAGCCCACTGGTTGGGCCCACTGACTGCAGGCTAAATAGCAACATATTGTAATAACCATGGTTTAGTGGGGCCCTCAGACCACTGGACACTGATGATAGCGTCATCCCTGTGTGACAGATAGAAGCAAAATGTGAATGCCAATTTAACAGATCAATGGTTGAAGCCTGCTCATCAAAAGCCCCTCTTTGTATGAATATTATTTTTTAGGAAAAAAGAAGTCTAACAAGACAGCCAAAGCTGTCTTGAAAGCTAGACCTCATATGAAAATATCGAGCCAATCCTTAAGTATTGGCCTTTTATCTGTGCTCCCACAGAGGAGCATTCCAACATGTATAAAATAAGTTGTTGTATTAAAGAAGAGAACCAGCTTTTTGCAAAAATATCTGATGCTAAGCCAAAAGAGTAAAATCAGCCAAACTGTTTGCCCCATTGCTTCTTCATAACATAACAAACAACCACTGAATTGTTTCAGATTCGTTGGAAAGGTGCAGCTTGAGTCTCTAAAACAGCAATCAAGGGGTCAATTTCTGGGCACATCTCTCCGATCTGCTTGTTATTTCATGCAATGTGGACTTGGCCTAGTAGTGTGGATGAGTGTCTGATACTGTTGATATTCTGGAATTGCACAGCAGAGCAAAAAATGATGGAATGCTGTTTAGAGATTAAAAAGAGCTGAAGTAGTTTAGAAACACTGCTTTACACTTTTTTAGGACACTGGCTCTCTGTACAGCGCACTAAAATGAAGTATACTGTGCAGAGAGTCCAGTGAGACCCAGATTGGTATACAGAGGCAAAAGTAGATAATACTAACGCTCTATTTGTGGTAGTGTGGGCATGCAGTTAGCCTTATCAGAGGGTAGTGCTAAGTATTTGTTGTACCCACAGAGGTAATAAATGAGAAACACACTCAAGAAAATATCTGAGAACAATTTATAAAAATAACACCGATTTTCATGTGAAAAGAACTTTGATCTACAGGAAGTACTTTTGAAGTTATGAATTTCTCAAGTTCAAAAAATGAATTACTTTTTTGTGCATTTACGCATCATTAAAGTCAATGGGAGCAAAGAGAAAAATGCATATAAAATCACACAGTTGGATTTTAAGGTTCATCTTCGGAATGTAAGTAGGTAGCAAGGCCCAATGTCCCTCCAGTGGACTCTCAGGAGGGTCCCGGATTTGGCCGGGAGCAGGGTGCTGTGAGTAGTTGGTGCGCTACAAAGATGGGGGCCACTTGAAAATACACTACACATAGGGACTTAAAGTTAAGTCCGGGGGGGCCCACTTTAGGGAGCAGATCGCAAAGGCCTCAGGACCACGCGAGCACAGCTGGATCATCGTTACCAAAGCCAGTCGGGCCAGTTGCAGAGCAGATATGTCAGCCGGGCGGCGCACGTCAAGATGTCCTTGCAGTCAGGAGCAGGCAACCTAGAGAGACGATTTTGGGACAGCTGGGCCACTCACGAAGTGGGTCTCAGGGGTCTCAATGTCCCTCAATGGGTGCTTGCTTCCTGGGCAGTTGAAGCCCAGAATGGACTCTTCATCTCTCTGTATGCTGTGGGGAGTCCGGTACCCTATGAATTGGTTTTGCATGGCTCCAGTAGATCCTGGCATCGCCAAACTTGGTGGGAGATGGATCTGATCCTCCGGAGCTGATGTACCACTTTTGGTTTGAGTGCTGGTTCAGAGTCACTGGGTAGCAGCAAGTCGACAAACCGGACTTCGCGGGCTCGGTGCCTGCGGACTGCAGGGGAGTAGTACCTCTTCTCCAAGGGAGTTCTTTGGTGATTTGTAGAAGGCTGGAGGAGCACTGGAGTTCTTGGATGCCTCACAGTTGCAGGACGAGACAGCACGCCATGATTTTCAAGTCCTTAAGGCAGCAGGCAGGGATTGGTGCCCATTTTCTACAGCAGGGCTTCAGTCCTCAGGTCAGCAGCTTTTCTTTGTCCTTTTCTTCTCTGTGTCCATCAAATCTGAGTTCATGGGTTCATGATCCAGGGATGCCACCACGACTGGACCAGGAATAGCAACCAGCCCTGGCAATCTGCTCATCTGGCCATGGCAGCGGGGGAAGCTAGTAAGAAGCACCGCTCCCGCTCCCGCTGCACTGCTCACGCTTTTGTTACAGGGGGGCGATATTGCAGCACTGCTGCAAAACCAGCACCCAGCATCAAAACCAACCCCCACAGATCCAAAACCGGCCCCCACCCTTCTGGCTCACAGGAAAAATGCCTGGTGCCCACTACAGCCGGTCCGGCCCTGGATGTTACCTAAATATGAAATTTAGGGGCATTAAAGGGAGGGACAGGTAGTAGCCAATGGGCTACCTACCTTTAGGTTGTCTACACCCTCTAAGTGACCACTCCCTGTGGGAAGGGGCACTACCCTGACCCTAATTGGTTAATTCCCCCTGAAACCAAGATGGAGGGAATTGAAAAGTGGGGTCAATCTCGCCTGCCCCACCTTTGCGGTGGTGCTGGCTGAAAGGGCACACACTTCCTAATTCACCTAATTTTCCCACCTGTCCTTCAGCCAGATGTGGAGCAGGAAAGGGGGTTTGGCATCCTCCACTAACTAGAGCTGCCTGGGTCGCATTTCAAAGGCGGCATCGCCTTTGAAGCTTCCCACCTTGGAAGGCCATCCTGTCCTGTGGGAGGTGTGAAGCACCTCCACCCAGAGCAGGCTTTGTTCCTGGCCTCTGAGAGCAGTGGCCCTCACCCCATGAGGTCAGAAACATGTCTGGTAGTGCCAGTCTGGCTAAGACTAGTCAGAGACCACACCAGTGCTTGGTAGGTTTTCAGGAGATCCTCCAAAGGGTCTCCTGTATGCATTTATTAATAAATCCATCACTGGCATCAGTGAGGATTTATTAAGAAAAGATGTTTGGTACCAAACATCTTAAGATACAGTGAAGCCATCATGGAGCTTGGAAACTCGTAATGCAAGCATCCAGCCCATGTACTCTCTATGGCTTCCTTGTGCACTTACAATACCCAAGAATGGACTTGATATTGTAAGGTCATATCTGCTCATGCAGATATGTCCACACAGGGGATATAGTGCACCCTGCTTTAGGGCTGTAAGGCCTGCAGTAGCAGTAACTTACCTATGCCTCATGCAGTGTATGGGGGCATGGCATACAGGGCTGTGTGCCATGTTGATTCTTCAGTTTTGTCTGCACCAAGACATGCAGCCTGCAATGCCTGCTTGCATAGTCACAATTTGTGCTGCAGCCCCAGTAGACCCTTTTCAGTCCCAGTGCACTAGGTACCAGGGTTACCAGATATTAGGGACTTATAGGGGTTGCTGAAGTTATGCCAATTGTGGTACAGTTTTAGGGAAAGAACACCGGTACTGGGAACCTGGTTAGCAGGGACCCAGTACACCACAGTCAAAGTTGCATCAAAAACCAGGTAAAAAGTGGGGGTACTGCAACAAGAACCCAGTTTCTCACAACTCTCTGTCATAAATTAGGAATGTCGATCTGGGGGGTATTGCAACAAGAACTCAGTTTCTCACAACTCTCTGTCATAAATTAGGAATGTCGATCTGTATGTATGAAAGGGAAAATGTCCAAACATTGACCTCTTGCAATGTCCAAACAAGAACACTCTATGTGCTGTGGCTTCGTCCCAGACTACAGCAGAGATTCTGGTCAGAACATCAGAGACTGACATTAGAGAGACTGAGCTGGTGCACTGAAGAGACTAATGTCAAACACTGAGGTCAGAGGATGGCCCTAGCTTGGGACAGACTGAGTTCAGTGCATCAAAGAAAATGAGGTCAGATAATTGGAGAGACTGAGGTCAGAGAATGGGAGAGACTTTGGTCCTAGCTTAACAGAGACTGAGGTCAGTGTACCCACAAGACTGAGATGAGTGCATTGGAAACACTGAGGTCAGAGGATGGGAGAGACTTTGGTTCTAGCTTCGGAGAGACTGAGGCCAGTGACCAAAGAGACTGAGGTCAAATCATCACAGACACTGAGGTCCAAGCACGGTAGAGACTTGAGGCCAGAGCATGTTGGAGACTGAGATCAGAGCATAGAAGAGCCTTTGGTTCTAGCTTCAGAGAGACTGAAGTCAGTGCATTAAAGTGGATAAGGTCAAATAAAATCACCAGAGAGACTTGACTTCTGAGGTTAAAGATTGAAGTCACAAAGCAGGTAACAAAAATAGAAGGCGGAACTGTCTTGTAAACGTGTGATCGCCATTGCTACAAACTGGAATGGAGGCCATACTCACATTAGCCAAGTGGGCACGGTGGTTGTGAGGGGCATGTAGCTTGCAGTACTCCATTGAAAATTCACAGATGAAGCTACATCTGCGCAATACTTGTCAACTTGGACTGCTCTGGCTTGTGATAGCAGGTTTGCATATCTGCTCCAAAGTCATTTCTCTACTGACCAATATTTAATACTTTTAATAGAGGTAATAAAAGCACCAATCAGCTGAGCAAGAAACAAACTCTGCAGTTAATAGACACATTTTCTTTTCTGGTATGTGACATCATACTTTTGAGACATAGGTGTCGATTCCGATCTCGGCCGGAAGCGCACCGAATACGATTCGTCCGGAAAAAATACGAGCCGAACGCGTTTTTCCCGAACGATTCGAACAGTCGTCCGAGCGAGCAAGTACGATGCGCATTACTGCTAAAATTCAGAGCGAGACGTACGTTCCCATTCCAGCTCCAGTTCCCCGACCGAGCTGGATCCGTAAACGCCGATTCGAGTCGCACGGAAGTAAATACACAGCACCTTCCGGCCGGACTAGTACGATGCGCACTCCGTACGCGCCGAACTGGTCGCTACGACCGGCACGTCAGAGCATCCGGGAGAGCTGCACATAAGCTCCGATTCGCGGCACAAGACGATCCACGGCTACGAGACGAACAAGCCAGCTACGAGTACGAGTCGAAGCCACGAGAAACCCGAACGAGACGAACCAACCATGAATCCCATCGCGCAGGTCCTACCAATAATGTACATCCATTACCGGAACCGGTACGGACGCGTACGGCGCAGACGGTAAGTCAGACACCCACTACACAAACAAACGACACGTACCCGACATATGTCACACACACATAGGGATGCAGAAATGACATACACTAGCAACAGCAGAACCATAGGGGCGGGATGGCTATCACCAATGCCATACACATCCATAGGGGCCTGATGGCTACCACTACCACCACCCCTACTCATGGGGGGCTGGATGCCTGTCACTACTACCATCCCCACTCCTAGGGGGATGGATGCCTACCACTACCACCACCCCTACTCATGGGGGCCTGGATGCCTGTCACTACTACCATCCCCACTCATAGGGGGATGGATGCCTACCACTACCTCCACCCCTACTCATGGGGGGCTGGATGCCTGTCACTACCACCACCCCTACTCATGGGGGGCTGGATGCCTGTCACTACAACCACCCCTATTCATGGGGGCCTGGATGCCTGTCACTACCACCACCCCTACTCATGGGGGCCTGGATGCCTGTCACTACTACAATCCCCACTCATAGGGGGCTGGATGCCTACCACTACCACCACTCCTACTCATGGGGGGCTGGATGCCTGTCACTACTACCATCCCCACTCATAGGGGGATTGATGCCTACCACTACCACCACCCCTACTCATGGGGGGCTGGATGCCTGTCACTACTACCATCCCCACTCATAGGGGGATGGATGCCTACCACTACCACCACCCCTACTCATGGGGGGCTGGATGCCTGTCACTACCACCACCCCTACTCATGGGGGGCTGGATGCCTGTCACTACCACCACCCCTACTCATGGGGGCCTGGATGCCTGTCACTACCACCACCCCTACTCATGGGGGGCTGGATGCCTGTCACTACTACCATCCCCACTCATAGGGGGATGGATGCCTACCACTACCACCACCCCTACTCATGGGGGGCTGGATGTCTGTCAATACTACCATCCCCACTCATAGGGGGATGGATGCCTACCACTACCACCACCCCTACTCATGGGGGGCTGGATGCCTGTCACTACCACCACCCCTACTCATGGGGGCCTGGATGCCTACCACTACCACCACCCCTACTCATGGGGGGATGGATGCCTACCACTACCACCACCCCTACTCATGGGTGCCTGGATGCCTACCACTACCACCACCCATACTCATGGGGGGATGGATGCCTACCACTACCACCACCCCTACTCATGGGGGGCTGGATGCCTGTCACTACCACCATCCCCACTCATAGGGGGATGGATGCCTACCACTACCACCACCCCTACTCATGGGGAGCTGGATGCCTACCACTACCACCACCCCTACTCATGGGGGCCTGGATGCCTACCACTACCACCACCCATACTCATGGGGGGATGGATGCCTACCACCACCACCACCCCTACTCATGGGGGGCTGGATGCCTGTCACTACTACCATCCCCACTCATAGGGGGATGGATGCCTACCACTACCACCACCCCTACTCATAGGGGGCTGGATGCCTGTCACTACCACCACCCCTACTCATGGGGGGATGGATGCCTACCACCACCACCACCCCTACTCATGGGGGGCTGGATGCCTGTCACTACTACCATCCCCACTCATAGGGGGATGGATGCCTACCACTACCACCACCCCTACTCATGGGGGCTGGATGCCTACCACTACCACCACCCCTACTCATGGGGGCCTGGATGCCTACCACTATCACCACCCATACTCATGGGGGATGGATGCCTACCACCACCACCACCCCTACTCATGGGGGGCTGGATGCCTGTCACTACTACCATCCCCACTCATAGGGGGATGGATGCCTACCACTACCACCACCCCTACTCATAGGGGGCTGGATGCCTGTCACTACCACCACCCCAACTCATGGAGGCCTGGATGCCTACCACTACCACCACCCCTACTCATGGGGGCTGGATGCCTATCACTACTACCATCCCCACTCATAGGGGGATGGATGCCTACCACTACCACCACCCCTACTCATGGGGGGCTGGATGCCTGTCACTACCACCACCCCTACTCATTGGGGCCTGGATGCCTACCACTACCACCACCCCTACTCATGGGGGGATGGATGCCTACCATTACCACCACCCCTACTCATGGGGGCCTGGATGCCTACCACTACCACCACCCATACTCATGGGGGGATGGATGCCTACCACTACCATCACCCCTACTCATGGGGGGCTGGATGCCTGTCACTACCACCATCCCCACTCATAGGGGGATGGATGCCTACCACTACCACCACCCCTACTCATGGGGGGCTGGATGCCCGTCACTACCACCACCCCTACTCATGGGGAGATGGATGCCTACCACCACCACAACCCCTACTCATTGGGGGCTGGATGCCTGTCACTACTACCATCCCCACTCATAGGGGGATGGATGCCTACCACTACCACCACCCCTACTCATGGGGGGCTGGATGCCTGTCACTACCACCACCCATACTCATGGGGGCCTGGATGCCTACCACTACCAACACCCCTACTCATGGGGGGCTGGATGCCTGTCACTACTACCATCCCCACTCATAGGGGGATGGATGCCTACCACTACCACCACCCCTACTCATGGGGGCCTGGATGCCTACCACTACTACCATCCCCACTCATAGGACGGGTAAGGCATGACACAACCAGCATACTCCAACATAAGGAATGTCAGCAAAAGACATCCCCCCAACATCATGACAAGAGTGTGTAGTCTGTGTCAAATACCTACAACACTGAACATGACATTGAACATACAATGTGACCCCCTATCACATGTGTCACACAAAAATGTGTGTGGCCTTCACAATGCAAGCAGACCATGACCACTGTGGGAATGGGGTCTAAACCCCCATCATCACAGTGACCAAAAGGTAAGTGTGGGGTCCATAGCTGAAGCACATTTTGAACATTGTGGCAATGGGGTCTAAACCCCCATCATCAAAGTGACCTAAAGGTAAGTGTGGGGTCCATAGCTGAAGCACATTTTGAACATTGTGGCAATGGGGTCTAAACCCCCATCATCACAGTGACCAAAAGGTAAGTGTTGTCATGGAAAAAGCTGCAACTGCCAAACAGCATGGATGATTCCTGGTCACAGAACAACAAACACATCAGTGGCAAAGTAGTGGTTGTGTCCCATAGCAACATAGATTGAGTGAGGCAAACAGTGCAGTGCAAATAAAACATACCTTTGGCCATGTGTAGACAAACATCACCCATGGGGACTGACATTGTCTCCATTTATCAATTACACAATGCCAGAAGTGACCATCATAATGCAGACCCACATATCTGCACTAATGGACACACAAATGTAGATATCCTGTGGAGACTGTAGATGTGAGGTGAACAAATACCATACCATGGCAGCAATGGGACATACAAACCATGATTATTGTGCTGACTGATGACCTAGGAGTCCCAGGGACAGCATGAGAAATCCTCCAAACAACATACAGGCAATGGCACACTAAAGATATGCCAATGCAGTGGTGCAGATGCACAAACACAAACAGGCAGCCTCACACTGCATATCAAACACAACAGGTGATGGGGGTGTGCCAGTGTGCCCAGGCAACCACACAACACATGAGGAGGCCTGAATTCCAATTACACAGATGTGTATACAGTGCCATACAAAAGTAACTCATGGATCGGATTCCCCTATGTGGGCAATCAGGCATTGTTAGATGAGAGGGAGCCCAAATTACACATGTCACACAAGCTTGTAGGAACAGCAACTAACACAGCAAGACACAGACCCACCACAGCACTACCCCCAGGGACCCCACATTGTGGTGACACTAGCCTGCATGATAATCCCACTGTGATGACAAAGGTAGATGTTGTTCACACTGTGAACCACAGCCATGTGTCCTGAGCAACAAACTACCATCACACCTACACAAGCACAAATCAATCAGCACGGCCTGTCAGCCAAGGCCAATATGGAGGTAGGGGTCTAGCCATGCAACAACTCACATTTGCACACACTCAACACCACACACCTTGATCTCCACCAATGTGCAGCAGTGAAGCTCACATGGACTGGTGACATTGCACATGCACCCATGACAATCCCAGGGGTAGTTGTGGGAACTAAGGTGCAGAAACCCATCACACCTGGCCAGTCAACAAGACTCGTGAATGTCTGACACACTGCACAGTACGCCGTACATGGGCATGACGTCAAATCCACCCCAAGCAATGGGATCCCGGCCACAGTCACACACCAATGAAGAAGCCAAGGTCACCCACAAAGAACACACATAGACAACTTCCAACATTGCAGCACTGACCCTGAGGAGTGGCAGCAGTCACACACACAACGTGTCACAATTACTGAAAGCTAACACAAACTGTAAATTACATGACTTGTGTAACCAACAAGTGCCAAGGGGAATCCAGACTGTGTCTCATCCTCGTTTGCCCACAAACTCAGCCCTGACAACAAAGACAACTAGGGATGACAACCTGATGAACATTAGTTTGCCATGCACCCACATCACGGAGAAACCAGGTCCAAGATGCTGGATGAACACAGGACAACTCAGCAAGCATCACAAACAGGAACATCCGTAGGGACACAGCCTGTGTAGGAAAAGGGAAGGAAAAACACACAGACATGCTTACACAACACACAACACGGGCCCAGGCAATGTCACAGGATTACACACTGCCATGAGGGCACTCCACTCCTGTGGAAGGTCCGCTGTGCCAAACCTTGTCTGTGCACGACTCAAACATGTCAGCAGAACACTCGGTCAGTGAGTCAACAATTATAACACACTGAAGGCTCTGCTCACATCAGCCTGGGTACGGGAGTGTCACTTCAGTTATTTGCATATACCCAAAACACGTGTCAAGCAAGTTGCACTGTATACACAGATGAGTCCTTCAACATTGATGTGCTAAACTGCATGTCCAGTGGAGATGGGCACACAATCAGGGTAATAGAAACATTGACCAGTGGTAAGCCCACCAGATGTGCATGAGTGTAAGCCACAGATGTTAAATTACAAATGCAAAACGTACATCCCTGTGTCAAATGCTGAACATTACACCCTCAGACTGCAGCAAAGGATGCTATGGATCCAGACTAGATTAGGACACATATCCCATGGACCACATGGAGTCCATCACAGCAACACTTCATTTTCCTGATCTGAACACTATTACAACAGCAAATGCATGATGATACTCATCTACATCATGTACAACAAAAGCAAAACCACTAGTAAACAAAAGACGCTTTATTCAGCCAATGTGAATGAAAAATTGGAAGTCCAAAAGAAACTAAGGCCAATGGCCAGTCCACATTCACAGTCCGAACAGGGTGACATGTGACAACTTGTCACCCATTGCTTGCCTGCACTGGTACAGACAGGGGACATCCCCCTCGGAGGGGCATACAAGGGGCAGGCCAGGCACCGCAGGGACAGGATCAGGGGATGCCAGAAGGAGGCAGTGAAGGGGTGGTGGGTGCAGGAGTGTCACCGGCAACTGCAGTGGAGGTGTCTGACTCAGTGGGGGCCAGCACCACTGTAGGGTACAAGTCAGATGGTGTGGGTGCTGGCACCACTGCAGTGGGCCGGTCAGATGGAGTGGACTGGGTCCCCACTGCAGTGCCCAAGTCAGACGGGGTGGTTGTGGACTCCACTGCAGTGCATAACTCCAAGGGAGTGGAAGGGGGGCAGATGAGGTGGGCAGGACAGAGGGGGACCCGGTCTCCACACCAGTGGCACAAACAGGCCGAGCGTCTGGGTTGGGGGTGGAAGAGCAAGTGGTAGGGGGAGGGCCTAAGCAGTTTGGGGATGCGGTATTGGTGTGTGGGGGAACCTGGGGCAGGGTGTGGCGGGGGAACCTGTGGAGTGGTGGCCTGGGGGATGGAGGAGGGAGACTGTGTGGTGGAGCTGCGTGGTGGTGGTGGTGGGGTCTTGCCCTTCCTGGTCCGGGGGGACTTCCTAATGGGGTCCTCAGTCTGCCTGTGCCTGGGGGAGGGTGTCCGGGTGTGAGGGGCACTCCCCTCTGTGTGTGGTGGTGGCCTCTTCCACCTGTACGTTGGGTCAGATGTATCTGTGGGGAAGAGGCCAAGCTCACAGAGGAAGAGCTTCTGGGAGGGGGGGGTTGCAGGTGAGGCAAGGAAAGGGGTTTTGGAGGGAGAGGTATCTGAGGACTGCGGAGTGCTCGTGGATGCGTGTGTGTGTGTCTGGGCCCCATCCCCTGTGAGTGAGGTATCAGTCCCCTGACTGTGCGTGCATGTGCGTCTGGATTTTGGCATGTGTGTCTGTGTGCTGCTTGTGCCTGTGCCGGTGTGTGTGTGCTTGGGACAGGTAGGGTGCTGGGGATGGTGGATGGGGCAGAGGTAGGAGGGGTGAGGGACTGTTGCAGGAGGGACACTGCTGCCGTCAGTGAGGAGGCCATGGACTGATTGGTCCGCTGTAGGGCAGACATGCCAGATGACATGCCCTCCATGAATGACACCAGTTGTGTCAACAGACCCGTGTGTGCATGGAGGACACTCAGAATTGATGTCTGCCCTACATGGATCTGTTTCAGCAAGTCCACAGACTCCACAGTCAGGGCAGCAGGGGAGACAGAGGCAGGGGGTGCGGTGCCTGGCATGAAGGAGACATGCTCCCCTACACGGGAGCCTCCAGGGACATGTGGGATAGGAGCAGATGGGAGGGTGGAGATGGTGGTGGTGGCTGGGACAGACTTGCTCGATTTTGTCTGTGGTCTGCTGACACCCACCTCCACAAGGGAGTCCTCACTGGAAGTGCTGTGTTCCTCAGCCGAGGTGGTCGTAGCTGAGGTCTCCTCAGTGTGGCTCCCCTCACCCTCCGTGCCACTGGGTCCCTCGGTCTCCTCTGCAGTGGACCCAGTCTGGCTCTGCCGCTCCTCTTGGTCCATGGAGCTGTCTCCTCCTGTGGCCGTGGATGTATCTGCAAACAATCAGGATAAACAGAGCAACATTAGTCACCTGTACTGACCACACACACCACAGTAAGTACAGCACATCACAGAGCAAGCCCTGCCATCATTTGCTAGACATTGCAATAAGTGCTGACACTGATTTGAAGAAGCCCATTGTCTGCCTGACAGTCATTCATGCCACTCATATCCTACCTGTCCATGCACCCATCTGTCTGGTGCCTGTTGTATGCGACTAATCATATGTGCGCACATGCACCACATACACAGTTGTTGGACATCCAAGAGAACATATGGAAATGTGTCACTCCAAACACATGCCATCTCCTGCCACTGACTCAGTACATGTGTCAGGAAAAGTGATGGGCAGAGTCTCTGTCGATATGCGGGTTTAGGTTCCATCACCAGACACAATGATGTCCTGATAGACAATGCGACAATGGTGTGCATGCAGGACATATCACACTACTGCTGGATCACCCTTTGCAAGTTGAATGTCATGGCACAGGCCTGTCTGGCAAGTCAGTCATAACTGTCTCCTGTCACAGGGGCAGTGCATACACACAACACCAGTCTGCACTGTGTCACAATCATGGAAGTTTTGGGAATGCAAGCCCTGTAGCTTGTGCACCCCTGGCCACCCACATCATGAGGACTAAGATGATCCCACGTCATTCAAATGAGACATTTGAGTGACTGCAAACACAAATCCATACACATGAGCACTTCACCGTCTCATGAGAATGAACCAAAGCTGCCTGCACCTCAATGTTTCATACACCATTGTGCACAGTCAAGGGATCAGAGACCTATGCATTAACCAATGTGCAGATCCTATAGTCACAACTCAGATGGCTGGCCACCCCAAATTGTTAAACACTCCAGGAGTCCAAAAAGGAAGGCCACACCACGGTGACACAGAGGCAGACACCTGAGTGCACTCTTCACAATGCCCAATATGTATGCTGACACACGGGAGTGGGAGAACAGAGTACCTTCGATGTCCCGAGTAGGCATTACAGTCCTGGTCCATGTGCAACATGGTATTACCCTGAACACTAGCAGGTAGCTATGCATGTGTCACACACATGATGTACATACTTCTGAGGCTCCTACCTTGGTCTCTGCTGCAGCATGGGTGTGTGGCACATACCCCAGACATGTGGTGAGTCAGAGCAGCAATTGGAACACATATTAAAGCCATACTCAGAGTACATGTCAGATCACAGGCATTGTGTGAGCAATTGTACCACCCATGCAGCCCACAACAAAGTTCCTGTAACTGATGCTGTCCCCAACTTGAACCACAGGTAACTGCAAGTACACAGTACCCAAGTGACCTAAGTCACAGACTGTAAGGGCCACACCTGTGTATCAGATGAGGAGGGGGCATGACACAAGTGAGGGACATGAGTCCAGGACGACAAGACAGTCGTACTGTGGAAGTGGAACCAGGCTAAAGGAGTGCATAGAGCATGTTAGTCATAGTACCCAGAAAAGGCTAGCACTTACCCCCTCCTTGCTGCTGTCTGGCCTTCAGCTGCCCATCCAGGTCAGGGAAGACCACCGCCAGAATCTGGAGCATGTGGGGGTCAGGGTCCGGTGTCCACCCCTCCTGCAAGGAGGCGACAGCTTCAGCTGGACCCTTGCAATCCTCCGGGTCCAGCCACGAAGGTCCTGCCACCTCTTCTGGCAGTTGCGGATCCTGCGCCTGTAGACCCCCACAGATCGTACTGCCCGGGCGATGGTCAGCCAGATCTCCTGCTTCTGGTGGGCATCAACCTGTGAGGATGACAAAGTGAAAAGGCCATTACTACACATGCAACATATCCGTGCATCACACAGTTGGATATACATGTCTCAATCACAGGGGCATATGATGTACACAGGTAGTGCAACTATGGCTATGAACAGTTGTCCAGCAGTTACTAAATGGTATCATTGCCTGGGAAGTAAAACCTTGTTGGAATGCACTGTTACTGCACTATACCTGTTCAGTGCATGTAACTACACACTTTGGGGGTGACAACTACTCAGTGAGCATGCTAGCCACTGGTGTACACACTGTAAGTCTTGCTAGTCAGACAACATGCACAATTAGTAAGGCAGTGGACAGCACACTCACCTGCTCCCCTGGTTTCCCATACAGCTTGCTGTACTGTGGAAGGAGGCTGTCCAGCAGGGCCTGGTTCTCCTCAGTGCTGAAGGCTGGGGCTCTCTCCACAGTACGTGCCATTGCAGTAGCCAGAGGATGCAGAGACAGCAGCAGTGGTGGTGGCAGATGTCGTCCTGGAGCATGTAGTGCAGGCAAGTGAGCTCTCAGGGGAACAGCCAGCATTATATGTGTGCTGCAGAGTCAGATACTGTCCCATGTGTCCAAAGTGATAGGTCCAAGTCGTTTGCATCTTCTGAATCTGGCCAATCCATGGAATTGCACCACTTATACACGCCTACAGCATCCTTCAAAATTTCAACTTGATGACACCGATGAATTTGCAACATTGTTGTGGGTGGCCAACTGAATTCACTGCATCCGACTCTTAAGAGCTTCGAATACGCGTCCGTTACCATGTCAGTCCATAGCCAATGCGTGCGCACGGATCGTTCCATTGCTGTACGACGCGTATTTCGAAAAACAACACGCATCCGTCAACATCATATGCAATGGCCAATGCGTGCGCACGGATCGGTCCATTGCTGTACGACGCGTATTTCGAAAAAACAACACGCATCCGTCAACATCATCTGCAATGGCCAATGCGTGCGCACGGATCGGTCCATTGCTGTACGACGCGTATTTCGAAAAACAACACGCATCCGTCAACATCATATGCAATGGCCAATGCGTGCGCACGGATCGGTCCATTGCTGTACGATGCGTCCCTGTACAAGTCACTCGCATATGTCACCATGGTTGTCACTGGTGAAGGTATGCCAGCTCAATTACTTGCCAGGGACTCAGGGGCACACCTACAACACCACAGCCTGTCCACACTGTATCCTAAGGCATGTAAGGCTGCATTACCTGTGTGTGTATGGGGGTCAACATGTGGTTTGTTGGGGGGCACTTGGGGACAGCCACTCCCAGGCTGTGCACGTGTTCATGGGGACAGAATCCTTTGTGTGTTGTGCACATGACCACTGTGATGTGCAACTGTTCAGTTCAGAGCATGTGGCATGGTCACATTTCCAGGTTGTATATGTGTATGTTATGTCACATACACCCTGAGTCCCATGTGGGATGGTGTGACCCATTGCCACAATTGTGATGGCCCTCCACAGTCTGTGTGCATGTTGTGTTTCAGATGTCTCTGATTCCATGTGCACAATGGGAGACAGTCTCCACATCCACGTTGTTTGTGCATCGACTTTGATGTTGTGCGTGTGTGTGTCACAGACGTCCATGTCGATCCTGCAGAGGGAACAGGGGCCACTACCTGTGGGAGTCATGGTTGTTTTGCTGGCGTGTACATGATACGCCATGTCATGCCAGTGTCCATGTGGCAATACAGGGTCCCTGGGAATCTACCTGTCAAAGAGCTGTGATGCCTGGGGTACATCTGTCCTCACTTGTCACTGTGGTGTGTGTTTGGAACGTGACAGCAGTACATGGGTACTGTGACACAGCCTAATGATTTCCCATAGCACAACCTGGAACTTGTTGTCAACACATGTTGAACTGAGATGTTAGATGAAGGCCATGTAGGTGCCATATATGTCCATACAGAACGGCACACACATCAAGTACTTGTGTCTCGTAATGATGTATCATGTGATATTGAGTATGGTCAATGCCACATATGTGGGGTGACTGACAATCTTTCTTTGTTCACCTATGTACTGCAGGGCACCAGCTGTCCATAGACCATTCCCTGACCTTGCAACCATGGTGGAACGTGATTGCATCCGACGGTACCGCTTCAACAGGCCGCTGATTGAGGAATTGGCGGGGCGGTTGGCCCCACATTTGCTACCTGGCCGGCCGTACCCTACAGCGCTGACCCCCAAGGTGAAGGTGATGGCAGCCCTACACTTCTTTGCCACCGGTACCTTTCAACACACTGTGGCGTCTGCTGGTGGGATGTCACAGACCATGTTCAGCCGTGTGCTACGCGATGTTTTGAAGGCAATGTTGACATACTTGAACCAGTACATCTATTTCCCTAAACGTCAACAACTCACTGACGTCAAGAGTGACTTCTATGCCCTGGGGAGGATGCCACATGTCATCGGCTCCATTGATGGGACACGTGGCTTTGGTACCACCACAGGCACATGAGCAGGCATACAGGAACAGGAACATTTTCCATTCTATCAATGCTCTGGTGGTATGTCTTGCAGATATGAGCATCTCACATGTGTGTGCACGTTTCTCCGGTTCTGCACACGATGCCTACGTGATGAGGAGTAGTCACATCCCGAGGATGATGTCACAGATGCAGAACCAGCGTGCCTGGCTTGTCGGTGTGTACTGACTTTGTACCATTGTGTGTGTTCTGCAATGTTGTATTCCACCCTCTTTTCCAACTCAGCTAATGTGCAATTGTCTGTATGTAGGTGACTCTGGATACCCCAACATGCCGTTGTTGCTGACACCCCTCAGGAACCCTGTGACACCAGCCCAGATGCGCTACAATGAGGCACATGGTCGGACCAGGAGAGTGATCGAGCGGACATTTGGTGCCCTGAAGAGCCGCTTTCGCTGCCTGGACTAGACAGGAGGGGCCCTCCCATATGCCCCTGCAAAGGTGTGCAAGATTTTCATCGTCTGCTGCATGCTACACAACCTGGCAGTGAGGAAGGAGTTGCCTCTCATCCTGGATGACGATGACCAATATCCGCCACCTGTGGAGGATCCTGGCCTGGGCCACGATGCCAGTGATGATGATGATGATGAGGGTGATGTCCGCACACAGCTCATCACCAACTTCTTCAGCTGAATGTGAGTATACAGAGATGTTATGTCAATGATTTGAGTTTGCATGATATGTGTTGGTGGTGCTCTGTTGCTGTTTGAGTGTGGCCATGTGCTACTTGACTGGATGCGTGCAGCGATGTGTCCTTACAGGTAGTCTGTACTCCCCAACAGTGTTGACATGCTAACTTGGTTTTGTGTAGGTATCTTGTGACATGTATTGGGCATGAGTATTGCAGTTCTGTCCTGTTCTTCAGTGCTTTTAACTGTGTGTCATGTCTGTCCTTCACAGGGTACTTTCAGAGTTGTTTGGTCAACTGTGATCCCCCGACACCATGATTCAACTTCCAGGGTGGAAGTAGTCGTTTCCCTACAGGTGATGTGCCACACACCCCTGGACTTTATTTCTTCAACACTTGTTGACTGTGTGGCCACTGCCACGTGGGATTACCTTGCATCTGTAGTGGAAACAACATGTTGCAAATGTGTAATAAACCTGTGCTTCACTTTGGGATGTGCGTTGTCTGTGGTCACACATCTGACTGACATCTGCTTACTGCACCTGTGGGCTAGTTAACACAGACTCTGAATAGGTGTGGTGTCTGTGCATTCCACTGTATTTCCTGGCAACATCAGTGTAGGCGATGAGTCAGATGGCCCTGGTGTGTATGTGTTGTGTTGCCCTAGTGGTGTGTCTCCCTCATATGTGTCACGTCGCCATGACTCACATGACGCTGTTGGAATTGCTGTAGCAGTTAGCATGCACAGTGTCATTTAGCAGATCATCATCTCCATGACAAAATACCACGTTGGAATCACAACAGAGGCAAGTATGGTGTATTAGTGAGTTTATTTACATACATGTGTGAGGATAGTGCACAGGATGGTGGGTGCTGTACATTGGGATTGGAATCCAAAGTTCCCAGATGAATTGGAAGTGTTGGTAGCAGAAATGTCCTGAGTAAAGTCCACAGTCATCTGATACATTAGTCCAACTTAAACTCCCCATGTCATGTGGGAGAGTTGGGTTGCATTCGACAGGGTGAACAGTTTGCACACAAAGGAGAATTTCCAGAACAGGTGTTGGGTTCCTGGGGGATGTACATGGCCATCTGCCTCTCAGTTGTCCTTCCTCGGATGACCCCTCTTCTTTGTGGGGGGACCCTCACGTGCAGGCCGCTGCGGTGTAGAGGACTCTCCACCAGAGTCATCCTCCCTCCCTGTGGCAGTTACAGTTGTTGCGGCACCAGATGTTGTGGGCACACAGGGAGGTGTGGACATGTTGGTGCTAATCTGGCGGAGGCATGTCAATATGTCCCTCTGCACCGCTGTCAGTTCTTCCAATGTGTCCCACTCGGACTCCATGCCAGACATGTGTGTCTCCACACGGGACATGTGGGAGTCCAAGCGGGCATGATGGGCAGCCTGCTGCTGTTGAATGTCCTTGAGGATCCCCACTACCTGGCTGACCTCTCTGGTGCTATTCTGGTACGCATCTGCAATGCGTACCAGTTGTGGGTCATCATGCAGTCCAGACCCCTCTGCAAACAGCGACCTCTGCCTACCACCCCTCCCACCACCCCTGGCCACACGTGCAGGACCTGTGGTGGCACGCACAGGTGACCCTAGGCCCCCTTGGGGGTTGGTACTGGGGTTGTTGTCCATTGCTTCCCGGGGGGCCGGGGTCCCTGTGCTGTTGTCATTCAGTGTCCTTGGTCTGTCCGTGTTGGTGGGGGTGGTCTGTGTGTTGGCAGATGTTGGAGGAGTGGGTGCAGGGGGTGCAGATGGTGGTCCTGCTGGTGCTGCATGATGACTCACACCGGAGGGGCCAGGAAGGTCTTCGCCATCCGAGGAGGGCAGAGGCTGTTCCACACCAGAGAGCTCAGGGGCCACCAGAGCCTGGGACAGGGACTCCTCATCATCTGCTACTGTGTCCCCATCATCACCTGTGTTTGGAAGAGACACACAATGTATGTTATGTTTCTACAGGCATCAATGATTCAAACACATGACAGTTGTGACTGTACATCTGGATGCGTGCCTGTACATTGCATTGTCCTAAGTTGTCACAGCCAGAGGTTGATATTGTTGTAGCACATTGTCCTGCCAACCTGAAGCATTTCAATGTGAATGTTGAGGTGTGTGCATGACCAGCTCATGTATTGATTGGCTGTACATGGCCATTGCTACTCAAGGGCCATCACGTGCCTGACACAGGTGTGTCATCCTTGTCCACATTTGTCCTTTAACAGGGACATACGTGCATTTCCACTTAGGATATCTTTCAAGATTGGGATATGTGTGGTGGCAGTTTTTGTCAGTCTTTGTGCGTCACATTGGTGTGTCTGGACAACATGGTCACAGTCCGGTATGCCTGGGATCTCTTGGGAGTATCTGTGTTGTTGTCTGGGTTCCTAGTTCACGTCTCATTTCATACAAGTGATGTTGTTAACGTAGCTAATGATGTTGTTGCTGAGTTTTGTACGAGCAAACGTGATTAGTCTTGTCAATGTCCTCCATGGTGATAAGGATTGGGCACGGCAGCTCTCTGGCTTTTCCATTGTCATGACAGTGATGGCCAGTGATGTGTGTTGCAGTTCTGCTGCTGTGAGTAGCATGTCTCCTCAAATGCAGTCCAGCTTGGTGCTTGTGTCTACAGTGTCTATGACAGTGAGTGGTGTGTTGTGTGAAGGATGCATATGTTGCTGAACGATGTGGGAGTGGAATGCAGATCACAACCGCAACTTGTGTGACTGACACCATGGTACAGTGTCCGGTATATTGGTGTGTCCATTGCATTCACTGTCAGGTGTCCCCTGTCAATGATGTCTCTGTGACTTCCTGTGTGTTTTGTGCTATGTAGTTTGTCTGATTCTCCACAGTTGTCATCTGCAAGTCACACCTTCACAGCCAGGCCAGGGGGCACCCATGGACACTGCATCCCCTGACAGTGTGTGTAAACATAGAGTTGCAATGGCTGTGAGTGTGTACGTGTTTGGGTTGGCCAGTGCATGGGTGTGAATTGCAGGCACATCATTTCTCATGCCCATGTGTCAGCCATCTTGCCAGGGCTTTTACTTTGGGAGTGACTGGTCCCACATGTGCAATGTGTTTTTGCAGAGTAGATGTGCGTATGGTCAGCATTGGTGGTATTTTGTTGTCATCCGGACCTCCTTCTCCCCCCAGCCCAGTTATCCCACCATGAAGCATGCCACCCTTGCAGTGGGTGCAGGTTAACTCTCAGGATGTCAGTCAGTGGTGTCCTGTTGTTGGTTGGTGCACAGTTCCCAGCAGGGGCTTGTGCTCCCCACAACAGAGCACCATTGTCAGACATCTTGGAAGTGGCTTTTCACTCCCTGTGAGGTGTGCATGCTTCAGTATGAGCTTGCCGGGCCATGCGGGTGGGGGATGATGAGCTGTGACTACCACTCCCATCATGCTATTGCCTACACCCTCCTTCCCAGCATGCCCATACTTCCTTCCTTTTGAGTCGACATCACTGTGTGTGAGTGTGACAGCAATGGCAAGATGGCTGACAGTGTGGTCCTGTTGTTTGTTGGTGCACAGTTCCCAGCAGGGCCTTGTGCTCCCCACAACAGAGCACCATTGTCAGACATCTTTGAAGTGGCTTTTCACTCCCTGTGAGGTGTGCATGCTTCAGTGTGAGCTTGCCGGGCCATGCGGGTGGGGGATGTTGAGCTGTGACTACCATTCCCATCATGCTATTGCCTACACCCCCCTTCCCAGCATGCCCATACTTCCTTCCTTTTGACTCTGCTTCCCTGTGGGGTAGTGTGCCTGTGCTGACAGGATGGCTGACAGTGTTGTCCTGGCGTTTGTTTGGCTACAAGTCCCAAAGGTGTCCCTGTGCTTCACACAGCATAACCCAGTGTGATAGTTCTTTGTGGGATATTTAATTAGAGTGTGAGGCAATGCATTCTCCCAGGTGAGTTGTGTGGAGTTTGTGTTAAGGGGGTGTGAGAAAAGCTGCTGGTAACTATGGTCAGAGCTGTCAGTCCTCCTTCCCACCCAGCCAGATATCCCACCATGGAACGTGCTTCCATTTCAGGGAGTGCAAGTTGGCTTTCAGGATGTCAGGCAGTGGTGTCCTGCTGTTGTTTTGAGCACAACACCCAGCAGGGGCTTGTTCTCCCCACAGCAGTACCCAGTGTCAGCCTTCTTGTCAGTTCTTTTCCACTCCCTGTGATGTGAGCATGGTTCAGAGTGGTGTTGATGGGCCAAATGTGAGGGTGACCAATATCTGTGACTACAACTCCCATCATGCTATTGGCTACACTCACTTCACCAGCATACACACAATTCCTTCCTTTCAGTCAGCTTCCCTGTGAGGTGGTGTTCTAGTGGTGGCAAAATGTCTGACAGTGTTTGTTGGTTAGATTTGTGCCACTGCCTTGCTCTATATGTTGTTAGGTTTGTACATGTCATGACACAGTTACATATCACTATGAGATGGCAGGTATTGTGTTTGTCTGACTAGCATACACGTCTTGGGATGATTATCTTTTGGTTACTGTGGCTTTGCTAACGGTGCATGGTTTCACTATCCCCTTGACAGTGATGTGTGTGTATTGTCACACAATATTGGGTATATTGGTTGTGTACTCACTAGGCTCTGGGATGTCTGATAGTCCATGTACGCTCTCTGGTGGTAGGATGGCCCGCACCTTCTCCTCCCAGGACCTGAGGTATACTGGTTTGGCAGGAGGGCCACTGCCGGTGCGATGACTCAAGGCGTATTCCTTCTTGAGTAGGTACTTGACCCTTCGGCGCACGTCATACCACCTGTTCTGGATGTCTTCCTTTGTGCGCAAACATGTGATTGTGCGTTCACCCTGTCGACGATCCTCTCCCACATCTTGGTTTTCTGCGACATGGGGGTCTGTTGGACCAATGTATCAAACAACTGTGGCTCTACTCTTAGGATTTCATCTACCAGGACTTCCAATTCACTGTCTAGGAACTTTGGATTTTTCTTTGGGGGCATGGTGATGGGTGGTGGTGGGGATTGATGTGTGTGTGAGTGTGCAAGTGAGGGTGGGTGAGTGTCAGTTTTGCTGGGTGTATGTGAGGGTACTATTAGGGAAGTGCTAATGGTGTGTGGCTTGTGTGATGGGTGAGTTGTGAGTGTGTCTGTGGTTGCTGTCTGATGGTGTTCTGTGCTGGCAGGTCAGTTGAATTTGCAAAGGATCATGGTAGGGATTTGTGGCCTTTATATGGGTGGAGTTGTGGGTGTGTCTTTGTTCCATGTTTTTTCCCCCCGGTATTTATTGACTTTGTCATTGCTTGTTTGGCCCTTTTTTTTGTATTTTTTCCTTTGTATTTTTTGGGCATGTAGGAGACGTTCTTCTGACCGAGTCGGACGCTCAGTTGTCTCGTGCGAAATTCTCCGAGTCTTTCACGCTGTCTTTCTGCTGGGTTTCATGTGCAGCGTACGCGTCGGTCGCGGAGTAGTGGTTTGCTTTGGCTCCCTGTTTTCTATGCGTGTCAGTCGTACGGCTCGAGCTCCGTGCGACTCGGTCTGGTTTTACACGCATTGCATCGTACTGCGCGGGTCGGAGTTCGCGGGTACGTATCTGTCGGGTTCATTCCTGGTGCGTGTCGGTCGGTTCGATTTGCGTAGATTTTCCGGCCGGATGGCTGCTTTCCGTGCGGTTCGGTCGTTCGGCTTGTGTTCCGTACGAGTCGGTCGTAATTCACATGCATAGCATCGTACTACGCGGATCGGACAGCGCCGGTACGTGTCGGTCGGACTACATTCCCGTACCGAGTCGGTCGGTACGTTTTCCGGCCTGAATCGGAATCGGCCCCATAGTTTTTTATTCGTTAAAAAAACTGGTAGGATTTTTTGGGAAGGGGATATATTTTATTTCTTCATTCTTGGTATAGCAGCTCTTCTTATGCTTCCATCTTCTGCATGTGCTCTTGTTTCAGCCTACTACTGTGCATGGGTTTCATAAATGGGAAAAAATATACATTCTGTTGAGTCTGTTGTTCTACCAAGGCCAAGAGACAGTGGGATCTCTCTTTCCATCTATCTCAGCATTCTCACCCTCCTGATGTCAGACCTTCAGTCAAAATTCCCAATTACCAATTACCCAGAACTTGATAAGAAAACTATGAGCTTTAAAGAACGGAGAAAAAGTTGAGTTTGGTGCACCTGCACACCATCCATCTGACCTTGACTCTGGAGGCATAAGTAGCGAAAAAGAAAGATAGAGTCATATGATATCAAACAATTATTTGATAAGGGGAACACTCATATTTTCTAACTGAGCTCTGTAAATGGTAATACAACAATTTGACAGCTCTAACTGGAGACAAATTTGCAGATAAACTGTAAGATTTAAAAAAGAAAGCATTATTTACATTCTTACAATGACAAGCACATTTATTGAAAAAGTACACAAAGTTTTCTCTAAACTTTTGGAATACTTTGACGTGTGCAATTGTGCTATATGTGTCATAATGAACAAAAGAGACCATGCCTCTGGTCCACCTCCTGGGGACATTGGATGATGTGCATGTAAGGGGGAATTACACATCAATGCAAATTGTTTGTGAGTTCACACCAGTAGTCACTTTTGCTGCCAACAGCAAAGCCCATTTGTCCATCTCAGCAAGGAAACCACACCCTGATCAGTCTTGACCCTGTGTGAATTTGTAAAGCTATTCAAATGACAAGCCTGGGCTTGCTGAGTCCAGTGTGCCGTTATGTTTTTTGTCCATTAAAATTATAACTACACAATGTACATTATGACTATGGGTCTTTGTGCCTGTCCTCTTTGCAATGTCATAGCAAGGTGAACAGGCCACTGATCTGACCTGTGCATGGGGCCAGACTCTGGCCTCACAACTAAGCATAACCATCTCACATACAGAAGTTCCCCACACTAGGAAACACTGACAACTGATATTAATCAGCAAGTATACTCACAACAACTTTCCAGAAAGCCCCTTGGACACACAGACTCACCCACTCGCACAGGCCACCCACTTACATTCTCCTCCACAAGAGGAAAGAAGAAATTGGCCAGTCTGCATGCTCCTTAACACCTCTCTCTCTCGTGAAACATCTTCAACCTTCTCTTCCGAATAGAAGCCTAGCTCTCAACTGATTGTGCTCCTGTCATCCATGAACCTATATGTAATACATATAAAATCATTTTCCAAAACAGGAAAAACTAGAGAGGAAAAGGGGATCATATGAACACATCTCTGTCAAAATCAATCTAAATTGCACCTCAAATCAAAAATTATGCCTGCTCCAAAGCTGCTCCAAAGCTCCATTTCAAGTTACATCACATAATTATGTATTTTACTACTCCAATCACTCTATACAACCCTTCGGACTATATGATGGCCCTCCACTCAGCACCCACCCTACTTCACACAACAGTCCCCACAACCGCCCATAAGGACAAAACACCCCACTCTGGACAACATCACAATACACCTAAACTTCATTCACTCCTTCACCCCAATGTCAAACTTCTTGGAGTGTCACAGATAACACCTAGGTAGATTTGGCAGCTGCTGGTGACCTCAGACACACTACTGAGTACCCTCCATGGGTGCGACGGTTTTCACAGACACAATGGCCTAATCTTGATGATTTTAGAGTGGCTGGTGTTCCCCACTTCTTATAAACGGCATAACATAAGCATATGATGGCATGGGTTGTTGTGACCATTAAGCCTAGGCCTGTTCTGCTGCACCTTGGTTTAAGACCTCTATAATAATGCAGGTTGTGAAAGAATGACAAAAATTAACATTGCGTTTATGTGGTGAGTTTATGTGCAATTTGGATGGCCGCGGGGTGTAGAGACTAAATATCGAAGTTTTAATATCGAAAGGACAAAATATCGAGTACAAAATATCGAGAGGACAGAATATAGAAAAGACATAATATAGTTGGAAAAAATATCGACATATAGGTAAGTAATATCGAATGTCATTATATCGAATTTTATTATATCGATTTTTTTAAAAATTGTTTTATATGTTAGTATATGTGTTAAAAATATATAATATTTTTTTAATGTATGTTACAATTTTTTTAAGGTAATGGATTTTATGTAAATTAATTTTTGCGTATATTAGTTCCGTAGCGGGTTGTGGGTTTATAGGGGAATAGGGTGGGAAGTAATTTAATTTACATTATAAAAATTAATAATTTATTAATAATTTAGGGGCCCATTACGATAACCGGCGGTAAAAAAACCGCCATCCACCATAGCCTGAAAAGACCGCCCGCCTGCACCATGGGAATACCTACCGAGCAATTATGATGACGCGAAGCAACCACCGCCCGCTGCGGAAAGAACATACAGAATACCGCCCGTCCATGTCAGAGTAGAAGATAATCCGTCCGCCACGAACGCAATACTGCCCGAAAACCCAAATACGACCGCGCTGACGAACTAGACAGCGGCCGTCAAATTATGATCCCCCTGACATGACCGCGGTAAAACAACATATTTCCCGCCCGCCACGGTGAACAACAGAGATGAATAACTGACAAGGCGGAAGGCCTGGCGGCCACGTCCGTGCACGGAAATCATTGGTGGCCCAAAGAAAAACACACAACACGGCCAACAAGTCCACACAGCAAACGACTCCAAAATACCCAGACACATAACCCATCCCAAAGACACATCCCCCTGGCCAAACCAAAAAACCACAAATCCCAGGACACCACGCACAACACACCTGAAAACGACAGCCCATCATGACACACCCACATAGGTGAGTACAAAAGCAGCCCCTTCACAGACCACAATCCCTTGCGCCACTACAAAGCCAAGACCACAGCAGAGAACCCAGAGAGCCACAAAGGAAAGCAGCATACCACATGCACGCACACATCACACTCATCACCAACAACACCACCACCATCACCACCTAAACACCGGCTCCACTAACCCCTTGCATATCACACACCACCCACCACCACACCAGCACCACAAAAACCAAACGACGCACCATGGCAACACCACGAATGCCTAAGTTCACTGCCACAGAGTTGACGGTCATGGTCGACGAGGTCATCAAGGTGCACCCACAAATCTATGGGAACCAGGTCCAACAGACACCAGTAGCCACCAGAAACAGGATGTGGAGCAGGATCGTAGACCAGGTGAATGCAGTTGGGAATGTGCCACGCAACCGGGGGGAAATCACCAAGAGGTGGCAGGACCTGAAAAGCGTGGTCAGGAAGAAGGAGGCCAAGAACTGTGAGCTGGCTGACAGGACTGGTGGCGGAAATCCTGCGCCATTCAAGACCTTCAAGGCATGGGAGGAGAAGGTGCGAGGCATTCTACATCCGGAGAGTCTCACCGGAATACCAGGGGGAGTGGAGGCTGGTAAGTACAAACAAATGTATACCAGCACACTGCTATGTACTGTCATGCACCACCAGAATGCCATAGCTCCGAGGGCCAAACACCCCCATGTCCAGTACACAATCCACAAGACATCTCTCACACATGCAACAGACACTCCCACACACTCAGCCCAAAGGTACCAACAAACAAAACCATGGGGGCATGTGTACAGTCAGCCAGCACCACAACTCCCACCAGCTCCCCTTGTAGCCCAGATGCACCGGAAGGAGCACTGCCCACACCCACACCCATGTGTCAGCCATAGCTGCACAAACCAACAAGTAACAGGTAAGTAGCCTTACCACAAGGTCCGTGTATCGGAGGGGGGACTGCAGAAGTACAACCCCCACCAGGCCCCCAGTCCCACAGCGCAGCAAGATGGAGCACTCCCCATACCCATGTGTCAGCCATTGCAGTGCACACCGTCATCCCACAGGTAGATATGTTACCTGTCATGGAGGGGAGTCTGTGGATGGTAAACCATCACCACAACTCACAACACGGCCCCCACTCCCACAGACCAGCAAGATGGAGCACCCCTCCCACACATAACCATGTGGTAGCCATTGCATTGCTCCCTCCA
Organism: Calotriton arnoldi; assembly: GCA_963921515.1. Lineage (NCBI taxonomy): Eukaryota > Metazoa > Chordata > Amphibia > Caudata > Salamandridae > Calotriton > Calotriton arnoldi. The sequence goes on along the minus strand of CAWUFW010010249.1, from coordinate 569,769 downwards.
AACCAACAACTAGGTAGACTACTGTACAGGGCGGGGTGTCTGTAGGCATGAGGACTGTACTACGACTAACATTTGGGACATGTCACGTAGCAGAGGAACAGGTAGCACTGCTCCCTGACAGAAACATGTGACTAATGTGCACACGAACATGAATTACAGAGTCATAGCCCACATGAGCCATCTCAAATACAGTAACACATAAGGAGTCACGTCTGCATGCACAAGTCTCACTGGAGTACTGACCCACATGGCGTGCACTGTGCCAGTCATCACACACATCAGCAACACCATCCAAGTCTTGTCCATGTAGTCGTGTCAGCTTGTTCCGTTGACATCGTACAACATCACCCATGTATGTCTATCCTGTCTCAATGTAACAGAGTGGAACCCCAGTAATGTCACATACACCACTGGACCCATGAACCACACAGCTACACAATGCACCTTCAAAATCTCATCCATCACATCTTTCAGCCCCAGTGTCATGAGAGGTATATCATCTAAACAGTTGTCCCATATACAGTAGTTCAGCAAAGATTCCTGCCCATGACCAATAATGTGTCTGCTGTGTCTGAAGCGCACGTCACACTGTGAGTTACAGCATACCAAATATAGTCAACACCCCAAGAGCACAGCATTGCTGCACATGGCTGAGGGTAGCACGCACACCAAGGAATTGTCCCATCTGCAACACGTTATGTGGCACACAACCATTACTCACTCACTACAATGCTTGCAGTGTAATGTCCCTAAATGACAACAGTGAGCTGATATGCTGGGTAAGTCAGACATACACACACCTTTGTCTCTGTAGTGTCGTGTGGCCAAAACACATGTCCCCTTCTGCACCCATATGTCACAGTATGTACCACAGTACCATATTTCAGCTCCAAAGCGTTCATGGGGCTGTACCCCTTTTGCCATCTGCGTTTCTAAGCGTTGCATTTGAACCCCAAGAACATATATCATCTCAAAAGCGTTCATGGGGCTGTACCCCGTTCCCACCAAAGCCACAAAATGTAGGGGTACTGCAACACACACCAATTGGCATTTCAAATCCGTCCCATGCCATATGCACCCATCACACTATTCCATTGCCTTGATCACGCACACACATAGTAGAGCCATACACACGCATCTGGGAAATCAGTGCACAACTGTGCACAAACTGTGCATGTCAGACATCTAACACAAACCCTGCAAGGTGCAACACAATAACCTTTTGTCTCCGCCCCACAGGTGACGAACAGCATGATGCTGGGGAGGGAGACAGCAGCCATCACAGCCAGTCCCCAAGCCCCCCACCCTGACTCACGGATGTGGAAAACCTGGACACCTCTACGGACGAGGACTCCCGACCAGGCACATCTGGTGTGGCAGGGCGCAACAGCTCCCCAGGACCCCTCCTACCCACCAACCCATCTCCCAGGGCTGGTGACCAGTCCCAGGCCCCTGCAGCCACGGTCATTGCGGCCACCACCGCTGCAACCACCACCACCATCACCACCACCAGGGCCTCCCTGACCACTCACCCTGCGCAAGGGGTGGCACGCACCTCGACATCTACCCTGGGAGCCAGAAGGAGGCCCCGGGTGACCAATGTGGCCAGTGGGCAGGTCGGTGGCAGCAGTTCAGGTGGGAGGAGCAGGGTCAGGCCAACGCCATCAGAGCCTGGGAGCCAAGCCCTGCCGCAAATCGCCAGAGTCCTTGGGGCCTATGAAGCGGCCCAGGGACAATGGGCCAGGTCAGCTTCCGACACGCGGGAAGTCCTTGGGGTGTTGAGGTCCATGGACGCCCACATGGGCCAACTTGTGGACCTCATGGGCCAGCTAGTGGTGGTGGTGAGGGCCCAATCAAGGCCAACCACACCAACTCCGCCACCACCTGCTGGGGCGCAGGGACGTGCAACATCCAGTTCCCCTGCGTCCACAGCGAGTGGCCAATCCTCAGCCACCACCAGCAGCCCACAAACACAACCCCCCCCTCCCAAACGTGGAAGGGGCTGTCCGAAGAGGAAACAGGTGTCCATAGAGGACTTTGCACGCTCCAAATGCCAGTGAGTCAGCCAGCCACGGTGGCCATCTCCTGCATTCACTTGGACTACCATCCTACCCCACACTGCCAGGTGAATGGCATGTGTCTGTTGGACTGCGGACCCAGAACAACATGGGTACACCTTGACCATCACGCGGACATGACCGTCAACTCATTGTACAGCATGCACCACTTTCTTGATCACCTTGCCCACAATCACGTCACCTTTAAAATAAATACACCTGTATCACATTCTGTGTTATCTGCTCTTTTTATAATCAAGGATGCCCAACCGTCACCATGGTCAGAAATGCATCTGTAGTGTGGTATGTCGATAGGCCAGGAGAGGCTGTAGGGACCTAGGGGTGAAAAACAGAACAAGAGTCCATTGAATGTGTGTGTCACACACTCATCACACAGTACTTGTCATCATGTTCAAGCAATGTACACACATCTCACAGAGCAACAGGGCACAATGCTACAGCCACTGTCAGTGGCATACTACCCTGGACATGGACCATTGCCACACAGCACTCAGTGAACAATAGGCCGCCGTGACAATGCACACATACACCTACACAACTACAGCGACATCAGCCGTCGTACATGGTCACTCACCGTCAAGTGAAGTAGCGGGCGATGAGCTGCTGACGCTCATTCACTGCTTCCTCCTCTCCACTGTCCTCGTCACTGGACACGGCTTGGCCTGCAGGCCAGGGCCTTGGCTGATCACCGTCATCAACTATCAGGGGGATCTGCCTGCGAATCGCAAGATTGTGCAGCATGCAGCATGCCACAACTATCTGGCACACCTTCTGTGGGGAGTATGCCAGTGCACCCCCAGTGCGGTCCAGGCATCTGAATCTGGACTTCAGGAGTCCAAAAGCCCGCTCCACCACACGTCTGGTCCTCCCATGTGCCTCATTGTATCTGACATCAGCTGGCGTCCGAGGATTGCGTAGTGGGCTCAGCAGCCAAGGCCCATTAGGATATGCAGAGTCACCTGGGTGTGAGAAACACGGAGAAACGTTGCATTTCCAACAGGACACAAGACAGCATGTCACACCCAGCACGCTACATGAGTATGCATACTCACCAACAATCCATGCACAGTCCGGTTGCAGATTGGTCATCATACGTGGGAGGATGCTGTGGCGCATGATGTGCGAGTCATGGGTGGATCCGGGAAACTTTGCACACACGTGTGTGATGATCATGTCCGCCAGGCACACCACTTGCACATTCAGGGAGTGGAAATGTTTCCGGTTCCTGTAGATGTGCTCCATGGCCTGTGGTGCAACAAGGCCAACATGGGTGCAATCAATTGCACCAACAACCTGGGGGATGCGTCCAAGGGCATAGAAAGCACCCTTCACTGCCGCCAAATCACGAGCCCTGGGGAATCTGATGTACCGGTTCCTGTAGAGCATCATAGCTGACAGGACATCCCGTAGCACCATGCTGAACATGGGCTGGGACATCCCACCTCCACTGCCCACCGTGTGTTGAAAGGATCCGGTAGCGAAAAAATGCAGTGCAGCCATCACCTTAGCCGTGGGGGTGAATGCTGTAGGATACACCCTGCGAGGACGAAGGTGGGGTTCCAACATGGCACATAGGCGATGCAGGGTGGGTCGGTCCAGACAGAACTTCCGGATAACCTCCACATCCTCCATGTCTGCCAGCAATTGGTAGGGGCGATGTATGTTTGGTCTCCTCCTAGGACAGATGGAAGTGGACACATGTCAATGCAACACACCACATGGCATTTTCACATACACAAAACAAAGATCACTGACAAAGCAATAGAATCACAGAACAGCTGACAAGTAGGGACAGCACAGCTACATTACTCTTACACAGGTCCCCTTACCAATAGCAATGACCACTGACACCAACCATAGCTATGAGCATGCACATGGGGATTTAGGCCATAATAGCTTGGAAGGCATGATGAAGATTTCAGACTGCATATGTGGGAAGCGGCAACACCACGGCAATATACCTAGCTGCTGTGCCTGACACCGCTTCCGAGGCTGGCACACACCAACAACACAACGTACACAGGCTGAGCGGTACACCAATCGCAGCAGCTTGGACACGCTGAAACAGCCCCAGGGGGCTATATGAGTGTGGGAGGGTGACAGGCATTACCACAGCTTCCAGGGACTGCTGACTGGCATCCCTCAACAACACCTGCTGCTGCTGCCACCTGTCCACCCTCATGTCAACGACTCTGATGATATGTCCAGGTCCACTCACCAGCGAGGAGCTGGAGTTCCTGTATTCCGAGCTCCACGCACACTGCCCAAGGCTATTACCTGCAAAAGTCGTGTGTGTAAGACAACTACTGTGTGTGTGGGAGTGCATGTGGGGGACACACATGTCGTTGATCCGCAGCACTATGAGTCAGAGCCTTTGGGGTTCCAACATGCACTGCTTACCATGCTTACTACAGGTGGAAGGGGTATGTAGGCTCTCTTGCGCTTTCCCATGCATGTCCCTCCCGAGTGGTGGTACATGGCATTTTCATGTCAGACATCCTGTGACGCAGCCACTTGGCAATGCATGATTCAGGGCAGTTATTGCTTGTGTGAATGGCTGGCTGGGTCCCTGCTAGCCTTCTCAGTCTCGGCAGACCTGGGCTGCACATTGACCGCCCAATCCTAGAAGGAAACTACACTGACTGTACAGTGGGTTACATGTGTCATTAGTTCACAACTGTCAGGAAATGCGCAAACTCAGCCCTGTCGATTGGACACTCCAGGCCTTGTGAGAGTGATGTGTGTGAGAGATAGTGGCACTGAATGTGACCTCCATTGCGGGGTGTGCCATTCACAGGGCGAGTACGTTGAGGGCTGCGCAGTGTTGGACACAGTGAGTCCACCCACAAAGATGTATTGCCTTGTGAACTATGTGTTGGTCTACCTGACACTGGACAGTAGATGTGGGCTGACTACACATTGCTCAAAGTGCTGGCATCCTGCATGTGAATGGGATGGACAGGTACTGTGTACACACTCCCACCAGCATGCATTCACGTGTGGTGTACACATGCTGTTATGCCATGTCCGATACCTTCTTGGCTCTGTTACACATCTCTGAGTATTTAGGATGGGTCAGCATCATGCCACTGTGATTGGTGGATGTGGGTGATGATGAGAAGTGTATGTGTGATATTTCTACCCTCCTGTGTACCATCCCTGCAGTTGGAAGTCCTCCAGCCCAAGGCCTTGTGATGAGCCATTGCATCCAAGTTGATGCCTCTGTGTATGTGTGACCGACAGTGCAGCCAATTCCACAAAGGGTGTGACGTCATCTGCCGGATGTGTGACTACCTGGCGGAGACGAATCGGGGGATGCCCCCTCGTATTGTCAGGTTAGCACGGTGCTGCATTTCACCACTATTGGTCTGCTTCTTGACAGTCACAGAGCCTGTGCCGGATGCACGTTTGTAGGGGCATCAGCAGCAAACAGGTGTACAGTATTGTGGGATGGTGTCTTTTGCTGTGAGAGGCAGCATGTGTCCGCAGCCTACCCATCATCTGGGTAATGTGATGTTTGTTGTGTGATGCAGTGGGTTGTAAGTGTACTCTGTGCTGGGTGCATCTGACATGCATATGCGAATCCTGAGGGTCAAGATGTAATTTGAGCACTCAGCATTGTCAATGCATTCCGAGTCGTAGGCCTCAGGAACAGCCTGTAGTATGCTGGAGTGGCAATTCCCATGTATGTTTGAGGCACTGTGCCTACTCTGATTTCGTTCAGACATGTGTGTGCGATGCCTCACCTCATATTCCTGATACTTACACATCCGGCACACTGTGCAACAGTAGTTGTGCTCGTGCGAAAGACAGGTGTATGGCATGGGCTCATGACCATTGTGGACTGTCATGTTGCAGACTGTGTGAGTGGTGTCCCATTCTGCTCCATGCAGGTATGTCCCTGGCCTAATTACGTAGTGGTCATCCTTGCCACCATCAGGACAGTGGGTGTGCACACAGCGATTTGTGGCTATGACCGCAGGGTGACACAGGCCGGGTGTTGTGCTATGTGCACAACACATGTGCCACTTATTAGCAGCTTCATTTCCTGTACGCCCGCCATTACGTGTTGATTGTGGTGGCTGTATACAGTTGCACAGGTGACGTGCAACATGTGGATTTGAGAATGTTCTGTGCTGCCTCCCTTGCACATGTCTGTTTAATTGATGCCAAATGAGTGAGGCCACCTCGCTCACCCTCATGTAGCATCTCCCGTGGGTGCTGAGGGACAGGGGACGGTCAACAGTGGTGAGGCATCGGATGAAGCAGCTGCACAGGAGCTGGGTGAGACAGATGTGACCTGCGCCTCGGAGGGGCCAGACGTGTGCTGGATGAATCACAGGCCGAGACGGCAACTGCTGCATCATCTGAGGACAGAGGTCATGAATCCATGTTTGCTAGCACAGGGGACATGGACACTGGCTCCTCTGCAGCCACGCGGAGGCCAGTGCCCGCCCTCCCATCTACTTCCACTGGTGCAACACGTGTCGGCACAAGGATGAAGGATAGAGTGTCCTTCACACCAGGCACAGCTGCCCCTGCACATGTGACCCCTGCTGCCCTCAGTGCTGGGTCTGTTGAGCTTGTGCGGCATCTCTGCATGGGGCAGACAGCTCTCATCATTGACTTCATTGCCCATGACATCACCTTGCCGCAGGTGACATAGTTCATGGAGGGCCGACATGTACGCGTGGGTAGGCTATACCAGACTGTCCAATGGTTGTCCCCCCCAGTCAAGGTGGGCCTTCAACTGGGCCACTATCAGGCTGACATTCCTGACCCTCTCTCCACCCCCCTGGAATGTGGCACATCCGACAACAGCAGGGCACGAGTCCTAACAAAAGAGGTGGTGGGACGCTGACGTCAGGACAGGAAGTGATGTCACGAAAGGTGGCTTGCACCATCAGACTCATTGCCTCCCCTCGCTCACCCCTTAGATGCGATTGCATCAGAGAAGCCAGCGCGTGAGCAGCAGCTCCAATCTCGCCCCAGAGAGGCCAAAGAGTGAATGTGTGGCTCCATTTGCTCCAGTTATCGGGCTCACGTTAATATAAGTGGGGGGACGCCGTCCACCCGCGTGGTACCCCGACTCGAGCCCTGGACAACAGTGACAATGCATGGCAGTCTCCGGAGTCCGGATACACCACATGCAACACACAGAAGCTGTAGCCGCCCGAGCGGACCAGGCCGCAGACACCATCCCAGACGAAAGGTAGACACACCCCGGAGCGCATAGTCATTACATCCGCTGCCATTGACAAGGGACCCATCGAGTGTGATATGGGCCTCAGGGTGACGGGCCTCCGAGCCATCCCCCGCCAACGAGTGTCATGCAACTCACACATTTTGCAAAGCCAATAGGACACTTTGCCTGCACACCAGGGCTCGAGTCGGGGCACCACGCGGGTGGACGTCGTCCCCCCACTTATATTAACGTGAGCTCGATAACTGGAGCAAATGGAGCCACACATTCACTCTTTGGCCTCTCTGGGGCGAAATTGGAGCTGCTGTTCACACGCTGGCTTCTCTGATGCAATCGCATCTAAGGGGTGAGCGAGGGGAGGCAATGAGTCTGATGGTGCAAGCCACCTTTCGTGATGTCACTTCCTGTCCTGATGTCAGCGTCCCCCCACTTCTTATTTGGGACTTGTGCCCTGCTGCACACTGAGAATGTGTTGCCTGCGAGATGTGACCAGGAGCAGGGCGCCATGACCTCCCACCCACCAAGCTCCACTGCCATCCCGTGCCCTGGGTAGCCTGTGCAGGTGGACAATGTAGGGGGTACACCTGGAGGACAGGGGATGTAGGTGCCTTGGCAAGGGCCTGGCAGACGCACAGCAGTATCCAGCATGTCCCCAGAGGGAGGGCCAACGTCTACACCTGATGCAGCATGGATCGTGTGCCCGTCTGTTGTGCCCACACGAGTTCACATTCATCCCCAGACAGGTAGGCTTTCCAAATACCCAACACAGTGGAAATCTACCCCTCCGGGATCCTCCCCACACAGTCTGTTTCAACACTGCATGGGTGCACCTACCCGTGCCACCCACCCACCTGGGCCAAGCAGCCCTCCCGCTTCACATGCCACATGTGTGTCTTCCACAGTTGTGCTTCTCTCTCAGGGGCGGACCTCCAACTGTCCCGTAGCACACAGACAGCACCGAGTCAGACTGGCATCCTGTTTGAATGGTAGGCACCCTCACACAACTACCTGTGACACAGTGGTGGCTGTGCTGGCTATTGTGACCGCCATGGCAGTGTTGATCGCCATGGCAGGGTACACTCACACACAATGCATACGCAGCTTTTAGTATCACTACTCTGCACATCGGACTGGCCACTGTCCCTGGTGTTGTACAATGTTGCCGCCTGTCTATGTAATCTGTGACTGGATGCTGTTGTTCCTGTAGTGGGTTGTGTCTGTGTAGTTGCTGATTGCAGTTGTTACTGTGTGTGCATAGTTAAGTGAGGCACATGCCGTGTATGGTACCTCAACAATTGCAATGTCTGGTCTCACATTCCTATGTGTATCATACGTGGCTGGGACTTCACTTCTTTCAGACTCTGCTACTTGTGTGTGTGATGAAGACGTATGTCTGTGACACGGATTGTCTGCATGTATTTGGTGTTATTTCTGTGCAAATGTATACGTGTCATGTGTGCGTGCAAGCAAAGCACAGGGTGTGAGTCTAGCCACAGGATGACAGGTAGCATGTGCAGAGTGTGCAGGTATGTGAGAGCTTACTTTATGGTTGGCCAGCGGTGTAGGTGTATGTGAATCTTGTGATGAACATTGAGTGTGGGCACATGGCTTACTTTCAATGTGTGCATTTGGGAGGTATAGGTGTGTGTGGTGTGAAGGGTGTGACTTTGGGGTAGTGTTGGTGTGTGTGTGTGCGCTCTGGCAATGTCGACTACACACATGTGTTACCCAGGGGCATGGTGGGTGTTTGTATCCGTGTTCAGGTCTGTGAATGTGAGCACATGTGTGTATTGTCTGTTGCACAGTGTGCAGTGTGTGGGTGTGTCCTTGCAATTCAGGATGAGTCCTACTTGATATGTATTGCCCATTGTGAGTCTGCAGGGTGTGTGAAGGTGAAGATTGTGCCCTGTTTAATTGAGCATGTATGTGAATTTCTGCATTTCGTACTCACTGTGCTGCCCTGCCCACCCACACTGATATCGTGTGTGTGTTCTGTCATGCATTGCTGTGGCAAGCTTCTTGCGTGGCTCCTATATTTGCTTGATGTGTGTGATGTCAGACTGTGAAGGTAATTGTACAAATATGTAGGACTGTGCTTTGTAGTGACCAGGCCGTCAGTGTTGATGTGATGATCTGTTGGGCCACGTCAGACTCTGACGAGCCAAGGCCCACGACCTGTGGTATTTCACTGGGTCCACTGTGGCAGCGACTCATATGCATTGACATCCAATGATACTTGACTACATGGTCATCTCACGACTCTCGTGTACTTCACACACTCTCATCCTCTCTCATTCGTACTTGTCTATGATCAATAATTCTACAGAGTCACATATTTGCTTCAAGGCATGTATTTGAACTTACTTCCTCTGTGATGCAGGATGTGGACACTACTGGCAGCGAAATGCATGTGGAGGATATACTTAGCATGATTACACATACAAAAGGGGGTACAGGTAGATGTGATTAGTTGTTGATTGTGGAACACACGAATGCCCTGCCCTTGCTATGCTACAGTACATTTGCTCATTACTGAAGAGCTCTAGGCTTTGACACAGACAGTATTAATTTTGCCTACCAGACAGCTTGACATCATAGGCACAATACATCTCAGTCCCATGGTACAGGATTACTACAATAGTGACTCCGACACACCTGCATCAGAGGTGACATCAGAGCATGAGCCTACATGCATGCAGCAGCGTCTCACATGTTGTTGCGATATGGTGACATGACACAATGACTGGGACCATGTTGTAGGGGGTTGCATTTGTTGTCCATGCAATAGTCCTGGCACGGAAGTACAGACGAAGGTGAGCTGACAGTTCTCACGTAATACAGCAGACAGATAAGCATGCACTGACAGGAGCATGTGTTCAGGTGCGCAGAATACATATTATAGCATAGTTGTTCATGCAGCATTGGCCATGTGGTTACTGTACACAAGTCCCATACCTCTGCCTCCCCCTGTTCATGCAGGGACACGGGATATGGTGAGGAACAGAGTGCATGTCCCGAACATGTCAAGTGTCATGGCAGTGGAGTTGATGGTAAGGTGTTTGTTGCCGATTGCATGGTATAGTTGTTGCACAGCTAACTGCCCACTGCGTGCGGAAGCCAAGCATAGGTACGGTGTTGAACATGAATGTTCAATTGTGGGTATTGATTTGGGGACCCATGAATTGACAAGTTGTCAGGTATGCGATACCTTCCAGCAGAGCATCCCTCGCATTGGTGGTATGCATGGATGACATCCAATGAAGCAGATGGTGGGTTGCAACGTGTTCATCGTACGTTATCCCTTGTAGAAGCCTGATGGGACATGTCGGATGACATTCGATGAAACTGTAATCCAGCATACGTTGTGCGGAGGAACACTGGTCCAATTGCAGTGTGTGTCCGATTGCAGCCACAAACGCCATGCCCCCATACACTGAACAGATCCTGTTGTGGGCGTCCAGGGGTGCAAACAGGTGTACCAAGTCCGCATTTGGACATGCTGGGTTGGAGAGACATAAATCCACAGGCCTGTGGTACGGGCACCTCCGACAGTAGAACACGGGGATGACGCAGCTGAACATTTCGATGCGGTAAGTTACTCGGTAACTTACATTCAGCATGGCCAGATTTGCACAGCCCACTATCTGTAGCAAGCTATCACTGTACAGCTGCATCTGTCTGGCATCTGTGAAGCACTGGTGCAACAGCCATTTTGCTGCAGGGTGATGTGATGGTGTGCTCCTGGCTGCCTGAGCTGTCTGCTGAGTGCAACCTCCGACGATGGTGGGAATTCTTGAATGGATGTTATGCGGCAGGACTTTGGGTATGGCTTGGGAGGAGGACACAGGCCCTCATCCCACATGCTCCAATGAATGGTCAAGGCCAGTGGTGTCTGACTCTTTCCTGATTACTTGCATTTGAGCCACAAGGAGCAGTGGTATAATTGTATTTTGTGGTATTATCTTTCTTTCATGTTAGGCGTTATCTGCCAGTGGAAGGTTTACTCAGCATGGCTATGTTTGGCTTCTTGTTGGTACAATGGCTCCATTCTCCTGCAGAATTTGTTGTAATGTGATTTACGTGTAGGAATGGAAGGCCATTCAATGCTATCTGCTCTCCCGTGTGTGGGGGGACACTTCGTTTCCTCTGTACACTGAGACTTGTGTGTGGGCGTAGTAATTGGGAACACCTGTTCTCAGGCTGCAGGGTTTTTCTCTTTTGTACATTGCATGGCTTGTTGCGTGCAGGATGGTATAGGTATTTTTAGATGGGACTGGCGTGCCTTTTGCGGACAATGTCCATTTTCTGCGCTGTTATGTGGCAGACGCCGTGTGCTTCTCCATGTTTTGCACACAGGGGTGTTTCCTATTTTGACGTCACATTACTCCCCAGTTCGGGACACTTGTATGACATCCAGTTGCCAACTGTGAGTTGTCGGTTGGGGACATGATTGATGCAGGTGGGCCACGTGCCATGTGCCTTCAGGGTGGGGCTGGTGTGTGGGGTGTGTAGCTGTGGCCCTGTGGTGTTTGTGTGCAGCCCATGCGTGGCGCTGTCGTTGGCCTCTGCGTTGTGAGCATGTGTACGTGCGTCATCGCCGCTGCGGTGCCGTGACGGGGACGTCACCTCCTGGTCCAGGGTTGTGGGTGCCCAGGATGTTGCGAGTTGTTTGTATTTTACTGGTGGAACATTAGTGGGTACAGTGGTGGATGTGTCCTGTCCCCACAGGGGTGTCTGGGGGGGGCCATGTCCAGTTTTTCCGCCCTTGCATTGTGTGCAGTGTTTGCGTGCCCTTGTTGTGTGTCTGCCTACCTGCGTCGTCGTTGCGCGTTCACTCCTAGGTGCTGCATCAGGTACAGCATTGGGATGGCCTGGAGAGCAGGATTCATGTCGGTGTAGGCCGGGTTTGTGTTTCTGTAGTCAGCAATGTGGTTTCCGCCTCCTTTTCTCGTGCGGTGTCTCTTTGCAGGTGAGGCTGTTTGGTTGTGTCATCGTAATTTGTGCGCCGGGCGGTACGTCATTTCGTTGGACGGTGTGTCTCCGTTAGCTCGCGCCGCTACGTAGACGGGCGCACTTTGATGGCGGGCGGCGTCGCGGGCTTACGGGCGGTATTTGGCTGACTTTTCACATCCTAATTTGGCGGGCGTGTGGGCAGTTGCTGGAGGACGGTAACTAGCGGTTTTTGCCTCCGACAGCACGGCGGACGTGTTTCCGCCCGCCATCGTAATGGACCCCTTAGTGTTTAATAATTACTATTGTTTAATAATTTTTGCGTATATTAGTTCCGTAGCGGGTTGTGGGTTTATAGGGGAATAGGGTGGGAAGTAATTTAATTTACATTATAAAAATTAATAATTAATTAATTAATAATTTAGTGTTTTATAATAACTATTGTTTAATAATTTTTGCGTATATTAGTTCCGTAGTGGGTTGTGGGTTTATAGGGAATAGGGTGGGAAGTAATTTAATTTAAATTATAAAAATTAATAATTTATTAATTAATAATTTATTGTTTAATAATGACTATTGTTAATTAAGTTAATTAATTTATTATTAAATATATAAAAAGTGAATAACAATCTTTTTAATTAATTGATACTTATGTAAATTGTTTATTTTTTTTATTAATTAGTAATTAATTACATATTAATTATTAAAACATAATTTATTAATATGTTAATTATGTACATTTTTTAGTAGTGTGTTGAGTGTTGATAGGGGAGTAGGGTGGGAATTAAGTTAAATTTAATTCAAATTTTAATAATTTTTAAATATTATTTATTCAAAGTTATTTTATAGTGTTAATTGTGTTAATTAATTTAGATATGATGGTTATTAATTTGATTGTTAATTGTAATTAGCTAATTAATTAAATGTTAATTAATTATGTTCATTCATTAATATTTTACACTATTGGAGGTGACGTTTATAGGGAAAATGTTGGAAGGTAAATATATTTTTATTAATTAATTATTTGTTAATTAATTTTAATTATATTGTAGGAGTGGGTCTACTCAATTATTCCCCTACGCTACCCAACACTTTCCCTACTGTTCCACTCACTGGAGTGGGAATATTAATTTTTAGACTCCCGCTATCCAACACTTTCCCTACTGTTCCACTCACTGGAGTGGGAATAGTAATTTTTACCCTCCCGCTATCCAACACTTTCCCTACTGTTCCACTCACTGGAGTGGGAATAGTCATTTTTACCCTCCCGCTATTCAACACTTTTCCTACTGTTCCACTCACTGAAGTGGGAATAGTAATTTTTACCCTCCTGTTATCCAACACTTTCCCTACTGTTCCACTCGCTGGAGTAGGAATAGTAATTTTTACCCACCCGCTATCCAACACTTTTCCTACTGTTCCACTTGCTGGAGTCGGAATAGTAATTTGTACCCACCCGCTATCCAACACTTTCCCTACTGTTCCACTCGCTGGAGTAGGAATAGTAATTTTACCCACCCGCTATCCAACACTTTCCCTACTGTTCCACTCACTTGAGTGGGAATAGTAATTTGTACCCACCCGCTATCCAACAAATTCCCTACTTTTGCAGTTGTTGGAGTGTGAATACTAATTTTATTCCCTTAGCTATGCAACGTTTTTAATTTTGTTATATTTAATGTAGTGTAAATTATTAATTAACATAATTTTTTTACTTTAATTATTTAAATTATTATATATTATTTATATTTATATTTATATAATATGTTTATTTATATATATATGTAAATATATTTTTAGTAATGTTTTAAATATTTTATAATTAAGATTAATAATTATTTTATAATATTATTAAGTAAATATATATGTTAAAAAATAATTAATATGTTTTTTTTTACATTACATTTATTATTTTTACATTTTAAGCTTTTTACATTATTTTAACTATGTTTTATTTAATTGTGTTTATTATTTAATTACTTTTATATTATTTTTAATACATTTAAAAAATTCGATATTTTAGTTAACTATATTTTAAACATCGATATTTTGTATTCGATATGTTTGTAGATAGGGACTCGATATTCTGTCCCTCGATATTTTGGCATCGATATTCTGGACAGTCGATATTCTGTCCCTCGATATTTAGTCACTGATCCGGCCGCCGGGCCTACGAAATTATTTAATTTTCATAGATAGCCAGGCCGGCTCCTCTCGCCAACTCGGCGATGCAGCGAGCGCAAGGTAAATAGTTTTATTTATTTATTTACTTACTTTACTCCTGGCCATCGTATGTCTGACTCCACTACCCCCCCACCCTGCCCCTACCCCACCCCGCCCCACCCCCGCAGCACTCCCTCTGCGAGCCGCCACTGCGCCACAGTGAAACAAAGTCCACTGGTAGCTGTCTCCCAAACTGTAGGCAAACGCATGTTAAACAAGCATTTGCAATGCAATAGGTCTTGCATTTGCGAGAGTTTAAGCTATTGGCATTGTAAATGACAATGGGGTCGATTCCGATTCGGGCCGGAAATTTCTCCGACCGAGCCGGAGCCGGAGAGATTTCCCACCGAATTGGACCCGTGCAGTCCGACCGAACGAGTACGATGCGTCCGTATGTTATCGGACTCGAGTCGGTCGGACTCCCATTGAAGTCAATGGGAGCCGGTCGTACAACGCGTACGCGGGCTCCCATTGACTCAATGGCTGCGAGTCGGACAAGGGCGCCCCCTACAGCGGGTACGCGGCGAAGCGATTCGCGCCGTACACGCACAGGTAGGGGGACCCATGGGTCCCCCTGTGTGCGACTCGCGCGGCTACGCGTGACAGGGGGTCCGACACGGACCCCCAAAGTACGGCTCCGACAGCTCTTACGAGCCGGAGTGCGCGGCTCGGTCGGACTGCTCGCGGCGCCCATCGTACTTACCCGGCCGGGAAACGTCTCCATTGCGCGGTGCGAGTCGAGTCCGAGCGAGTCGGTCGGAGCGGTTCGAGCCGGGAGCGAGTCGGTCGGAGCGGTCGGGACGCCCGGACGAGTCGGTCGGCGATTTCGCATCGTACTCGCTCGGCCGGACCCGCGTACGGTTCGGTCGGGAAACAGGGCTCCGAATCGGATCCGGTAAAGCCGAATCCGATTCGGAGCCCTACCGGCCGAGATCGGAATCGGCCCCTATGTCTTTTATTTATCTGTTTTTATAATTAACATATAAATAAAAGGCATTGTCATTTACAATGCCAATAGCTCAAACTCTTGTAAATGCGAGACCTATTTCATTTTAAAAAGCAGCTGCCATTGTCCCGGGCTGCTTGGAAAGTGAAAGTGCGCATGGCGTGCTGAATGTTGCAGGAAAGCAGGTCGTGCCTGAAGTAGGAGAAACTCATTAAAGAAAATAGTGCTTACAGACTAGATAAGACACACCGTGTAACAACAGAAGTAAAAGGGCCAGTCCTCATTGAAGGTTACAAATGAAGCCAAGGCGGTACTAAGGAGCGACTAACAAGCCTATTAACGAATCAGAAGCCAGCATGCACAAAGGACAATGATAAAAGTAAATGAAAAATATGGGCGGAGAGTGAGCGGAGCTTCAAGTCCATACTCGAATACAGCATGCCTCGCAGAGCACCGCATGCGCTGCCCAGGCTCGACCTAAAAAGGAGCATCTCAGTCTGGGGGAACAACATGTGAGACAGAAGAGATGTACCCTGATGAACAACAAAGCTGAAAATGGGCAGAGCGGGTCCTATTCAGACTTATTTAGGGAAAGCAATAATGGATAGTTGAATGGTAAAGCCTTATACAAGATGGACAATATATTGTAAATGCAAACAACTGTTGGCTAGGATTTGTTTGCTTGTCCTAGCCATCTGTAGCACTGCAGTGCATTATGGGATATGATCTTTGTCTAACTGGTTCCATTGGATTAGGAGCAGGAGTTCTAGTTATCTCAAGAACTTGAGATGGTGTCCTTTTTGTTCAGACATCCAGTGGGGGCATTCCTTTATAAAGGACCCTAACGTTTTATGGGTTCTAGGACATGAATATCCTTGCTTTAAGACTAAAATATGAATACCTGAAATCACCATGACCAAGCAAGTCAACGCAGTCTCCTCCTCCTGCTTCAACACCCTCCGCATGCTCCGCAAGATCTACAGGTGGATCCCGACAGACACGAGAAGAACAGTCACCCAGGCCCTCGTCAGCAGCAGACTCGACTACGGAAACGCCCTCTACGCAGGAGCCCCGACCAAGCTCATCAAACGACTGCAAAGAATCCAAAACGCCTCTGCACGCCTGATCCTCGACATTCCACGCCACAGCCACATCACCCCCACCTGAAAAACCTGCACTGGCTCCCCGTCGACAAGAGAATCTCCTTCAAACTCCTGATCCACGCACACAAGGCACTCCACAAAACCGGCCCAGCCTACCTCAACAGTCGACTCTCCTTCTACGTTCCCAACCGTCAGCTCCGCTCCACCGACCTCTCCCTGGCCACCGTCCCGCGCATCCGGAGAACCACCACCGGAGGAAGATCCTTCTCTCACCGCGCCGCCAAGATCTGGAACACCCTTCCCCTCAACCTACGACAGACCCAAGACCTGCTGACTTTCAGGAGACGACTCAAGACCTGGCTATTCGACCAGTAGCGGCAACACCCCCCCCTCCTCTCCCTCAGCGCCTTGAGACCCTCGCGGGTAAGTAGTGCGCTTTACAAATCTTGTGATTGATTGATTGACTTTGTGAATTGCTTGGTCCTGCATGAAACTTGCACGTTTACAATTTAACTATTATGTAAGAGCTTGTAAGATTGATTGTACTAGTGTAGTAGGTCTTACTGAAATATATTTTTGTCGTTCAGTTGGAAACGTCCGCACTTACTAGATATATCTAACATGAAACTGCTAACATATGTTCTGCTAGAGGTTAGGGTGTAATGCATCACTGTCTATTGTGTGTCTTTCAAATTGGGTGTAGGTGAATCGGGGTAGGCTCCTCTTATTCTCTGAGTGCGACCAGCCATATATGTTGTCTTCGAAATGACTTTCTCTCAAATATGCAGGGTAGGCGTGATCCATTTCTACTCGTAGATCTATCTACATACCTAACTCTGAGGGCTAGGGTATGTTCTCGCGCTGTTTAATATCCTGCCATTGCTGTAAGTGCTTCGTTGATGATATACACCGTTTGCTATATGACTGGAAATGTTAATAAAAACATATTTTAAAAAAAAACTCTGGGGGCTAGGAAATTCTAACTGAATGTGCCAGCAAATGAGGGCGGTATGAAAACTTCCACCCCATTGGCAAACCCACAATCTCAAACAAGCTCTGCACCAAAGTGCTAAGAGGCCAAGTAATCTGCAGATGTTCTCTATGCAAGTACTGTGTAAAAACATATAACATAATATAACATGGAATGGAATTCTGTGCGCCCTGTGGTCTGTTACACACCTACATACAAAGACCTTGAAGATTTCAATGTTTAAGCAGATATGTACTAAGTGCTTCAAACTGTTCTCTGGTTTGAGGTCGATTGCAGGGCCGGACTGGGAACCAAAATTCAACCCTGGCAAACATTTTAAACCATGCCTGCTCCCTTTCTCCTCGCCCTATCACATCTCTCTTTTTCTGTCTCTCCCATCTTTCTCTTTTTCCAGAAGCTCCCCGTTCCTTCTTGAATT
This sequence comes from Calotriton arnoldi, assembly GCA_963921515.1. NCBI lineage: Eukaryota > Metazoa > Chordata > Amphibia > Caudata > Salamandridae > Calotriton > Calotriton arnoldi. The sequence goes on along the minus strand of CAWUFW010010249.1, from coordinate 551,857 downwards.
TCCTGGGGAAGCTGGAGAAAGTGACAAATGCACCAACAGCGGCCGTGCCCTAAAAACCGGCCTCTAAAGCTCCAGTCCACCAGGGAAATGCCGGTGGTAAATACAGGCAGTTCGGACGTGGTCACTAGGCTGCCTGTGGGACGCCACTCTCCACCTTCCTATTCTGTATGTGTATTTTTAATTGGTCAATATTTTTATATAAGGTTTTTTGTTTTTTTAAAAAGGTAAATTAAATGTATTCATTTGAATCCCTCTGTTTCTCATTTGTACTTTTACGGCTCCCCAATTCGCTTTATGTTAAGGGCTACAGTTTACACAGTTTAAAATAAAATAAAATATGCCTATGCACTATTTGCTTTCTATTACCAATGAGGGCAACATCTGGGTTTCTCCTAATGTGCGGGATATAAACTCTGCAGGCAGGCAGCGTAAAATTCTTTCTTTGCTGTAATGGGGACTTGTGTTTTTTGTACATACACAGAGAAGAGTACATCTTCGGGTAAGTATGACTAACAGCCCTTTATATCAAATATTGAGTCTACATGTACTTATCTCTGGAAATTAGGCGCGGCAACGTTACAGAACAATACAAACCAGTAACATGAATACCACAAATAACTTCAGGCACTTCACCTCTACATGACGACCCGTGCCCTTCGGCGAACACACAAGAAAAGGGCGACTACGCGACTAAGAAATACAAAAAAAGAAAAAGGACATCTTTCTTAGTGAAAACAGGACTCCAAGGCAAGGTGGGTCGGAGGTCGCACTCTGATCCAAGAGTGAGATACTGCCTTGTCTGACTGTTTCAAGTTTATGGACTGATGGAAACAAATGATCAGAAAGCAAAAGGCGATACTATTGACCTGGGGGCCCAGCAGCCACAAAAGCCAATGACTCACACTGACTGAGGACACCACCAACGCCCTTTCTTTCATTTACTTCTTCCTTGCCTGTAATTGCTCTGGGTCAATCTCAGTCACAAAGAAGAGGATTGCGCTGAGTGTAGCCCTGGCTGCTGCCCCATAACTAGCTTGCTTCGGTTTAGGTGAAAGAAGGAAGATTAAAGGGCACCTTGTTAAAAATATGTCTATCTATTCATCCGTGTATGCCACAATAGCTTGTTAGGTCTCATTAGTGAGGCATAGCTTGGATCATCTGACACAGTGGTCAAGGGACCTAGGTACCAGTGCTTAATTTGAGCAGGTAGTTGCCGGGGCCCACACCTCAAATTATTGGGGAGCGGCACTTATTTTTCTGCATCAGACACTTGCCAAGGAGAAGGGAAAAAGACACAAAGTGACAAGACGGAGGAGAAGCAAAATGGAAAAACTTTCATAAAGAGAGAAATCAGGAATCTGCAGAGTGCGAAAACGGGGTAGGGACTGTCTGCTGGTGGATTAAAGAGGCCTGGGTTTGAGTGAGACTATGCAGCCTTGGTGTTTGGCATGCTGACATTTGATAGACCTGGTCGCGGGCGTCTGACCAGAACTTTAGGCACCAGCACTCATTCTTTTACAAATTAAGCACTGAGAACCAGTCTTGTGTTGCTTAGTGTTTCGATTCAGAGAGGAGCTGATCTAGCAGTTCAGGCTGAAGTGTTCCTATTGGAGCAAGACTAAGGCAGGTTTGCCCATGGCGGATTCCTATCAGAGGTGGCTTGGTACGAAAAAAAAACAGTGGCTTGGAATGTGGTCCTGAGTAATTACCAGTGACTGAGATTATTTTCAGTATTGCATCCTGTGTTGACATCCTGATAATATGGCATGAATCTTTCTCTTTTAAACCTATGTTGGACACTCCTGAATAAAAGTCATGCACGCTGACAGGAATTCCTCTGCCTGGTCATATCCAATTCCTGCAAAATGAAATGGTGAAACTGCAGCCTACGGTGCGGGCAGATCAGCGACATAGTGAGCTGAAAATCGATAATTTGTATAGAGTCTACTTCCCCCAGTTGAAAATCTCTGCTATGAAACCGTGCGGGCAAGACCTGCAACAGATCCAAAAGTAATCTTCTGTCCCAAGCAAGAACCCCTCAAACGGACCCTTGGGTTGAAGAGTGTGGACCCTTGGGATGAAGAGTGTGGACCCTTGGGATGAAGAGTGTGGACCCTTGGGATGCAGAGTGTGGACCCTTGGGATGAAGAGTGTGGTTGGTAACGGTGTGCCTACTCTTTACTTTTACATTTGTATTTGCATGAATTGGTCAAAATTCTATCATATACTGCAGCCCTTGCCAGAAATTGAACCAGCAGATTTGCCTGTTGGCTATAAATCTGCCTCCTCTTCCAGATGGATCCCTGCAACATAGAAGGGATTCCTATTAGTCCCCCTTTTTAAAAAAATTATCTTGGAGTAATCCAACTGATTATAGGATCCTTACAATGTTTTACTGTCAACTAAAATTTTCTCACGGATCTTACTGAAGGAAATTAATGGAATAATTAGGAACGCTCCTCTTGTTCACCCAGATGGGTTTTCATCAGGAGCTGTGCACTGCACACAATGTGATAGCGCTGGCCACACCCATGCATTTGTTTCCAGTAATGTGTGGTTTCACAGTGTGTTTGTGGATTTCCAAAGGGCATCCAAAACATCTTGCCTACACTTCTATGGATTAAACGCTTGCTTTTGGGCTTTCCTAGAAATGTAGGAGCCAAATCACAAGAGCATTCATGAGTTTGGCAAGTAGCACTTTTGGAGTACTCTCGGGTACTCTTGTATGCCTTTGTGAATCCACCTCAACACTTGCAACTACCTATTTGTAAACATGTGAAGACAGCACAGTTCCATTTTTGCTAATTGTATCTGGATATGCCCTGAATGCCTGAATGTTCCCATTTTAGTTCCATTTTTGATGTTTTAAGGTCTATTCACAAAGGCATGTAAGAGTACGTAAAAGAGTACTACAGGAGTTCTACTTAGATTGTCCAAAATGCTGTTGTGAATAGATCCCTTAGTATACATGTTAGCCGAATTCCACTAAAATGCTTGGACTAAATTATCTACTTGCCCCTACATTATTTAATTTATTTAATAATCATTTGTCACTTTTAGATTTTTGTTTGCAGCAAGCATACACAGTTCCCCTTACTTATGGTGACAAGAAGATCTATGCCCTTTACCAAGCAGAAGATCTCCTCATATGTGATCATACAGCAGTAGGTCTACAACATGTGCTAAACTCATATGATTATGGCCAATAGTTCATTGATAATTAGCCAGGGATAGAGTCAGCCTATGGCTTCTGGTAAGAACACATTTCTTTGGTTCTTTGGCATATAGATGGCCAAAAGTAGATCAAAATGGCTTAAAAAGTATCTTTGATTATATTTGGCCCCTCATTTGTCTTGGAAGCTTGAGACTGATTATAAAGAAAGCATATTAGCTTCATTGTGTAACTCTACATGCCTTTAACAGCAATACAGACGCATTTTTTTAAAGCCCCTTATACATGCCTATTAGGCAAAGGCGGCATTTATACTTGTTTTTGTGCTCCATTATGGTTTCCAATTTGTAGTGTGTGCCTGGACCACCTTAAAAGCCTGCGTCTGGTATATTGGTGGGTTTTAGAGGCTTTATGTCGATAAAATGCATATATGGTGGAGGGGGCGTGGCCACACCTACAACCAAGATGGTTGCACGGTGCTGAAGATCCGGCCCCTAATTTCTCCTGTTGCTGATTGTGATCCCCCCATTATGCCACCCGCACCCACGATGGAATGGCGGCCCCCACCAAGGTGGTGCTGCACTGCCTGGAGTGAAAATCTTCAGGATTTGAGCAGTGGGGGTGTACTGCTCTGCATGGCGCTGGCATGACTCTGGCCTCAGAGACCCTGTGGAGCCAGGGACTGCGGGTGAGCCTGAGGCCTGGGGCTGACACTCGGAGCCCCTATACCATCCGCCGCCCTTCCCCTTGCTTACCGGTGCCAATGCTGTGCCTGCACGCCTTCTCGGCTGGAGGATTGAGTGGGTGCCCTGCCTGAAGCCTGTGTGGAGGCATGAGCCTGCCTCCGAGCCTGCCTATTTTCATTCAGCGCCATCAGCGGCTATATCGGGCCACAGCGATGACATCTTGCAGCGGGGCTGCGACTTGCCTGTGGTGACCCCTTCGGCCCTCCGGCATTACCTGAGCCTCGGCTGCCCTCCCTCACACGGATCAGTGTTGATGTTCTGGCCCGGCTCCTCCTCACTGGCACTGCCTGGGACCTTGTCGGCTGCCTGTCAGGCAGTGGCCTCCATCGCGGCATTTATTGGCCACTGTCTCTGCCCCCCGTCAGCTGGGGATGGAACAGCAGATCTGACCCAGGGCCTGCCCACCAGTGCCTGAGGCAGCAATCCTGGACCGCCAAAGTCCTTAACCTCTTCTCCTGGTTGCTGCCTGGGGTCTCGCCTGTTGCCTGCCTGGGTTTCTGCTGGCCTGGTGCCCATTGCTGTGTGCCGCCTCTTCCCTTGACTGCGAGGAAAACTTGGGACATATCGTGCTGGGCAGCAAGTTTCGCTATTGCCTATAGCCTGGTGAGCTGTGCTGCTGTGCCCCTCCACTAACTCTGGGGTCGGGGTCCAGGAAGGGTGCTGCGGTGCACACGCATGCTGTAGCGGGGGCCATCTATCACCTATATATTCCCTGCTGCCAGTGTATTCTGGACTATCGTTTGGGACCGTGGTTGGCTCTATTGCTTGCACTGGTGTGGGCATCTCGACTTGACAGCAAGCCACTCCATTTGGGGTCTCTGCACTCACGCTTTTAGGGTCTCTCACCATTGTGGTATGTCACTTGTGCCCCTATCGCTCCTCTTGGCCAATACGACTGGGGCTACTATGGCCTATCTCCTGGCCTCCCCTTGTTGCAGCCCGCCATCTGTATCCATATCCCCGATCAGTGCATAACATTAGGGGAGGCAACCACCAACAGAAGAAACTGCCATTTGAGGGGGTGGGGGACTCGGTCAGGCAGGAGCCCTCAGAAGATATGGCTGACAATGCAACTGGTCCACCCGGCCCCAAGCAGCTGAGAACCACCGACGCCCTTCTGGTGGAGATCCGATCTAGGTTCCAAGCCATGGATGCCCACTTCGAATCCCTCACGGGCAGGCTGGATACTATGGGGGAGCGCCTGGACTGCCACCAGACCTGGTTGGATGGTGTCAAGGAGCATCTTTCTACACTGGAGGACGGTGTGGTGAAAGTGGCGAAAGACTTGACATGCTGGAACGTCCTAAAACCGTTGCTGTGAAGAATGAAAATTTGGAGGCCAGATCACACCGCAACAACTTACGCTTAGCAGGGGTGGTGGAGTCCATGGTTGCAGGCAGGATGGACCAGTTTGTGGAGCACCTTTTGACGAAATTGTTTAGCCGAGATCACTTAATGCAAAAACCAAACCGTGACAAAGTCACAACTTCAGGCTAACTGCAATGGAGCGCAGGCCAGCTACAGGGACCCAGTTAGGCCCTCTGAAGAGAGTACCTTAAATCCGTGTTTGCAGAGGGTTGCGAGGATCTGCGTCAAAGATGTGTCGCACAGCCAAAGCAATGTGTTGGTTCTGCGATACAGCGAATATGCAAAGCGAGGGCCTGCATCACCATCGGGGATCCCATCAATGGTGCTTGCGATGTGAAGTCCGGCATCAGGGGTGCGGTGCGCAGTTGGGATGATGAGTCGGTTCGAAAGAGCTGCAAGGCTGGGATGCGAAGTCCAGCGTCTTGGTCGAGGCTGCCGTCGATGAGGGATGTGAGGGCCTGTGCTGTAGGATGCGTCGCACAGTGGTGGTTCCGATAGACTGCAATGCGAGTTATAGTGATTAGTCCAATCCATGCAGCAGCAGCGTTGCATCATTTCTGCTTAGGTTTTTGCTGAGCAACAGAGGAGATTTGTCGGTTCCACTGGATCCACAGAGACTGGCACAGCACTTTAAGCCCACTTCCAAGGGTCCAGGACTGTGGTGGCACCACTTTACATCATAGACTCACAGATGACAGAGTCCAGGTGCAGGTGCATGGCTGTTTTGTCCCTGAGGCTTCAGATCAGAAGGCCAGCCAACTAGTCCTTGGAGCCACTCTGGGTTATTGGTTCAAGAGATGCAGGTCCAGTCCTACTAATTCAGGCAAGAGGGCAGTGGGCAGCAGGCCAGCACAGCAGGGCAGCAGTCCTTCAGAATATCAGTCCAGCAAAGTTTTAGTTCTTTTAGCAGCACAGCAGTCTTTCTTCCTGGCAAAGTATCCACAGGTCCAGAAGTGTACTGAAGAGTTGGTGTCTGAGGTCCAGTATTTATATCCAGTTGTGCCTTTGAAGTAGGTAGACACTTCTAGAGGCATGCTTTAGAAGTACATAGGTGCCCTGCCTTCCTGGCCCTGGTTCCAGACTAACTATAGAGGGTATGCATCTCTTTGTGTGGAGACAGACACAGCCTATTCAAGTGTAAGTGGTGCTGGGCCCAGCTCCTCCCTCCCTCCCATCCTGACAGTGATGGGTCATCCAGTCACACCTAAGCTCCCCATTGTGTGTGGCTGTCTAGGAGGAATACACAAAGCCCAATTGTCAACTACACCCAGTCATGTGACCCAGAGAGAGGCTGCAGGCACCAAGGGCCAGATGTATGACCATTGCATTTTGCGGATCCGAAATTGTGATGTTTTGTGACTCACAAAACGGCATATACTAACGTGTCTCAGACACATTTAGCGAATCCCAATGGGGTTGCAAATGACCTGCCTAATCAATATTAATGAGGCAGGTTGCAATTTGCGACCCATTGGGAATGGGCTACTATCACAGGGATGGTGACCTGCTGGGGACAGCAGACCACCATGTCTGTGTTTGCTTTTTAAATAAAACAAAGATTTTTTTTTCAAATGCAGCCCGTTTTCCTTAAAGGAAAATGGGATGCATTTAAAAGAAAAAATGAAAAGTTTTCTTTTCATTTTTTTAAGGGCAGGCAGTGGTCCGTGGCACCGCTGCCTGGTCTTAAAAAATATTTTCGCTGCCAAACACAAAGGGGAAGGAGTCCTCTGGTGATGCCTTTCCGTTTGCGACAGGCTTACCACCTATTTGAAATTAGTGGTAACTGCGATTGTTTTGCGACCGCATTTATGGTCGCAAAACAATCATACATCCTCCTGTGACTTGCTATTGGGAAGGGACGCTGTTGGCATGCCCCATCCTAATAGCGATTCACAAACTCTATTTTGTGATTCAGTAATAGGCTACCAACTCACAAAAAAGGGTTTGTACATGCTACAACCCTTTATAGCGGTAGCAAAAGGCCTGATTTTCCGTTTGCGATTGCTAAAAACAGTCATACATCTAGCCCCAAATAGCAAGGCAAGAAAATGCCAGCTTTCTAAAAGTTAGAAAGGTAAAGATGCCTACAAGCAATTTATTCACAAAAGAAATAATTTTGAGTAGTTATATATATATATATATATATTCACTGAAAAAACCATAGGTTTCAGGCACGTTATAGTTAGAAATTAGGATTTAACATTTAAAAAACCTTAGAAATTCACTGAAAAAACCATAGGTTTCAGTGACGTTATAGTTAGTTGGACATTTCACTCGTACAAAACCATAGAAATTCGGCCGTTATAGTTAGTTCAGCTAACTATAACTCACGCCCGCAATGTCCTGCTGATGACATCACATATTACATCATTCATGACATGGTCAGTGACATCACTGATGACATCACTGATGACATCTCAAATGACATCACTGATGACATCATCCAGTGACTGTGTCTTTCTTTAAATTTTAAATATGTATTATATATATATGCCAAGGTGTATTGAAGAATGAGTGGGTGTATAAGTGTCTGGATGGAGGATTTAGTAGGTGCGTGACTGACTGTTTAAGTGAGTGATTACATGTGTCTTACTGAATGCATGGGTTAGTGACTAAACTGTGTGAATGTCTGTATCAGTCTGTCTGTTGTTGTATAAGCTGCTGCATGGGTTGGTCAGTAGCTACATGAGTGTCTATATGGGTTATTGATTGGTTGCCTGAGTATTTGTATGGGTGCCTGAGTGTGTGTGTGGGTGGGTGGGAGGTGTGTGACTCTGTGCATAGATGTTTGAGTGGTTGATTTACTGGGTGTATGGGTTCAAGAGTGCATGTGGAAACAGCTGTATGGGTGGGTGAGTGTGTTTATGGGTGTGTTGGTGAGTGAATGGATGTCTCAGTGGTACATGTCCAAGTAACTACATATGTAAAAGGCAGTGTATGTGAGAGTTGGAGTATATAAATGACTATACGTGAGAGTCAGTGATTGTGAGAGTGGCTGTATGGATGAGTGTGCACTTGTATCAGTGATTGTATAAGAGAGTAAGTATGCGTTTGTTTCTGTTTGAATAAGTGATGTGGTGTGTGTATAACTATATAGGTCAATAAATGGAAGTGTGATTGATTCTTTGCATGACTGACTAGGTGTGTGAGTAACTCTGGATGAGTGGTGGTGTGTGAGTGTCTGTATAGGTGTATGAGTGCATATGATAGTGTTGTATTGATGAGTGACTGCATGTATGAGTGATTGTATGGGTGAATGAGTGGATGTGTGTGTAGACCTAGGAATCAGTGAGTGCGTATGTAGTAACTGGTATTGGTGTGTCGATGGTTTTGAAAATGGTAGTCTGTATTTTACAGTGGGTGTATCAAAGGTTATATTAGAGTGTGAGGAGGTGCATCAGATTTTCACGTGGATGATGTCATCAGTGATGTCATTTGAGATGTCACTGACCATGTCATGAATGATGTAATATGTGACGTCATCAGCAGTGCATTGCGGGGACGCGAGTTATAGTTAGCTGAACTAACTATAACGGCCGAATTTCTATGGTTTTGTACGAGTGAAATGTCCAGCTAACTATAACGTCCCTGAAACCTATGGTTTTTTCAGTGAATTTCTAAGGTTTTTTAAATGCTAATTTCTAACTATAACGTGCCTGAAACCTATGGTTTTTTCAATGAATTTCAATGGTTTTTTAAATGCTAATTTCTAACTATAACGTCCCTGAAACCTGTTTTTTTCAGTGAATTTCAAAGGTTTTTTAAATGCTAATTTCTAACTATAACATAGCAGACTCGTTTTCAGAGTGGTGGAGAAAGGTGAGCTTGGCCTCCAAACACCTTTTAGCAATCCCACTGTGTGGGATTTACTGGAGGTAACTGGAGGGGTAGTTAGCCCCCAACTTCAACCTTGGGGGCCAACTACCCCTTTTATTACCTCCAGTAAGTCCCACACAGCAAGATTGCTAACTTGTTATATCAGGCCCGCCCCCTCCCTGCACCACTGCACAAACGTGCCCCCTGGCGCATTGTAAATTGGGGGATTAAGTCCCCTGGAATCCTGAGGGTCCTTGGGGGCCAACTAGCCCACCAGGTACCTCCATTAAGCGCCACAGAGCTGCGTTGCAGAGAGGTGTTCCGAGGCCACGCCCCTTTTTACACCACGCTGCAAACACGGCTTCTGGCGCACTGCTGCTTGGAGGATGAAGTCCACTTGTGTCCTGAGGTCCTCAGGACACAAGAGGACCTCATCGCCCCACCAGCAGTGCACCAGAAGCTGCGTTTGCAGCGTGGTGTAAAACGGGGCGTGGCCTCGGAACACCTCTCTGCAACGCAGCTCTGTGGCGCTTACTGGAGGTACCTGGTGGGCTACTTGGCCCCAGGGACCCTCAGGATTCAAGGGACTTAATCCCCCAATTCATAACGCACCAGGGGTGTGTTTGCACACTTGTAATATCAGGCCCCGCCCCTCCCTGCACCACTGTGCAAACGCGCCCCCTGGCACGTTGTAAGTTGGGGGATTAAGTCCCCTTGAATCCTGAGGGTACCTGGGGGCCAACTAGCCCACCAGGTACGTCCAGTAAGCGCCACAGAGCTGCGTTGCAGAGAGGTGTAAAAGGGGCGGGCCTCGGACCACCTCTCTGCAACGCAGCTCTGTGGCACTTACTGGAGGTACCTGGTGGGCTAGTTGACCCCAGGGACCCTCAGAATTCAAGGGACTTAATCCCCAATTTACAAAGCGCCAGGGGGTGTGTTTGCACACTTGTAATATCAGGCCCCGCCCCCTCCCTGCACCACTGTGCAAACGCCCCCCCTGGTGCATTGTAAATTGGGGGATTAAGTCCCCTTGAGTCCTGAGGGTCCCTGGGGGCCAACTAGCCCACCATGTACCTCCAGTAAGCGCCACAGAGCTGCGTTGCAGAGTGGTGTAAAAAGGGGGCGTGGCCTTGGACCACCTCTCTGCAACGCAGCTCTGTGGTGCTTACTGGAGGTACCTGGTGAGCTACTTGGCCCCCAGGGACCCTCAGGATTCAAGGGGACTTAATCCCCCAATTTACAATGTGCCAGGGGGTGTGTTTGCACACTTGTAATATCAGGCCCCGCCCCCTCCCTGCACCACTGTGCAAACGCGCCATCTGGCGCATTGTAAATTGGAGGATTAAGTCCCCTTGAGTCCTGAGGGTCCCTGGGGGCCAACTAGCCCACCATGTACCTCCAGTAAGCGCCACAGAGCTGCGTTGCAGAGTGGTGTAAAAAGGGGGCGTGGCCTAGGACCACCTGTCTGCAACGCAGCTCCCTGGCGCATACTGGAGGTACCTGGTGGGCTAGTTGGCCCCCAGGGACCATCAGTATTCAAGGGGAATTAATTCCCCAACTTACAACGCGCCAGGGGGCGCGTTTGCAGAGTGCTGCAGGGAGGGGGCGGAACCTCCGGCGCAATGCAGGCTTTTTTTTTTTCTTTTTCAGAAGAGGGGCTGTGTGGCCCCCCCTTCTTTTCCCATTTTCGGGGCCCTGGGGACCCCATCCCCCAGGGCCTGACTCCTATTTTAAAAAATAAATAAATAATAAATGGGAAGAGGGCCGCGTGACACCCACTCCTGAGGCCAATTTCGACCCTGGGGACCCCATCCCCCAGAGCATGGCCGTATATTTATTTTATTTTTTTATTTTTTTTTAAGGAGGGGGGCTGCGTGGCCACCCTCCTGAGGCCTCTATTAGCCCCGGGGACCCCATCCCCGGGGCTCTGCCTCTTTTTAAAAAAAATTGTTATTTTTTTATTGATGGAGGGGGCCACGTGGCCCCCCTCCCGGGCCTCTTCTGGCCCCAGCTACCCCATCCCCCGGGTCCGGCCCTTTCCGTAGGGGACCGTGGGGGGGAGCCCCAATGCCCCCACAGTCCCTGCCGGCTCCCCGCCTACTGCGGGAGCGGCATAGCTTTTCCACAAGGGGAGCTGCTGACATGCAGCTCCCCTTGTGGAAAAGCAATCCTGCTTTGCTTCATTGAAGCGAGAGCAGGTTTTCCTGCTCTTGCTTCAATGAAGCAAAGCAGAGTTTGCTATGACAGGGCGGGAGCCGCACGGCTCCCGCCCTGTCATTGCAAACAGCAGTGTCCCGGGGGTGGGCACCCTGGGACACTGCAGGAGCCGGCCCTGGGGGGTGGTGGTCCCCAGGGCCATCTAGGGCTCCAGGAGGGGGCCGCGCAGCCCCCTCCCTTTGTCAAAATAGCCAAAGGGAGGTGGTGGTCCCGGGGCTGGGGGTCCGCTACGGACCCCCGAATTTAAATAAGTATGTGCCCTGGGGAGGTGGTGGTCCCCGGGGCGTGTGGGGGGGCTCTTGCCCCCCCACACATCTATTTTTTTTTAAAAAGAAGAGCCACGGGGAGGTGGCGGTCCCCGGGGCTGCGGGGGGGCCGTGTGCCCCCTGCATCCAATTAACAATGCCCCGGGGAGGTGGCGGTCCCCGGGGCAGCGTGGGGGTGTTGGGACCCCCCACGCATTCATTTAGCAAGAAGCCCCAGGGAGGTGGCGGTCCCCGGGGCTGCGGGAGGCTGCGTGCCCCCGCACATAATTACCATAGCCCGGGGAGGTGGCGGGCCCCTACTATTATTTTTTAACAATGCCCCCGGGACCTGGCACACCCGAGGGCCTCATTAAAATGAAGCACGGGAGCCCGCGCTTCATTTTTTTAAAAAGTTCGGCGGGATTCACGACCCCAACGCGAATTCCGCCAAAATTATTTTAAAAAAATGCTTTTTTGGGCCCTGTGGGTCCTTGTGGGACCCCCTGAGCAGGCCTAGGGGGTCAGGGTGTTTATATCCTGCCCCCTTTTCTTGTTTTTTATATTTGTTTTACTCTTTTCTTGTGACTCGGTTACCGAGTCATAAGATGGCTGCCAACACTTCCTGGTTTGGAGTGTTGGCAGCCAATCAGAGTGAAGCTCGTGCCCGGGAGGGTTCTCAAACCCTCCTCGGTGCTCAGATATCGAAACTTTTCTTTTTCTAATTCTCAGGAACTACTGAACGGATTTACACCATTTAAAAAAAGGGCTCTTTCTGAACCAAGGGCTACTTTTTGCCAAATTTGGTGTAATTCCGTTCAGCAGTTCGGGCTGTAGCTTTGTCTAAAGTTTCCTATGGAAATTAACATGGGAAAACGTGTTTTGAGACCCCCCTTTTTTCTCGGCTCCCGCTTGACGAATCACCCCGAAACTTTCAAGACAGGAGCTGACCGGAGCGGGCCACTAGTTTAGAAAATTTCGCGAAGATTCGTCAACCGGCGCCAAAGTTATTGGGAAAAGAAAAAACGCTTTTCCTCTGGAAACGAGGTCCTAATTATAACTATAACTACCTACTGGCGACCGCCAGTAGGTATTATATATATATATATATATATATATATATATTATCTACTGGTGGTCGCCAGTAGATAGTTATAGTTAGGACCTATTATCCATAGGAAATCCACGACATTCTATTTGCAATAACGTTGGCGCCGGTTGATCGAATCTTCGCGAAAGCTTCCAACTTGTTGGGGCGCTCCGGTCCGCTCCTACCCTGAAAGTCTCGGGGTGATACGTCAAGCGGGGCCGAGAAAAAGGGGGTCCCAAACGCGTTTCCCCATTCATTTTTCCATAGGAACCTTTAGTCGCAGCTACAGCCCGAACTGCTGAACGGAATTACCCCAAATTTGGCAAAAGAGGTAGCCCTTGGTTCAGACTGGTGCCTTTGCTAAAATGGTGTAAATCCGTTCAGTAGTTCCTGAGAAATTCACAATTAAAATCACATATATATCTATGGGCGCGTCGGATCCGCGTACCCTCCCGATCACGAGCTGCATGCTAATTGGCTGTCAACACTCCAAATCAAGAAGTGTTGGCAGTCATTTTGTCCTCGGTAGAACCGAGGGACAGAAACAAGTGCGCAAAGCGCAAAAGGGGGCAGGGTAGAAACACCCTGACCCCTAGGTCTGCTCAGGGGTCCCACAAGGACCCCTGGGCAGAAAAAGATTTTTTTTAAAAATCGGCGGGATGCGCTTAGGGTGCGCGGATCCCGCCGAGAAAAAAAGAAACAAGTACGTAAAACGCACAAAGGGGGCAGGGTAGAAACACCCTAACCCCTAGGCCTGCTCAGGGGTCCCACAAGGACCCCTGGGCAAAAAGCATTTTTTTTTTTAAAAATCGGCAGGATGCGCTCAGGGTGCGCGAATCCTGCCGAAAAATCGAAGCGCGGTCTCCGCGCTCGATGTTAATTGGCCCTCGGGTGGCCCAAGTCCCGGGGGCATGGTGGGGGGATAATCTAATGTGTGGGGGCCTCAAGGGCCCCTCAAGCCCCGGGGACCGCCACCCCCGGGGCTTTTTTAAAAATGGTGCGGGAGGGCTCTGAGCCCTCCCGCAGCCCCGGGACCACCACCTCCCGGGGCTTTTTTTTTAATTAAAAATAAAACCAGTGTGGGGGCTCCAGCCCCCAACTCGCCCCGGGACCGCCACCTCCCTGGGGCACTAAACATTTTAATATGGGGGTCCGTTACGGACCCCAGAGCCCCGGGGACCACCACCTCCCCAGGGCTGTGTACTGAATGGGAGGGGGCCGCGCGGCCCCCTCCTGGAGCCCTTGATGGCCCTGGGGACCACCACCCCCAGGGCCGGCTCCTGCAGTGTCCCGGGGTGCCTACCCCCGGGACACTGTAGTTTGCTATGGGATTGGGGACCCCCCCACAGTCCCCAACGGAGAGGGCCAGCCCCGGGGGATGGGGTCCCCGGGGCAAGTAGTGGCTCGGGATGGGGCCGCGCGGCCCCCTCTCCAAAAAAGAGAAAAAAATGTTAAAAAAAAATGGAAAGGCCGGCCCCGGGGATGGGGTCCCCGGGCCTTAAATGGCCAGAGGAGGGGGCCACGCTGCCCCCTCAAAATAATAAATATAGAGGCCATGCCCCGGGGATGGGGTCCCCGGGCCAATACAGGCCCATTTTTTTTTTTTGTAATTTAAAAGGGGTAAGGCCCTGGGGGATGGGGTCCCCAGGGCCCAAAAAGAGAAAAAGGAAGGGGGCCACACAGCCCCCTTCAGGAGACAAAAAAACGATCGGGCCCGCAGGCCCCGCCCCTTCCTTCACCACTCTGCAAACGCGCCCCTGGCGCGTTTGCAGAGGGGGAACGATCCCCTTGAATACTGGGGGTCTCTGGGAGCCAACTAGCCCACCAGGAACCTCCAATATGCGCCAGGGGCTGCGTTGCAGAGACGTGTAGAGAGGCCACACCCCTTTTACACCTCTCTGCAACGCAGCTCTGTGGGGCTTTTGGAGGTATATGGTGGGCTAGTTGGACTCCGGGGACCCTCAGGATTCAAGGGGACTTAATCCCCAACTTAAAACGCGCCACGGGCGCATTTGCACAGTGGTGAAGGGAGGGGGCGGGGCTTCAGGTGACATGTGTGCAAACAGGCCCCGTGGCGCGTTTTAAGATGGGGAATTAAATCTCCTTCAATCCTGAGGGTCCCTGAGGGCCAACTAGCCCAACAGGTACATCCAGAAAGCGCCACAGAGCTGCGTTTCAGAGAGGTGTAAAAGGGGTGTGGCCTCTCTACACGTCTCTGCAACGCAGCCCCTGGCGCATATTGGAGGTTCCTGGTGGGCTAGTTGGCCCCTAGGGACCCTCAGGATTCAAGGGGACTTAATCCCCCAACTTAAAACGCGCCACGGGGCGCGTTTGCACAGATGTCACCTCAGGCCCCGCCCCTCCCTTCACCATTGTGCAAATATTCCTCTAAAATCAGCCGAAATACGAATTCCGATTTACTCACCTGTTATCAGGAGAGACCTCAGTGCTGTATCTTTCAGCCCAGTACTGGTCCTGAAAAGTAATTCTAACCATACTTACCAGTAACTTGAATTTCCTTCCATAGGATATCATTGCCTGCTTTTTGCTGAAAAAGTTTCTAAGTGTTGATTTTTGAAACATACAAATATTCCTGTAAAATCAGCCGAAATACGAATTCCGATTTACTCACCTGTTATAAGGAGAGACCTCAATGCTGTATCTTTCAGCCCAGTACTGGTCCTGAAAAGTAATTTTAACCGTACTTACCAGTAACTTGAATTTCCTTCCATAGGCTAACATTGACTGGTTTCACTTGGAAATTCTTCTAAGTGTGGAGTTTTGGAACTTTAAAATATTCCTCTAAAATCAGCCGAAATACGAATTCCGATTTACTCACCTGTTATCAGGAGAGACCTCAGTGCTGCATCTTTCAGCCCAGTACTGGTCCTGAAAAGTAATTTTAACCGTACTTACCGGTAACTTGAATTTCCTTCATAGGCTAACATTGACTGGTTTCACTTGGAAATTCTTCTAAGTGTGGAGTTTTGGAACTTTAAAATATTCCTCTAAAATCAGCCGAAATACGAATTCCGATTTACTCACCTGTTATCAGGAGAGACCTCAGTGCTGCATCTTTCAGCCCAGTACTGATCCTCAAAAGTAATTTTAACCGTACTTACCAGTAACTTGAATTTCCTTCCATAGGATATCATTGCCTGCTTTTTGCTGAAAAAGTTTCTAAGTGTTGATTTTTGAAACATACAAATATTCCTCTAAAATCAGCCGAAATCCGAATTCTGATTTACTCACCTGTTATCAGGAGAGACCTCAGTGCTGCATCTTTCAGCCCAGTACTGGTCCTGAAAAGTAATTTTAACCGTACTTACCAGTAACTTGAATTTCCTTCCATAGGCTAACATTGACTGGTTTCACTTGGAAATTCTTCTAAGTGTGGAGTTTTGGAACTTTAAAATATTCCTCTAAAATCAGCCGAAATACGAATTCCGATTTACTCACCTGTTATCAGGAGAGACCTCAGTGCTGCATCTTTCAGCCCAGTACTGATCCTCAAAAGTAATTTTAACCGTACTTACCGGTAACTTGAATTTCCTTCATAGGCTAAGATTGACTGGTTTTCAGCAAAAAGTTTCAAAGTGTTGATTTTCACAAACTACAAATATTCCTTAAAAATCGCCTGTATGACTTAAACGCATTTTTTCAACTGTTTACAGGAGATGCACCAGTGCTGGATCCAGGATCCAACACTGAGTAAGAAAAAGTAACGATAACAGTTTTTACCTGCTAAGTGAATTTCCTTCCATAGGATAACATTGGTGATTCTATGAGAAAAAGTTTCTAAGTGTCAACTTTTAAAATACAATAATATTCCTTAAAAATCACGACTGTAATCAAAACGCTTTTACTCAACTGTTTACAGGAGATGTACCAGGACTGAATCTAGGATCCAGTCCTGTGGTTACAAAAGTAATCCATAAAGTAACTAATTGCATTTAACTAGAAATTCACATTGAGCTGAATGTTGCATTGTGTTTGAAAATGTGTTGCCCATTGCAACAACTGTAACTACTGTACTTAAAAGTCTATTGCCTATCTGCAAAGTATTTAAACTAAAGTAATTCATTCTGAGAAAGTATTTTTTGTAATGTAATGTATAATGTAATTACAATGTAATTTAAACAATAAAATATGTAAAAAAAAATTGTTTCTAAAAATGTAGTAAATCAGTATGAAAAAAATTAATATAACAATTAATACATTTAAAAATTGTCATTTACAAAACCTTTGAAATTCACTGAAAAAACCGTAGGTTTCAGGCACGTTATAGTTAGAAATTAGCATTTAAAAACCTTTGAAATTCACTGAAAAAACCATAGGTTTCAGACACGTTATAGTTACAAATTAGCATTTAAAAAACCTTTGAAATTCACTGAAAAAACCATAGGTTTCAGACACGTTATAGTTACAAATTAGCATTTAAAAACCTTTGAAATTCACTGAAAAAACCATAGGTTTTAGGGACAGTTATAGTTACTTGGACATTGCACTCGTACAAAACCCGTGAAATTCCCCGTTATAGTTAGTTCAGCTAACTATAGCTCGCGCCCCGCAATGCACTGCTGATGATGTCACATATTACATCACTCATGACATGGTCAGTGACATCACTGATGACATCACTGATGACATCTCAAATGACATCACTGATGACATCATCCACATGATAATCTGATGCACCTCCTCACACCCTAATATAACCTTTGATACACCCACTCTAAATTACAGACTGCCATTTGCAAAACCATAGACACTCCAAAACCAATAACTACATACCCACTCACTGATTCTTAGGTCTACACACACACATCCACTCACTCACCCGTACAGTCACTCATACTTACGGTCACTCAGTACAGGACTATCATATGCACTCTTACTCCTATATAGACACTCAAACAACGCCACTCATCCATAGAGATACTCACACACCTAGTCAGTCATGCAAATAATTAAACACACTGCCATTTACTCACCTATACAGTTATACACACACCAGCTCACTTACTCATACAAATAGTAGCACATTGTTGCGCTCTTATACAATCACTGATACAAGCACACACTCATCCATACAGCCACTATCACAATCACTCACTCTTGCTTATAGCTATTTATATACTCCAACACACATATATACTGCCTTTCACATATGTAGTTACTCACACATGTACCACTGGGACATACATTCACTCACTAACACACTCTTACACACACTTACCCACCCATACAGTCTATCACAGATGCACTCTTGAAACCATCCACCCAGTGAATCACCCACTCACACATCTATGCACAGAGTTGCACACACCCCTCCCACACAAACACTCAGGCACCCATACAGATACTCAGAAAAGCATTCAATAACTCATATAGACACTCATGTAGCTATTCACAAACACATGCAGCCACTTACACAGCAACAGACAGACGGATACAGACATTCATCCAGTTTAGTCACTAACCCATGCATTCAGTAAGATACGTTAAATCACTCACTTATAGAGTCAGTCACGCACCTACTAAATCATCCATACAGACACTTACACACCCACTCATTCTTCAATACGTCTTTTCCTATATATATTAAAAATATTGAAACTTTACAGAAACACACAGTCACTGGATGATGTCATCAGTGATGTCATCAGTGATGTCATCAGTGATGTCATTTGAGATGTCATCAGTGATGTCATCAGTGATGTCACTGACCATGTCATGAGTGATGTAATATGTGACGTCATCAGCAGTGCATTGCGGGGCGCGAGTTATAGTTAGCTGAACTAACTATAACGGGGGAATTTCACGGGTTTTGTACGAGTGCAATGTCCAAGTAACTATAACTGTCCCTAAAACCTATGGTTTTTTCAGTGAATATATATATATATATATCCAAAAACAAATTCCAAAGTAAGCGCGCTCTCACGAAACGAGACACTGGAAACGGTGCAAGTGAAGGATTTATTGCATCATAAATCCGAGCTACGTGACGCGTTTCAACCGACAAGCGGTCTTGCCCACACGATACACACAGGGGTCGATTCCGACTCGGGCCGGAAAAAGCACCGACCGACTCGGATCCGGAAAAAATACCAACCGACACGTACCCGTGGCGCACGACACGCCAAGTACGATGCAAGGCGCGAAAAATCCGACCGACACGTACCGAAACAAAGTCGACCGACCGAGCCGCACGGAAAACAGCAATCCGGCCGGAAAAACACGCGAATCCAACCGACCGACACGCACCCGGAACAAATCCGACCGAAACGTACACGCGAACTCCAAACCGCAAAGTACGATGCAAGGCGCGAAAACCACGAGCGAGTCGGACGGAGGACAAGCCGTACGACCGACACGCATACAAAACCGAGCCGAAGCAACACAATACACCGCGACCGACGCGTACGCAGCATAGAAAACTGCACAAACACAGCGTGAACGAAACGGAGAACACCGTACGAGACCAATGCAGGGTCCGACTCGGTCACAAGAACTTTTCCAACATACACAAACAGCACAAAGGAAAAATCACCCAAAAAAGGCCAAACAAGCAATTACCAAGCCAATAAATACTGGGGGGTGGGGACAGAGAACAAAGACACACCCACAACTCCACCTATATAAAGGACACAAATCACTACCATGAGCCTTTGCAAATGCCATTCCACTGCCAGCACCCAAGAGAAAGCAACCACACACCCACAGCTCATCCCTCACACAAGCCACACACCATCAGCACACCAACAAATACCTACCTCACATACACCCAGCAAAACACACACTCACACACCCTCACCTGCACACCAACACACACATCACCCACCATCACCACCCATCACCATGCCCCCCAAGAAGAATCCCAAGTTCCTAGATAGTGAATTGGAAGTCATGGTAGACGAGATCCTCAGGGTGGAGCCACAGCTGTTTGGCACACTGGTCCAAATAACCCCCATGTCGCAGAAAACCAAGATGTGGGAGAGGATCATCAACAGGGTGAACGCCCAATCACCATGTCGGCGCACAAAGACCGACATCCAGAACAGGTGGTATGACGTGCGCAGGAGGGTACGGAAAATGCTGATGAAAGACTACATCAACAGCCAACACACCGGCAGTGGCCCTCCTGCCAAGCCAATATACCTCAGGCCCTGGGAGGAGAAGGTGCGGGCCATCCTTCCGCCAGTGAGCGTATATGGACTAGAGGACATCCCAGAGCCTGGTGAGTACACAACAAATGTACACAATATACTGCCACAAAACACACACATCACTGTCAAGGGGAGAGTCAAACCATGCACTCATAGCAATTACACAGCAACTAGAACAGAATCATCCCAAAATGTGTATGTCAGTCAGATAAACACAACACATGCCATCAAAAAAGTCACATCCAACTGTGCCAACACATGTACAAACACAACTACAACTAGGCAGTGGCACAAATAGAACTAACAAACACATCCAGACATGTAGCCACCACAACAACACCAATACACAGTGAAGACCACTCAAAGGAAGGAATTCTGTGTATGCTGGCCAAGTCAGTGTAGCCAATAGCATCATGGGAGTCGCAGTCACACATATTGCCCCCCACAACTGTCCCATCAACACCACCATGAACCATGCGCACATCACAGGGAGTGGAGAAGGACTCACAAGATGGCTGACACTGGCTACTGCTGTGGGGAGCACAAGGCCCTGCTGGCAACTGTGCACCAACAAACAGCAGGACACCACTGACTGACATCCTGAGAGACAACTTACACTCCCTGCAATGCAAGCACGTTCCATGGTGGGATAACTGGCTGGCTGGCTGGGTGGGAAGGAGGACTTGCAGCACTAACCATAGTCACAAGCACCTCCCCTCACACACACCCCAACACAAACTCCACAGTACCCACCTGGTAGAATGCAATGCCCTCCATCCTAACACAAGATCCCACAAAGAACCACCACCCTGGGTTATGTTGTGTGAAGCACAGGGACACTCTTGGGACTCTTAGCCAAACAACTGCCAGGACAACACTCCCAGCCATCCTGTCAGCACAGCCAGCCCACCCCACAGGGAAGCAGAGTCAAAAGGAAGGAAACATGGGCATGCTGGGAAGGGGGGAGGAGGCAATAGCATGATGGGAGTCGTAGTCACAGCTCTACATCCCCCACCACATGGCCCAGCAAGCTCACACTCATGCATGCACATCCCACAGAGAGTGGAAAGGCCCATCAAAGATGTCTGACACTGTTGCTGTGTCGTGGGGAGCACAAGGGCATGCTGGGTACTGCACACCAACCAACAGCAGGACACCACTGTCAGCCATCTTGCCATTGCTCTCACACCCACACACACTGAACTCCACACAAAAGCAAGTAAGTATGGGAATGCTGGGAAGTGGGGTGGAGGCAATGGCATGATGGGAGTCGTAGTCACAGACATAGCTCACCCCCACAACTGTCCCATCAACACCACCCTGAACCATGCTCACATCACAGGGAGTGGAGAAGGACTCACAAGATGGCTGACACTGGCTACTGCTGTGGGGAACACAAGGCCCTGCTGGCAACTGTGCACCAACAAACAGCAGGACACCACTGACTGACATCCTGAGAGACAACTTACACTCCCTGCAATGCAAGCTCGTTCCATGGTGGGATATCTGGCTAGCTGGGTGGGAAGGAGGACTTGCAGCACTGACCATAGTCACAAGCACCTCCCCTCACACACACCCCAACACAAACTCCACAGTACCCACCTGGTAGAATGCAATGCCCTCCATCCTAACACAAGATCCCACAAAGAACCACCACCCTGGGTTATGTTGTGTGAAGCACAGGGACACTCTTGGGACTCTTAGCCAAACAACTGCCAGGACAACACTCCCAGCCATCCTGTCAGCACAGCCAGCCCACCCCACAGGGAAGCAGAGTCAAAAGGAAGGAAGCATGGGCATGCTGGGAAGGGGGGTGGAGGCAATAGCATGATGGGAGTCGTAGTCACTGATATTGGTCACCCCCACAACTGTCCCATCAACACCACCCTGAACCATGCTCACATCACAGGGAGTGGAGAAGGACTCACAAGTTGGCTGACACTGGCTACTGCTGTGGGGAGCACAAGGCCCTGCTGGCAACTGTGCACCAACAAACAGCAGGACACCACTGACTGACATCCTGAGAGACAACTTACACTCCCTGCAATGCAAGCACGTTCCATGGTGGGATATCTGGCTAGCTGGGTGGGAAGGAGGACTTGCAGCACTGACCATAGTCACAAGCACCTCCCCTCACACACACCCCAACACAAACTCCACAGTACCCACCTGGTAGAATGCAATGCCCTCCATCCTAACACAAGATCCCACAAAGAACCACCACCCTGGGTTATGTTGTGTGAAGCACAGGGACACTCTTGGGACTCTTAGCCAAACAACTGCCAGGACAACACTCCCAGCCATCCTGTCAGCACAGCCAGCCCACCCCACAGGGAAGCAGAGTCAAAAGGAAGGAAGCATGGGCATGCTGGGAAGGGGGGAGGAAACAATAGCATGATGGGAGTCGTAGTCACAGCTCTACATCCCCACCACATGGCCCAGCAAACTCACACTCATGCATGCACATCCCACAGAGAGTGGAAAGGCCCATCAAAGATGTCTGACACTGTTGCTGTGTCGTGGGGAGCACAAGGGCATGCTGGGTACTGCACACCAACCAACAGCAGGACACCACTGTCAGCCATCTTGCCATTGCTCTCACACCCACACACACTGAACTCCACACAAAAGCAAGTAAGTATGGGAATGCTGGGAAGTGGGGTGGAGGCAATGGCATGATGGGAGTCGTAGTCACAGACATAGCTCACCCCCACAACTGTCCCATCAACACCACCCTGAACCATGCTCACATCACAGGGAGTGGAGAAGGACTCACAAGATGGCTGACACTGGCTACTGCTGTGGGGAGCACAAGGCCCTGCTGGCAAATGTGCACCAACAAACAGCAGGACACCACTGACTGACATCCTGAGAGACAACTTACACTCCCTGCAACGCAAGCACGTTCCATGGTGGGATAACTGACTGGCTGGGTGGGTGGGAAGGAGGGCCGGCTGTCAACCAAACACAACCAATGCAGACCATGTTCACACCCCAGAAAATACATAGAAATGCCCAAATAATGCAGGACAATGTGCCACACCAATATCAACCCCTGACTGTGACGACTTAGGACAATGCAATGTACAGGCCCGCACCCAGAGGCACAGTCACAACTGTCATGTGTGTCAACCATTGATGCCTGCAGAAACATGACATACATTGTTTGTGTCTCCCAAAAACAGGTGATGATGGGGACACAGCAGCAGACGCTGAGGAGTCCCAGTCCCAGGCTCAAGAGGATGCCGAGCTCACTGGCGTCGTACAGCCTCTGTCCTCCTCGGACGATGAAGAACAACCTGGCACATCCGGTGCAAGTCAACATGCAGCACCAGCAGGACCACCAGCTGCAGCACCAGCAGGACCACCAGCTGCACCCCCTGCACCCACCCCTCCAACGACTGTCACCACGAATACCATCCCTGCCGACATGGACAGAATAAGGAGCAACACCAGCACAGTGACCCTGGACCAACCTGGGGCCATGGACACCACCACCACCACCAACCCCCAAGGTGGACCAGGGTTATCTGTGCGTGCCACTGCACACACTGCACATGTCAGCAGGGGTGTTGGGAGGGGTGGGAGACAGAGGTCGCTGCTTGCAGACGTTGCTGGTGTGCATGATGACCCACAACTGGTACGCATAGCTGATGCGTACCAGTCCAGCACCGGAGACCTCAGCCAGGTAGTGGGGCTCCTCAGAGACATTAAACAGCAGCAGGCTGCCCATCATGCCCGCTTGGACTCCCACATGTCCCACGTGGAGTCACACATGTCCCGTGTGGACTCACATGACCCGCGTGGAGTCCAAGTGGGATGCACTGCATGATATGACGGCGGTGCACAGGGACATTTTACAATGCCTCCGCCAGATGAACAGCAACCAGTCCACACCTCCCTGTGTGCCAACAACATCTGGTGCCGAACAAACTGCAACTGCCACAGGGAGGGAGGAGGACTCTGGCGGAGAGTCCCCTGCACCGCAGCAGCCTGTACTTGAGGGCCCCCCCAAGAAGAGGGGTCATCCGAGGAGGGAAAAGTGAGAGGCCGATGGCCAAGCGCAACTCCCAGGAAGCCTGAACCTGTTCTGGATGTTCGCCTTTGTGCACAGACTGTTCACCCTGTTGACGGCAACACTACTCCCACACATTGCATGGGGAGTACAAGTTGGACCAATGTGTCAGACAACTGTGGCCCCGATACTGGGGATCCTGTCTACCCGGACTTTCAATTCGCCTAGGAACTTGGGATTGCAAGATTTATGTACAGCACAACCCATCCTATGCACTATTAACACAAATGTATCACAATAAACACACTAATACACCATACTTGCCTCTGTCGTGATTCCAACGTGGGTGCTGTTATGGGGATGATGAACTGCAAAATTACACTGTGTATGCGAACTGCAACAGCAAGGACAACACAGGCATGTGAGTACAGGCAACGTGACACACATGAGGGAGACACACCACCAGGGCTGCACAACACATACACACCTAGGCCATCTGACTCATTGCCTACACTGATGTTGCCAGGGAAGACGGTGCAATGCACAGACACCACACCCATTCCCAGTTGTAGTCAAGTAGCCCACAGGTGCAGTAAGCAAATGGCAGTCAAATGTGTGACCACAGACAACGCACATCACAAAGTGAAGCACAGGTTTATTACACAGTTGCAACATGCCGTAACCACTACAGATGCAAGGTAACCCCACCTGGCAGCGGGCACACAGTCAACAACTGTAGACGGAAGGAAGTCCATGGGTGTGGCGCACATCACCTGTAGGGACACAACAGCTACCAGCCTGGATGTGCAATCACGTCGTCGGTGGACACAGTTGACCAAACGAATCTGAAAGTACCCTGTGAAGGACAGAAATGACACACAGTCAAAAGCAATGGAGTACAGGACAGAACAGCAAAACTCATGCACAATACATGTTACAAGATACCCACCCAGAACCAAGTTAGCATGTCAACACTGTAGGGGAGTACAGCCCACCTGTCACCACACATCGCAACACACATCCAGTCAAGTAGCCCATGGACACACTCCAACAGCACCAGAGCACCACCCACACATCATGCCAACTCACATCATTGACATGACACCTCAGGATACTCACATTCAGCTAAAGAAGTTGGTGATGAGCTGTGTGCGGACATCACCATCACCATCATCATCATCATCGTCACTGGCATCGTGGTCCAGGCCAGGATCCTCCACAGGTGGTGGATGTTGGTCATTGTCATCCTGGATGAGAGGCAACTCCTTCCGCACTGCCAGGTTGTGGAGCATGCAGCAGACGATGATAATCTTGCACACTTTCGCAGGGGCATATGGGAGGGACCCTCCGGTCTTGTCCAGGCAGCGGAAGCGGCTCTTCAGGAGACCAAAGGTCCGCTCAATCACTCTCCTGGTCCGACCATGTGCCTCATTGTAGCGCATCTGGGCAGGTGTCACAGGGTTCCTGAGGGGTGTCAGCAACCACGGCATGTTGGGGTATCCCGAGTCACCTACGGACAGACAAGTGCACATTAGCTGACTTGGAAAAGTGGGCAGAATACTACAGATCAGATCACACACAATGGCACAAAGTCAGTACACACCGACAAGCCAGGCACGCTGGTTCTGCATCTGTGCCATCATCCTGGGGATGCGACTACTCCTCATCACAAAGGCATTGTGTGCTGAACCAGGGAAACGGGCACACACGTGTGTGATGGTCATGTCTGCAAGACACACCACCAGTGCATTGACCGAGTGGTAGTGCTTGCGGTTCCTGTAGGCCTGCTCCTGGGCCTGTGGTGGTACCAAAGCCACATGTGTCCCATCAATGGAGCCAATTACATGCGGCATCCTCCCCAGGGCATAAAAGTCACTCTTCACGTCAGTGAGTCGTCGCAGTCTAGGGAAATAGATGTACCGGTTCAGGAAGAGCAACATTGCCGCCAAAACATCGCGGAGCACACGGCTGAACATGGTCTGTGACATCCCACCAGCAGTCGCCACAGTATGTTGGAAGGTACCAGTGGCAAAGAAGTGTAGGGCTGCCATCACCTTCACCTTGGGGGTCAGCGCTGTAGGATACGGCCGGCCAGGCTGCAAATGTGGGGACAACTGCACTGCCAAATCCTCAATCAGCTGCCTGGTGAAGCGGTACCGTCGGATGCTGTCCCGTTCCACCATCGTTGCCAGGTCTGGGAATGGCCGATGGACAGCAGGAGCCCTGCAGTGCAGAGGAGAAGTAAGCAAGATTGTCAGTCACCCCACATATGCGGCATTGAACACACTCAAGATCCCAACATACATCATTATGAGGCACAACTACATGAAGTGTGCAGTACCGGAAGGACATGTATGGTACATACATGGCCAACATCTGTCAACACGGTCCAACAGGTGGCATCAATTAGTCCCAGGTTGGCCCATTGGATATCATGAGGCCGTGTCACAGTTCCCATCTCCTGCTGCTGTGTCACAATAACCCCCACAGTGACATGTGAGGACAGATGTGCCCCAGGCACCACAGCTCAACGACAGGTACATTCCCAGGGACCCTGTAATGCCACATGGACACTGGCATTACATGGAGTATCATGTATACACCACAGCAAAACAACCATGACCCCCACAGGTAGTGGCCCCACTTGCCACGGCAGGACAGACATGGACGTCTGTGACACACACGCACAACATCAGAGTCCATGCACACACAACGTGGATGTGGAGACTGTCTCCCATTGTGCACATGAAATCAGAGACATTGTAAACACTACATGCACAAAGACTGTGGAGGACCATCACTATTGTGCCACTGGGACACCCTGGCTCAAACATACCGTCCCACATGGGACTCACGGGGTATGTGACATGACATACACATACACCACTGTGAAATGTGACCATGGCACATGCACAGATATGAACAGTTGCACATCACAGTGGTCACGTACACGTAACACCCAGGATCCTGTCCCCATGAACACGTGCACAGCCTGGGGGTGGCTGCCCACAGGTGACACCCACAGGACAACATGTACACCAACATACACACAATAGGAAATGCATCCTTACATGCCTTATGATAAGGTTTGGACAGGCTGTCGTGATGTAGGTGTGCCCCTCACTCCCTGGGAGCTATCTGTGGCTGGCATATGTCCATCTGAGACAGGCATGCTGACATATGCCAGTCACATGTACAGTGATGCGTTGTACCGCAATGGACCGATCGGTGCCTCCGGCCGGCCCATTGCATTCAATGTGTGCGGGTACGCGTCGTACCCCTGTGCGCGTTGAACCGCAATGGACCGATCGGTGCCTCCGGCCGGCCCATTGCATTCAATGTGTCGTGGTACGCGTTGTACCCCTGTGCGCGTTGAACCGCAATGGACCGATCGGTGCCTCCGGCCGGCCCATTGCATTCAATGTGTGCGGGTACGCGTTGTACCCCTGTGCGCGTTGAACCGCAATGGACCGATCGGTGCCTCCGGCCGGCCCATTGCATTCAATGTGTGCGGATACGCGTTGTACCCCTGTGCGCGTTGTACCGCAATGGACCGATCGGTGCCTCCGGCCGGCCCATTGCATTCAATGTGTGGGTACAGCGTTGTACCCTGTGCGCGTTGAACTGCAATGGACCGATCGGTGCCTCCGGCCGGCCCATTGCATTCAATGTGTGCGGGTATGCGTTGTACCCCTGTGCACGTTGTACCGCAATGGACCGATCGGTGCCTCCGGCCGGCCCATGGCATTCAATGTGTGCGAGTGCAGCGTTGTACCCCTGTGCGCGTTGAACTGCAATGGACCGATCGGTGCCTCCGGCCGGCCCATTGCATTCAATGTGTGCGGGTACGCGTTGTACCCCTGTGCGCGTTGAACCGCAATGGACCGATCGGTGCCTCCGGCCGGCCCATTGCATTCAATGTGTGCGTGGTACGCGTCGTACCCCTGTGCGCGTTGTACCGCAATGGACCGATCGGTGCGCACCCATTGACAATGGGCTTGCCTGGCAACGGACGGCGTTTTCGAATTTCGAGCGAGTCGGTTGCTGGAAATTCAGTTGGTCACCCACAACAATGTTGCAAAATCATGTATGCCATGAAGTTGAGGATTTGAAGGATGCTGTGGGCGTGTTTTGGTGCTGCTATTCCATGGATTGGCCAGATTCAGAAGATGCAAACGACTTGGACCTATCACTTTGGACACAAGGGACAGTATCTGCCTCTCCAGCACATATATATTGCTGGCTGTTCCCCTGAGAGCTCACTTGCCTGCACTACATGCTCCAGGACGACATCTGCCACTGCACTGCTGCTGTCTCTGCCCCTCTGGACCCTGCAATGGCACATACTGTGGAGAGAGCCCCAGCCTTCAGCCTTGAAGAGAACCAGGCCCTGCTGGACAGCCTACTTCCACAGTACAGCAAGCTGTATGGGACACCAGGGGAGCAGGTGAGTGTTCTGTGCACTGCCTTTCTGAATGTGCATTTTGTGTGACTAGCAAGGCTGAGAGTCTGAACGCCACTGGCTAGCAGGCTCACTGAGTAGTTGTCACCCCCATAGTGTGTAGTGACTTGCACTGGACAGGTATGGTGCAGTGACAGTGCATTTGAACATGGTTTTACTTCCCATGCAATGATACCATGTAGTGACGTCTGGCAAACTGTCCATGGTCAGCTTTGCACTGCCTGTGTACATCATGTGCCCCTGTGATTGAGACATGTATATGCAACTGTGTCATGCACGGATATGTTGCATGTGTGGTAATGGCCTTTTCACTTTGTCATCCTGACAGGTTAATGCCCATCGGAAGCAGGAAATCTGGAAGGACATCGTCCGGGCTGTCCGGTCCGTGGGGGTCTACAAGCGCCGGATCCGCAACTGCCAGAAGAGGTGGCAGGACCTTCGGGGCTGGACCCGGAGGATTGCACGGGTCCAGCTGAAGCTGTCGCCTCCTCGCAGGAGGGGCGGAACACGGACCCTGACCCCCACATGCTCCAGATCCTGGCGGTGGTGTTTCCAGACCTGGATGGGCAGCTGAAGGCCAGACAGCAGCAAGGAGGGGGTGAGTCAAAGACTGCACTGTGAACTCTGTATTACATGCTTTGTGCCCTCCTCTGGCCTGGTTCAACTGCCACAGTGCAGCAGTCATGTTGTCCAGGAGCCATGTCCCTCTATTGTGCACTGCCCACTGCTCATCTGATACCCAGGTGTGGCCCTTACATTCAGGGAATTGTGTCACTTGGGACTGTGTCCTTGCAGTTTGCTTCACTAAAGGTGGGGGTCAGCATCTGTTTCCCTAACTCTGTTGTGGGCATCATGGGTGGGTCCATTGTTCACACAACGCCTGTGTTCGGACATGTAATCTGCGTGTTGCTTTGATATGCGGTCCACTTGCTGAGCTGAGCCACCACATGTGCCTGGGGTATGTGGCACATGCCCATGCAGCGGGTGGGGACAATGTTTGGGCCCCAGGAGTGTGCAGATTACGTGTGTCACACATACATAGCCAGCTATCCACTGTCCAGGGCACATCCCTCATTCATGTGGAGCAGGACAGTCATGCCTACTCCAGGCCATGCAATGCACTCTGTACTCCCACTCCCGTGTATCAGCTGACACATTGTGCACAGTGATTTGACCCCTCAGGTGTCTGCCTCTGTGTCAGTGTGCTGTGGATTAGTTGCCAGGACTGCTGGGGTGTTTCTTGGTAGGGGCTCAGCATGCCCCTGGAGATGTGACCATAGGAGACGATACTTGTGTGTCACATAGGTGTTTGATCAGCTGCCCGTGCAGACTGGGGTATGCGAATGTGATGTTCAGGCAGCTGTTCCCCATTCACAGCAAATTGTGAGGGGCTCAGGTTCAGAGGGTAGTGTCACAGGTCTCCCATATGTCCAATAGGTGTGACCTGGACAGATGAGGGTTGAGATGATGTGTTGTGTGGGGGATGTACATGTGCACTTGTGCAGCTCCAGGACTTGCATTCCCCATGACCTACTATTGTGACACAGTGCATAGTGTTGTTGTCTGGCTGCCAAGTCATACATCACTGAGACAGTGATGTATGACTTAGCAGTCATGCCTCTGCCATGGCATGTGTCAACTTATTTGTGGTCCTGCAGGGGAGTGACATGTGCTACATGCACACCATAGTGGCGCTGGCTATCAGGACATGGGTGCATCATGGTGTCTGTCGCTGGTATGCATCACATGCATTTCCTATTTGACTCTGGGCATCCCTTTCATCCGGAAACCTGTACTGACTCAGTGGCAAGAGCTGTGATGTGTCCACACCGTGTCCTCTGCACTGTCCAACTACTGTGTACTTGGTGCATGTGTCCACACTGGGGTGTTGCAATCCAACAGACACCAGACAGATGGGTGCAAGGCCATGTGGGATGTGAGTGCCATGCTTGGCATCAGACTGACAATTGGCTTCTCCTGTTCAGTTAGGGCACTTTTAGCAATGTACAACTAATGATGCCAGGGCTTGCTCTGTGATGTGCTGTGCTCACAGTGGTGTGTGCGTTTGGTGCAGGTGACTGATGTCTGTCTGTTTCCCCATTGTTTGCAGATACATCCACGGCCACGGAAGGGGACAGCTCCACGGACCAGGAGGAGCCAGAGAGCCAGACTGGGTCAGCAGCCGAGGAGTGGTCGGAGGGACCCAGTGGCACGGAGGGCGAGGGAGCCACACCGAGGAGTCCTCAGCACCATCCACCTCAGCTGAGGACCAGAGCAACTCGGAGGATGACTCCCTTGTGGAGGCGGGTGTCAGCAGCCACCACACCCCAGCTAGTGTTGCTGTCCCCGCCACCACCAGCACCACCACCGCCCTCCCATCGGCTCCCATTCCCAAGGTCCGTGGAGGCTCCCATGTTCGGGAGCGTGTCTCCTTTGGCCCAGGCACCGCACCCCCTGCCCCTGTGTCCCCTGCTGCCCTGAGTGAGGAGTCTGTGTACCTCCTTCGCCAGCTCCATGTAGGGCAGACAGCCATGCTGAGTGTCCTCCATGCGCACACCGCACTGTTGACTCAGCTGGTGTCGTTCATGGAGGGCATCTCATCGGGCATGTCTGACCTACAGAGGGGCAACAGGTCCATGGACTCCTCCCTGATGGCAGCAGTGTCCCTCCTCAGACAGTCCCTCACCCCTCCTGCCTCTGCTCCATCCACACTCCCCAGCACCTTGCCCGTCCCAAGCACACACACACCGGCACAGGCACACACCAGCACACACACATCCAGCACACAGACACACACGCCACAAACTAAACGCACACGCACGCACAGTCAGGGGACTGAAACCAGACTCACAGGGGATGGGGCCCTGGTACACACACACGCATCCACGGGCACTGCACAGTCCTCAGTTGCCTCTCCCTCCAAAGCACCCTCCCTTGCCTCACCTGCAACCCCAAAGACCCAGCGCCTCTTCCTCAGTGACCTCGGCCTCTTCCCCTCCGATCCAGCTGCCCCAGCATCCAGGGGGAAGAGGAAGCCCCCACACGGAGCAGAGTGCCCCTCGCCCCCGGACACCCTCTCCCAGGCGCAGACAGACTGAGGCCCCCACCCGCAAGTCCCCCCGGAGTGCTAAGAGCAAGACCCCGCCGCCGCCCTGCAGCTCAAGCACCAGGTCTCATTCCTCCATCCCTCAGGTCCCCACTCCACAGGTGCCCCCACCACACCCTGCCCCAGGTTCCCCCACCCACAGATATACCATCCCCAAGAGGCTCCAGACTTCTCCCCCTGCCACTTGCTCTCCCGGCACCACACCCCCGCTGCGCTTGTCTGTGCCACTGATGTGGTGAGGGTGTCCTCCCCCTCTGTCCAGCCCACCTTGCCTGTTCCCCATTCTCCTCCCCTGGTGGTAGGCACTGCAGTGGAGTCCACTACCACCCTGTCTGACTTGGGCACTGCAGTGGCGGACCTGTCCACTCCATCTGCAGGGTCCACTGCAGTCGTGCCGGCACCCACAACATCTGAGCCATGCCCCCAGTTGTGCCGGCACACACCATGTCAGACACCTCCACTGCAGTTGTCAGTGGCTCTCCAGCACCCACCACCCCTTCCCTGCTTCCTCCTGGTGAGCCCTGATCCTGTCCCTGCGGTGCCTGGCCTACTCCCCCGGTTGCCCCTCCTAGTGGATTGTCCCTGGTTTTGTGCAGGCATGTGTAGGGTGGCATCTGCCACTGTCACCCACTTGTGACTTTGTTGATGGACTGGCCATTGGCCTTTGTTTATGTTCTACCGGACTTCTACTTTTAATGCCACATATGCTGAATAAAGCAACTTTCTGTTCTCTAGTGCTTTTGCTTCTGATGTACATGATGTTGATGATGCTAACAATGCCCTTGCTGCAGTGATGGTGATATTTGGTCTCATGATAATGAAGTGTTACTGTGCAGGAACCCATGTGGTCCAGGGGAATGTGTCCTATCCTGTGGTGTATCCATGTCATCCATAGCAGCATCTGAGGGTGTCATGTGTTCAGTATTTGGCAATGAGATTTCCTACTTAGATTGGCAACTTCACATCTGTGGCTTCCACCCCTGCACATCTGTTGTGCCTGCCATTGTTCTATTCGTCTACTTCCCTGACCGTGTGGCCATCTCCAGTGAACATGCAGGTTTGGGCATCAATGGGGAAGGACTCATCTGTGTTGTCAGTGCAACATTGCTATACAAGTGTGTTGGATCTGTGCTGATGATTCCGTTGGCACTTCCATGACCAGGCTGATGGGACGGGAGCCCTCATTTGGTGCTAATTGTTCATTGTGTGTCCCATTGCTGCCATGGTATGGTATCTGTTCGCCTCACATCTGCAGTCTCCACAGGGTATCTGCATGTGTGTGCCCATTGGTGCAAATATGTGGGTCTGCTTTCGGATGGTCACTTCTGTCATTGTGTCATTGATGATTGTTGACGGTGTCAGCCCCCATGGGTGTTGTTTGTCTGCACATGGCCAAAGTTATGTCTTATTTGCACTGCAGGATTTGGCTCCCCCAATTTATGTTGCAATGGGACACATACACTACTTTGCCACTGATGTGTTTGTTGTTCTGTGACCAGGAATCATCCATGCAGTTTGGCAGTTGCACCTCTTACTTTGTCAACACTTACCTTTTGGTCACTGTGATGATGGGGGTTTGGACCCCATTGCCACAATGTTCAAAATGTGCTGCAGCTATGGACCCCACACTTGCCTTTTGGTCACTGTGATGATGGGGTTTGGACCCCATTGCCACAATGTTCAAAATGTGCTGCAGCTATGGAACCCACACTTACCTTTTGGTCACTGTGATGATGGGGGTTTGGACCCCATTGCCACAATGTTCAAAATGTGCTGCAGCTATGGACCCCACACTTGCCTTTTGGTCACTGTGATGATGGGGGTTTGGACCCCATTGCCACAATGTTCAAAATGTGCTGCAGCTATGGACCCCACACTTGCCTTTTGGTCACTGTGATGATGGGGGTTTGGACCCCATTGCCACAATGTTCAAAATGTGCTGCAGCTATGGACCCCACACTTGCCTTTTGGTCACTGTGATGATGGGGGTTTGGACCCCATTGCCACAATGTTCAAAATGTGCTGCAGCTATGGACCCCACACTTGCCTTTTGGTCACTGTGATGATGGGGTTTGGACCCCATTGCCACAATGGTCATGGCCTGCTTGCGTTGTGTGTGCCACACACATATTTGTGTGGCACATGTGCTAGGGGGTCACATTGTATGTTAGAAGTCATGTTCGGTGTTGTAGGCATTTGACACAGTCTACACACGCTTGTCATGGTGTTGGGGGATGTCTTCTTCTTGCATTCCCTAGGTTGTGGTGTGCTGGTTGTGTCATGCATTGTCCATCCTATGGGTGGGGGTGGTAGTGGTGGTAGGCATCCAGCCCCCCCTGGGTGAGGGTGGTAGTAGTGGTAGGCATCCAGCCCCCCCTGGGTGAGGGTGGTACTAGTGGTAGGCATCCAGCCCCCTGGGTGAGGGTGGTAGTAGTGGTGGGCATCCTGCCCCCTGGCTAAGGGTGGTAGCAGTGGTAGGCATCCTGCCCCCCTGGGTGAGGGTGGTAGTAGTGGTGGGCATCCTGCCCCCCTGGGTGAGGGTGGTACTAGTGGTAGGCATCCAGCCCCCTGGGTGAGGGTGGTAGTAGTGGTAGGCATCCTGCCCCCCTGGCTAAGGGTGGTAGTAGTGGTAGGCATCCTGCCCCCCTGGGTGAGGGTGGTAGTAGTGGTAGGCATCCTGCCCCCCTGGGTGAGGGTGGTAGTAGTGGTAGGCATCCTGCCCCCCTGGGTGAGGGTGGTACTAGTGGTAGGCATCCAGCCCCCCTGGGTGAGGGTGGTAGTAGTGGTAGGCATCCAGCCCCCTGGGTGAGGGTGGTAGTAGTGGTGGGCATCCTGCCCCCCTGGCTAAGGGTGGTAGTAGTGGCAGGCATCCTGCCCCCTGGCTAAGGGTGGTAGTAGTGGTAGGCATCCTGGCCCCCTGGGTGAGGGTGGTAGTAGTGGTGGGCATCCTGCCCCCTGGCTAAGGGTGGTAGTAGTGGTAGGCATCCTGCCCCCTGGGTGAGGGTGGTAGTAGTGGTAGGCATCCTGCCCCCTGGGTGAGGGTGGTACTAGTGGTAGGCATCCAGCCCCCCTGGGTGAGGGTGGTAGTAGTGGTAGGCATCCAGCCCCCCCTGGCTAAGGGTGGTGGTAGGCATCCTGAACCCCCTGGATGAGGGTGGTAGTTGTGGTAGGCATCCTACCCCCCTGGGTGAGGGTGGTAGTAGTGGTAGGCATCCTGCCCCCCTGGCTAAGGGTGGTAGTAGTGGTGGGCATCCAGCCCCCTGGCTAAGGGTGGTGGTGAGGCATCCTGCCCCCTGGGTGAGGGTGGTAGTAGTGGTAGGCATCCTGCCCCCCTGGGTGAGGGTGGTAGTAGTGGTAGGCATCCTGCCCCCTGGGTGAGGGTGGTAGTAGTGGTAGGCATCCTGCCCCCTGGGTGAGGGTGGTAGTAGTGGTAGGCATCCTGCCCCCTGGCTAAGGGTGGTAGTAGTGGTAGGCATCCTGCCCCCCTGGCTGAGGGTGGTAGTAGTGGTAGGCATCCTGCCCCCCTGGGTGAGGGTGGTAGTAGTGGTAGGCATCCTGCCCCCTGGGTGAGGGTGGTACTAGTGGTGGGCATCCAGCCCCCCTGGCTAAGGGTGGTGGTAGGCATCCTGCCCCCTGGGTGAGGGTGGTAGTTGTGGTAGGCATCCTGCCCCCTGGGTGAGGGTGGTAGTAGTGGTAGGCATCCTGCCCCCTGGCTAAGGGTGGTAGTAGTGGTAGGCATCCAGCCCCCCTGGCTAAGGGTGGTGGTAGTGGGCATCCTGCCCCCTGGGTGAGGGTGGTAGTAGTGGTAGGCATCCTACCCCCTGGGTGAGGGTGGTAGTAGTGGTAGGCATCCTGCCCCCCTGGCTGAGGGTGGTAGTAGTGGTAGGCATCCTGCCCCCTGGGTGAGGGTGGTAGTAGTGGTAGGCATCCTGCCCCCTGGGTGAGGGTGGTACTAGTGGTAGGCATCCAGCCCCCTGGGTAAGGGTGGTAGTGGTGGTAGGCATCATGTCCCCCTGGGTAGGGGTGGTGGTGCGCATTCAGGCCCCTGTGTGCATATGTGGCATTGGTGATGGGCATCCCGCCCCTATGGTGCTGCTGTTGCTGGTGTAAGTATATTCTGCATCCCTGTGTGTGTGTGTGATGTGTCGTGTACGTGTTGTATGTGTTTTGTGGTTGGTGTCTGGCTTACCTTCTGCGCCGTACGCGTCCGTGCCTGTTCCGGTAGTATATGTAGAATATTGGTATGATCGGGACGAAGGGATTCATGGTTGGTTCGTGTCGTTCGTCCTTCTCGTTGCTCGCGTCGTCCTCGTCGCTCGCCTCGTCCTCGTCGCTTTGCCTCGTCCTCGTCGCTCGCGTCGTCCTCGTCGCTGCCGTGTTCGTCTCGGAGCCGTGGATCGTGTTGTGGCGCGAATCGGAGCTTATGTGCGCCTCTCCCGGATGCTTTGACGTGCCGTGCGTAGCGACGGGTTCGGCGCGTACGGAAAGCGCATCGTACTTGTCCGGCCGGACGGGGATGCATTTTTCCTTCCGTGCGACTCGATTCGGCGTTTCCGGATTCGCCTCGGTCGGAGAACAGGACCTGGTTTGGATGAGTACGGCTCGGCCGGATTCTTTGCTGTTGTGTGCATCGTACTTGCTGGTTCGGTGTGCTGTACGGATCGGTCGGGAAACAGGCTTACGCATGGCTTTTTTCCTGACCGAATGGTATTGGGTGCGCCTCCGACCGAGATCGGAATCGGCCCCACAGTGTTTACAGAGCACGTAAATATAGAGGAAGGACAATGCCAGATTGTCAAAACTTCAAAGGAAATGCAAATGAAAAGAGGACTAATCAAGTCTCATGCGAGTGCCATCTTGGAAAAGTAAAATGCACATAATACCCAGTACATTGATTTAAGCCAGCAGTGACAGGTAATGCATTTACAAATTTCAACGATCCTCTCAATACCATATATGATATGTCGTATGCGCACTACAATTCATGTACATTTTATAGACTTCTCGCTGCGCTCATGGCCAAAGCTGGTGCATAAACTTCATCAGAAAGTCCTTGCTATCAAATTCATGACCACTAGTGGGTTGCACCATATGCATTAACATTGATTAGTGTGCCTTGGCACATGCATTGTCCAAATGGCATAGTGCAGCTAGCGCGCCAAAGTCCAATCAAATAAATTTGCCCTTTTAACATTTCCTTATATTACACGTGGAATCCCCCAGTGGGTGTATAGACATAATAGTCATAAAATGCTCCAAAATAATACTGGTCTTTGGAAGAAATAAGAAAAAGTGAATTAAAATCCTTATCTGTGACACAGAGGGCAGCATATGAACGAATCCATTGAAGAAAAGGGTAGGGAACCCGGGAGGTCCCAGGTTGAATCCAAGGGCCCCTTCCTTTCCTCCTGCAAGAGTAAAAACATTGTATGTCAGAGACCTGTGCCAGATCAGGCTGTAGACACTTACATAAAATTAGAAAAAATCATAGAATGGTATACGAACCCTATAAAAGCCCTGTAGGATTGCAACTATATACAACTTTTGACCATAACATAGGGAAGCGGAGAATCATCAGAACAAAGATTAAACATTTTGTAGGTGTATCGCAATTTCCTCATCGCTATTATGTCCTCCAGGGTAACGGGTTCCTAGATTGATGATATATCTAGACTCCCATTGTCTCAAGATGAGTTCCCTGTTGCCACCCCGTTTGCTCATGTTGACCTGTTCTATTGCAAAATACTTGAGTTTAGAACTGTCAGAGTAGTGATGTTGCTCAAAATGTCTGGCTATGGGGTAGTGATGATCATGATTGTGTATAGCCCTCATGTGCTCCATGACACGCTTTTTTGCCATGTGTGTGGTACTACCCACATACCAAAGATTACATGGACATTCCAGGATGTAAAAAACATGTAGTTTACCCGTAGGTTGTTTAATGCATCTCTGAAATAACATACCATAGCAATATCAGCATTGCTGTATTTAAAACTGAATCGATTTTTAAATTGATCATAAAGTTGGACGTTGGTTTCTAAGTTTCGATACCCAGTCCACTCGCAGGTTGTTAAATGAATTTTTTTAAACAATATGAACTTAAAACTCAGGAGTTCTTTTTGCACATATGTTTTCCTCTACAATTGGCAGCTTCTATGCTGCCTAGTTTGGAGATAAAATATCAATTACTGCGTAAAACTAGCAGTTTCTTGTCAGCTGAGGCCATGGCAGTACCTCAATTTGTGAAATGTTCTCTGAACATAATTTGAGGCTCTCTAAACCATCAGGGCTCACATGCCATCATTCTTCTATGTATCTACAGGGCGAGTTTGCTGTACTCCCTTAGCCCACATGGTCTATATGAAGATACCTTGACCAACCTAAACTTTTAAGTGTTCATAACATTAAGTGGCACTTCTGTTTTACTTCCAGCCTGGAGTTTCAGTATTTATTTCTGCGTTAGCTTCCTTGAAGTTCTAAATAATTAGAGATTCGGCTGGTTCTACAAACATCTTGTTTGACCAGACATAAGTAAGTTTTTCTGAATGTATATTAGACCCTGGGTGAGGTGTTTTGTCCTTTACCTTCTTTTTCACAAAGGTCCTATCATAGACCCTTTTCTTTTCTTTTTCACGGGTGTGTTTTCATTTCTTCAAGTTTTGCATTGAATGCTAGACTAACAATGATCTGTTATGTCTGTACAGGGGTCAATTATTAACTTTTTATTCATCGTCCTGAAGATGGTCTAACGGACTTTTATGCCACAGAAACCAAAACGTCCACCAGCTCATCTATTTCCACAGTTATTCAGTTTCCTTGAGAACTGTTTTCTGTTGCTTCAGATTCGTTTTTCATTATAATAGTACTTTGGAATCGATGTTTGCATACTTGACCCTGAGGTCATAACTTTTATACAACATTGATTTACCTCGGTCTTTGAATGTAGTTATATTACCTTGTACCCTTTTCATTTGCTTTAATTAAATAATCTGCTTTGTTGAAATATGCACACCCGTGTCTAAATTGTTCTTTGGTTGATTTATCATGATACAAATAAGCCAACTTGATTTCTGATTGTTCATTAGTCAGTCACCATCGTTGGGCTTGACAATAGATTCATTCAAGCTATTACTGTTTATTTAGTTTTTCTAAAACAAATCCCTTGTAGGCATCCTTACCTATCAACATTTGAGAGAGGCAGCCTTTCAATAGTGAAAAACAAATTCAAGAGCTTTTCACTACCAGGACATGTAAAACTCAAACATACATGTCCTACATTTTAAATACATTGCACCCTACACTCCGGGTTGTCCAGGGCCTATCCTAGGGTTGACTTATATGTAGTAAAAAGAAAGGGTTGGGCCTGGCAAAAGGTTTAAAACTGCACACACACACAGACTGCAATGGCAGGTTTGAGACATGTTTAAAGTGCTACTTAAGTGGGTAGTACAATCATCCCTGCAGGCCTACTAGTAGAATTTAATTTACAGGCCCTGGTCACTGGTAGTACCACTTTAGTAGGGACTTACAAGTAAATTAAATATTCCAATTGGGTATATGCCAATCTAACATGTTTTAAGGAGAGCGCACTTTAGCACTGGTTAGCGGTGGTAAAGTGAGTCATAAGGCCAGCAAAAATGAAGTCAGCAAAAACTGGAGGTCTGAAGACAACAAGTTAGGAGAAAACCACGCCACGGATGCCTTGTCTAGCAGCACCAATTCTATCTCCTTTGAGATTACTCCTACAGCGAATGCTAAGAAGTCATCACTGGTCATATTTTTAAGATCCCTGTGTGTTGTTCCAACAGCCGTTATTTTGCTAGAATGGGTGAAAGAGTGGTTTCCTGACCTGGTCTCCTTCGGGCTCTGATGGGCACAAACAGGTTCCCTCTTAGGCCAATCTTCGCCCCGGCCGCCGCCCGGGATCAACCCAAGCTGCGGCATTCACAGGTGCGCTAAATAGCATGAGTTCCCCACCCCTCCTGACAGCACAGAAGTCAGGGCTCAGAAGTCCAGCAACTTTTGCAGTCCTTGGAATCAAACTCCTCTGCTATTTCTATTAAAGTCACACTATCTACAACTAATATTTCAGAATAATGAAAATATTACTTAAATGTTCAAATCAGATTCCACCAAAGTAGGATAAAGAACAAAAATAATAAATCTGACAAGGAGTCAATAATATCCTAAAAATATGACTCTTGTGCCAAACTGAAGGCACCCCTATGTGCCTTAAAAACAGTAAAACAAGTAATCTAAAAAAACACATTTGTGCTATGCAATAACTCAATCAATTCAGAATTCACTTAGACTCATATCAAAGATTTGTAGTTGAATTAATCTAAAGCTCCAATCCCTAACATAATATTTAAATTGTCAAGCTAGAAAGTATGAAATCCATCAATGAAGGAGCCATTCCATACGAGCCTTCATTCAAGGGTCCATAATTCCAGTGTGTGTTTCAAAATTATCGCATAAAGGCTTCTAACCTCCAAACAAATATGAGATATGAATAAATATGTCTGGCCTTTACTTCCAGCTGACAGATAATTAATATGAAAGATTCTTTATTCAGAGACAACTAAAAGAGGCAAGACAAAATCTTAATCACAAACCAAGAACACTTGGTGGCACCCACAACTGAATAAAAGTTCAAATTCCTATGCACAGCATAGACAGTAAGATTTGCTCTAAACCTAATATGTAAGAGATCAAAGGTCAGAAAATAGATTAAAAGTATGTTCCATTTTGAGTCTAATCTTGATCAAAAATCTTAGAAATGGCAAAATCACACAGGTGGCAAATAGATTAGCTAAGAATATCTAGCCATATTGATACCAGCATAATCTTACTGTGTCTCCCATCCCATCATCTCAGCTCTAATCACAGTGACCAATTATGAGCAACTAATTTAACTATGGTACCAATATCCCTTCGGTTGACTTTCTAGGGATACAAAGATGCATAAAGATTTGAACACTAACTCTCAAAGTAATTATGTATGAGTATTTGCTTGAACTTCTTCAGGAATTTGGCTACTCCCTTAATTGCACATGTGTGAGTCAAATACACTGCACTTCAAAACAGCGAATAAACACATTGATGGACATTGCACATCTGCACATCTTTACTTGTATCTTAAGCTTAGTCTTGCTGCGAAGGTTTCACTAATCCCTTAATTCTGCATGTATGCATCAAAGACACTGCAGTACATCAGTGTATATATATATATATATATATTCACTGAAAAAACACTGATGACATCTCAAATGACATCACTGACATCATCCATGTGATTATTTCATGCATCTTCTCACACCCTAATATAACTTTTGATACACCCACTCTAAATTACAGACTGCCATTCGCAAAACCATACACACTCCAATACCAATAACTACATACCCACTCACTGATTCTTAGGTCTACACACACACACACACATCTACTCACTCACCCGTCCAGTCACTCATACTTACAGTCACTCAGTACAGGACTATCATATGCACTCATACACCTATATAAACACTCACACACCGCCACTCATCCATAGAGGTACTCACACACCTAGTCAGTCATGCAAAAAATTAATCACACACCCATTTACTCACCTATACAGTTATACACACACCAGCTCACTTACTCATACAAATACTAGCACATTCTTACGCTCTTATACAATAACTGATACAAGCACACACACATCCATACAGCCACTCTCACAATCACACACTCTCACTTATAGCCATTTCAAAAACTCTAACACACATATAAACTGCCTTTTACATATGTAGTTACTCGCACATGTACCACTGAGATATACATTCACTCACTAACACACCCATACACACACTCACCCACCCAAGCAGTTCATCACAGATGCACTCTTGAAATCATGCACCCAGTGAATCACCCACTCACACATCTATGTACAGAGTCACACACACCCCACCCACACAAACACTCAGGCAGCCATACAGATACTCAGAGAACCAATCAATAACCCATATAGACACTCATGTAGCTATTCGCAAATCCATGCATCCACTTACACACCAACAAACAGACGGATACAGACATTCACACAGTTTAGTCACTAACCCATGCATTCAGTAAGATACGTTTAATCACTCACTTGTAGAGTCAGTCACTCACGTACTAAATCATCCATTCAGACACTTATACACCCACTCATTCTTCAATACGCCTTTCCCTATATATATTAAACATATTTAAACTTTACAGAAACACAGTCACTGGATGATGTCATCAGTGATGTCATCAGTGATGTCATTTGAGATGTCATCAGTGATGTCATCAGTGATGTCACTGACCATGTCATGAGTGATGTAATATGTGACGTCATCAGCAATGCATTGCGGGGCGCGAGTTATAGTTAGCTGAACTAACTATA
Organism: Calotriton arnoldi; assembly: GCA_963921515.1. Lineage (NCBI taxonomy): Eukaryota > Metazoa > Chordata > Amphibia > Caudata > Salamandridae > Calotriton > Calotriton arnoldi. The sequence goes on along the minus strand of CAWUFW010010249.1, from coordinate 510,040 downwards.
ACGGGGGAATTTCTATGGTTTTGTGCGAGTGAAATGTCCAACTAACTATAACTGTCCCTAAAACCTATGGTTTTTCAGTGAATTTCAAAGGTTTTTAAATGCAAATTTCTAACTATAACGTGTCTGAAACCTATGGTTTTTTCAGTGAATTTCAAAGGTTTTTAAATGCTAATTTCTAACTATAACGTGCCTGAAACCTATGGTTTTTTTCAGTGAATTTCAAAGGTTTTTAAATGCTAATTCCTAACTATAACATGTCTGAAACCTATGGTTTTTTTCAGTGAATTTCCAAGGTTTTGTAAATGACAATTTTAAAATGTATTAATTGTTATATTTATTTTTTGATACTGATTTTCTACATTTTTTAAACTATTTATTTTTTAAATTACATTGTAATTACATTATACATTACATTACAAAATATACTTTCTCAGAATGAATTACTTTAGTTTAAATTCTTTGCAAATAGGCAATAGACTTTTAAGTACAGTAGTTACAGTTGTTGCAATAGGCAACACAATTTCAAACACAATGCAACATTGAGCTCAATGTGAATTTCAAGTTAAATGCAATTAGTTACTTTATGGATTACTTTTCTAACCACAGGACTGGATCCTAGATTCAGTCCTGGGACATCTCCTGTAAACAGTTGAGTAAAGCGTTTTGGTTACAGTACTGACTTTTAAGGAATATTATTGTATTTTAAAAGTTGACACTTAGAAACTTTTTCACATAGAATCACCAATGTTATCCTATGGCTGGAAATTCACTTAGCAGGTAAGTAGTGTTATCGTTACTTTTTCTTACTCAGTGGTGGATCCTGGATCCAGCACTGGTGCATCTCCTGTAAACAGTTGAAAGAATGCGTTTAAGTCATACAAGCGATTTTTAAGGAATATTTGTAGTTTGTGAAAATTGACACTTTGAAACTTTTCTGCTGAAAACCAGACAATGGATTCCTATGGAAGGAAATACAAGTTACTGGTAAGTACGGTTAGAATTACTTTTCAGGGTCAGTGCTGGGCTAAAGATGCAGCACTGGGTTCTCTCCTGATAACAGGTGAGTAAATCGGAATTCGTAGTTCGGCTGATTTTAGAGGAATATTATAAAGTTCCAAAACTCCACACAGATGAATTTCCAAGTGAAACCAGTCAATGTTAGCCTATGGAAGGAAATTCAAGTTCCTGGTAAGTACGGTTAAAATTACTTTTCAGGATCAGTACTGGGCTAAAGATGCAGCACTGGGTTCTCTCCTGATAACAGGTGAGTAAATCGGAATTCGTAGTTCGGCTGATTTTAGAGGAATATTATAAAGTTCCAAAACTCCACACTTAGAAGAATTTCCAAGTGAAACCAGTCAATGTTAGCCTATGGAAGGAAATTCAAGTTACTGGTAAGTACGGTTAGAATTACTTTTCAAGGTCAGTGCTGGGCTAAAAGATGCAGCACTGGGTTCTCTCCTGATGACAGGTGAGTAAATCGGAATTCGTAGTTCGGCTGATTTTAGATGAATATTATAAAGTTAGAAAACTCCACACTTAGAAGAATTTCCAAGTGAAACCAGTCAATGTTAGCCTATGGAAGGAAATTCAAGTTCCTGGTAAGTACAGTTAAAATTACTTTTCAGGATCAGTACTGGGCTAAAGATGCAGCACTGGGTTCTCTCCTGATGACAGGTGAGTAAATCGGAATTCGTAGTTCGGCTGATTTTAGAGGAATATTATAAAGTTCCAAAACTCCACACTTAGAAGAATTTCCAAGTGAAACCAGTCAATGTTAGCCTATGGAAGGAAATTCAAGTTACTGGTAAGTACGGTTAGAATTACTTTTCAAGGTCAGTGCTGGGCTAAAAGATGCAGCACTGGGTTCTCTCCTGATGACAGGTGAGTAAATCGGAATTCGTAGTTCGGCTGATTTTAGAGGAATATTATAAAGTTCCAAAACTCCACACTTAGAAGAATTTCCAAGTGAAACCAGTCAATGTTACCCTATGGAAGGAAATTCAAGTTACTGGTAAGTACGGTTAAAATTACTTTTCAGGATCAGTACTGGGCTCAAAGATGCTTCACTGGGTTCTCTCCTGATAACAGGTGAGTAAATCGGAATTCGTAGTTCGGCTGATTTTAGAGGAATATTATAAAGTTCCAAAACTCCACACTTAGAAGAATTTCCAAGTGAAACCAGTCAATGTTAGACTATGGAAGGAAATTCAAGTTACTGGTAAGTATGGTTAGAATTACTTTTCAAGGTCAGTGCTGGGCTAAAAGATGCAGCACTGGGTTCTCTCCTGATGACAGGTGAGTAAATCGGAATTCGTAGTTCGGCTGATTTTAGAGGAATATTATAAAGTTAGAAAACTCCACACTTAGAAGAATTTCCAAGTGAAACCAGTCAATGTTAGCCTATGGAAGGAAATTCAAGTTGCTGGTAAGTACGGTTAAAATTACTTTTCACGATCAGTACTGAGCTGAAAGATGCAGCACTGAGGTCTCTCCTGATAACAGGTGAGTAAATCGGAATCCGTATTCCGGCTGATTTTAGAGGAATATTTGCACAATGGTGAAGGGAGGGGGCGGGGCCTGAGGTGACATCTGTGCAAGCGCGCCCGTGGCACGTTTTAAGTTGGGGATTAAGTCCCCTTGAATTATGAGGGTCCCTGAGGGCCAACTAGCCCACCAGGAACCTCCAGTATGCGCCAGGGGGCTGCGTTGCAGAGACATGTACAGAGGCCACACCCCTTTTTACACCTCTCTGCAACGCAGCTCTGTGGCGCTTTCTGGACGTACCTGTTGGGCTAGTTGGCCCCCAGGGACCCCCAGTATTCAAGGGGAAATCGGTTCCCCATCTGCAAACGCGCCAGGGGACGCGTTTGCAGACTGCTGCAGGGGTGGGGCGGGGCTTACGGCACGATGCCGGTCTTTTTTTTTTTTTGTATGGGAGGGGGGCTGCGTGGCCCCCCTTCCCTTGGCCTCTTTTGGCCCCGGGGACCCCAGGGCATGAGGATTTTCATTTTTTTTAAAAATGATAATAAAACGGGAAGGGGGCCGCGTAGCCCCCCTTCCCTGGGCCTATATTGACCCCGGGGACCCCATCCCCCGGGGCATGCCCTCTTTTTTTTAAATATTTGGAGGGGGGTTGCGTGGCCCCCCTCCTCAGGCCATTTAAGGCCCCGGGGACCCCATCCCCCGGGGCCGGCCTTTCATTTTTTTTTATTTTTTTTTGGGGAGGGGGCCGCGTGGCCCCCCTCCCAGGCCACTACTTGCCCCGGGGACCCCATCCCCCAGGGCTGGCCCTCTCCATTGGGGACTGTGGGGGGTCCCCAATCCCCCACAGTCCCGCCGGCTCCCGCGTCCCTTGGGAGCCGGCATTGCTTTTCCACATGGGGAGCTGCTAAGATGCAGCTCCCCATGTGGAAAAGCAATGTGCTTTGGATATTGGAAGAGAGGCAGGTTTCCCTGCTCTCTTCCAATATCCAAAGCAGTTTGCTATGACAGGACGGGAGCCGCGAGGCTCCCGTCCTGTCATAGCAAACTACAGTGTCCCGAGGGTAGGCACCCGGGACACTGCAGGAGCTGGCCCTGGGGGTGGCGGTCCCCAGGGCCATCAAGAGCTCCAGGAGGGCCCCCTCCCTTGAATTGCACAGCCCCGGGGAGGTGGTGGTCCCCGGGGCTCTGGGTCCGTAACGGACCCCCACATTTATTTTCTATGTGCCCCGGGGAGGTGGTGGTCCCGGGCGTGTGGGGGCTGGAGCCCCCACACGTTATTTAAAATATAAAACGAAGCCCCGGGGGGTGGCGGTCCCCGGGGCTGCGGGAGGGCAGCAGAGCCCTCCCGCACCATTTTTTTTTATTAAGCCCCGGGGGGTGGCGGTCCCCGGGGCTGCGGGAGGGCAGCAGAGCCCTCCCGCACCATTTTTTTTATTAAGCCCCGGGGGTGGCGGTCCCCAGGGCTTGGGGGCCTTAGAGGCCCCCATATAAACAATAAACCCACCCCCGCATGCCCCGGGACTTGTGCCACCCGGGGGCAAATTTGCATCAAAGCGCGGGAGACCGCGCTCGATTTTTTACCGGCAGGATCCGTGCACCCTGAGCGCATCCTGCCGATTTTTTTTTTTAATGCTTTTTTTCTGCCCAGGGAGTCCTTGTGGGACCCCTGAGCAGACCTAGGAAGTATGGGTGTTTCTACCCTGCCCCTTTTTGTGCTTTGCGCACTTGTTTCTGTCCCTCGGTTCTACTGAGGGACAAAATGGCTGCCAACACTTCCTGATTTGGAGTGTTGACAGCCAATTAGCATGCAGCTCGTGATCGGGAGGGTGCGCGAATCCGACGTGGCCATAGATATATATGTGATTTTCATTTTGATTTTCTCAGGAACTACTGAACAGATTTACACCATTTAACAAAAGGGTTCTTTCTGAACCAAGAACTACCTCTTTGCCAAATTTGGTGTAATTCCGTTCAGCAGTTCGAGGCTGTAACCGTGTCTAAAGTTTCCTATGGAAAAATGAATGGGGAAAACACGTTTTGGGACCCCCTTTTTCCTCGGCCCCGGCTTGACGAATCACCCCGAGACTTTCAGGGTAGGAGCGGACCGGAGCGGGCCATAAAGTTTGAAAATTTCGCGAAGATACGTCAACCGGCAAGAGAGTTATTTCAAATAGAATGTCGCGGATTTCCTATGGAAAATAGGTCCTAACTATAACTATCTACTGGCGACCGCATATATATATATGCGTGGTGCAGAGTAATCCGTGAAATGGCAAAGTATTTAAACTTAAGGACACAAAATAGGAAATAGGTGTTTTTTTAAAGAAATGTGTCCTTTATACACAAATTTTTACAGCACATAGTGGTAGGTGATAGGTTTGTTTTCACTTTTATATTAAGATATGTATTTTTATATGTGGATGATGTCTTTATTCCTATATATGCTATAATTTTAATGGAAATCGTAAACATGTGTCAGGAGACATTTAAGTAGATATTTAGCCTGAATCAAAACATATATATATATCAAAAAATTATTTTGTAACATTGTTTCACTATAATGTGGGCAATCATATAGGAGGTTGAATATTAATTATGAATAACAACTAAATGAATAACAAACTATATTGTGTAATGGAACATGAGTTATCATGGTATGTAAAGTATGTAAAAAAACTCTGTAAAAAATTCTTTAATATGTTTTCTATTTCCATGGTTTTAATTAAGCACGGGCACTTTAAATATGGGGGTAAAGCTGTTGAGCGTTGTCATGTGATCAAGGCCGCTTGTACGGCCGAAACGCGTAATGGCAGAGGACTGGTAAAAATAAAAGAATTTTGGCACTGAATGAGGTCTGCACTCGTTTTTCCGGAGGATTGTGGCGAGGAGAGGAATATATATATATATATATATATATATATATCAAAGGAGATTATGAATCTGTTATGATCTGCCGATTTGTAGAGTGCACTATCAGCCGGGAGGATATCCTGGTGCTGAGCAGGTGTGAGTCTAGCCAAACCTAGGGCCTAGTGGGACTTCTCAAATATCCATGTCTTCAGCTGGAGTAGCAGGTTGTTCTATGCAAGCAATGTAAGAGAAGGCTTGACTGCCGGATCTGGTTTTTTGTCTGCATGGGATATGTGCAAGTAAGGGTCCGAATGAACAGAGTTGTCTGGAAGGTTTGTGAAAGCACATGCAAGTGTTGAAGTAAGCCTGGCCATTGTTATGTGGTGCCTTTGAAAGGAAAGGAGCCAGTGGAGCTCCTTTATGTATGGTGTGATGTGAGTGTGGCATGGGAAATTGAAAGTGATTCTGGCAGCTGAGTTCTGAATGATCTGCAGCCTTCTGGTGAGTTTTTTGTTGATCCCAGCATAAAAGGATGTCCCTGTAGTCCAGCTTGATTTTGATGAGGAGGTGTGTGGCAGTTTTCCGGGTGCTTATTGGGAGCCATTTGAAAATCTTTCTCAGCATCTTCAGGGTATGGAAGCATGAGAAGCTGGCGAGGCTAAGTTGGTCAAAGTTGCTGTCGATGACGATCTGAGGTACTTGCTTGTGTGTGGTGGGGTGGCTATCAATCGTTGTTCTGTTGGCCACCAGGTGGAGTCCCATGGTGAAGTGCTGTTCCTAAAGATCACGGTTTTGGTCTTGCCGGAATTCAGCTTCAGACAGCTTGTTTTCACCCAGTTGGCAGCTTCAATCCTCGAGGCATTGAACTTGGTCCAGGTACTGGGTGACTTGTCTGTGAGGGCGAGAAAGAGTTGCGTGTCATCAGCGTAGGGGAGGACGTTGATATTGTTAGAGTGGATGATGTTAGCTAGCGAGATCATGTGTGCATTGTATGTGTTGAAGATGGTCGAGCTCAGGGAGGATCCTTGCTGAACTCCGTAAGATGAGGCCATGAGTGTCTGGGGTGTACGATGCCAGGCTGACTGACTGGTCCTTCCAGTTAGAAAGGAGCAGCTCCATCAAAGTGCGTGTTCTTGTATTCCAATGTCATGTTGACGCTGGATGAGGATGGGGTGGGGACTGTGTCAAATGCTGCAGAGAGGTTCAGGAGGATGAAGGCTGCTGTGTTTCCTCATGTCTGTACCCCAGTGTCTGCACATGAAAGTTTGTATTCTAAAACTAATATTTATTTGGGTAAAGATTCAGAATATCGAGTATGAAATGTCGACTTGCACTAATATCGAGTGCAAAATATTGAGATACATAAATATCGACTGCGAGAATATCGTGGTCAAGAATATCGAGTTTCAGGTAAGAAATATTGTTTTCTAAAATATCGAAGTAATTAATATCGTTTGCAAAAATATAGTTGTAAAAAATATTGTTTTTTTAGTTAGTTATGTATTTTAGTATGTATTTTAAATGTATGTGCTCTATTTTTTTGTCTAAGTATTGCATTTGTTTTTTAATATATGTGTTACATTTTTAGAAGTTATTAATTTTATTTTAATTAAATTTTGTGTTCAAGTTCCGTAGCGGGTTGTGGGTTTATAGGGGAATAGGGTGGGAGGCAATTTAATTATAATAAATTGAATATTAATTTTTATTTATTAGTATTTATTTATTTTTGATTTTATAGTGTTAATTGTGGGAATTAATTTATAATTAATTAATAATTGGCTGTTAATTTTTACTGATTAATTAATTGGTAAATATGTTAATTGTGTCATTTTTTTAGGAGCGGGTTGTGGGTTTATAGGGGAATAGGGTGGGAAGTAATTTAATTACAATTAATTTATCAATATTTTTATTAATTAATATTTATTTGTTTTATATTTTATATTGTTAATTGTGGGAATTAATTTATTATTAATTATTTATTAATTGGTTGTTAATTATTATTAATTAATTGGTAATTATGTTAATTGTGTTATTTTTTTAGGAGCGGGTTGTGGGTTGATAGGGGAGTAGGGTGGGAAGTAATATAATTTTAATACATTTATTAATATTTTTAATATAATATTTAATTAAAGTTATTTTATAGTGTTAATTGTGTGAATTAATTTATTAATAATTATTTATATTTTGCTTGTTAATTGTTATTAATAATTAATTAATTGTTAATTAATTATGTTAATTGTGTCATGTTTTACTGAAATTGGTGGTGGCATTTATAGGGAATATGGTGGGAGGTAATTTATTTTCTATAATTAATTAATTATTTGTTAATTAATGCTAATTCATTAATTAAAATTTAAATATGCCAATTGTGTAATAATTTTGATGTGTGAGTTGTGGGGTTTATAGTGGTAAATGGTAGGAAGTAACTTTTTTTAAATTAATTAATGATTTGTTGTTAATTGATATTAATTTATTAATGTAAAATTGGTTATGGAAATTGTGTAAATATTTTTAGGTGTGTGTTTTGGTGTTTATTGGGGTAGAGGGTGTAAAGTAATTTAGTTTAAATTAATTAATCATTACTTTATCATTAATATTAATTTATTGATAAATATTTTTGGTAATTGTTTAGTTTTCATTTTGTTTGGGGATTTAGGTTCATTAGCTGTAACGTTTGATTTGTACATTAATTTTTACATTTTTAAATGTGTTTTATAATTATTAATATTTGTTAAATTGATAATTAATTGTGTTAATTATAGAGGTACACTTTTTTGTTTAATTTAGATGTGTGTTGTAAATTGTGTGGTGTTATAGGGTAGGAAAATAAATATTACATTTATGTAATTTTAAATTTTATGACAGATAAATTTCTATTACAAAATATTTATTTGTTTGTAAATTGTTTGTTAAATTTGAAAAAATAATATTTTTATGTCAATTTTAGATTTTTGCTACATTAAAATATTTTTATATGTTTTGTTAATTTTTATATTTTTATATATGTTTTGTTTTTGTTTTTTTATTATATTTTGAATTGTAATTGATATTTTGTTTGTTTTAAAATTTGAATTTTGTTCTGTGGGAATAGTAATTTTTCCCCTCCGCTATCCAACACTTTCCCTACTGTTGCATTCGCAGGAGTGGGAATAGTAATTTATACCCCTACGCTATCCAACACTTTCCCTACTGTTGCACTTGCTGGAGTGGGAATAGTAAATTATTCCCCTCCGCTATCCAACACTTTCCCTACTGTTGCACTCATTGGAGTGGGAATAGTAAATTATTCCCCTCCACTATCCAACACTTCCCTACTGTTGCACTCGCTGGGGTGGGAATAGTAATTTTTACCCCTCTGCTATCCAACACTCTCCCTACTGTTGCACTTGCTGGAGTGGGAATAGTAATTTATACCCCTACGCTATCCAACACTTTCCCTACTGTTGCACTTGCTGGAGTGGGAATAGTAAATTATTCCCCTCCGCTATCCAACACTTTCCCTACTGTTGCACTCATTGGAGTGGGAATAGTAAATTATTCCCCTCCACTATCCAACACTTTCCCTACTGTTGCACTCGCTGGAGTGGGAATATTAATTTTTACCCCTCCGCTATCCAACACTTTCCCTACTGTTGCACTCGCTGGAGTGGGAATAGTAATTTTTATCACTCTGCTATCCAACACTTTCCCTACTGTTGCACTTGCTGGAGTGGGAATAGTAAATTATTTCCCTCCGTTATCCAACACTTTCCCTACTGTTGCACTCGCTGGAGTGGGAATAGTAATTTTTTACCCTCCGCTATCCAACACTTTCCCTACTGTTGCACTCATTGGAGTGGGAATAGTAAATTATTCCCCTCCGTTATCTAACACTTTTCCTACTGTTGCACTCGCTGGTGTGGGAATAGTAAATTATTCCCCTCCGCTATCCAACACTTTCCCTACTGTTGCACTCACTGGAGTGGGAATAGTAATTTATACCCCTACGCTATCCAACACTTTCCCTACTGTTGCACTTGCTGGAGTGGGAATAGTAAATTATTCCCCTCTGCTATCCAACACTTTCCATACTGTTGCACTCATTGGAGTGGGAATAGTAAATTATTCCCCTCCACTATCCAACACTTTACCTACTGTTGCACTCGCTGGAGTGGGAATATTAATTTTTACCCCTCCTCTATCCAACACTTTCCCTACTGTTGCACTCGCTGGAGTGGGAATAGTAATTTTTTACCCTCCGCTATCCAACACTTTCCCTACTGTTGCACTCATTGGAGTGGGAATAGTAAATTATTCCCCTCCGTTATCTAACACTTTTCCTACTGTTGCACTCGCTGGAGTGGAAATAGTAAATTATTCCCCTCCACTATCCAACACTTTCCCTACTGTTGCCCTCGCTGGAGTGGGAATAGTAATTTTTTACCCTCCGCTATCCAACACTTTCCCTACTGTTGCACTCATTGGAGTGGGAATAGTAAATTATTCCCCTCCGTTATCTAACACTTTTCCTACTGTTGCACTCGCTGGAGTGGGAATAGTAAATTATTCCCCTCCGCTATCCAACACTTTCCCTACTGTTGCACTCGCTGGAGTGGGAATAGTAATTTTTTACCCTCTGCTATCCAACACTTTCCCTATTGTTGTAATCGCTGGAGTGGGAATAGTAAATTATTCCCCTCCGCTATCCAGCACTTTCCCTACTGTTGCACTAAATGTAGTTTAAAATGTAAGGGGCTGATTACGATGGCGGGCGGAAAAGCATTCCGACCGCCGTGCTAGCGAGAAACTTCCGCCCGCAGGTACCGCGGCAAAACCGCCGGCCAGATTAGGATGCACCACCAGAAACTCCCTACCGCGGCGGTCGGAATTGCTGCGGAAAGGCCAAAGTCCGCCGTTTCCCCAGCGGTCTGGAACACATGGAGCTGTCCGCAGTATTGCCACCGCCATCCTTGAATGGCCGGATTCTCCACAGCGGTGTGGTGGGCTGTATGAGGCATCGTGATTTGACCGGCGGTCCTGACCGCATTCCGCACGGCGGTACCACTCTTGTGGCTCCGTCCGCTACCGGTGCGGACGGAGATATTCTGCTGAACCCGGAACACCGCAGCGGATGGGAAATGGGCTATCGATGCCCATCATAATACGGCGGTCGCAAAGACCGCCAATGGAGTGCGGAAAAGGTCATTTTCCGCCACTGCCAGCATTGCGGTGGTGCCTCCGCCTGCCATCGTAATAGGCCCCTAGGTTTGAAAAATATTACATATTTTAATATTTTAATTTATATTAAAATTTTCTTTTTAATTTTCATGTTATAGGTGTATGTATATATATATTTATCTTTATTTTTTAATATATTTCTAACATTTTATAATTAATTAAAATAATTATTTATTCATTATTTTTAAGTAAATATAAGTGTATTACATTTTATATATGTATGTTTAATTTATTTTTAAATTACATTTATTACTTATAATTGTTAAAATTTACAAATAAATCTAAAAAAATTTTTTAAGTAAAATGTATTTTTTTATTTATTTTGAATTATTTATAATACATATAAAAAAACGATATTTTGTACTTAGATATTTTTAACAACAATATTTTTTTCTCGATATTTTTGTACTTACCATTATGAAGATAGGAGGTCGATATTTTTGACAACGATATTTATGTCACGATATTTCTGTAGGTTGATATTAGTGTTGTCGATATTCTGTCAGTGATCCATTTATTTGTGCATGAATAATTCATAAATATTACTCTGCAGTCCACCAGTATATTATTTACTGAAAAGATATCACATGCATATTTTGTTCGATAAAGCTAACTTTTATTTACCAAGACTGGACCCAATATACTTCATTATTGATCATGAATATATTACAGATGACATTAACGATATGCATCAGCATGATTTTTCAGTAGTCATAGTAACAAGCATTTGCAATGCAATCGGTCTCGCCTTTGGGACCTTATAAGTGTTTAGACATGCATTATATTATCCCATATTATTACAATGGACTGTGTGGCAGTGATTATAAGTGTGGCAGTACATTTGGCACTTGTTTTATCAACTTCATTCTCTTAATCAACACAGCACCTAACACCGCTTAGAAGGCAAAGAGGGCCACTCAAACAACACTCCATAAGTGGGGAAAACCTCAAACCACAGCATTAAAACCTACACAAAAGCTACAGATCAATACCCAGTTCAAGCAGTGCAACAAAACATTAGAAGCAGCAACTTCTTATTCTCATATATCCAATTGCTCCAGATAGAGCATTATAGAGGCAAGTTCATTAATCACAATAATAAAATGCATTTCAACATTCTTTAAAACAGCCCGCCAGTGCCTACAAAAGGGAACAATTTTTAAACTCATAATATCTGTTCCACCCAAACTCAGAACTAAAGCCACATAGGTGGCAACACTATGCCCCCAACTGCACAACCCCACTACTCACAGAAATAATACTTGTAGATTCATAAAGACGCATTAAACACACGAAAGTTCATCCTCATGCCCATAGGACCAAATCCATAAACGCAGCAAGGTTTGGAGTAACAACAGACACAAAGATACACTATAAGAGTGACTCCAGTCAGATCAATAAATACATTGTCCCAAAAGCTCAGACTGATATGAGGGCACGTCACTGGCACAAGTGAGTTTACAAATGCTGAAAATATGATATAATCTAATCTAACTAATAAAGTAATATTCCAGACATCCACCCAGACACAGCTGCATAACAGTCATTCACTAAAAGCACTATTTGGTTGAGAAAATATTGGAATTGAGAGATTCACTTTTATTTAGGGCCACACAAAATGCAATGTCTACCAATCATTGGTCCTGCTATGAAATAAATGTCCATACGCAGAGTATACATTTGTTTTGTCCCCTTGTGCCCCGTTTACATCTATGCACTAAGGTGCGAGGGTGTATGTATTGGAGCAAGTTAGCCTATAGTACACTAAAGTAGAGAGCAACAGCACCATATTGTAGTAGATAGGGTGCTGTTGGGTTCTCTCCTTTTCACACAACACAGTGCAGCAACTTTAGTTACTGCACATTGTAAAAACGTAATCTGCCCCAACGTTTCTCCAGACCAAGCACTCTTAACTTATAATAATGCCTACCAGTATGGATGACGTGACTCCTACATGTTGCAGTCCTCATTCTCTTAAGTAACATTTCCGATACATTGATATACACACTTGTATGACTGAGGGGCCGATTCCGATTCCGGCCGGAAAACGTACCGAGCGATTCGGAGCCGGAATTAATTCCGACCGACACGTACCGGTGCAGCCCGACCCGCCAAGTACGATGAGAAGCGAGCAAAACCCGACCGACTCGTACGGAACACAAGCCGAAGGACCGAGCCGCGCGGAAAACTGCAATCCGGCCGGAAAAACACGCGCTTCGAACCGACCGACTCGCACCCGGAACAATACCGAACGAGACGTGCCTGCGGACTCCCACCCGCCAAGTACGATGCAAGGCGTGGTAAACACGACAGAGTCGCACGGAGGACAAGCCGTACGACCGACACGCATACAAAACTGCGAGCCGAAGCAACCCAAAACACAGCGACCGACGCGTACGCAGCATAGAAAACAGCACAAACACAGCGTGAACGAAACGGACGAGCCCGTACAAGACAACTGCAGGGTCCGACTCGGTCACAAGAACGTCTCCTACATGCAGGAAAAGTACAAAGGGAAAATACACAAAAAAAGCCAAACAAGCAATTACAAAGCCAATAAATACTGGGGGGGGAGGGGCAGGGAACAAAGACACACCCACAACTCCACACATATAAAGGACACAAATCCCTACCATGATCCTTTGCAAATTCAAATTACCTGCCAGCACTCAACAGACAGCAACCACACACCCACAGCTCATCCATCACACAAACCACACACCATCAGCACCACAACAAATAGAAACCTCACATACACCTAGCAAAACACACACTCACACACCTTCACCTTCACCTGCACACCAACACACACATCACTCACCATCACCACCCATCACCATGCCCCCAAAGAAGAATCCCAAGTTCCTAGATAGTGAATTGGAAGTCCTGGTAGATGAGATCCTCAGGGTAGAGCCACAGCTCTTTGGTACACTGGTCCAACAGACACCCATGTCACAGAAAACAAAGATGTGGGAGAGGATCGTCGACAGGGTGAACGCACAATCACCATGTTTGCGCACAAAGACAGACATCCAGAACAGGTGGTATGACGTGCGCAGGAGGGTCAAGGAGCTGCTGAAGAAGGACTACATCTTGAGCCAATACACCGGCAGTGGCCCTCCTGCCAAGCCAGTATACCTTAGGCCCTGGGAGGAGAAGGTGCGGGCCATCCTACCACCAGTGAGCGTCTATGGACTAGAAAACATCCCAGAGCCTGGTGAGTACACAACAAATGTACACAATATTCTGCGACTACACACACACATCACTGTCAAGGGGAGAGTCAAACCATGCACTCTTAGCAAATACACAGCAACCAGAACAGAATCATCCCAAAATGTGTATGTCACTCAGAGAAACACAACACATGCCATCACAAAGTGACATTTAACTGTGTCATCACATGTACAAACACAACTACAACTACAGCTAGGCAGTGGCACAAATATAACTGACAAACACATCCAGACAAGTAGCCACCACTACAACACCAGCACACAGTGAAGCCCACTGAAAGAAAGGAAATATGTGTATGCTGGGCAAGTCAGTGTAGCCAATAGCATGATGGGAGTTGTAGGCACAGATATTGCTCACCCCCACAACTGTCCCATCAACACCACCCTGAACCATGCGCACATCACAGGGAGTGGAAAACAACTGACAAGATGGCTGACACTGGCTACTGCTGTGGGGAGCACAAGGCCCTGCTGGCAACTGTGCAACAAGCAACAGCAGGACACCACTGACTGACATCCTGAAAGACAACTTGCACTCCCTGCAATGGAAGCACGGTCCATGGTGGGATATCTGGCTGGGTGGGAAGGAGGAGCGGATGACAACCAAATACAACCAATGCAGACCATGTACACACCCCAACATTCACATAGAAATGCCCAAATAATGCAGGACAATGTGCTACACCAATATCAACCCCTGAGTGTGACAACTTAGGACAATGCATTGTACAGGCCCGCATCCAGAGGCACAGTCACAACTGTCAGGTGTGTCAACCATTGATGCCTGCAGAAACATAACATACATTGTGTGTGTCTCCCAAAAACAGGTGATGATGGGGACACAGCAGCAGATGCTGAGGAGTCCTCGTCCCAGGCTCAAGAGGATACGGAGCTCACTGGTGTGGAACAGCCTCTGCCCTCCTCGGTTGAAGAAGACTTACCTGGCACCTCCGGAGCAAGTCATCATGCAGCACCAGCAGGACCACCAGCTGCACCCCCTGCACCCCCCTCCAACGACTGTCCAACACACATACCACCCCTGCCAACACGGACAGACCAAGGAGCAGCACCACCACCAGCACAGGGACCCTGGACCAACGTGGGGCCATGGACACCACCACCACCAACAACCCACAAGGTGGCCCAGGGTCACCTGTGCCTGCCACCTCAGGTACTGCACGTGTCGCCTGGGGTGGTGGGAGGAGGTGGGAGACATAGGTCGCTGCTCACAGAAGGGTCTGGACTGCATGATGACCCACAACTGGCACGCATAGCCGATGCGTACCAGTCCAGCACCGGAGAGTTCAGCCAGGTAGTGGGGCTCCTCAGGGACATTAAACAGCAGCAGGCTGCCCATCATGCCCGCTTGGACTCACACATGTCCCGCGTGGAGTCCAAGTGGGACACACTGCAAGAGATGACGGCGGTGCATAGGGACATATTACAATGCCTCCGCCAGATGAGCAGCAACCAGTCAACACCTCCCTGTGTGCCCACAACATCTGGTGCTGAAACAACTGCAACTGCCACAGGGAGGCAGGATGACTCTGGCGGAGAGTCCCCTGCACCGCAGCAGCCTGCACTTGAGGATCCCCCAAAGAAGAGGGGCCATCCGAGGAGGGGCAAGTGAGAGGCCGATGGCCATGTGCAACCCCCAGGAAGCCAAAACCTGTTCTGGAGAATAACCTTTGTGCGCAAACTGTTCACCCTGTTGACTGCAACACAACTCTCCCACATGACATGGGGAGCTCAAGTTGGACCAATGTCTCTGATTACTGTGGACTTTACTCTGGACATTTCTGCTACCAGGACTTCCAAATTATCTAGGAACTTTGGATCACAATCACAATGTACAGCACCCAACAACCTGTGCACTATACTCACACATGTATGTCAATAAACTCACTTATACACCATACTTGCCTCTGTTGTGATTCCTATGTAGCCTCAGAAGTTGCGATGATGATCGGGGAAATTACACTGTGCATGCTAACTGCTACAGCAAGTACAACACCGGCATGTGAGTCATGGCAACTTCACACATATGGGGAGGCACACCACCAGGGCTACACAACACATACACACCATGGACATCTGACTCATCGCCTACACTGGTGTTGCCAGGAAATACGTTGCATTGCACAGACCCAACACCTATTCACAGTCTGTGTTAACTAGCCCACTGGTGCAGTAAGCAAATGTCAGTCAGATGTGTGACCACAGACAACGCACATCACAAAGTGAAGCACAGGTTTATTACACATTTGCAACATGTTGAAACCACCACAGATGCAAGGTAATCCCACCTGGCAGCGGGCACATAGTCAACAAGTGTAGAAGGAAGGAAGTCCATGGGTGTGGTGCACATCACCTGTAGGGACACAACAGCTACCACCCGGGAAGTCGAATCACGGTGTTGGGGATCACAGTTGACCAAGCGACTCTGAAAGTACCCTGTGAAGGACAGAAATGACACACAGTCAAAAGTACTGAAGAACAGGACTGAACTGCAATACTCATGCACAATACATGTTACAAGATACCCACCCAGAACCAAGTTAGCATGTCAACACTGTTGGGGAGTACAGACTACCTGCAAGGACACATCGCTACACGCATACAGACATGTAGCCCATGGACACACTGAAACAGCACCAGAGCACCACCAACACATATCATGCAAACTCACATCATTGACATGCTATCTCTGGATACTCACATTCAGCTGAAGAAGTTGGTGATGAGCTGTGTGCGGACATCACCCTCAACATCATCATCATCATCACTGGCATCGTGGGCCAGGCCAGGATCCTCCACAGGTGGCGGACGTTGGTCATCGTCATCCAGGATGAGAGGCAACTCCTTCCGCACTGCCAGGTTGTGGAGCATGCAGCAGACGATAATAATCTTGCACACCTTTGCTGGGGCATATGGGAGGGACCCTCCTGTCTTGTCGAGGCAGCAGAAGCGGCTCTTCAGGAGACCAAATGTCCACTCAATCACTCTCCTGGTCCGACCATGTGCCTCATTGTAGCGCATCTGGGCTGGTGTCACAGGGTTCCTGAGGGCGTCAGCAACCACGGCATGTTGGGGTATCCGGAGTCACCTACATACAGACAATTGCACATTAGCAGAGTTGGAAAGAGGGTGGAACACTACATAGCAGAACACACACAATGGTACAAAGTCAGTACACACCTACAAGCCAGGCACACTGTTTCCGCATCTGTGCCATCATCCTCGGGATGCGACTACTCCTCATCACGTATGCATCGTGTGCAGAACCAGGGAAACGGGCACACACGTGTGTGATGCTCATATCTGCAAGACAGACCACCAGTGCATTGACCGAGTGGTAGTGTTTGCGGTTCACGGTAGGCCTGCTCTTTGGCCTGTGGTGGTACCAACGCCACATGTGTCCCATCAATGGAGCCAATGACATGCGGCATCCTCCCCAGGGCATAGAAGTCACTCTTCACGCCAGTGAGTTGTTGGAGTCTAGGAAATAGATGTACTGGTTCAGGTATATCAACATAGCCTCCAAAACATCCCGGAGCACACGGCTGAACATGGTCTGTGACATCCCACCAGCAGTCGCCAGAGTGTGTTGAAAGGTACCAGTGGCAAAGAAGTGTAGGGCTGCCATCACCTTCACCTTGGGGGTCAGCGCTGTAGAGTACGGACGGCCAGGTTGCAAATGTGGTGCCAAGCGCACTGCCAAATCCTCAATCAGCTGCCTGGTGAAGCGGTACCGTCGGATGCTGTCACGTTCCACCATCGTTGCCAGGTCAGGGAATGGTCTATGGACAGCTGGTGCCCTGCAGTGCATAGGTGAAGAAAGCAAGAGTGTCAGTCACCCCACATATGTGGCATTGAACACACTCAACATCACACTCAACATCATAATGAGGCACAAGTACATGATGTGTGCAGTTCCGTACGGATATGTATGGCACATACATGGCCAATATCTAACATCACAGTCCAACAAGTGGCATCAATAAGTCCCAGGTCATGCCAATGGACACCATGAGGCCGTGTCCCAGTACCCATCTCCTTCTGCCAAATAACAAACACACGCCACAGTGACATGTGAGGACTGATGTGCCCCAGGCATCACAGCTCAACGACAGGTAGATTCCCAGGGACCCTGTATTGCCACATGGACACTGGCATGACATGGTGTATCATGTATACACCACAGCAAAACAACCATGAGCCCCACAGGTAGTGGTCCGTGTTGCCTCGGCAGGACAGACATGGACGTCTGTGACACACACACCCACAACATCAAATTCCATGCACAAACAACGTGGATGTGGAGACTGCCTCCCATTGTGCACATGAAATCAGAGACATTGTAATCACAACATGCACACACTCTGTGGAGGACCATCAACATTGTGCCAATGGGTCACCCTGGGTTGAACATAACGTCCCACATGGGACTCAGGGGGTATGTGACATGACATACACATACACCACCGTGAACTGTGACCATGCCACATGCTCAGATATGAACAGTTGCACATCACAGTGGTCATGTACCACGAAACACCAAGGATTCTGTCCCCATAAACACGTGCACAGCCTGGGGGTGGCTGCCCCCAAGTGACACCCACAGAACAACATGTTCACCCCCATACACGGAATAGGTAATGCAGCCTTACATGCCCTAGGATACAGTTTGGACAGGCTGTGGTGTTGTAGGTGTGCCCCTCACTGCCTGGGAAGTATATGTGGCTGGCATATGTTCACCTGTGACAGGCATGGTGACATATGCCAGTGACTTGTACAGGGATGCGTTGGACAGCAAGGGACCGATCCAGTGCGCACACATTGGCCATTGCATTCAATGTGCGCTGGTACGCGTTGTATGTGGCAATACGCCTTGGACAGCAATGGACCGATCAGTGCGCACACATTGGCCATGGCATTCAATGTGCGCTGGTACGCGTTGTATTGACAATACGCCTTGGACAGCAATGGACCGATCAGTGCGCACACATTGGCCATTGCATTCAATGTGCGCTGAGTACGCGTTGTATTGGTAATACGCCTTGGACAGCAATGGACCGATCTGTGCGCACACATTGGCCATTGCATTCAATGTGCGCTGGATACGCGTTGTATCCTATGTACGCGTTGAACAGCAATGGTCCGATCGGTGTGCCTGGCCGGCCCATTGCATTCAATGTGTGCGAGTGCGCGTTGTATCCTATGTACGCGTTGAACAGCAATGGTCCGATCGGTGTGCCCGGCCGGCCCATTGCATTCAATGTGTGCAGGTACGCATTGTTATCCTATGTACAGCGTTGAACAGCAATGGTCCGATCGGTGTGCCCGGCCGGCCCATTGCATTCAATGTGTGCGGGTGCAGCGTTGAATCCTATGTGCGCGTTGAACAGCAATGGTCCGATCGGTGTGCCCGGCCGGCCCATTGCATTCAATGTGTGCGGGTACGCGTTGTATCCTATGTACGCGTTGAACAGCAATGGTCCGATCGGTGTGCCCGGCCGGCCCATTGCATTCAATGTGTGCGGGTGCGCGTTGTATCCTATGTATGCGTTGAACAGCAATGGTCCGATCGGTGTGCTCGGCCGGCCCATTGCATTCAATGTGTGTGGGTACGCGTTGTATCCCATGTACGCGTTGAACAGCAATGGTCCGATTGGTGCGCACGCATTGGCTATGGCCTGGCCTGGCAACGGACGCGTTTTCAAAATTTGAACGAGTCTGATGCTGTAAATTCAGTTGGTCACCCACAACAATGTTGCAATTTCATGGGTGTCACGAAGTTGAACATTTGAAGGATGCTGGGGCGTGTGTAAGTGGTGCAATTCCATGGATTGGCCAGATTCAGATGATGCAAACGACTTGGACCTATCACTTTGGACACATGGGACAGTATCTGCCTCTGCAGCACACATATAATGCTGGCTGTTCCCCTGAGAGCTCACTTGCCTGCACTACATGCTCCAGGACGACATCTGCCACTACACTGCTGCTGTATCTGCCACCTCTGGACCCTGCAATGGCACGTACTGTGGAGAGAGCCCCAGCCTTCAGCACTGAGGAGAACCAGGCCCTGCTGGATGGCCTCCTTCCACAGTACAGTAAGCTGTATGGGAAAGCAGGGGAGCAGGTGAGTGTTCTGTCCACTGCCTTTCTAAATGTGCATGTTGTCTGACTAGCAAGGCTAACAGTCTGCACGTCACTGGCTAGCAGGCTCACTGAGTAGTTGTCACCCCCCATAGTGTGTAGTTACATGCACTGGACATGTATAGTGCAGTGACAGTGCATTTCAACTAGGTTTTACTTCCCAGGCAATGATACCATGTAGTAACTGCTGGCATACTGTCCATAGCCATCGTTGCACTGCCTGTGTACATCATGTGCCCCTGTGATTGAGACATGTATATCCAACTGTGTAATGCACGGATATGTTGCATGTGTAGTAATGGCATTCTCATTTTGTTATCCTCACAGGTTGATGCCCACCAGAAGCAGAAGATATGGCTGACCATCGTCCGGGCAGTGAGATCCGTGGGGGTCTACAAGCGCCGGATCCGCAACTGCCAGAAGAGGTGGCAGGACCTTCGGGGCTGGACCCGGAGGATCGCACGGGTCCAGCTGAAGCTGTCGCCTCCTCGCAGGAGGGGCGGACACCGGACCCTGACCCCCACATGCTGAGGATCCTGGCGGTGGTCTTCCCTGATCTGGATGGGCAGCTGAAGGCCAGAGAGCAGCAAGGAGGGGGTGAGTCCATGTCTGCATTGTGAACTATGTCTGCCATGCTATGTGCCCTCCTCTGGCCTGGTTAAACTTCCAC
This sequence comes from Calotriton arnoldi, assembly GCA_963921515.1. NCBI lineage: Eukaryota > Metazoa > Chordata > Amphibia > Caudata > Salamandridae > Calotriton > Calotriton arnoldi. The sequence continues at coordinate 489,418 of CAWUFW010010249.1, read as the reverse complement.
AGTACATCAGTTATGTGGTCCAGGACCCATGTCCCTCTATTGTGCACTGCCCACTCCTCATCTGATACCCAGGTGTGGCCCTTACAGTCAGGGTATTGTGTCACTTGGGTACTGTGCCCTTGCAGTTTGCTTGACTCAAGGTGGGGGACAGCATCTGTTTCCCTGACTCTGTGGTGGGCATCATGGGTGGGTCCATTGCTTACACATTGCCTGTGTTCTGACATGTGTTCTGCGTGTCATTTTGATATGTGGCCCAATTGCTGAGCTGATCCACCACATGTGCCTGGGGTATCTGGCACACACCCATGGTGCGGGTGGGAACAATGTTTGGGCCCCAGGAGTGTGTATATTACGTGTGTCACACATACTTAGCCAGCTGCCTACTGTCCAGGGCTCATCCCTCATTCATGTGGGACAGGACAGTCATGCCTACTCCAGGCCATACAATACACTCTGTACTCCCACTGCCGTGTATCAGCTGACACGTTTTGCTCAGTGATTCGTCCCCTCAGGTGTCTGCCTCTGTGTCAGTGTGCTGTGGCTTCGTTGTCAGGTCTGCTGGGGTGTTCCTCGGTTGGGGCTCCGCATGCCACCGGAGATGTGACCATAGGAGATGATACATGTGTGACACATAGGTGTTTGATCACCTGACCGTGCAGACTGGGGTATGCGAATATGAGGTTCAGGCAGCTGTTTCCCATTCACAGCAGATTGTGATGTGCTCAGGTGCAGAGGGTAGTGTTACAGGTCTCCCATATGTACAATGGGTATCACCTGGACAGATGAGGGTACAGATGATGTGGTGTGTGGGGGATGTACATGTGCACTTGTTCAGCTCCAGGACTTGTATTCCCCATGATCTACTATTGTGACACAGTGCAGAGTGTTGTTGTCTGGCTGCCCTGCCCATGTGACTGGAGACAGTTATGTATGACTTAGCAGGCATGGCTGTGCCATGGCATGTGACTTCCTATTAGTGATCCTGCAGGGGAGTGACATTTGCTACATGCACACCATTGTGGCAATGGCTATCAGGACATGGGTGCATCATGGTGTCTGTCGCTGGTATGCATCACATGCATTTCCTATTTGACTCTGGGCATCCCTTTCATCCGGACACCTGCACTGACTCAGTGGCAAGAGTTGTGATGTGTGCATGTCCACATGCTTCACCGGGTTCTCTGCACTGTCCAAATACTGTGTAGGTGGTGCATGTGTCCACACTGGGGTATTGCCATCCCACAGACACCAGACAGATGGGTGCAAGGCCAGGTGGGATGTGAGTGCCATGGTTGACCATCAGACTGACAATTGACTTCTCCTGTTCTGTTTGTGCATTTTTAGCAATGTTCAACTAAGGATGCCAGGAGCTTGCTCTGTAATGTGCTGTACTTACTGTGGTGTGTGCGTTCGGTGCAGGTGACTGATGTCTGTCTGTTTCCCTATTGATTGCAGATACATCCACGGCCACAGGAGGGGACAGCTCCACGGACCAGGAGGAGCCGCAGAGCCAGACTGGGTCAGCAGCCGAGGAGTGGTCGGAGGGACCTAGTGGCACGGAGGGCGAGGGGAGCCACACCGAGGAGTCCTTTGCACCATCCACCTCAGCTGAGGACCAGAGCAACTCGGACGATGACTCCCTTATGGAGGCGGGTGTCAGCAGCCACCACACCCCAGCTAGTGTTGCTGTCCCCGCCACCACCACCACCACCACCGCCCTCCCTTTGGCTCCCATTCCCGAGGTCCGTGGAGGCTCCCATGTTCGGGAGCGTGTCTCCTTCGGGCCAGGCACCGCACCCCCTGCCCCTGTGTCCCCTGCTGCCCTGAGTGAGGAGTCTGTGTACCTCCTCCGCCAGCTCCATGTAGGACAGACAGCGATGCTGAGTGTCCTCCATGCACACACCAGTCTGTTGACTCAGCTGGTGTCATTCATGGAGGGCATCTCATCGGGCATGTCTGACCTACAGAGGAGCAATAGGTCCATGGACTCCTCCCTGGCGGCAGCAGTGTCCCTCCTCCGACAGTCCATCACCCCTCCTGCCTCTGCCCCATCCACACTCCCCAGCACCTTACCCGTCTCAAGCACACACACACTGGCACAGGCACACACCAGCACAGACACATGCAGCACACGGACACACACGCCACAAACAAGATGCACACGCACGCACCGTCAGGGGACTGCAACCACACTCACAGGGGATGGGGCACAGGCACAAACACACGCATCCACAAGCACTGCGCAGTCCTCAGTTGCCTCTCCCTCCAAAGACCCCTCCCTTGCCTCACCTGCAACCCCATACACACAGCGGCTCTTCCTCTGTGACCTTGGCCTCTCCCCTCCGACCCAGCTGATCCAGCATTCAGGGGAAGAGGAAGCCCACCCACACGGAGCGGAGTGCCCCTGGCCCCGGACACCATCCCCCAGGCGCAGACCAACTGAGGCCCCCACCCGCAAGTCCCCCCGGTCCCGGAAGAGCAAGACCCTGCCGCCGCCCTGCAGCTCAGGCACCAAGTTTCCTTCCTCAATCCCTCAGGCCCCCACTCCACAGGTGCCCCCACCACACCCTGCCCCATATTCCCCCACCCACAGATACACCATCCCCAGAAGGGTCAGGCCTTCTCCCCCTGCCACTTGCTCTTCCGGCCCCACACCCCCGCTGCGCTTGTCTGTACCACTGATGTGGTGAGGGTGTCCTCCCCCTCTGTCCTGCCCACCTTTCCTGATCCCCATTCTCCTCCCCTGGAGGTGGGCACTGCAGTGGAGTCCACTATCACCCTGTCTGACTTGGGCGCTGCAGTGGCGGACCTGTCCACTCCATCTGCAGGGTCCACTGCAGTTGTGCCGGCACCCACAACATCTAAGTCATGCCCCCAGTTGTGCCGGCACACACCATGTCAGACACCTCCACTGCAGTTGTCAGTGGCTCTCCAGCACCCACCACCCCTTCCCTGCCTCCTCCTGGTGAGCCCTGATCCTGTCCCTGCGGTGCCTGGCCTGCCCCCCGTATGCCCCTCCTAGGGGATTGTCCCCGGTTGTGATCAGTGCAGGCATGCATAGGGTGACATCTGCCACTGTCACCCTGTATAGACTTCCTTGATGGACTGGCCATTGGCCTTTGTTGATACCTTGCAGTTCTTCCAAGTTTTGAACCCACATGCTGAATAAATCAACTTTCTGTTCTCTAGTGGTTTTGCTTCTGATGTACATGATGTTGATGATGCTAACCGTGCCCTTGCTGCAGTGATGGTGATTTTTGGACTCATGAAAATGAAGTGTTACTGTGCATGAACCCACGTGTTCCAGGGGGACAGTGTCCTATCCTGTGGTGAATCTATGTCGTCCTTAGCAGCATCTGAGGGTGTCATGTATTCAATATTTGGCAATGGGATTTCCTACTTACATTAGCAATGTCACATCTGTGGGTTCCACCCATGCACATCTGTTGTGTTTGCCATTGTTCAATTAGTCTAGTTCCCTGACCGTGTGGCCATCTCCACTGGACATGCAGGTTTGGGCATTAATGGGGAAGGACTCTTCTGTGTTGTCAGTGCAACTTGCTATACATGTGTGTTGGATCTGTGCTGTTGAGTTCGTTGACATTCCCATGACCAGGCTGATGTGACGGGAGCCTTCATTTGGTGCTAATTGTTGACTGTGTGACCAAGTGTTCTGCTGACATGATGGAGCCCTACTGATGCGACATATGGCACAGCTTTCCTCACACAGGAGTGGAGTCCCCTCATGGCAGTGTGTACTCCTGTGACATCTCGTGCGCCCAAGGTGTGTGTTGTATGAGCATGTGTGTGTGTTCACTTCCATGTTGCTGTGCATGCTGGGATCCCTAGTGATGTTCCTGTTTGTGATGCTTGCTGAGTTGAGCTATGTTCCCCAAAGTCTTCTCCCTGGGTTCTCTGTGATGTGGGTGCATGGCACATTACTGGTCATCAGGGTGTCACCCAAAGGTGTGTTTGCTGTCAGGGCTGAGTTTGTGGGCAGACGCTGATGTGTCACAGTCCGGATTCCCCTTTGCACTTGTTGTTGACACCTGTCATGTGATTTCTGGTTTGTGTTAGCTTTCATTGGTTGTGACACGTTGTGTGTGTGACTGCTGGCACTCCTCAGGGCTGCAATGTTGGTAGTTGTCTATGTGTGTCCTTTGTGGGTGACCTTGGCTTCTTCATAGGTGTGTGACTGTGGCTGGGATCCCATTGGTTGGTGTGGTATTGCCGTCATGTCCATGTACAGCGTAGTGTGCAGTGTGTCAGACATTCAGGAGTCTGGTAGAGTGGCCATGTGTGATGTGTTCCTGCACCTTGGTTCCCACCACCCCCCTGGGATTGTCATGGGTGCATGTGCAATGTCACCAGTGCATGTGAGCTTCACTGCTGCACATTGTTGGAGGTCGAGGTGTGTGGTGTTGAGTGTGTGCAGATGAGAGTTGTTGCCCGGCTAGACCCCTGCCTCCATGTTGGCCTTGGCTGACAGGCCGTGCTGGTTGATTTGTGCTTGTGTAGGTGTGATGGTAGTTTGTTGCTCAGGACACATGACTGTGGTTCACAGTGTGAACGACATCTAGCTTTGTCATCACAGTTGGATTGTAATGCAGCCCAGGGTCACCACATTGTGGGGGCCCTGGGTGTGGTGCTGTGGTGTCTGTGTGTCTTGCTGTGTCAGTTGCTGTTCCTACATGCTTGTGTGACATGTGTGATTTGTGCTCCCACTCATCTGACAATGCCTGATTGCCCACATAGGGATTTGGATCCATGAGTTACCTTTGTGTGGCACTGTATGCACGTCTGTGTAATTGGTATTCAGGCCTCCTCATGTATTGTGTGTTTGCCTGGGGACACTGGTACCCCCCCTCACCTGTTGTGTTTGATGTGCAGTGTGGGTCTGCCTGTTTGTGTTTGTGCATCTGCACCACTGCATTGGCATATCTTTAGTGTGCCATTGGCTGTATGTTGTTTGGTGTGTTTGCCCTGCTGTCCCTGGGACTCCTAGGTCATCAGTCAGCACAATGATCATTGTGTGTGTGTCCCATTGCTGCCATGGTATGGTATCTGTTCACCTCCCTTCTACAGTCTCCACTGGGTATCTGAATTTGTGTGCCCATTGGTGCAAATATGTGGGTCTGCATTCTGATGGTCACTTCTGTCATTGAGTCATTGATGAGTGTTGACAGTGTCAGCCCCCATGGGTGATGTTTGTCTGCACATGGCCAAAGGTATGTCTTGTTTGCACTGCACTGTTTGCCTCCCCATTCTATGTTGCTATGGGACACAAGCACTACTTTGCCACTGATGTGTTTGTTGTTCTGTGACCAGGAATAATCCATGCAGTTTGGCAGTTGCAGCTTATTCTTTGTCAACACATACATTTTGGTCACTGTGATGATGGGGGTTTGGACCCCATTGCCACAATGTTCAATATGTGCTTCAGCTATGGACCCCACACTCACATTTTGGTCACTGTGATGATGGGGGTTTGGACCCCATTGCCACAATGTTCAATATGTGCTTCAGCTATGGACCCCACACTCACATTTTGGTCACTGTGATGATGGGGGTTTGGACCCCATTGCCACAATGTTCAATATGTGCTTCAGCTATGGACCCCACACTCACATTTTGGTCACTGTGATGATGGGGGTCTGGACCCCACTGCCACAATGTTCAATATGTGCTTCAGCTATGGACCCCACACTTACATTTTGGTCACTGTGATGATGGGGGTCTGGACCCCACTGCCACAATGTTCAATATGTGCTTCAGCTATGGACCCCACACTTACATTTTGGTCACTGTGATGATGGGGGTTTGGACCCCATTGCCACAATGGTCATGGCCTGCTTGCATTGTGGGTGCCACACACATTTATATGTGGCACTTGTGATAGGGGGTCACATTGTATGTCCACAGTCCTGTTCAGTGTTGTCGGCATTTGACACAGTCTAAACACGCTTGTCATGGTGTTGGGGGGGATGTCTTTGTGTTGCATTCTTTCTGCTGGTGTGTGCTTCTTGTGGCATGTATTTGCCATCCTGTGAGTGGGGGTGGTAGTAGTAGGCATCCAGCCCCCTGGGTAGAGGTGGTAGTAGTGGTAGGCACCTGGCACCCCTGGGTAGAGGTGGCAGTAGTGGTAGGCACCTGGCACCCCCTGGGTAGAGGTGGCAGTAGTGACAGGCATCCAGCCCCCAAGGGTAGAGGTGGTAGTAGTGGGAGGCACCTGGCACCCCTGGGTAGAGGTGGCAGTAGTGGTAGGCACCTGGCACCCCGTGGGTAGGGGTGGTAGTAGTGGTAGGCACCTGGCACCCCTGGGTAGAGGTGGTAGTAGTGGTAGGCACCTGGCACCCCTGGGTAGAGGTGGTAGTAGTGGTAGGCACCTGGCACCCCCATGGGTAGAGGTGGCAGTAGTGACAGGAATCCAGCCCCCATGGGTAGAGGTGGTAGTAGTGGAGGCACCTGGCAACCCCTGGGTAGAGGTGGCAGTAGTGGTAGGCACCTGCCACCCCTGGGTAGAGGTGGCAGTAGTGACAGGCATCCAGCCCCCATGGGTAGAGGTGGTAGTAGTGGGAGGCACCTGGCACCCCATGGGTGAGAGGTGGCAGTAGTGACAGGCATCCAGCCCCCATGGGTAGAGGTGGCAGTAGTGGTAGGCACCTGGCACCCCCTGGGTAGAGGTGGTAGTAGTGGGAGGCACCTGGCACCCCTGGGTAGAGGTGGCAGTGATGACAGGCATCCAGCCCCCATGGGTAGAGGTGGCAGTAGTGGTAGGCACCTGGCACCCCCTGGGTAGAGGTGGTAGTAGTGGTAGGCACCTGGCACCCCTGGGTAGAGGTGGTAGTAGTGGTAGGCACCTGGCACCCCCTGGGTAGAGGTGGTAGTAGTGGTAGGCACCCTGGGTAGAGGTGGTAGTAGTGGTAGGCACCTGGCACCCCCTGGGTAGAGGTGGCAGTAGTGACAGGCATCCAGCCCCCATGGGTAGGAGGTGGCAGTAGTGGTAGGCACCTGGCACCCCTGGGTAGAGGTGGCAGTAGTGGTAGGCACCTGGCACCCCCTGGGTAGAGGTGGTAGTAGTGGTAGGCACCTGGCACCCCTGGGTAGAGGTGGCAGTAGTGGTAGGCACCTGGCACCCCTGGGTAGAGGTGGGAGTAGTGGTAGGCACCTGGCACCCCTGGGTAGAGGTGGCAGTAGTGGTGAGGCACCTGGCACCCCTGGGTAGAGGTGGTAGTAGTGGTAGGCACCTGGCACCCCTGGGTAGAGGTGGTAGTAGTGGTAGGCACCTGGCACCCCCTGGGTAGAGGTGGTAGTAGTGGTAGGCACCTGGCACCCCCTGGGTAGAGGTGGCAGTAGTGACAGGCATCCAGTCCCCCATGGGTAGAGGTGGTAGTAGTGGGAGGCACCTGGCACCCCCTGGGTAGAGGTGGCAGTAGTGGTAGGCACCTGGCACCCCCTGTGTAGAGGTGGCAGTAGTGGTAGGCACCTGGCACCCCCCTGGGTAGAGGTGGCAGTAGTGGTAGGCACCTGGCACCCCCTGGGTAGAGGTGGCAGTAGTGGTAGGCACCTGGCACCCCCTGGGTAGAGGTGGCAGTAGTGGTAGGCACCTGGCACCCCCTGGGTAGAGGTGGTAGTAGTGGTAGGCACCTGGCACCCCATGGGTAGAGGTGGTAGTAGTGACAGGCATCCGGGCCCCTATGTGTATATGTGGCATTGGTGATGGCCATCCCGCCCCTATGGTGCTGCTGTTTCTGGAGTAAGTAATTTCTGCCTCCCTGTGTGTGTGTGTGATATGTTGGGTACGTGTAGTTTGTGTTTGTGGTTGGTGTCTGACTTACCTTCTGCGCCGTACGCGTCCGTGCCTGTTCCGGTAGTAGATATAGAATATTGGTAGGATCGGAACGATGGGATTCATTGTTGGTTCGTCTCGTTCGTCTTCGTCGTTGCTTCGCCTCGTCCTCGTCGCTGGCGTGTTCGTCTCGTAGCCGTGGATCGTGTTGTGGCGCGAATCGGAGCTTATGTGCGCCTCTCCCGGATGCTTTGACGTGCCGTGCGTAGCGACGGGTTTGGCGCGTACGGGAAGCGCATCGTACTTGTCCGGCCGGACGGGGCTGCTTTTGGCTTCCGGGCGACTCGTATCTGCGTTTACGGATCCGGCTTGGTCGGGGATCAGGACCTGGATTGGGTGAGTACGACTCGGTCGGAATCTGCGCTGTTGTGCGCATCGTACTTGTTCGTTCGGATAAATGTGCGGATCGGTCGGGAAACAGGCATTCGCATGGCTTTTTTCCCCGACCGAATGGCGTTGGGTGCGTCTCCGACCGAGATCGGAATCGGCCCCTTAGTGTCTCTACATAATATGTTTGTGAAAGAAAGCGCTTTGACGCCCTACATTAGGATGAGCAGCGCTATAAAATAAATAAATGTGAGAGAGGGGCTAAGTAGAGTTGCGGGTGCCACTGGAGGGTGGTAGTGAGGGAATCCATGAAGAAGGAGATCACGGGGGGAAACAGAGACTGTTGCACTGCCCCCTGCCCCCCATGAGCATTACTACACAACCAGCAGCTCAGTGGGTGGCGGGCTGGCACCCCTGCCATGCCACTGGTGTTACGGCTTCACATCCATAAATCTAGAAGGCTATGCACAAGCCTTATCTAACATTTCCGAGCGATCACGTGTTGCGATGACGAAGCATATAAACATTGGAAATGTAAAGAATGGAGGTCAATCCGATCCCCAGGAGAACGTGGAGACTCAGCATTTCTTAACCCCCTCACTCTCCGCCTCACCGGGCCATGCCATGATAATCTTTACAAGGGAGATTTAATGTCACGTTATTCGCTTATTAGAAAGACATCACCGCATTTTCAGGGGGTCCTGTAGTCTTGGCGTTGCTATGACGTAATTATAACACACGGGTACCATGCAATGCAACTCCGAGGTTACAGGGCAGGAAGCAGGAGTTCTTGACTGACTTAGGACAGTATCCTGAACTTCTGGGGGCTGCGGGGGGGATCGGACATGGTCCAGTTTGTAGGCACATCGACCGGTAGATAAATACGTCCAGCCTCCTTCCCAACAGATGCGCACAGAGCAGATATTCCAGCTGTGCCCCCGCCCCAGCTGCCTTCAGAACTGGTGCAGGAGCCAGCCCCACACCAACCTCGGCTTGCTGTGGCCGGTGGCGAGACAAAGCTGCCAGACATCAGCCCTGTTGCAAGCGAGGGAACAGGCACCAAGCATTGAATTGGGTGGGTGGCACGTTAGCGCAACGGTAACACTTTCAGAGGTAAACAAACACACATGGGAGTGTTCGGAGGCACAGGACGGCAGAGTACCCCCGTAAACCCCTGTGCCTCTCCACTATAGCTGTCACAATTGGGAGGAACTAAAAACTGACGTTACCGCCACACAAGAAAGTCGGAAAACCACGACAGATCTAAAAATAGTATTTCTTTTTGCAAATCGGCAGTAATCGGTTTTTGGATGCGCGCCTGTCAAACTCATCTACAGTTTCACATATATAGAAAGCGAGAGGTCTGTGATGACATGACGTACAGTGCCCACGAGAGGCGCTGGCGAGCCCCCTTAGCGCCGTGCCTGCTCCTTTCACTGCGAGATCCAGAACTTCGGTAAAAACTGTAGCCCTCACCAGCCTACACTAAGGATCCTACAGCGAAGACGCTGCAGGACTTGGTTTACCAGAACTCTCCTGTCATACAATCAAAATCACCAGTGTCTATCTACCCAGCCACCAGTTCCAGGTATAGAGTCATATCTTCAAGCTGTCTCTGCAGCAAATAAAATGTTCCCAGTAAAGCGCTTTGTAGCTCCTTGAAGTTACGTGAGCGCTACATCAAAATACGTAGAGTGCCCGATTCGCAGAATTTCTATGTGGTCTGTGGTAGCGATGGCTAGCTGTCTATTTGGTGCCAAGTCTTGAAGATCACATTCGCCCGTGTGTTTTACTTTGCATGCTGGGATTTGTAGTTGTGCTTTGCCCGGCGTAACCGAGTGTCTGCAGTATATCACTGCATGCAACATGTTGGTGGCTAAAATGCAAAGACCATGTGCAGGTGTTGTACATGGGGGAGGGGGGCATGGGGGGCCCTTGGAAGTTATGCCCAATCCTCGAAGCCAGAAGCTGCCCCTGATGCAATTTAGTTTGCTTATCTTCATTGATTGAATGGTCAAGGTAAACGTGGAAATGCGCAGGCACACCGCTGTCACCCCTCAGGCCCGGTGTATAGTGAGTGCTAAAATGAGATACGAAAATAAAGAAGCATTTGCAATGCAATAGGACTCGCATTTACGCGAGACCTATTGCATTGCATCACCGACAACGTGAGGGGGGGGAAGCACGGACAACGGGAGTGTGGGAGGGGGGAGAAGGGGGCGAGAAGGCACGGACAAAGTAGTGCTCACAATCTAAATAACACGTACCGTACTGTGTAACACTCGAAGTAAAGGGGCCAGTAGCCATGGGAGGGTACAGATGACGACAAATGACGACATGGCCATAATAAGGAGGGACTAACAAGCCTCATAATCAATCAGACGGCAGCATTTACGAAAAACGATGACACGAGCCAATTATAAACATGAGCGGAGAGTGGGCGTAGCTTCCACAGAGCTTACACTCCATACGCCATTACTGCATGCCTCGCAAAGCGAGCAGCGCATGCGCGCTGCCACTATAGGCTCGACCTAAAAATGTATACGGTAAATCGTAGTCCCCCACCTCAAGGGTCAATAGGTTATTCAGATGTAAGTAATAATAATTAATTCTATATTCGGATGGAAACACATCCATAAAAGACACAGTAAAACCGCCATACAATATAAAAATCATTACATACCGATAAAACATCGTGACTTATAAAAACAAGGCCAGTCAGTAGAACCACACAGATCTAGGGCAAAACCCCCCATCGCACCAACAGTAACCTCGTAAATGGGAGATCAATCTATTCTTGATAGCCTAGATGTATGAGCTCCCCGCAAAAAACATATCACTGCATGAAGGGTGTAAGAGTTTGGTAACAACTGCAGGTGCAAAAGTGCCACTTTGGCCTGCCTAAACTTCAGACTCTTTAATAAAGGCACGAGGAACCTTTTTTTAGGCACTCAATCAATCAATCAATCATGTCACTTATAAAGCGCACTACATACCCGCGAGGGTCTCAAGGCGCTGGGGGAAGAGGGGGGTGGTGCTGCTACTGATCGAAGAGCCAGGTCTTGAGGAGTCTTCTGAAGGCCAGTAGGTCTTGGGTCTGTCGGAGGTTGGTGGGGAGGGTGTTCCAGGTCTTGGCGGCGAGGTGGGAGAAGGATCTGCCGCCGGCGGTCGTTTTCCGGATGCGGGGGACTGTGGCGAGGGCGAGGCTGGTCGAGCGGAGCTGGCGGTTGGGGGTGTAGAAGCTGAGTCGTCTGTTGAGGTAGGCTGGTCCGGAGTTGTGGAGTGCTTTGTGTGCGTGGGTGAGGAGCTTGAAGGTTATCCTCTTGTTGACAGGGAGCCAGTGCAGGTCTCTCAGGTGGGGTGTGATGTGGCTGCGTCGGGGGATGTCGAGGATAAGACGTGCAGAGGCGTTCTGGATGCGTTGCAGCCGTCTCAGGAGCTTAGCCATCGTTCCTGCGTAGAGGGCGTTTCCGTAGTCCAGCCTGCTGGTGACGAGGGCCTGGGTGACTATTTTTCTTGTTTCGGTGGGGATCCACTTGAAGATCCTGCGGAGCATTCGGAGGATGTTGAAGCAGGATGAGGAAACGGCGTTGACCTGCTTAGTCATGGAGAGGGTGGGGTCGAGGATGACCCCTAGGTTGCGTACGTGGTTGGTGGGTGGCGGGGCTGTTCCCAGTGATGTTGGCCACCAGGAGTCGTCCCAGGCTGAAGGGTTGGAACCAAGGATGAGGACCTCCGTCTTGTCCGAGTTCAGCTTCAGGCGGCTGGTCCTCATCCATTCGGCGACGGCCTTCATTCCTTCGTGGAGGTGGGCTTTGGCGGTGTGAGGGTCTTTGGTGAGGGAGAGGATCAGCTGGGTGTCGTCGGCGTAGGAGATGATGTTGAGGTTGTGCTGTCGGGCGACGTGGGCGAGGGGTGCCATGTAGATGTTGAACAGCGTTGGGCTGAGGGAGGAGCCTTGGGGTACGCCGCAGATGATCTTGGTGGCCTTGGATCGGAAGGGGCGAGGCGGACGCTTTGTGTTCTGCCGGAAAGGAAGGATGAGGTCCAGTCCAGGGCCTTCTCTTGGATCCCGGCGTCGTGAAGGCGTGTTCGTAGTGTGTGGTGGCAGACTGTGTCGAAGGCGGCTGATAGGTCCAGGAGGATGAGGGCTGCTGTTTCTCCGTTGTCTAGCAGGGTCCTGATGTCATCGGTGGTGGCGATGAGGGCGGTTTCGGTGCTGTGGTTGCTGCGGAAGCCGGACTGGGAAGGGTCCAGGATGTTGTTCTCCTCGAGGTAGCGGGTCAGTTGTTTGTTGACGATTTTCTCGGTGACCTTCGCGGGGAACGGGAGCAGAGAGATGGGTCGGAAGTTCTTGAGGTCCTTGGGGTCTGCCTTGGGTTTCTTGAGTAAGGCGGTGATCTCGGCGTGCTTCCAGCTTTCCGGGAAGGTTGCTGTCTCTTAGGAGATGTTGATTATTTTCCGGAGATGGGGCGCGATGGCTGTACTGGCTTTGTTGAAGATGTGGTGAGGGCACGGGTCTAGCGGTGAACCGGAGTGGATGGTGTTCATGATCTCGCTGGTGTCCTCGTCGTTGATGTTGGTCCAGGAGAGCAGGCGGTTGGTGGTTGTGGGGGCAGTGGTCTCGGTGGTTGCCGGGGCGGTCGTGGTGTTGAAGCTGTCGTGGATGTCGGCGATTTTGCGGTGGAAGAAGGTGGCCAGTGAGTCGCACAGGTCTCGCGACGGCTGGATGTCGTTGGTGTTGGAGCTGGGGTTGGAGAGTTCCTTCACGATGTTGAAGAGCTCTTTGCTGTTGTGTGCGTTGTTGTCTAGGCGGTCTTTGAGTGAGGCCCTTTTGGCGGATCTGATGAGGTGATGGTGACTGCGGGTGGCGCTCTTGTGGGCGGCGTAGCTGTCCGCTGTCCGTTCGTGGAGCCAGATCTTCTCCAGTTTTCGGCATGTTCGTTTGGAGGCCTGGAGGTCTTCGGTGAACCAGGTGGCTTTCTTGCTGGTGTGGCTGTTGGGCGGATTCTTGAGCGGGGCGAGGGTGTTGGCGCAGTCGTCGATCCACTGTCTGAGGTTGCGGGCGGCGGTGTCGGGGTCGGAGGGTTCGGCGGGTGGGCTCAGGGCGAGGGTTGTGGTTAGCTGGTCTTCCGTGACTCTGCTCCAGCAGCGGCGAGGCATTTGTTCGGTGCGGTGGTGCGTGGTGGGCTTCCTGTAGGTGAAGTGGATGCAGTGGTGGTCAGTCCAGTGGGGTTCGGAGGTGTGGTTGAAGGAGACGTGTGGGCTTGCGGAAAAGATGGAATCTAGCGTGTGGCCGGCGGCGTGGGTGGGTGTAGTCACGAGCTGTCTGAGTCCGAGGGTGGCGAGGTTGTCGATCAGGGTGGTGGAGTTGGTGTCCTTGTTGTTCTCGAGGTGGAAGTTCAGGTCCCGAGGAGGATGTAGTCCGTGGAGGCGATGGCGTGTGTGCTGACAAAGTCAGCGATGGAATCGCTGAACTGTGGTCGGGGTCCGGGGGGTCTGTAGATGAGGGTTCCTCTGAGGGTGGTGTTGGGATCGGTGTGGATCTGGAAGTGCATGTGTTCGGCGGTGCTGAGGGTGTCGTCGGTGTTGGTTGAGACTCTGAGGGTGTTCCTGTGGACGATGGCGATGCCTCCTCCGACTCTGTTGGTGCGGTCCCTGCGGGTGATCTTGTATCCGTCCGGGATGGCAATGGCGATGTCGGGGGCTGAAGCGGGATTCAGCCAGGTCTCCGTCAGGAATGCGACGTCTGGGGAGGTTGAGTTGAGAAGGTCCCAGAGTTCGATGGCGTGTTTGCGGGCGGAGCGGGTGTTGAGGAGGATGCATCTGAGGTAGTTGGGTTCTTTCCTGGGCGGTGGTTTGGCGGGGCGGGTGCTGGCGAAGCTGCAGTTCCGGCAGGTGAAGGGCCCTTGGGTGCGCTTCGGGGTGGCCTGGTAGCAGGCGTGATCTTTTCCGGGGTTGAGTGCGTGGAGGGTGCTGGCGTCGTATCGGCGTCTGTTGATGTGGCGGGCGCGGGGGATGCCCGGACCAGGGGGTCTGGCGCGGACGGGCGCAGACGGGCTTGCCTTAGGCGCGCCTTTGGCGCGCCAGCGGACGCCATAAATGGGGAGGTGGGAGGGAGGAGCAGGGAATGGGGCAGCGAATGGGCAGTGAGGGGGCGGGGCCGCAGGGGCGCAGCGGCGGGAAACAGGCACAGAAGGGAAAACGAGCACAATCAGGGCATCAAGGGGGCACAGAAAGGAGAAAAAAAACGAGCACAATCAGGGGCAGCAAGGGGGCACAGAAAGGAGAAAAAAAAGAGCACAATCAGGGCATCAAGGGGGCACAGAAAGGAGAAAAAAACGAGCACAATCAGGGGCAGCCAGGGGGCACAGAAAGGAGAGAAAAAACGAGCACAATCAGGGGCAGCAAGGGGGCACAGAAAGGAAAAACGAGCACAATCAGGGGCAGCAAGGGGGGCACAGGAAGGAAAAACGAGCACAATCAGGGGCAGCAAGGGGGCACAGAAAGGAAAAACGAGCACAATCAGGGGCAGCAAGGGGGCACAGAAAGGAAAAACGAGCACAATCAGGGGCAGCAAGGGGGCACAGAAAGGAAAAACGAGCACAATCAGGGGCAGCAGCAGGGCACACAGACGGAGCTGTGTGATGGGGGAGCGACCTACCAGTCAAGGTCAGGGGGCACTGAGAACAATTTACACAATAAAACAAAATGAAGCGTGTCCTGTGGGGATCTGAGATCGCAGCCACATGGGCCTCTTTGATTTAAGGGAAGAAATCCAGGCTAGCTAAAAGATGGTGAAGTTGATTAAATCTGAAGCGTGTAATTAAAAATCTATCTTGGGCACTAGAAAGTGCAAAAATATATGGCTCCATATCTGTCACAGATTTTAACATTACATGAGCCCTCACTGTAGGTTTGCAGAGCTCAATATTTTCACGCTGGGCAGTGGCGAATTTATGGTATAAGTCTTTTGTGATGTTAACGTCCCAGGGGCTTAAAGTGACATGTGCGAAAAAAAGGTCTGGCCTTCCTATGGCCTGAAAGGATTCCTTTATATAACATATCCAGGGGATTTTATTACCATGTTCCATGGCCAGACAGTCCGCTAAGATCAGGCGGTTTAAACCCTTATCTTTGCATGTCCATATCTTTAACCAGCAATGTAAGGGTTTAATTGCCACTTGGTCCACCAAATAATCAACCCCCAACTCTTCATGCACAGACCAAGCTGGCGTACCTTGGGGGATGCGCAGGATCGGGCGCAAAAACTTGTTTTCTGCCACCTGTAACCTATGAGAGTGGACGTACTCCAAACCTCACTGCCGTATAACACTTTCGCGATGGCCTTGGATTTGTACAGTTTTAAAATGACCTCCGGTGCCCATGAGCTCAGTCTGCTAGCAATGCTGGCAATAGCCCCTGCAGATTTGTTCAGCTCACTAAGCTTCCCATCTAGGAGGGCTCTCCACTGTAATCGATCATCGAATAACACTCCTAGGTATGGAAAGACTGGGACCTTAGCGAGAGTGTGGAGACCAGCTTTAAAACTTTTCACATAAGACCCCCGACGACCTGCAACTAATACATATGACTTAGTAAAATTAACAGACAGGTCCAGCCTGTCCATAAAATAAACTAAGCTATCTATTAAAAGCTGCAGGTCCCCGGCCGTGCGAGCCATAAGCACTGCGCCATCTGCATAGAGTAAAACTTGCAAGGATCTCTTCCCAACTCTAGGAGAATTTGACTGGAGTGCCAATAAAGCTGCCTCAAAACCATTAATATAAACCAAAAATAAAAATAGAGCTAAAATACAGCCTTGGCGCACCCCCCTCGTACAATTAAAATGATTTGTGAGTGCGCCCTCCTGTATGTATCTCACTGCCGCTGTTGTCTGGGCATGGAGTGATGTGAGCAAATGAACAATACAAGGGTCCACTCCCAAAGAAATAAAAATGTCCCACAACTTAGTCCAATTAACTCGATCAAACGTGGACATAAGGTCCATGGAGGCTAGGTACAATACACCCGGTTGTATTAGTGTGTATTCGGCTGTCAAAAGATAAAGATTGAGGCATTGGTCTGTAGTTGACATGCCTTCACGGAAGCCAAATTTGACATCCGATATTATCTGGTTGTCTGTGGCCCACAAGGACAATCTGGATAAGAGGACCTGTCCCAAGACATTAACTACAGCATCGATAATGGAGATCGGGCGGTAGGATTGCGGGTAGTCCTTGTCCCCTTTTTTTAAAATTGAAATTATTGTCGCAGTAGGCCAAAAGGGCAACGTCCCCTTTAAGGCTGCCGCATTCAGGACTTGAGTTAAAAGAGGGGCCCAGACCTCAATATTGTCGCGAAAGAGATCTGGAGGTATTCCATCGGGACCCGGGGCCTTATTTAGCTAAAGCAGCTCGATACTAGAATATACATCATCCAAAGAGAAACTAATGGGGATTACATCTAGTCTAGGAGGTACGTCTACCCATTGCTCCACCAGGGGACCTGCGGTATAAACCTTTTTAAAACGGGAGACCCACTGGTCTGGGGTAATATGATGGAACATAGTCAATCTAGCTGGTTCAGCAAAGCAGGGACTATAAATAATTTTCCAAAATACGGCTGAATCCCTCAATTCCCCTGCTTTGGATAGGTCCTCCCAGGCTGCTTTTGTAACTGGTGCCTACGTGCTTTCACCGACTCTCTGTAAAGGTGCCGGCAGTGAATCACTCTATCTTTCTCCCGTGGTACCTGCTTCAAGGCTACCTTTAGCCTCCTCAATGCTTGCGAACACTTGCAATAAAACCACGAGTGAGGAGCCTGTGCACCCCTCACTGTCTGTGTAGTTAAAAGACCAGAGACTGCCTGGCGATGGAGGAAAATGAACTCAATATATCCTCACTCGAGGAATAAGGGTCCAAACAAAGGCCTAACTCAAGCTGACAAGAAGAGAAAAGGCTGTGATTAAAGGGCTTGGCATCTATGCCTGACCAACGAAGGCGCATACTCATATCTATTGGAATTAGAGGAGCCGGAGGTTTGCGAGGACCCCTAGTATAGCACACATCCCCCTCAGTAAAAGTGTCAGAGGGTTATGGTCTCTAAATGGATTATGTTCTATGCTAAAGGAGCCCAAGCCCACACCCAAGGAGGCAGACACGAAAATAAAATCTATAATAGTAGCAGAACCCCTACCTTTATAGGTCATGAGTGGATAAGAGATTGTTTAACTCGTCCCCTTCCGTAGTGTGCTCCATGTGCAAGTCCTCTAAGAACGGGCAGGGTTGTGCGATTGCAGGGTTCTTTACAAAAGATGAACACAAATGACAATTAAAATCCCCCACTAAAATAAGATTCATGTGCCCAAAACCCTCCCCCTTTAAGGAGTCTAGGGCAGAGTTTAGGGCATTAAAATTAGAGAGCCGCCCCTTACCCTTCTTCAGATTATAAAAGTTGATTATGCCAAGTGGGGGCTCTCTCCCCACATGCAATTTTATACCCTGAAACACCTGGGAATCCCACTTTATGGCCTGCAACTCCTTAGGTAATTCCAATTTCACAAATATAATACATCAGATGTAAGTATCACATAATTCACCTCAGACTCTGTGCATCACAAATTAAAGCAATTGTTATTCAGGCTATCTTATTCCTACAATTATAAGTCTAAAGATATTTAAGATAGAGCTTGGATCTGCATGTACGCACTGAAAAATACAAAGTCACAGAATATTGTTAAACTTACAGAATTAGACATAAAATGTCATCAGGTTTAATGCAACAATGTGCAGGTAGGTAAGTACTTGCCCTGCCTCTTTTTTATTTTTAGCTCATCCTGTATTTCTACAGGGGAAACATTTTTACATCAATCCTTAAGAAATGTGAAATGATAAGTGCCTTATACAATGAATTTGGTACTCTAACTGAATAATATCTTATTTCATGTTACAGAGTATAATCATAACGTTGGTGACTCACTGCTATGAATAAGGTATGCCCCAATTGACAGGAGAGGTATCTATATCATATTTTACAGAATTGTTTAAGTCAACATTCTGTTTTCACATTCAATCCATTTTGTAAGTCCTTTCAACTCAAATACCTGTTTATAAGGAAACAAGGAGTCCATGATGTTAGCCCACTTCATTGGCTCCCAAAGACCACCCATCTAATATCTGTTTAGTCACCAGAAGCCATTTCACAATTGGAGCCTCAATACAGGTAATGTAAATTGGAGACCTTTGTTTACAAGTATGTTGTCACATCTTTGGTGAGCAACCAAATAGGTGCCCTTGCATGGGTATGCCAAGGTTAAGTACTTTTAAAACTTTTTCCAGAGAGTAGTATGTCACAAAAATATACAACTTTGCACATACTTTGCCTGAGAAATCCATTTAGCTATGGCTAGAGACAACATGTAACTGTCTTACATATCTAATATGGGGGGCAATAGGTTAGCACCCTCAGCTTTTGAATGTTGAGGGTGCCATTCACATTTTGATGAGTTCACATTACAGCAATGTATTTATCTGCCAGTGATGAAGTACTGAGTTCTTCCTTTTTACAATCAGGTAGTCATTTCACACAAAAAAAAACTTTTATTAGTCAACACAAGGAGAGGTGGACTATGTATTCCTCTTTGGGTTGTGCAACTAATTTGACCACCTTTCTAGAATGGGTTCTCTGACTTTTCACTGGTTCTCCTCGTTACGCCTCCCCTGGGGATTTCACCATTTTGGGTATTTCCAGGTCTACCAGTAATGGTAATTCTGGGAATACACTAAAATCCAGTGGTGTTGCCTGGGAACACCCATGCACCACCCATGGAACGCCTCCCTGGGGCAGAGTAACGCAACGCAACGATTTGCACTGCATTGCGGTACTCAGATTTATTAAGCCAACGAGGGCCATGCAAGGTGTCCCTGCAGGGCTTGATAAATCACACTTAAGGGTTGTGTGGCTTTTGCACACTGTTGAGTGCCGCAAAAGCGACACACCCTATGATAAATATGCTCCCAAATGTTCCCGTCGTTCCTGTGGGCGGCTTTTACAGATTCAAACACATCGATCTCATCGACATAAGAGTCACACAAGAGACATAGAGGTGAGGCATGGCCATGAACCATACCACTTTCAGCTTCTTAATAATGTAATACCAGCACTAGTTTGACTCAGGCAACTAATAACCTATTTGGTAATCTAACCAACAAGTACACACTTCAAAACAGGCAGGCTCCAAAGCCTGTCTGCAAACCCCAGCAAGCACCGCTATTAATTTGCAAATAAATCAATCCTCTTTGCTTGAATTATGACTAGTAGCACAATTAGGCAGTACTGCACATGCATGGCATTCAATTTATTCAGGCATTGATGCTTAAAATACACACACAATGAGGGAACACACAACTGAATCTCATACACGCATCCAATAAACATTGTAAAGGCAACACATAGTGGACAGCCACCAAGACACTGCACCGCTTTAACATTGCAAGTCTATATCCATATCACAGCGCGGAAGATGCCAGTCACTCATTCGAAGCCCAGCTGAAAGGTAATTGTGTATTTTCTCCAAAAATGCCCTGACATTCAGTTGTTCCCAAAGGTGAGGCACAACACCATGGAGGCTCCTTCTCAGGATCCTTTTCAGTGTTCGACGTTTCCAGATCTTTTACAGCCACTTAGGTATCACAGGCAGGCTATGTGGCTGTGGAGCCGTTGCAGCATCTTGACTGCTAGTGACAGGTGAGAGTAGAAACTAATTTGAGTAGAGTTCCACTACTTTCATTCTTACTGCTGACTAGTCCCACTACTTTTTTTGCAGCAATTTAATCTATTTTCAAAATTCCTTCACCTTTCATACCTGTTTTGTTCTTAAATAGGTGTACTTATTTAATATATTCATTGAAGCCAATTATTTTACGTGGGCACCTCCTAATCTGGGAAATATCTCAACAGTCATCTCTTTGAACCAAAGCGACCTGTATGAAAAGCAATGTTTTTATTCATGAACAGATCAAAAACAGTAAGTTTATTTTCTTGGAAATTCCTTCGTAACAATCAGCACATGGATTTTCAGTGATCTCAGAAGCCAGGATTCCCCAGTTCGGCCCAAAGGCACCCACTTTGTTCTGTACAAGGGGCCACGGTGGCCGGCTAGAGGAAGAGGAAAATAAATCAAGGAGGACTCGCTCTTCTGTCCTTCTACCCCTCTCTTCCTTTTCTATCCAGCCTCTTCAGTCTCATCCTCCTATCCATACTTCCAAAACCGGCCCCCACCCTGGCGGCCCACCAGGGAAATGCCCGCTGCCCGCTATGGCCAGTCCGGCCCTGATATCCTCCTTCCAACATCACCTCCCCCACCTTCTATGCCACAATAGTATTTTATCGTAGTTACACTTTGACCCTCTGTGGTACGGGCACAGAGCTCAAAGTCCTAATGTATGAATCTTATAAAGATAAGCACCATTGTATGCCAACCCGTTCTGCCAATTGGTTTGTGTCATTGAACCAACAGCCTATCAGCGCTGTGAAATGGTGGCTAATCTGACATTCTGTGGCTCCGGGACATGCCCGGGCAAAAACGGCAGAAGAGGTCAGGAGGAAGGCCAGGCGGGTAAGAGAGGGTCTGGCACAGAGCAGTGGCGTAGCTAGGGGGGGGCGATGGGGGCGGACCGCCCCAGGCGGCATGAGTTTTGGGGCGGCAGCCGGCCCCCCTTCCCCCCGCTCTTACCTGCGGCCGTTGCGGCCGCAAGAATCGGCCGCTACCAACCCCCCCGCTCTTCAATAGTTTTGCCGAGGGCGGCAAACGCAGGGGCCGCCACGGGCAGCCTAAGGCCTAGCTACGCCCCTGGCACAGAGGCTGACAATGAGGCAGTTCACAAATCAAACGGGTAGTACACGCAATTTCCCTTCATTTAACTGCTAACTGAACAATTAAATTGAGAGAGAAAGAGACGGATGCCATTGCCTCGGTGGTTGGTGTACTCATAACTGTGTAAGGTGATTTATTATACTCTATGTGTGGGTGCTCTGCATAAGAATCCTTGCAAGTTGCAAGGGCTGGAAAAGACAATAGGTCTGGGATTTTAAAATGAGCTTCATCATTGCAAATGAGAGAATGAGCCAATAGTTCGATGGATGGATGGACTAGTGCAAGAATGGTTGGATGAATGTGCGGATCCATAGATGAGTGCATGAATGAGTAATTGAATAGATGGCTGAGGTCTCAAACAGTACTAGTGATAACATCATAAACAGGGCACGAATAAACACCATTATTCCAGAACAAGCATTACACACTGATGAAATGAATATGTTTTTGCTATTTTGCTCGTGCATTGTTCTATGTAAGTTAGCATTTGCAGCACCATTTTATGTTTAGCCGCCATTTTGAATAATGCCATTAACTGCGTATTCTCTCCTCGAGAAGCAGGCTGTGGAAAGTTTTGTTTCTCCAAGGTTAGGCCTTGCTCTGCTAATGAATACGCTATTCTTATTAGCGCATACCTTTCCCACTAGATAGAGGCCTTCTCCCACTAGTCTAGCGGTAGACACAGACAGAACGACCTTGGCAGAGAGATAATGTGTGCCCGGCCTCAGTCTCGAAGCTCATCTTTCTGTACTTCCTTGTTTTAGCTGCACCTGCTTGTAAAATTCCATTATGGGCGGTGTCTTCCTTGGTTCTGAATCGCACATAATGTATCACCATGTTTGCTGAAGTCAGTCCTCTCTGCAGCACCCCTAAGCGACTGGGCAGACAGGGCTCCGCTCGAGTGTATCTGAATAAACATATACTTGGTTTGTATTCTCTACTGTCTGACCGACTCTTCATTTGTATGGAAGGCTGAGAGGTGGTCGGGAGTGACCCAGGTGGCCCTAATCGGGTCACTTCCTTCAACACTGGGTCGGCACCATTGAGCCAAGAGTACCTCCAATAAATCAATACTTACCTCCTTTATGTGAGTCGAAGCTTTAAACAGGAGTGGGCACCATCATGCTAAGAATACTGCCATTACACATATTTCAGATTTGGACCATCTCTAAGTAATCATTGGTGAATAATTGGATTTGCACCTTAACTCGTTAATCTTCAATGCACGTTCAGATTTGCATCATCATTCAGTAATCCATAGGGTGAGCTCAGATTTGATTAATCACTCAGTAATCCTTCGTCCATGTAGAGATTTGCATAATTATTCATTAAATCTGAATTTTCAAATTTGCACTCAGAAACATTGATTGCTGGGCCAGATGTGCAACATCTCTCGTAACTCTCATTAATATTCGGTGCATGCTGAAATTTGCACTATTGCGGAATTCTCTAGTGCCTGCCTAGACTTGCAGCATCACATAGAAATCTTAAAAGAATGCCTACATTTGCACCACCATTCATTAAGCATCACATAGAATTCATGATGCATGATCAGATTGCTCCACTAGTTTGTTATCTTGATTTGCATCATTACTCAGTAATAATCAGTGCAGTTGAGATTTGCACAAACCATTTAGAAATCTTTAGTGACAAGCCATATATACAGCATTACCCAGAAATCTTAAAGCAATCTTCGAAGTGAGTTGAAAGAATAATCGTTCAGTAATAGTATGCAGAACAAAAGTAAGCCTGGTGAAATTTCAACTACGCCAAAGCAATTGGTGTAATTTTGGTAATACCACGTTACTGTTCGACGCAGAATTACTGATAATTATGAGAAACTCCTGACGTAATTAAGAGTAATTCAGGGAAAAAAATCCTAATGCCAGAGCACATGTAGCGAGCGTGAATGCCCGCTTGCGCTCACTATTCATATTCTGATGCATTTAGTGCTGCTTCTTAGAGCATAATTTATCCTTATGTCCATTTTGTACAAAAAGGGGGAATTGTGCTTTACAAAAATAGCTCCAAATGTCTGTAGTAAGTGGGGGGAAATCCTACCCCAAGAGCACATTCAGTGAGCATAAGCGGCCACACACACTCTCTATTCATGTTCTGTGCCATTTATCGCCATTTCTTAGCGCAAAATGCATCCACGCATCCATTTTGGATGCGAGGGGGCATTTAAGGCATTTATGTGCTGAGAAATAAGAGCAAAATTACTCTTCTCTTGCAATTCATGAGTAATTTTGCTGAATTGTTAGGTAATTCTCCGTGATTACGCTACACTGAATTAAGTGATCTATGCCCACCCCTAAACAAAAGCCAAACATATATTGCATCACTCACCCTCATCCTTTTGCCCCACAACATGCTGCATTGCTGACAAAAGCCACATTTTTCTTGAAGTCTGGGCTAATAGCAACGAAGCTGGGACAGAAGGCTTTTACCTTGACTATGCTACGCAAATGTTTTCAAAAAGACCAAGCAGAAATAGACAGGAACTAATCATTATTCAAGTACCATTAGTCTAGATTAACTGCTCTTAGAGTGGCCTATCTTGTGGCCACATACAAGATGTATTTTATCTTTTAATCACACTTTGCTCATTTGAACATTTCAACTGGCCTATTCTACTGCATTTTCTGAGTGGTCACCCCAGATTTGTTACTTTTGGTGAGCCTTTTTTTCTAGTAATATGACTGTGCACTGTGTCTCTGCTATTCAATCCCACAATGTGTGTGCTCTGGCCCTAAAATGGTACATTCAAAATTGGTTTCAACCAATTGTTTTAATTAACTTTTCTGTTAGGTCTTGGTATATGGCATAGAAAATGCATCAAAGCATGGGAGTTAAATGTGATATGTGGGCTGCTATGTGTGTTTACACCACCCACATATCAGAAAATAGCAGTGGCTGCCAGTAGCACCATTGTGCTCTGGTTGGAATGCAGTTTTTTATACACACTATAGTGAAACATGAACAAGAAAAGTGTATGAGCCATGTAGGAAAATGTATTTACGTATATTATAGGTCACCCTTAAAGTGTGGCTTTTTAGCCCACATAGATGGGCGCTTAATATACAAAAATGTAGTGGTACATTACATGTTGGAAATAGTATGCCCTCAATTACTTACTAAAAGCTGTTTTCACTGTGTATGTTGAGCTAGATTCTTAGTGAACAGCACTGGGTATAATTAAAACGTTTAAGTTATATTTTTCCCACTCAGTTTTAATAATCTAATTTCATGGTGAAAGTAGATTATTGATACCTTTAGTGGAAAAGTAACTTTATAACAATGTGATTTGTGCTCACTGAGACATAGAAGGCTTAGAAACAAGTTTTGACATTAATTTCACTTCCAGAGGCCCAATGCACAATCATAGATGGATATAATGTTAATGCTCTCGAAAGGACCATGACCTGGCCTGTAAGACCTGGAAGCCAGTGGTGCTGTCAACAACTTAACACTTAACAGGGATTACCCATCTTGGTGGGAACAGGAAGTTTTGGCAGAACAAAGGAAAGCCTTCACACTGCCACTTTTGTTTCTGAGACTCTAAATGGAGTTGATTATGTCTGCTACCATTCATTCCCAGGGTCCTTCAAGAATTTCTAGCACCAGTCACAGCTGGGGAAAAGCCTTACAGAGGAAGGAGACCATCTAAATAGAGTAGTGTTTTAGGGAGAGCCAATGCCCCTTCTAATGGAAGAGGAGTTAGCCGTTTTAGATGTAGGATTTCTAGAAACGTTTACAGTCAAGCAAATAGGACGTGCTGCAAACGGTAGTGGTCATAGCCAAGAAAGTAAACAGGATTGGATGGTAGAATTCTCCAGTCACTGGCAAATACACAGGATAAAGCCAGCACCTCGCCACTACCTCTTCAGAACATTCTTGGACTGGGAAAGTTAGCACTTGAAGAAAGAAGATCCTGCTGGAAAAAAGGACCGAAGGATTTCTTATTCCTACTGGCACCCGGGGACTGGAAGGGTCAAATGGTGTACCTCTTTGGTTTACGACTGAGGACCTGGGCTACAGTAGTGGCCATAAAGAACTTTCCCAATAGTTTAACAACAATAGGACTCAGTAATTTTTTCCACCTTTAGAAGGCTGGGACAAGGTGTTGAGTCATTCCTGGGGGGGGTCACACCAAAGGTGGGCAAAAATACCAGGGAAGAGACCAAACCAGGGTCCATTTATTAAGTTCATGAGGGTCACCCATTCCCAAATTATCAGCCCACTTTCTGACAGAGTCCATTTTTACAACCATATGGCAGAGAGCACAGTTTAATAACACACTGACATTCTCAAAGCAAAGCACGAAACAGTCTGTCAATAGCAATATAGCTTAACAGCATAGCATCAGTGTCCCCCTGATGCTGAGTCTACGGTGGTATGATGCCAGGAGCCCTTGCTGAGCCAGCTCAGGACTGTCGGTTGCAGGATAGGAAGCATGCCGGAGGTCAGCAAACTGTCTGGAAACTGAATGCAGACAACATGACAAAGTGTCTACTCTTGGTCAGGCACTGCTGCTGGGGGTCTGAACCACACATTAGAATGGTATAGACCCTAAAGGATAAACTTCCTCTTTGCCCCAGTGGCAGCTTCTTGGTGAGCTGGGGCATGCCCTGGGTATATCACTAATGGATTTCAGTGACAGGCAGCACCACTGAAACTGGAACTGAAGAGATGGGCTCTCATCACCAGTATGGTCCCATCTTCCCAAAGGAAAATGGCTCAAGGGATTGTTTTTGTGCAGGAAGGTGTCCTTTCCTGCGCAAAACCAATCCTGCTGACAACGTAGGCACCTTGCACCATGGTGCAAGATTGCCTGCGTTGACACTGGGCAGCACATTGTGCACCAGCACTGGGAAAAGACAGGATTGCGCTGCATAATGTTAAATTCTGCAAATTCCTGTCCTTTCCCTGTCACGCAGCGCGGCAAGGTGGCTTGCTGCGCTGCATGACTTAATGATAAATGTGCCCCTTGATGTTTATTTAAAAGGATGTCATTACTCAATCAATTTGATTCTAAATATTGGCACTCCACAAGTGGAATTTTTGGACACCATTGTCACTCCAAAGAGCAGATTATATAAAACTGATGCATTTTTCAAGATTACAGACAGAAATAATTTTTGTCTCCAATGATGATTATTCAAACATTTGCCATGTAGTCAATTACTAGGCAACTGAGAACTGAATGAGAGGTTCATGACAAGACAGGAGGAAATGATTCAAAGATTATGAGATAGATGCTATAAAGAAAAAATATTAATTGAAGCAAAGCAAATGTCATCTGTTGATCAAATGAATTGCTAGAAACAAAAACTGCAAACTGTAAACACAATGGAGGAAATTGATTTTACCATAGAACTGACAAAGCCGGAGGATATCCAAAGAGATTAAAAACATTGAATATTATAGAAAATTATCAAACTTTAAAAGATATGGCTCCAAGCAAATTATTGTTAGTACATACACGTAAGAGAAATTTACTAAATATTTAGTACATGCGGAAAGAGATAGGAAATAGGTTGTACAGAGTTCATTATCAACCCTATCAATGGAGCATTCCCTTGTTTGAACTGTTTGAATTGTAATAGTGTCATACAAGGACCAACAAAATGTAAATATAGTTGCAGGTGTTTGAACTAAGGGGAACTAGGGGGAACTATCACAAACATAAAAAACAAAGAAGAAGGAATATCCTGTTAGCAAGGATGTACATCCAGTACTTGAGATTTGGAGATCTGAAATAGAAAAGTGTGGAAGACTTCAAATGATCCAGTAAGAAAGAGAGAGATGAGAAACTACATATGAATAATGATGTAGGAGATAAGACATAAATGTGGAACTACAATAGCATGCAATAACATGCTGATGGAGACACAACCATTGAAAGCGGGAAGGGACAACTAAGATATAAGATCATTTGACTTGTGACCTGGAAGGGATTGTTAAGAAAAACAGGGCATCCCTCTTAGATGGAGCTGAGATCAGAACATCAAGCACACTCGAATTGGCACCCACATGTGTATACACCAAATCCCTATTTTCACAGAGTTTGAAGCAAATTATTTGTTTCAATAGCAGATTGGGAGGCGAGTTCTCACTTTTGAGGTATATAATGATTGATGTCTGAATTATGAAAGTGTGCAAGTGAAAGGTTGATTAATGTACTTTAAATTTTAAATGCAGTTAATTTTCATGATTCACCTGAAGAAGGGAATGATAACTTGTCGAAACACATTGCTATGACAAGATCATAAAATGTAGTAAAAGTAGTATATGTATTAAAATGAACTGAGAAAGTATGATCAGTGGATGATTAATTGATAGAATGTTTACACAGTAATGTGTTCAATCTAAAGGTTGAGAGTGACCTTTTCAGAAAAGATTCTGAATTTAATGGAAAATGTTAAAATCATAACCACCTCCAGAAATGTTAATGAGTATCCTATATGTGAACTCATAAAGACAAACGAATGCATGCCATTGCTTATTTTGTGTCTCATGCTGTTTATGGGCTTCTTTTTAATAACTCATTCACAGTGTATGAGGGGATTTGTATGCATGTCTCGTTTTGATGTTCAAAGTTTTTTGTACTCCTACATTCATCTAGTGTGGCATTTTCCTTTCATAATTGGTTGGGGTATTCATCTGCATGGTATGTTTAGCATAATTAGTTTATGTGTGGAGTGCTATTTCTTCTAGTGAAGTAATGTTTTGTTTAGGCTGCTATGTAATGTAGCTTTTCATCTTAGATCTAGTTTCTGACACTACATTTTGTTCTTTTAAGGTAAGGCCGAACAAATTTTATTTAATTTTTTCCAGTTGCAATATTCTATTTTGCTTCAATGATTATGTAGTCAGTTGTGATCAAGTACATTAAACCAAGAGTGGGCGCTTGCATTTGTTAATGGTAGGTAGGCTGAAAGATGAGATGTACTCAAAAGTAGGTCCCATTTGTGTAATTTAAGCTCATAACAATTTTCCCTATTCAGAAATTACTTGATGGGGGAAGTGGGGGCGATTGAGCATTTGTGTCTTCTTTGTCACTGATAGGGGCAATGGAATGCCATAGTAAAGGTTGGGTATCATTGCATTGCAATGGAAGTTCAGTTATTTTCAGGCAGGGTGATTTGCAGTGGTTGACATAGATGTTAAACAGTAGAGCAACCATAAGTGTTGAATCTATGGGTATGCCACATTTTACTGAAGCAGTTTATTAAGTCTATTCTGAAGTATGTGAAACAAGGAGGTGGGATCTTACGTTTTTTGTCATATTTTGTTTTTTTCTGTCAAGTGCTCCAGATAGATCGGGAAGGATCAGTAGCATTGGTTCACCATCTTTGATCAGATCTAAAGTATTTAAGAGGACTTTGATGGGAGTGTTAGCCTCCTTGGTAGTAGCCTCAAGAGGACTTGTCACAAATTTGAGTAGGAATTGAATTCTTGAATCGGTGATGATGATACAAAGGTGAGGTAAGTCTGGTTGAGTGTTTTCAGTCGAGAGGTTAGCGAGGGCATTTTAGGCCAGAGGTGGCTTTTGATTATCTTAAAGAAGGTATGGATGAAGTTTGTGATGAATGCAGTTTAGACCATTCTTTTATCCAAGTGGATGTGCTGAAGTCATCAGGACAGAATGTGATGTTTAGAACATGAATTATGGTGATAGTATTGTTATGTTATACCGGATGGGGTGTGGATTTGAAAGCAAATGGTTTTGAGTCTTGAACTGTTAAGTAGACAAGTGTTTTTGTTGGTATTTTAGATAGATGTTCTCTCTTGGGGGGGAGTACCGATTTGCAATGCTGGGAGTACCAATATCAGAAGTTTAGTCATTTAGGCAATGTGGATGCGTTCTAAAGGGACCCATGGATGAGAGAAAGGAACATTGATATTATAGGAATGTATAAGAGGGTTTCAAAGTTTTGTTTTGTGTACATTTAAAGCCTTATGTTCACGTGGTTTCCTTTGTCATGAGATTGGCTGCAGCATTTTCAAAGCTGAAGTGCACATTCCATGGTGGGAGTCTTTCAACAATGTTTGTTTCTGCTCTAAATTGGAATTCATTCATTGGCATTTTGGTCCCAAAAGTAAGGCTTTCAGTACAAATCACCCCTCCTGTTCCTAAAATTCTATATACGTATAATGTAATGTATTTATTTCATAGGAAATGTGCAACTGTACAGTATTCTGTCTAATAATGTCCCACTTGCATATTCCCACTCATTCATTGCCATCACAGCCCCCTTTATATTATATGGTCATCGTGAATGTGATGCAACGTTCTGTGTGTACCACTTAAGAGAATTACAGTCAGATGTACTAATGTTTCACGCAAAGCACTGCAGCAAGCAAAGTTGGTGCCATGTGTTGCGTGAAAAGGAGACAGCAGAAATGTGCCATATTTAGTAAGATTGTGCAGAAGGGGCACAAAAACAATCCTCATAAGCATTTTCCTCTTTCCACATGTGCTGCAGGATGCAGTAAAGATATTTCTCCTCGGTAAATTCACTTGGGAAGGCGTAACATTTTGACGCATTTCCTGGTTTACTAGCTTTAGTAAATATGAGAATGCACCAATATCTATATATATGGAAACACCCATGCTCCACCCATGGAATTTCCCCAAGTTGAAATGTAATGTCACTCAGAGCAAGCAGCTGCCTTGCACTGCATTTGTTTACAAAGCTACACAAGGCCACGCAAATAAGCCCTTGGGTGGCTCTGTAAATATTACTGAAGCCTTTGCTTTGTCTTTGCGTCACCTTTCGTGACACAAGGACAACGCAAAGGCTTCGGAAACCTGGGCCTTAGTGAGTAATGGAGTTTTCTGGTAAATGCTGCATAACCAATTTTCAGTGAATTATGGGTTGATCCTTCAGCCAGTCTGGATTTTTTATATAGCATGCAGCCTTCTGGGACTTGTAGTTACACTTGCACAGTGTAGCACCGCTTTAATGTTCTTACAATGCTTAGAAGTAGTCAGACTGCAACTATTAAATATGTAAAATGTTAAGTGAACTAGTGGCACAAGATTCAACACTCTAAGCTGAAAAGGAAAGCATAAGGCACGCTATTTCCCTCATCCCTCAAACCTGACCTCTTGCGAGAAAAGAGGTGGTGCTAGCACTGAAGAAGGTGGGAAGCACCGAGAGTGGCAGTGTGTTGTGCCAGTGGTGAAAGGGGAAAAGGAAGATCAAACTGTCCGCAGTCTTGGTAATGTGACAAACTTCATTACCAACTTTTTAACTAGTGCCATGGGCACCATTGATAAGGAGTTTTCTAATACTGAAGAAAGACTGATTATTAACCACTACACAGAAAGCGACCTGCATGAGAACACACCATCATGGGAGACTAACAGGCTGTCAGACACTGGGAGGGGAGACGTTACGAATGCCTGTATATTACTCAACTTGTTGACAATAAACACAGCTTCTACACCCTATTATGATATCTCACGACCCTGCAAAAAGAAAAAGAAACCTGGGGTAACTGCCACTTGTTCTAGTGCTAAAGTTTCAGCTGTGGATTTGGAAACACCTCATAGTGGAAGACGAGATAGTCGACTTGATAAAGATGATATTCTGTCCTTTTCAAATGTTATCTCTAATAAAGTGTATTCTTCCATATCAGCCCTAGAGGCGTTAGTTAGAAGGACTTTAGATACAATGTTATCCATATTAATGGCAGTGGATACCATACTTGTAGCCGTTTTGAGTTGGTGAAGGATCGTAGATCAGCCATTTCACCATCACATTTGGTCATTCACCCTGCCCATTTACCACTAATAATGCTCATTTAAGTGTCCCTGTTGTTACCCCAGGAAATACCCACCTCCTTATTACTCAGGTTGAAGCAGAGAAGTTTTCATGATCTCCCAGGGTTAATCCAAGGCACTCAATTTTCAGAAAGCCTGACCAGAAGAGTCATTTAAACCCTTTTCAGCAGAGCACTTTAGACCTCGCACCAGAAACTACCCCATATGTCCTGGTGTTGGTGAATGTCCTGCTAAAGAAGTAAATCAGATAGAAATCTTAGTAGATCTCAGAAATAAATTGTTGCATTTGATTGCTAAAGGGGTAGGTCTAACTAAATAACTTTTAAATGATATCATCATGGTTCGTGGAGTGGCATAGGTGGGCACAGGCCCAAAAAACATGCCTGGGCGACTGTCTCGTAATGAATTTTAGGACATCAAGTTTGGTGGAGCTGATATTTTCTGATTATGGTCTACAGTGATGTGCCCTTAAGAATTTACAGGGGTCCATCTGTTTTTTTTTTTATTTGCCCTTCGATAATGTGAACAACAATCATATGTAAAAGGGTAGGACTGCACTAACTCAGCACCAGTTGGGATCTAATGTATCCATTAGGAACTGTTTTACTCCCTTGTGAGCCTTTGAGGAGCCAGAAAGAATGCCTAAACTAACATCATAGAAAGGCATAGCTGTCCTCTAATTCCTGTGAATGGCCCTGGGTACACTACACTTCTTATACATTCCCCTATCCGAGCAGATGTGCCTAATCCCACTGTTGTGGGAGGAGAGCCCTTTAAGCCACACAATCATTGGTGAAAACTCTGAGGCCACTGAGTTCTGGGGTTGTCATGGAGAACATTAACCACTTTGAACCACAAATTAAAGTACACAACCGACAACCAGTATTTTGTTTTGGAACATAGCTGAGTTAAAAAGTAAACTGCAGAACCAGGACTTGAGTTCTTTCTTGGCTAAATTTCGAACCCATTTTAAATTACGTAATGTGCTAGTGATCATAACCCCCTAAGTGTAGATATTAAGTTATTAAATGGCAGTGAGAAGGTGATAACTGGTGATCAGGTGATCAATATAGGATATAGAGCTGGCCTGATTTAACTGTCTAACACTATGGAAGAGAGTTAACCAAGAGAATTTTTTATCCAAATTAGTAAAGGATAATAACATGTACTTTTAAGTCTCTCACGATGAGAAGGCTGAGGATTGGGATTTAAAGAGTGCTTTTACAGAAATTGCGACAAGTGCCAAGGATGAGCTCAGGTGTCGTTCTCAGAGGTCATAAAATAAATGGTTGGTCTAATTCTAAATGCACTCACACCCACAGGTCATTGAAAGAGGCATTAAATAGGGTCAGTAGAACTAAAACAGAAATAGATGCCTGTAGACTGATATATAGGGCTGTGCTGGAAGAAAGGAGGAAAATATTAAAGAGAGAGTCTTGGGAAGCACTAATTGCTGCAAGCAATTTAAAGCATAATGCAGTATTTTTGCACATTATTAACAAGCCATACTTTAAAAAGCTGACGCACCAATGATAGAGGTTGCAATTCCTCCCAACGTACGGGTGGCACATTTTTCAAGTATTTACTAAGATGCATGCAATGACACAAGGACTCACGAAAGCAGGAGCTATCTGATATAACTGCTAGTATTATTGATCAGAAGCCATTGGAATTCTCCTTAGATGAAGTCAAAGCAGCTATTGAGAGTAGCTGTAGTGGAAAATCTCCTGGATCCGATCGAATCCCCATTGACCTCTTTAAGGCAAATATAGATCTCCGGGGCCCCCTTTTGACCAACATGTTAAAATCAGTTTGTAGGACAAGTGTATTGAAGACATGGTAGAGTTCCTTTATCGTCCCGATATATAAGGAAGGAGACCGCAAGGATTCTTAGTGCTATTGATGGAGCAAGGACTCATAAATGAGACCTGCTCGGATGCAATCTTCTCATAAGTATTAATGTATTAAACTTGTATTGTTCATACTAATAACTGCACACACAAATATAAGTAGCAAGGAAGCTTGCTTATGTGTTTTAACTAACAAGTAACGCTTGTCTATTCTAAAATGGCCGCTTTTGCGCGGGAACTTTACTGCGCATGTCTCAACCATATCACGTGGTGTGACGTCTTTCTTTGCTTGGTGGGAAACTCTTGCTTCTGCGCAGTGTGCATTAAAATGGCTGCTTTATGTTTTCATGTGCTGCAGCTTGCTCTCATGTTGCACTTAAACTGTGGTATTCTAACGCTACTAATGCGGGACAGAGTTTATAAATAAATGGGAATAGAGTAGAAAGAGTGGGTACACAGTGAAACATTTTATTTGTGGATTTTAATATTTTCCTCTTTGACTTTTACTAGTTCGTAAAATTGGGCCTGGGGTTGGTGAACTGAAAACTCGTGTGACAATGGTTCTGCGCATGCTCCCTGAATGACTGCCCAGAGAGAGGAAGGATGAAGTCAACCTGGACGTCGTTCAAGGCCGTGACCTGATGGCCAATATTGCTGTATTCATGAATGTCCCAACTAATATGCAACAATGTACATGGAAAATGTATAACGTTTGTCATGAGACGGGTGGGAAATAAAGCAAATGTATTAAAAGTGAGGGGCGGTATTTTAAAACAATGGGCCTTAAGAAAATGAATTAAATCAATATGGTGTGAGGATCAACCCCCTGTCCCTGTCCAATTAGAAATAGTGGTCCCATAATTCTGCAACATTTAGGGGAGGTACATGGGCGTAGAAGGGTATAACAGATATAGAATTAGCTAATTAGAAAGAGACTTGACGCTGACAGGAAGAGGCTCCAGACATACTAGCTGATCAATTGCAGACTGAACCGCTGTCCAGAGAGGTCCTGAGGAGGGGGCGGCGGAGTCCATTAGAAGTCTCGGGAGAATTCGAGGAGAAGTGAAGTACCAGAGAGGGGAACGACGCAGGCGTCGTTGATAGAGAGGTCATCAGTCCTGTCCTGATCCGGGAGGAGGTCTTTGCTCTTCATCCTTCCAGGGTCCTATTTTCCAACTCCTTGGCCAAGGGGTTTGGTTCTCGCACTTTTAGGTAAATATAAATGCAAACCTTAGTTGCGCTGCTGTCTCTATCTTCTCCTTTCCTAAGGGACCGTCATTGATCGATAATTGATTAATATGCTTCATCCTTGATATGCGATTTAAGAATCATGTGGCTCTGTATTTTACTCTGCAAAATCTTTAGATAAATATTTTAAAACTTCCTGACTCAGTGATTATTTCAGGATTATGAATTGTAATGAACGTCACTCATTTTAAATTTCCCAATTAGCAAAGAGTCCATTGGTAAGTCATTACTCTTCAATCGGAAAAGTAATTGGTAGCAGGGATTTTGATAAAGAGTACCAACTGACCCACCAGCGGAAATTACTAGCGTAGTATGAATGTATGGGCCCAAGTGAGTATTTTGCGTATGAATGCTTGTTGCTAGTAACCCGCTGGATCACTATCACCCAAGTTCCTTATTGGATTCCCTGGTCAAAGTGACAGGAGGAATATTGTTAGCAAGACTAGAGGCTTAGGCAGAGGATCATCATGTGCTTTTGGATATTGAATAGGGGTTCCATATGGGGAATTGGGACTGTAGAACAATGTCTAAATGTGACCCTTCTTATTGCGATACACACGAGGACACAACAGCAAAGGTGAGGTATGGTATAAACGAGGAATGCTCACAAGAGTTCGATATAGGCAGTAGGGTGAGGCAGAGCTGTGTCCTTGCACCGTTTCTTTTCACCATAATTAATAACCTGGGTAGGGTGTGAGCGAGATGGTGCAAGGCCATGCCCCAGATTGGGCATCGTCCTGGCCAGGCCCTCCTGTGTGCTGATGAAGCAGTACTAATAGCTCGTACCTCAAGTAGTTTCCAATCACTAATCAATGTGTTTGTGCAGTTTATGGCAGGCCTGAGCCTTAAGGTTAATCTGGGGAGTTCCTATATAATGAAATGTGGCCCAAAGGTGAACAAATCCTGCCAATTTAAAATGATGGAAGCACATTTGTCACAGGTGACAACATTCTCCTATATGGGGATTTTGTCTGAAGCTCAAGGAACTCGGAAACAGCTAATACAATTCGAAAATTCGACTTTGATAAAGCAGTGCCTTCATTATTCAATTTTTCCACTAAATTGTGATGAAACCACTGAAATAAATGGGTGCAATCTAACCGGCCAAAAATGTATATAAATGGCCACTTATGAGGCAGGTTTCTGGGATTATGCCAACATCAGGAACCTGCAGATAGCTGAAAACGTCTGCTTAAAGAGCCTCTTTGTGGTTTCCATTGAGCTGTTCAACCTTTGTTTGCCACAAAGAGCTGGGCCTGCAATTCCTTCAAGATCTGATCGCTCACTCTTACTATGTCAAAGTCTCTGGACCCAACAGGAAGCCCTTCCTAACAAGATGGTAGTCAAAAAATGTTTTGTCTTGGATTTAGCACTAGAAATCCCTCGGATACAACATATTAAGTTTCACTGTGAGAGATTGAGTTGACCGGATTGCTTTAGAGTCACAGGGGCTGATTCCGATTCGGGCCGGAAAACGTACCGACCGACTCGGTACGGGAATAAAGTCCGACCGACACGTACCTGCGCTGCCCGACCTGGGTAGTACGATAAAATGCATGTGAATCACGACCGACTCGTACGGAACACAAGCCGAACGAACGAACCGGACGGAAAACAGCTATCCGGCCGGAAAACCACGCAAATAGAACCGACCGACACGCACCCGGAAGGAACCCGAACGAATCCCACACGCGAACTCCGAGCCGCGCAGTACGATGCAATGCGTGGAAAACCAGACTGAGTCGCACGGAGACCAAGCCGCACGACCGACACGCATACAAAACCCAGCCGAAGCAACCCAATACACCGCGACCGACGCGTATGCCGCACAATGAACCTAGCAGAAACACAGCGTGAACGACTCGGAGAAGCTCGCACGAGCCAACTGCAGCACCCTACTCGGTCAGAAGAACGTCTCCTACATGCCCAAAAAATACAAAGGGAAAAATACAAAAAAAAGGGCCAAACAAGCACTGACAAAGTCAATAAATACAGGGGGGAAAAACAGGGAACAAGGACACACCCCCAACTCCACCTATATAAAGGCCACAAATCCCTACCATGATCCCTTGCAAATTCAACTGACCTGCCAGCACAGAACACCAACACACAGCAACAACAGACACACTCACAGCTCATCCATCACACAAGCCACACACCATTAGCACCTCAACAAATAGCACCCTCACATACACCCAGCAAAACCTACACACACACACCCCCACTTGCACACACACACACATCAATCACCACCACCACCCATCACCATGCCCCCAAGGAAGAATCATAAGTTCCTAGACAGTGAATTGGAAGTCCTGGTAGATGAGATCCTCAGGGTAGAGCCACAGCTGTTTGGTACATTGGTCCAACAGACCCCCATGTCGCAGAAAACCAAGATGTGGGAGAGGATCGTCGACAGGGTCAACGCACAATCACCATGTTTGCGCACAAAGGAAGACATCCAGAACAGGTGGTATGATGTGCGCAGGAGGGTCAGGGACCTACTAAAGAAGGATTACATCGTGAGCCAGCGCACCGGCAGTGGCCCTCCTGCCAAACCACTATACCTCAGGCCCTGGGAGGAGAAGGTGCGGGCCACCCTACCACTAGTGAGCGTATATGGACTAACAAACATCCCAGAGCCTGGTGAGTACACAACTAATATACCCAATATTGAGTAGCAATACACACACATCACTGTCAAGGGGATAGTCAAACCATGCACCCTTAGCAAATCCACAGCAACCAAAAGATAATCATACCAAGATGACTATGTTAGTCAGAGAAACACAATACCTGCCATCTCATAGTGATATGTAACAGTGTCATGACAGGTACAAACCTAACAATAAATAGAGCAAGCCAGTGGCACAAATATAACAAACAAACAGTCACACATGTTGCCACCACCAGAACACCACCTCACAGGGAAGCTCACTGAAAGGAAGGAATCCTGGGTATGCTGGTGAAGTCAGTGTAGGCAATAGCATGATGGGAGTTGTAGTCACAGACATTGCTCACCCTCACAATTGGCCCATCAACACCACTCAGAACCATGCTCACATCACAGGGAGTGGAAAACAACTGACAAGATGGCGGACACTGGGGACTGCTGTGGGGAGCACAAGGCCCTGCTGGGAACTGTGCACCAACCAACAGCAGGACACCCTGAAAGCCAAATTGCACTCCCTGCATTGGAAGCACGTTCCATGGTGGGATATCTGGCTGGGTGGGAAGGAGGACTGACAGCTCTGACCATAGTTACAAGCAGCTTTTCCCACACACCCCCTTAACACAAACTCTACACAACTCACCTGGGAGAATGCAATGCCTCACACTTTAATTTAACATCCCACAAAGAACCACCACACTGGGTTATGCTGTGTGAAGCACAGGGACACCTTTGGGACTTGTAGCCAAACAAACACCTGGACAACACTGTCAGCCATCCTGGCAGCACAGGCACACTACCCCACAGGGAAGCAGAGTCAAAAGGAAGGAAGTATGGGCATGCTGGGAAGGGGGTTGTAGGCAATAGCATGATGGGAGTGGTAGTCACAGCTCAACATCCCCCACCCACATGGCCCAGCAAGCTAGCACTGAAGCATGCACACCTCACAGGGAGTGAAAAGCCACTTCAAAGATGTCTGACACTGGCCTCAGCTGTGGGGAGCACAAGGCCATGCTGGGAACTGGGCACCAACAAACAACAGGACCACACTGTCAGCCATCTTGCCATTGCTGTCACACTCACACACAGTGAAGTACACTCAAAAGGAAGGAAGTATGGGCATGCTGGGCAGGGGGTTGTAGGCAATAGCATGATGGGAGTGGTAGTCACAGCTCAACATCCCCCACCCACATGGCCCAGCAAGCTAGCACTGAAGCATGCACACCTCACAGGGAGTGAAAAGCCACTTCAAAGATGTCTGACACTGGCCTCAGCTGTGGGGAGCACAGGGCCATGCTGGGAACTGGGCACCAACAAACAACAGGACCACACTGTCAGCCATCTTGCCATTTCTGTCACACTCACACACAGTGAAGTACACTCAAAAGGAAGGAAGTATGGGCATGCTGGGAAGGGGGTTGTAGGCAATAGCATGATGGGAGCGGTAGTCACAGCTCAACATCCCCCACCCACATGGCCCAGCAAGCTAGCACTGAAGCATGCACCCCTCACAGGGAGTGAAAAGCCACTTCAAAGATGTCTGACACTGGCCTCAACTGTGGGGAGCACAAGGCCATGCTGGGAACTGGGCACCAACAAACAACAGGACCACACTGTCAGCCATCTTGCCATTGCTGTCACACTCACACACAGTGAAGTACACTCAAAAGGAAGGAAGTATGGGCATGCTGGGAAGGGGGGTGTAGGCAATAGCATGATGGGAGTCGTAGTCACAGACATTGGTCACCCTCACAATTGGCCCATCAACACCACTATGAACCATGCTCACATCACAGGGAGTGGAAAACAACTGACAAGATGGCTGAAACTGGGTACTGCTGTAGGGAGCACAATCCCCTGCTGGGAACTGGGCACCAACAAACAACAGGACCACACTGTCAGCCATCTTGCCATTGCTGTCACACTCACACACACTGAAGTACACTCAAAAGGAAGGAAGTATGGGCATGCTGGGAAGGGGGGTGTAGGCAATAGCATGATGGGAGTTGTAGTCACAGACATTGGTCACCCTCACAATTGGCCCATCAACACCACTCTGAACCATGCACACATCACAGGGAGTGGAAAACAACTGACAAGATGGCTGAAACTGGGTACTGCTGTAGGGAGCACAAGGCCCTGCTGGGAACTGGGCACCAACAAACAACAGGACCACACTGTCAGCCATCTTGCCATTGCTGTCACACTCACACACACTGAAGTACACTTAAAAGGAAGGAAGTATGGGCATGCTGGGAAGGGGGGTTTAGGCAATAGCATGATGGGAGTTGTAGTCACAGACATTGGTCACCCTCACAATTGGCCCATCAACACCACACTGAACCATGCTCACATCACAGGGAGTGGAAAACAACTGACAAGATGGCAGACACTGGG
Source organism: Calotriton arnoldi (assembly GCA_963921515.1). Classification (NCBI taxonomy): domain Eukaryota; kingdom Metazoa; phylum Chordata; class Amphibia; order Caudata; family Salamandridae; genus Calotriton; species Calotriton arnoldi. Next base: position 450,403 of record CAWUFW010010249.1, on the reverse strand, counting down.
GACTGCTGTGGGGAGCACAAGGCCCTGCTGGGAACTGTGCACCAACAAACAGCAGGACACCACTGACTGACATCCTGAAAGCCAAATTGCACTCCCTGCAATGGAAGCACGTTCCATGGTGGGATATCTGGCTGGGTGGGAAGGAGGACTGACAGCTCTGACCATAGTTACAAGCAGCTTTTCTCACACACCCCCTTAACACAAACTCCACACAACTCACCTAGGAGAATGCAATGCCTCACACTTTAATTTAATATCCCACAAAGAACCACCACACTGGGTTATGCTGTGTGAAGCACAGGGACACTTTTGGGACTTGTAGCCAAACAAACGCCAGGACAACACCGTCAGCCATCCTGGCAGCACAGGCACACTACCCCACAGGGAAGCAGAGTCAAAAGGAAGGATGTATGGGCATGCTGGGAAGGGGGGTGTAGGCAATAGCATGATGAGAGTTGTAGTCACAGATATTGCTCACCCTCACAATTGGCCCATCAACACCACTCTGAACAATGCTCACATCACAGACAGTGGAAAACAACTGACGAGATGGCTGACAATGGTGCTCTGTTGTGGGGAGTACCAGGCCCTGCTGGGACCTGGGCACCAACCAACAGCAGGACACCACTGACTGACATCCTGAGAGTCAACCTGAACCCACTGCAAGGGTGGCATGCATCATGGTGGGATAACTTGGCTGGGTGGAGAAGGAGGGCCGGATGTTCACCAAATACAACCAATGCTGGCTATGCACACACCTCAACATTCACATTTAAATGCCTCAGGTTTGCAGGACAATGTGCTACACCAATATCAACCTCTTACTGTGACAACTTAGGTCAATGCAATGTACAGGGCCGCATCCAGAGGTACAGTCACAACTGTCGGTGTGTGAACCATTGATGCCTGTAGAAACATAACATACATTGTGTGTCTCTTCCAAAAACAGGTGATGATGGGGACACAGCAGCAGACGATGAGGAGTCCCAGTCCCAGGCTCAGGGGGACACTGAGCTCACTGGTGTGGAACAGCCTCTGCCCTCCTTGGATGGCGAAGACCTACCTGGCACCTCCGGTGTGAGTCATCATGCAGCACCAGCAGGACCAACATCTACACCCCCTGCACCCACCCCTCCAACAACTGCCAACACACAGACCACCCCCGCCGACACGGACAGACCAAGGACCACCAATGACAACAGCACAGGGACCCTGGGCAAATGTCGAGCTATGGACAACGACCCCAGTAACAACCCCCAAGGGGGCCTAGGGATACCTGTGCATGCCACCGCAGGTCCCGCACGTGTCGCCAGGGGTGGTGGGAGGGGTGGTAGACATACGTCGCTGTTTGCAGAGGGGTCTGGACTGCATGATGACCCATAACTGGTACGCATTGCTGATGCGTTCCAGAATAGCACCGGAGAGGTCACCCAGGTAGTGGGGATCCTCAAGGACATTCAACAGCAGCAGGCTGCCCATCATGCCCGCTTGGACTCACACATGTCCCGTGTGGAGACACACATGGCCCGTGTGGAGACACACATGGCCCGTGTGGAGACACACATGGCCCGTGTGGAGACACACATGGCCCGTGTGGAGTCCAAGTGGGACACATTGCAAGAACTGACAGCGGTGCATAGGGACATATTGACATGCCTCCGCCAGATTAGCACCAACATGGCCACACCTCCCTGTGTGACCACAACATCTGTTGCTGCAACACCTGCAACTGCCACAGGGAGGGAGGAGGACTCTGGCGGAGAGTCCCCTGCACTGCAGCAGCCTGCACATGAGGGTCCCCCAAAGAAGAGGGGTTGTCCGAGGAAGGAAAACTGAGAGGTCGATGGCCATGTACATCCCCCAGGAAGCCAACACCTGTTCTGGAAAATCTCCTTTGTGTGCAAACTGTTCACCCTGTCGAATGCAACACAACTCACCCACATGACATGGGGAGTTCAAGTTGGACTAATGTATCAGATCACTGTTGACTTTACCCTGGACATTTCTGCTACCAAGACTTCCAACTCATCTGGGAACTTTGGATTCCAATCCCAATGTACAGCACCCACCATCCTGTGCACTAACCTCACACATGTATGTAATAAACTCACCAAAACACCATACTTGCCTCTGTTGTTATTCCAACGTTGTTATTGTCACGGAGATGATGAACTGCCAAATGACACCATGCAAGCTAACTGCCACAGCAAGTACAACACCGTCGTATGAGTCATGGCGACGTGACACATATGAGGGAGACACACCACTAGGGCCACACAACACATACACACCAGGGCCATCGGACTCATCGCCTACACTGATGTTGCCAGGAAATATTGTGGAATGCACAGACACCACACCTATTCAGAGTCTGTGTTAACTAGCCCACAGGTGCAGTAAGCAAATGTCAGTCAGAAGTGTGACCACAGACAACGCACATCCCAAAGTGAAGCACAGGTTTATTACACATTTGCAACATGTTGTTTCCACTACAGATGCAAGGTAATCCCACGTGGCAGTGGCCACACAGTCATCAAGTGTAGAAGAAAGGAAGTCCAGGGGTGTGGGGCACATCACCTGTAGGGAAACGACTGCCTCCACCCTGGAAGTTGAATCATGGTGTCGGGGGATCCGAGTTGACCAAACAACTCTGAAAGCACCCTGTGAAGGACAGACATGACACACAGTCAAAAGCACTGAAGAACAGGACAGAACTGCAATACTCATGCCCAATACATGTCACAAGATACCTACACAAAACCAAGTTAGCATGTCAACACTGTTGGGGAGTACAGACTACCTGTAAGGACACATCGCTGCATGCATACAGTCAAGTAGCACATGGCCACACTCAAACAGCAACAGAGCACCACCAACACATATCATGCAAACTCAAATCATTGACATGACATCTCTGGATACTCACATTCAGCTGAAGAAGCTGGTGATGAGCTGTGTGCGGACATCACCATCATCATCATCACTGGCATCGTGGCCCAGGCAAGGATCCTCCACAGGTGGCGGATGTTGGTCATCGTCATCCAGGATGAGAGGCAATTCCTTCCCCACTGCCAGGTTGTGTAGCATGCAGCAGACGATGACAATCTTGCACACCTTTGCTGGGGCATATGGGAGGGCCCCTCCTGTCTTGTCCAGGCAGCGGAAGCGGCTCTTCAGGAGACCAAATGTCCGCTCGATCACTCTCCTGGTCCGACCATGTGCCTCATTGTAGCGCATCTGGGCTGGTGTCACAGGGTTCCTGAGGGATGTCAGCAACCACAGCATGTTGGGGTATCCGGAGTCACATACAGACAGACAATTGCACATTAGCTGAGTTGGAAAAGAGTGCGGAATACAACATAGCAGAACACACACAATGGTACAAAGTCAGTACACACCGACAAGCCAGGCACGCTGGTTCCACATCTGTGACATCATCCTCGGGATGCGACTACTCCTCATCACGAAGGCATCGTGTGCCGAACCAGGGAAACGTGCACACACATGTGAGATGCTCATATCTGCAAGACATACCACCAGAGCATTGACCGAGTGATAATGTTTACGGTTCCTGTATGCCTGCTCATGTGCCTGTGGTGGTACCAAAGCCACATGTGTACCATCAATGGAGCCAATGACATGTGGCATCCTCCCCAGGGCATAGAAGTCACTCTTGACGTCAGTGAGTTGTTGACGTTTAGGGAAATAGATGTACTGGTTCAGGCATCTCAACATTGCCTCCAAAATATCGCGTAGCACACGGCTGAACATAGTCTGTGACATCCCACCAGCAGACGCCACAGTGTGTTGAAAGGTACCAGTGGCAAAGAAGTGTAGGGCTGCCATCACCTTCACCTTGGGGGTCAGCGCTGTAGGGTACGGCCGGCCAGGTTGCAAATGTGGGGCCAAGCGTACTGCCAAATCCTCAATCAGCTGCCTGGTGAAGCGGTACCGTCAGATGCAGTCTCGTTCCACCATCGTTGCAAGGTCAGGGAATGGTCTATGGACAGCTGGTGCCCTGCAGTGCATAGGTGAGGAAAGAAAGATTGTCAGTCACCCCACATATGTGGCATAGACCAGACTCAATATCACATGATACATCATTACGAGACACAAGTACATGATGTGTGTGCCGTTCCGTAAGGACATATATGGCACCAAAATGGACAACATCGAACATCACAGTTCAACATGTGTCCTCAGCAAGACCCAGGTTGTGCTATGGGATATCATTAGGCTGTGTCACAGTACCCATGTACTGCTGTCACGTTCCAAACACACACCACAGTGACATGTGAGGACAGATGTGCCCCAGGCATCACAGCTCATTGACAGGTAGACTCCCAGGGACCCTGTATTGCCACATGGACACTGGCATGACATGGTGCATCATGAATACACCACAGCAAAACAACCATGATCCCCACAGGTAGTGCTCCCTGTTGCCTCAGCAGGACAGACATGGACGTCTGTGACACACACACGCACAACATCAAAGTCCATGCACAAACAACGTGGATGTGGAGACCGTCTCCCATTGTGCACATGGAATCAGAGACATTGTAAACACAACATGCACACAGACTGTGGAGGGCCATCACTATTGTGGCAATGGGTCACCCTGTGACGTACATACCGTCCCACATGGGACTCAGGGGGTATGTGACATGACATACACATACACAACCTGGAAATGTGACCATGCCACATGCTCTGAAATGAACAGTTGCACTTCACAGTGGTCATGTGCACAACACACAAAGGAACCTGTCCCCATGAACACGAGCACAGCCTGGGAGTGGCTGCCCCCAAGTGCCACCCCAAAAACCACATGTTGACCCCCATACACAGAAAAGGTAATGCAGCCTTACATGCCTTAGGATACAGTGTGGACGGGCTGTGGTGTTGTAGGTGTGCCCCTGAGTCCCTGGCAAGTATATGTTACTGGCAGACGTTCACCAGTGACAAGCATGGTGACATATGCGAGAGACCTGTACAGGGAAGCGTCGTACAGCAATGGACCGATCGGTGTGCACGCACTGGCCATTGAATCTGTTGTGAGCGGGTACGCGTTGTACAGCAATGGACTGATCGGTGTGCATGCACTGGCCATTGAATCTGTTGTGTGCGGGTACGTGTTGTACAGCAATGGACCGATCGGTGTGCACGCACTGGCCATTGAATCTGTTGTGTGCGGGTACGCGTTGTACAGCAATGGACCGATCGGTGTGCATGCACTGGCCATTGACTCTGTTGTGAGCGGGTTTGCGTTGTACCCGGAATACACGTTGTACAGCAATGGACCGATCGGTGTGCACGCACTGGCCATTGAATCTGTTGTGTGCGGGTATGCGTTGTACAGCAATGGACCGATCGGTGTGCACGCACTGGCCATTGAATCTGTTGTGTGCGGGTATGCGTTGTACAGCAATGGACCGATCGGTGTGCACGCACTGGCCATTGAATCTGTTGTGTGCGGATACGCGTTGTACAGCAATGGACCGATCGGTGTGCACGCACTGGCCATTGACTCTGTTGTGAGCGGGTACGCGTTGTACCCGGAATACGCGTTGTACAGCAATGGACCGATCGGTGTGCACGCACTGGCCATTGAATCTGTTGTGTGCGGGTATGCGTTGTACAGCAATGGACCGATCGGTGTGCACGCACTGGCCATTGAATCTGTTGTGTGCGGGTACGCGTTGTACAGCAATGGACCGATCGGTGTGCACGCACTGGCCATTGATTCTGTTGTGTGTGGGTACGCATTGTACAGCAATGGACCGATCGGTGTGCATGCACTGGCCATTGACTCTGTTGTGAGCAGGTACGCGTTGTACCCGGAATACGCATTGTACAGCAATGGACCGATCGGTGTGCACGCACTGGCCATTGAATCTGTTGTGTGCGGGTACGCGTTGTACAGCAATGGACCGATCGGTGTGCACACACTGGCCATTGAATCTGTTGTGTGTGGGTACGCGTTGTACCCGGAATACGCGTTGTACAGATATGGCTATGGCCTGGCATGGCAACGGACGCGTTTTCGAATGTTTAACGAGTCTGATGCTGTGAATTCAGTTGGCCACCCACAACAATGTTGCAAATGCATGGGTGTCATGAAGTTGAACTTATGAAGGATGCTGTGGGCGTGTGTAAGTGGTGCAATTCCATGGATTGGCCAGACTCAGAAGATGCAAACGACTTGGACCTATCACTTTGGACACATGGGACAGTATCTGCCTCAGCAGCACACATATAATGCTGGCTGTTCCCCTGAGAGCTCACTTGCCTGCACTACATGCTCCAGGACGACATCTGCCACCACCACTGCTGCTGTCTCTACATCCTCTGGATCCTGCAATGGCACGTACTGTGGAGAGAGCCCCAGCCTTCAGCGCTGAGGAGAACCAGGCCCTGCTGGACAGCCTCCTTCCACAGTACAGCAAGCTGTATGGGAAACCAGTGGAGCAGGTGAGTGTGCTGTCCACTGCCTTACAAATGTGCATGTCGTCTGACTAGCCAGACTTACAGTCTGCAGGCCACTGGCTAGCAGGCTCACTGAGTAGTTGAGTAACCCCATAGTGTGTAGTTACATGCACTGAACAGGTATAGTGCAGTAACAGTGCATTTAAACAAGGTTTGACTTCCCAGGCAATGATACCATGTAGTAACTGCTGGCAAACTGTTCATAGCCATCCTTGCACTGCCCGTGTACATCATGTGCCCCTGTGATTGAGACATGTATATCCAAATGTGTGATGCACGGATTTGTTGCATGTGTAGTAATGGCCTTTACACTTTGTCATCCTCACAGGTTGATGCCCACCAGAAGCAGGAAATATGGCTGGACATCGCCCGGGCAGTAAGGTCTGTGGGGGTCTACAAGCGCCGGATCCGCAACTGCCAGAAGAGGTGGCAGGACCTTCGGGGCTGGACCCGGAGGATCGCAAGGGTCCAGCTGAAGCTGTCGCCTCCTCGCAGGAGGGGCGGACACCGGACCCTGACCCCCACATGCTCAGGATCCTGGCGGTGGTCTTCCCTGATCTGGATGGGCAGCTGAAGGGCAGGCAGCAGCAAGGAGGGGGTGAGTCCATGACTGCACTGTGAGCTTTGTCTGACATGCTATGTGCCCTCCTCTGGCCTGGTTAAACTTCAACAGTACATCAGTTATGTGGTCCAGGACCCATGTCCCTCAATTGTGCACTGCACACTCCTCATCTGATACCCAGGTGTGGCCCTTGCAGTCAGGAAATTGTGTCACTTGGGTGCTGTGTCCTTGCATTTTGCTTAGCTCAAGGTGGGGGACAGCATTTGTTCACGTAACTCTGTGGTGGGCTTCATGGGTGGGTCCATTGCTTGCACAATGCCTGAGTTCTGACATGTAATCTGCGTGTTACTTTGATATGTGGTCCAATTGCTGATCTGACTCACCACATGTGCCTGGGGTATTTGGCACACACCCATGCTGCGGGTGGGAACAATGTTTGGGCCTCAGTAGTATGATATCACGTGTGTCACACATGCTTAGCCACCTGCCTACTGTCCAGGGCTCATCCCTCTTTCACGTGGAGCAGGACAGTCATGCCTACTCCAGGGCATACAATACACTCTGTACTCCCACTCCCGTGTATCAGCTGACACGTTGTGCTCAGTGAAATGTTCCCTCAGGTGTCTGCCTCTGTGTCATTGTGCTGTGGCTTCGTTGTCAGGACTACTGGGGTGTTCATCGGTTAGGGCTCAGCATGCCACCGGAGATGTGACCATAGGAGACGATACTTGTGTGACATATAGGTGTTTGATCACTTGACTGTGCAGACTGGGGTATGCGAAAGTGAAGTACAGGCAGCTGTTTCCCATTCACATCAGATTGTGAGGTGCTCAGGTTCCGAGGGTTGGGTTTCATGTCTCCCATATGTCCAATTGTTATGACGTGGACAAATGAGAGTTCAGAGGATGTGGTTTGTGGGGGATGGACATGTGCACTTGTCAGCTACAGGACTTGCATTCCCCATGACCTAGAATTGTGACACGGTGTAGACTGTTGATGTCTGGCTGCCCTGCCCATGTGACTGGAGACAGTGATGTATGACTTTGCAGGCATGCCTGTTCCATGGCATTAAACTTCCTAGGAGTGATCCTGCAGGGGAGTGACATGTGCTACATGCACCCCATTGTGGCATTGACTATCAGGACATGGGTGCATCATGGTGTCTGGTGCTGGTATGCATCACATGCATTTCAAATATAGACTCTGGCCATCCCTTTATCCGGACACCTGTACTGACTCAGTGGCAAGAGTTGTGATGTGTGCATGTTCACATACTTCACCGTGTTCTCTGCACTGTCCAACTACAGTGTAGGTGGTGCATGTGTCCACAATGGGGTATTGCCATCCGACAGACACCAGACCGATGGGTGCAAGGCCAGGAGGGATGTGAGTGCCATGGTTGACCATCAGACTGACAATTGGCTTCTCCTACTCTGTTTGGGCACTTTTGGAAATGTTCAACTAAGGATGCCAGGGCTTGCTCTGTAATGTGCTGTACTTACTGTGGTTTTGTGCGGTTAGTGCAGGTGACTGATGTCTGTCTGTTTCCCTAATTGTTTACAGATACATCCACGGCCACAGGAGGGGACAGCTCCACGGACCAGGAGGAGCTGCAGAGCCAGACTGGGTCAGCAGCCGAGGAGTGGTCGGAGGGACCAAGTGGCACGGAGGGCGAGGGGAGCCACACCGAGGAGTCCTCAGCACCATCCACCTCAGCTGAGGACCACAGCAGCTCGGGGGATGACTCCCTTGTGGAGGCGGGTGTCAGCAGCCACCACACCCCAGCTACTATTGCTGTCCCCGCCACCACCACCACCGCCCTCCCATTGGCTCCCATTCCAGAGGTCTGTGGAGGCTCCCGTGTTCGGGAGCATGTCTCCTTCGTGCCAGGCACCGCAGCCCCTGCCCCTGTGTCCCCTGCTGCCCGGAGTGAGGAGTCTGTGTACCTTCTTCGCCAGCTCCATGTAGGGCAGACAGCAATGCTGAGTGTCCTCCATGCCCACACCACTCTGTTGACTCAGCTGGTGTCGTTCATGGAGGGCATCTCATCGGGCATGTCTGCCCTACAGAGGAGCAATAGGTCCATGGACTCCTCCCTGACGGCAGCAGTGTCCCTCCTACAACAGTCCCTCACCCCTCCTACCTCTGCCCCATCCACACTTCCTGGCACCCTACCTGTCCCAAGCACATGCACACCTGCACATTCACCCAAACACACAGACACGAGCAGCACAGACACACCCACTACAAAAACAAGACGTGCACGCAGGCATCCTCAGGGGACTGATACCACACCCACAGGGGAAGGGGTACATACACACACACAGGCATCCACAGTCACTCCGCAGTCCTCCGATACCTCTCCCTCCAAGGCCCCTTCCCCTGCCTCACCTGCAACCCCACCTACAAAGCAGCTCTTCCTCTGTGACCTCGGCCTCTTCCCCTCCGATCCAGCTGATCCAGCATAGAGGGGGAAGAGGAAGTCCACCCACACAGAGGGGAGTGCCCCTCGCCCCCGGACACCCTCCCCCAGGCGCAGACAGACTGAGGCCCCCATCCGCAAGTCCCCCGGACCCGGAAGAGCAAGACCCCGCCACCACCCTGCAGCTCAACCACCAAGTCTCCTTCCTCCATCCCTCATGCCCCCACTCCACAGGTTCCCCCACCACACCCAGCCCCAGGTTCCCCCACCCACAGATACACCATCCCCAGAAAGATCCGGCCTTCTCCCCCTACCACTTGCTCTTCCAGCACCACCCCCCCGCTGCACTTGTATGTGCCACTGGTGTGGAGAGCGTGTCCTCCCCCTCTGTCCTGCCCACCTTACCTGGACCCCATTCTACTCCCCTGGAGATAGGCATTGCAGTGGAGTCCACTACCACCCTGTCTGACTTGGGCACTGCAGTGGGGAACCTGTCCACTTCATCTGCACTGCCCACTGCAGTCGTGCCGGCACCCACACCATCTGCCTCATGCCCCCAGTTGTGCCGGCACACACCATGTCAGACGCCTCCACTGCAGTTGTCAGTGACTCTCCAGCACCCACCACCCCTTCCCTGCCTCCTTCTGGTGAGCCCTGATCCTGTCCCTGCGGTGCCTGGCCTGCCCCCCTGTATGCCCCTCCAAGGGGAATGTCCCTGCTCCATATCAGTGCAGGCATGCAAAGGGTGACACCTGGCACTGTCACCCTGTTTGGACTATTGTAATGGACTGGCCATTGGCCTTTGTTATGATTCTGGACTTTCACTTCATCACACAAAAATGCTGAATAAAGCTACTTTCTGTTCTCTAGTGGTTTTGCTTCTGATGTACATGATGTTGATGATGCTAACCGTGCCCTTGCTGCACTGATGGTGATTTTTGATATCAGGGAGATGAAGTGTTACTGTGCAGGACCCCATGTGGTCCAGGGGGAAGTGTCCTATCCTGTTGTGTATCCATGTCATCCTTTGCAGCAATAAGAGGGTGTCATGTTTTCAATATTTGGCAATGGTTTTTCCTACATTTATTTGCAATATCACATCTGTGGCTTACACCCCTGCACATCTGTTGTGCTTGCCATTGTTCAATTTGTCTGTTTCCCTGACCGTGTGACCATCTCCACTGGACATGCAAGTTTTGGCATCAATGGGGAAGGACTCATCTGTGTGATCAGTGCAACTTGCTATACATGTGTGTTGGATCTGTGCAGATGGTGTCGGTGACACTGCCATGACCAGGCTGATGTGACGTGAGCCTTCATTTTGTGCTAATTGTTGACTGAGTGACCAAGTGGACTGCTGATATGACAGAGCCCTGCAGAGACAACGTATGGCACAGCTTTCTTTACACAGGAGTGGAGTGCCCTCATGGCAGTGTGTAATTCTGTGACATTGCCTGAGCCCAAGGTGTGTGTTGTGTGTGCATGTCTGTGTGTGTTCACTTCCGTTTTGCAACACAGGCTGGGATCCCTAGTGATGTTCCTGTTTGTGATGCTTGCTGAGTTGACCTATGTCCCCCAAAAGCTTCGCCCTGGGTTCTCTGGGATGTGGGTGCATGGCACATTACTGGTCATCAGGGTGTCATCCATAGGTGTGTTTGCTGTCAGGGCTGAGTTTGTGGGCAAACGCAGATGAGACACAGTCAGGTTTCCCCTTGGCACTTGGTGGTTACACATGTCATGTAATTTCCAGTTTGTGTTAGCTTTCAGTGATTGTGACACGTTGTGTGTGTGACTGCTGCCACTCCTCTGGGTCAGAGCTGCAATGTTGTAAGTTGTCTATGTGTGTTCTTTGTGGGTGACCTTGACTTCTTCATTGGTGTATGACTGTGTCCGGGATCACATTGATTGTGGTGGATTTCACATCATGCCCATGTACAGCGTACTGTGCAGTGTGTCAGACATTCACGAGTCTTGTTGACTGGCCATGTGTGATGGGTTTCTGCACCTTAGTTCCCACCACCACCCCTGGGATTGTCATGGGTGCATGTGCAATGTCACCAGTCCATGTGAGCTTCACTGCTGCACATTGGTGGAGATCAAGGTGTGTGGTGTTGAGTGTGTGCAAATCTGAGTTGTTGCACGACTAGACCCCTACCTCCATGTTGGCCTTGGCTGACAGGCCGTGCTGATTGATTTGTGCTTGTGTAGGTGTGATGGTAGTTTGTTGCTCAGGACACATGACTGTGGTTCACAGTGTGAACGACATCTAGCTTTGTCATCACAGTGGGATCATAATGCAGGCCACGGTCACCACGATGTGGGGTCCCTGGGGGTAGTGCTGTGGTGGGTCTGTCTCTTGCTGTGTTATTTGCTGTTCCTACGAGCTTGTGTGACATGTGTAATTTGGGCTCCCTCTCATCTAACGATGCCTGTTTGCCCACATAGGGGAATCCTATCCATGAGTTACTTTTGTGTGGCACTGTGTACACATCTGTGTAATTGGTATTCAGGCCTCCTCATGTGTTGTGTTGTTGCCTGGGGACACTGGCACACCCCCCATCACCTGTTGTGTTTGATCTGCAGTGTGAGGCTGCCTGTTTGTGTTTGTGCATCTGCACCACTGCATTGGCATATCTTTAGTGTGGCATTGGCTGTATGTTGTTTGGTGTGTTTCCCCTGCTGTCCCTGGGACTCCTAGGTCATCAGTCGGCACAATGATAATGGTTTGTATGTCCCATTGCTGCCATGGTATGGTATTTGTTCACCTGACATCTACAGTCTCCAACGGTTATCTACATTTGTGTGTCCATTGGTGCAGATATGTGGGGCTGCATTATGATGGTCACTTCTGTCATTGTGTTATTGAGGGATGTTGACAATGTCAGCCCCCATGAGTGATGTTTGTCTGCACATGGCCAAAGGTATATCTTATTTGCACTGCACAATTTGCCTCACCAAATGTATGTTGCTATGGGACACAAGCACTACTATGCCACAGATGTGTTTGTTGTTCTGTGACCAGGAATCATCCATGCTGTTTGGCATTTGCAGCTTTTACCATTACTACACTTACCTTTTGGGCACTGTGGTTATGGGTGTTTAGACCCCATTGTCACAATGTTCAATATGGGCTTCAGCTATGGGCCCCACACTTACCTTTTGGTCACTGTGGTGATGGGTGTTATACCCCATTGCCACAGTGGTCATGGTCTGCTTGCATTGTGGAGGCCACACACATTTATGTGTGACACATGTGATAGGGGGTCACATTGTATGCTCAATGACATGTTCAGTGTTGTGGGCATTTGACACAGACTACACACGCTTGTCATGGTGTTGGGGGGTTGTATTTTCAGACATTCCTTATGTTGGAGTATGCTGGTTGTGTCATGCATTTCCCGTCCTATGTTTAGGGGTGGTGGTAGTGGTAGGCATCCATCCCCCTATTAGTGGGGATGATAGTAGTGACAGGCATCCAGCCCCCCCTGAGTAGGGGTGGTGGTAGTGGTAGGCATCCAGCCCCCATGAGTAGGGGTGGTGGTAGTGGTAGGCATCCATCCCCCCTGAGTAGGGGTGGTGGTAGTGGTAGGCATCCAGCCCCCTATGAGTGGGGTTGGTAGAAGTGGTAGGCATCCAGCCCCCCATGAGTAGGGGTGGTTGTTAGTGGTAGGCATCCAGCCCCCCCTGGGTAGGGATGGTGGTAGTGGTAGGCATCCAGGCCCCCTGAGTAGGGGTGGTGGTAGTGGTAGGCATCCATCCCCCCCTGAGTAGGGGTGGTGGTAGTGGTAGGCATCCAGGCCCCCCTGAGTAGGGGTGGTGGTAGTGGTAGGCATCAAGCCCCCCCTGAGTAGGGGTGGTGGTAGTGGTAGGCATCCATCCCCCTATGAGTGGGGTTGGTAGTAGTAGTAGGCATCCATCCCCCTATGAGTGGGGATGGTAGTAGTGACAGGCATCCATCCCCCCCTGAGTAGGGGTGGTGGTAGTGGTAGGCATCCAGGCCCTCCTGAGTAGGGGTGGTGGTAGTGGTAGGCATCCAGCCCCCTATGAGTGGGGTTGGTAGTAGTGGTAGGCATCCAGCCCCCCCTGAGTAGGGGTGGTGGTAGTGGTAGGCATCCAGGCCCCCCCATTAGGGGTGGTGGTAGTGGTAGGCATCAAGCCCCCCCTGAGTAGGGGTGGTGGTAGTGGTAGGCATCCATCCCCCTATGAGTGGGGTTGGTAGTAGTGGTAGGCATCCATCCCCCTATGAGTGGGGATGGTAGTAGTGACAGGCATCCAGCCCCCCATGAGTAGGGGTGGTGGTAGTGGTAGGCATCCAGGCCTTCCTGAGTAGGGGTGGTGGTAGTGGTAGGCATCCATCCCCCTATGAGTGGGGATGGTAGTAGTGACAGGCACCCAGGCCCCCTGAGTAGGGGTGGTGGTAGTGGTAGGCATCCATCCCCCCCTGAGTAGGGGTGGTGGTAGTGGTAGGCATCCAGCCCCCTATTAGTAGGGATGGTAGTAGTGACAGGCATCCAGCCCCCCCTGAGTAGGGGTGGTGGTAGTGGTAGGCATCCAGCCCCCCTGAGTAGGGGTGGTGGTAGTGGTAGGCATCCAGGTAACCCTGAGTAGGGGTGGTGGTAGTGGTAGGCATCCAGCCCCCCTGAGTAGGGGTGGTGGTAGTGGTAGGCATCAAGCCCCCCTGAGTAGGGGTGGTGGTAGTGGTAGGCATCCATCCCCCTATGAGTTGGGTTGGTAGTAGTGGTAGGCATCCATCCCCCTATGAGTGGGGATGGTAGTAGTGACAGGCATCCAGCCCCCCCTGAGTAGGGGTGGTGGTAGTGGTAGGCATCCAGGCCCTCCTGAGTAGGGGTGGTGGTAGTGGTAGGCATCCATCCCCCTATGAGTGGTGATGGTAGTAGTGACAGGCATCCAGGCCCCCCTGAGTAGTTGTGGTGGTAGTGGTAGGCATCCAGCCCCCCTGAGTAGGGGTGGTGGTAGTGGTAGGCATCCAGGCCCCCTGAGTAGGGGTGGTGGTTGTGGTAGGCATCCATCCCCCTATTAGTGGGGATGGTAGTAGTGACAGGCATCCAGCCCCCTGAGTAGGGGTGGTGGTAGTGGTAGGCATCCAGCCCCCTGAGTAGGGGTGGTGGTAGTGGTAGGCATCCAGCCCCCCCTGAGTAGGGGTGGTGGTAGTGGTAGGCATCCAGCCCCCCTGAGTAGGGGTGGTGGTAGTGGTAGGCATCCATCCCCCTATGGGTGTGTATGGCATTGGTGGTAGCCATCCTGCCCCTATGGTTCTGCTGTTGCTGGTGTACGTCATTTCTGCATCCCTATGTGTGTGTGACATATGTTGGGTACGTGTGGTTTGTTTGTGTAGTGGGTGTTTGACTTACCGTCTTCGCCGTACGCGTCCGTACCGGTCCCGGTAATAGATGTAGAGTATTGGTAGGACCTGCGCGATGGGATTCATGGTTTGTTCGTCTCGTTCGGGTTTCTCGTGGCTTCGACTCGAACTCGTCGCTGGCTTGTTCGTCTCGTAGCCGTGGATCGTCTTGTGGCGCGAATCGGAGCTTATGTGCAGCTCTCCCGGATGCTCTGACGTGCCGGACATAGCGACGGGTTCGGCGCGTACGGAATGCGCATCGTACTAGTCCGGCCGGAAGGTGCTGTGTATTTGGTTCCGTGCGACTCGATTGGACGTTTACGGATCCGGCTCGGGCGGGGAACAGGAGCAGAAATGGGTGAGTACGGCTCGCTCGGAATCTGGGCTGTTATGCGCATCGTACTTGTTTGTTCGGACGACTGTTCGAATCGGTCGGGAAACACGCGTTCGGCTTGGTTTTTTTCCAGGTGAATACTATTAGGTGCCCTACCGGCTGAGATCGGAATCGGCCCCACAGTCTTTTAGCAAATCAGCAAATGAAAGCTCACAACCCTTTGTCTGAAGTTGTTTGAAGAATGATTTAACAGAGAATGTAGTATGGCAAGTGTAATTTCACACCTCATCTTGCCAACCAATGAAGGCCTTTAACCTTACTTGGAGTTTGTAACCAATACCCAGCATAGGTTTGCCCTAACAAGATTCAGGTAGAATATGATCCATCGCATGGTATCATTTCCAAGGCTAAATGCCTGGTCTAGATCTTCAATCAAATGCCCCAGTGATGGAAGTTCAGAACGAGGCACTACGCTCTTTCTGTTCATTTGTCATTTTAATGATGAGCTAAGAAGACACATTATTAAACTTTTATTGCTGAAAAGCAATTTTAGGCAATGTAGACCAGCTCTGTTTTTCCTACAGTTAGACTCAGAAGAGGTCTGCTTTGCTTTACTTGTTTACTTTTATCTGGCAAGCTATTTACTTTGGAAAGAGAATAGGAGATTTGTTGTTTTATAGTTTTATTATGATTTATGCATTTTACTGTGATTCCTACGTTTTAATTGATGATTTTATCTGAGTCTCTGATTGTTTCTGTATTCAGGGAAACAATCAAGCTATTGAATGATTAGCTATGAATGATTATCTAACAAATCGATCATGTGTTGCTATTTTGTTTCATGAAACTGCTGTGTATTTGGTTGCAATTTTGAAACATTGTGTTTTATTTTACTCCAAATGTTATTGATTTTTTCACAGATACAACGCATGTTGTCCAGAGCAGAATACAATTGTATGCGAGTCAGGCAGATTTTGAAACATTGTAATACTGTTTTTTGAACTGATGGCTTGATTCTATTATCGATTTGTGTTTTTTAAAGAATCCAAATAAACTTTGTTTTCTATGACTATGACTCATTCAGAACTTCCACCAGGTGGAAAATTCCACACCACACCCCACAGCTGGCGGAATAGCTGAAAGAGCCAAATGTTTGCAGCTGGAACAAGGTAGTGATTGTCATTCATGAGTTTTAATTCAAGGAAGAACGCCTCAGACGTTCATCTTCTCGAAGGCCATTAAACTGAGAACCATCTGTCAATTCAATTCAAAATCTTTATTCGGCCAATAAAAAATAAACAGCCATAAAAGTACACACAATACAATACATTTAACATTTTTTAACACATTTTAAAAATACCAATTAGTTAAAACAATTCATTTCTAATTTATAGCACAATGCTTTTCCTTGCATTAATCGATTTCAGAATGAACAGAGCAACATTATAGCATGTTGGTGGATCCTCTAGGGTAACCAGAAATTTCATTGCAATTTTGTGGGACCTAATATTATGGGCAACAAACAGAGGCTTAAGATAAAAACATTTAAAATTACAGTAAAATTTCCAAAATAATAGAAAGTGCAGCGTGCTTTGTTTGCTCTTATTGTCACAAGGACATGGTATCGAATCTGAGGGACGTGATTTCATTTTAGGAAATGCGACAGAATAGTGTGCAATACCACATCTCAATCTCAGTAAAACGAAACGGTGCTGTGCATAAGTCACGTGCTGCAAATAGCTGTTAACTCCCTCTTCTAACATAAAAGATTTATATAAGACCACGGTCGGTTTATTTGAATCCGATTTTGCTCTGAGATTCTGTCTTTGTAGCAAGAAGGAATCTTTGATCTCTTTCTTTGTGATGGTCAATATGTTTTCGGGATCCGACCATACAGACATATTGAACAAGTTCCCCAATGTGGCATTGATATAAAACAACCAAGGAATTTTCAGAGCTTCATCCAAATTTAAATTTAGCAGCTAATTTAAAAATCCCTTTGTTGGCCCTACTCATTTTTGCTCTTGTATTTACAATGTGTTGGGTCCATGTACCTTTTCCTGAGAATAGGATACCAAGGTAGCAGAAGGAGTTTACTGTATATATTGGGGTTCTATCAATAAAAAAGGTTTTACAGGATTTCTGTTTGGCCCCACAAATCATGGTGAATGTTTTCAGTTTATTAATTGCCATCCTCCTTTGTTTAAAATCTGAAAAACCATCCATCAATCTTTGGAGGCCTACTGGAGTCCGTGCCAATAGAACTGCATCGTCTGCATATAACAGTACGGGTATCGGACGACCGGCCACCCTCGAAGCATCAGCCTGTATTTTTTGTAAATAATTATCAAACTCATTAATAAAAAGGGAGAATAAAATTGGTGCTAACACACATCCTTGTCGTATACCCCATCCTACTTTAAATTTGGGTGAGCATTCAGCCTAAGGGCCAAAATGAACCTGACTAATTAATTTTTTGTATAGGCGAGAAAGGAAGCCGATAATCACCCTAGGGGCTCCCAGTAAGGTCAGAGTTTGCCAAAGTAAATTGTGGTCAACTAAATCGAAAGCACTACTCAAAGCGGCAAAGCATAAGTATAAGGTACCTGTCTTTGCCCTAGTGTATTTACTGATGAACAGCTCCAAATTAAGGCATTGTTCAGTTGTCCCCAGGCATTTTCTAAACCCATACTGCACAGGCGATAAGATAGAATACTCCTCGGCCTATTCCTCCAGCCTTTTTAGTAAGACCCTACTCATAACTTTAGAGAGGTATCTAGGAGGGAAATCGGACGGTAGTCTTTTGGGTCGGTTTTGTCCCCTTTCTCATATATCGGGACAATAATAGACTCGCCCCATGTTTGTGGTGTTGTGTCCGTTACAGCTGAGTTAAACACTCTTGTTAAAATAGGTCCCCATAATTTAGGTTCAGATTTAAAAACATCAACTGGGACTCCATGAGGACCTGGTGCCCGTCCCCCCGCACTCTCCTGGATGGCCTGGAGAACTTCTCCACAGGTAATGTCCAGGACATAGGACTTCCCTTCATGGAGCTCCCGATCTGGTCCCCCCGGCATCTCTTCATTATTGCTAAAAATTCCAGTAAAATGTGTCACCCATTTATCTGCCGAAATAAAGGAGCAAAACTCTTGGATTTCATCATTCTTTAAAAATGGGGCATTTACTTGTTCCTAGTTTCTGAGGAGATTATCAAATTTTCCCATGCTTCTTCCTGTAATACCTTTTTCCGGGTGGCTAGGGCTAATTTATATTCTTGTCATAGGGATTTAATCGCCAGTGTGTCTCGCGGTGTTTTGGACAGTGCATGCTTTAGCACCTGTAATGCTTTGGTGCAGGTACCGTCAAACCACCCCTTTTTATTTTTGGGTATTTTATCAATCTGCCTGGTTAGAAGTGATTTAATAAGCATGGTGATACAATTAAAATTTCTAATCACTGTATTTGGGGAAATCTCATCCTGAAGACAATAAGCTATTTCTCGCTGATTGTGTGTTATTATTTGTTGTAGTATCCTACTTGGGTCAACACCTGTCCACTTTATTCTGATACCATTTGTCCTAAAAGGAGTGATATGGTCAGCCAAATCAAATACTTCACTCCTAGAGCCCCAAAAAAGAAAAGATAGGGCGAGTAAATTGTGATCACTTAAAATAGAGGGAACAACGATAGGGTTGCCACACCTTAATATATCCGAGGTAGACACTAATATATGATCAATTATAGAGTACATATTTCTCCCTATAAAGGTTGGAAATATGACCCCTATGTGTCCACAACCTCCTCTAAGCAAGTGGAGATCATATTTTGATATCATCCGGTTTAGAGCTTCTCCGTACTCGTTATGGCGAAAGTGATCAGTTCCCTCCCCATCGCCATGAATGGGGCTACATGCTTGAATATTGGGCATATCACATGCCTGTATATTAAAATCTCCTGCCCACAGTAGAATGAAATCAGTGCTAATTAAAGCTAAAAATATTTCCAGTGCCCGGTCCAGGGCTGTTACCACGTTAATACGTGTCGAATCAAAAATGTTATTATAGAAATTTACTGAAATAAGATCTTTCCCTCCCTTTTTACTTAGCCATAAGATCTGTGCATGAGGTTCCACTAATGTAAATTTTTTAACCCTTACAAAAATCTTATTAGAAATAAGTGTCTGTAGACCCTCTTTTTCTCGACCTGCTTGTGACCCAACGGCTGGTAAAAAATAGGAGGAATATCCGTCAATATGTACGGGATTTATGCACCAGGTTTCCTGTAGGCATATAATATCATATCTGGATATAAAATTGACCCAGTCAATATTCTCAACCTTATTTGTCAGCCCATTCACATTCCAGGTTGCAAATTCAAACCCTTCCCTAGGGAGTTGTCCTATCGGCCCAGTATCTATTGCACTGACTCTAAGGGGATCTTTATCAGGTACCTCGCATACCTCCTTTGCCTCGGATGCCATAGTTTCAACCCAGCCACCCATAGAGGAGGCCTCTATTGTATGTGTGCCAGCCCTGGGCCCTGATTTATTTAGCTGACTATCTATATGAGACAAAATGGGCGACCCTTTCTGATAGCTCTTGGGATCCTCAACATGGGCTTGGTTGAGTCAGTCATTATCATCTAGTCTGCTCAGCGTTTCGTATCTATTGGGGGCAGCAAAATCCTGGACATGTTGTGAGAATGAACTTGAGGTGTGCCTCTATCTCTGAATATTCTGAATATTGGGTACACCCCTTTGACACTGTTCCTGTCCCCTCAAATGGCGGTAAAAATACCCTAGAGGGAGTATACCCATTGTCTGTCTATCTATATTTGGCGCCCCAGTCGCTTTGTGGATACTGCCTGCTGTTCTTGAACTACTAAAATGTATTATTACACAATCACCAGACAAATCTTTTTCAAATGGTGCAATCCACCCCACTCTTCTGGTAAACAGAATTTCCTGTGCTCTATTTGGGGTGAATAAGTGCCTAGAATTTAGCCAGTGAACTACCTTATTTTTCAAACATTCCGTTGTTTCATTAGCACCGGGCTTCAAGGGGGGTACATTAACTAATACTGCCACGTACGGGCAGCTAGCAGGTTGCAGGTTAACGGTGAGTATCTCTTGGGCGGACACATTGGTATTATAGGTTTCTTTGTTTATAGTTGACTGGTTTATGTTTGGTTCACAATTACTGGTAAATTTACTTAGAGGCTCTTGTGTATCCCTATTCGTCAACCCCTCTTGTCTCGGGTGATTTAAGGTTTCGACATGGGTGGAAGTGCGGCCTATATTACTACTCATACCTGTACTTGTTATTTGTGGCACCTGATTCAAATACATTTGGCTCTGATCAGCAACCTTTTTCAGGCCCTCCTCTACTTTGGACAACCTTTCTCTAAATGGGTTTAATAAACTACTAACAACCATTGTTAATTTATCCCAGAAAGGTGCCTTTATGTGATTCTCTATATTACTCGGACCTTTATTGTTCAAGCCAATCCCTTGTGCCCCCCCCCCAACAGGATCATTTCCTCAGGGCTTTTTGAGACAACAGATATATCGACTTTCGTCTTCCTTTTACGTTTGGCTGCAGGCTTACAAGCAGTATTAGCAGTTTTTGGGACTTGTAAGGGTAGAAGACCTGAGGCAACAGGAGTGGGGCCCCTTTATGGTACAGTTAGTGTCAATATTTTGCCCACAACTTCGCTTGAGCATCCACCGCTCTGGGAATCATGAATGCTGCCTATATTGGCTGTCCCTTCGGCTGTCCCCTCTGTAGATGTTACCAATTGTAAATCTCCGGTTTGGCTTGATCTAGTGAGCGACATACGCCGTTCTGCCAAATCAATTTCTTTGTTCAGAGCTCCAACTGCTCGTGCTAAAAAGGAGTCTATGGTGGTTTGTTTGGCGGGCTGTTCGGTCGATGGCTTCGTGCCCCCCGCCTTCCGTTTGCCCATAATGCTTATGATGTTATGATGTTATTATAGGATCTTATATGGGGAGATAGAGACCCGTCAAACACACAAGCCAAATCAAGAGGAAGGGAAAAATAAACGGGCTTACTCCCTCTCTCCGCTCGCTCTTTTCGTAGCGCCTCTTGGCTGTTCTCGGGCCACAGGTGCAGGTATTAATGTTCCAGTGACCGTCCCTCACTAGAAGATGGGGCCAAGGGACCTGGCCCAGACCAGCCTCATCCAGCCTCGGACGGGCGCAGATGGGCCCGCCCTTCGCGGCCCGGGCACGCCCGTGCGCAACCCGCGCTGCGGGAGCCCGCTGCCGATTTTATAGCGCCTCCTGGTGCAGTGCGGTGACGTGAGCGGCTGCGCACCGTGAGGAATGCTGGAGCTTGTGGTGCTTGTGATGCTCCCCCAGGTCTCCGGTCCAGCAGGGGTGGAAAAGGCAAACAGGCAGAAAGCGGGTCCCGCGCTGCGGGAGCCCGCGGCCGATTTTATAGCGCCTCCTGGCGCAGTGCAGTGACGTGAGCGGCTGCGTGCCGCGAGGAATGCTGGAGCTTGTGGTGCTTGTGATGCTCCCCCCGGTCTCCGGTCCAGCAGGGATGGAAAAGGCAAACAGGCAGAAAGCGGGTCATTTTCAGCCTTTGCCAGCGGTAGAAGTACAGTAATAATATGCATTTTATATAGCACTATATTAAAAACGTTATTATTATTATGTGCTTTTTGCACAAATAAAAAAAATGTATCCACCAGAGTGAAAATATATTTCTGAGTAGAAAAACATCTCCCTCTATGCACCATTATATAGACATATGCCCTTCTCACTCTCACCTCTGGAACACGCTTACTCTATCCTTCCCAGGAGTACATTTGAAGGCATTTCCAAGACTTGACACTACTACAAGGAGAAATGTTGTGTTATGTTATGTTAATAGTTTTATAAAGTGCACCATCCCCCAGACCAGGAGATCATGGCGCTAAATGAAGATAATTGCAGTCTAAATTAAAAAACTTAAGAGGGAGAGCTAAGTATGAAAGACAGAAGTAAAAAGATACTTTTGAATGGGCAAATGATTAATAGTCCGCTGGAGACTGAGAGGGAGACTGTTCCAGATATTTGTGCCTAGAAGGAAAAAGAGTGACCACCTGAGTGAGTGCAATGAGTCCTGGCACCCACAAGAAGTCGATAAGAAGATGACAGTAGAGGTTGAGAAGCAGTGTAATGAATAAACCTTTGTTGAAGATATGTGGGACCAGAGTGGTGCAAGCCAAAATGAACTAGGCAGAGGGTTTTACAGTTTTCAAGATCAATCAATCAAACATTCATAGAGTGTGCGACAAATCACCTGTGAGGGTCTTGAGGTGCTTTTTGTGGCCGCGTGGAGGTTTGAATATTCAAACATTCAGGACTTTAGTTCTCTTCTGAATTGCTGGAGTGACGGTACGGTCCTGAGGTGCAGGGGGAGGTTGTTCCATGCCTTGGCTGCCAGGTGCGAGAAGGAGCGTCCTACGCTGTTGGCTCGATGGATCCATGGGGTGTCTGCGAGGGAGAGGGAAGCTGATCGAAGGTGTTTGGTTGTTTGGTGGAAGGTCAGGCATTTGTTGATGTATGCTGTTCTTTCATTATGCAGGGCCTTGTAGGCAAGGGTCGTCATCATCTTGAACTAGCATCTCTTTTGAATTGGGAGCCAGTGTAGTTCCTTGAGATGGGGTGTGATGTGGGTTCTTCTGGGGAGGTCGAGTATGAGTCTTGCTGCCGAGTTCTGTATTGTCTGGAGTCTCTTTAGGAGGCGTGCAGTGGTTCCTACATAGGGCGCTTTTCCGTAGTCCAGTCTGCTGGTGATGAGGGCCTCCATGACGGTCCTTCGGGTGTTTGCCCGGAGTCACCTGAAGATCCTGTGAAGTGTGTGGAAGCAGGCAGATGAGACTGTGTTAACTTGTTTCTTCATGGATAGCTTGCTATCCAGGATGATGCTGATGTTGCCGGCCTGGTCTTTTGGGGGTAGGGGAGGCGCCGAGCTCCGCTGGCCACCATGTGTTGGTCCATAGCGAGGTGTTGTTCCCAAAGATGAGGACTTCCATTTTTTCGGTGTTGAGTTTGAGACAGTTGTCCTTTATCCAGTCTGCGCATTCATCATGCACCTGCAGAAGTTAGCTTTTGTGGTGGAGGGATCTTCAGACATTGAGAGGATAAGCTGTGTGTCGTCGGCATAGGAGATGATGTTGAGTCCATGTGATTTCCTTGGGGGACTCCACAGATGATCTTCTTGGGCTCTGAGCTAAACGGTGGGAGATGGATCTTTCGGTTCTGCCAGTGAGGTATGAGGCAATCCATTTGAGGGTGTTTCCTTGAATCCTGATGTGGTGGAGTCTGTTGATCAGGGTGTGGTGGGAGATGGTGTAAAACGCAGTGAACAGGTCCAGGAGGATGAGGACTGCTGTTTCCCTGTGATCCAGGAGGGCTCTGATGTCATCTGTGGCTGCAATCAGGGCTGTCTTGGTGCAGTGGTTAGCATGAAATCTGGATTGGGAGGGGTCCAGGAGTTTGTGGTCTTCTAGTTATTGAGTGAGTTGCTAGTTGATTGCTTTCTCAAAGACTTCTGCTGGGTAGGGAGAAGAGAGATGGGTCGGTAGTTCTTCAATTTGGCTAAGTAAGCAGATGGTTTTTTCAGGGGGGGCCTCACTTCAGTGTGTTTCCAGTCCTCAGGGAAAGAGGCTGTGGTGATGGAGGTGTTCAGGACCTTCCTGAGCTAGTTGCTGATTGTCTTGTTTCCGAGATTGAAGACATGGTGGGGGCTTGGGTTCATGGGTGCTCCCGAATGCACGGAGTTCATGATAGAGATAGTGTCTTGAATGGTGAGGAGTTCCCATTGGGTGAGAAGGTTTTTGGGGTTTGTGTTTGTGGGTGTGATCTGGTTGATGCTGTCTGCTGTGGAGGGTTGCCATTCAAAGCTTTCGTAGATTGGCTGAGATCTTGTTGTGGAAGAAGTCTGAGAGGTTGTCACACAGTTCGTGGGAGGGAGTGATGTCATTCTCAGTGGCTGTGGGATTGGTGAACTCCTTCACGATGGCAAAATATTCTTTGCTGGGGTTTGTGCTTGCTTTGATGCGGCCTGCTAGGGCGTTCTTCTTGGTTTCTTTCAGGAGCGGGGGTACTGGTTGAGAGTGGTACTGAAGGTGGTGCTGTCTTTTTTTTTTTTTTGCTGATGGGCCACTTCCTTTAAGCTATTGGCAGTTGCATTTGGTGGAGTGTAGTTCTTCGGTGAACCATATTGCTCTTTTGCTTTGTTTTGTGACCTTAGATGTCTTTGTGGGGCGATGGCGTCGGTGCATTCTGTGATCCACTGAGCGAAGCTCTTTGCTGTTTGTTCAGGGTCATGTGTAGTGTCTGGAAGGTGGGAGCATAGAGGGTCATTCCACTAGTTATCTGATACCTTTTTCCTGTTTCTTTGCATGGATCTGAGGGGTGCAGTGCTAGGGTATGTGGGTCCTGAAATATTGAAGTGTGCGCTGTGGCGGCCGGACCAGGTGAGTGGTGTGGTGTGGATGTCACTGACTATGTCGCTGGAGACGATGGTGGTCTCAGTCAAATTAGCAGGTGTGGCCACATTTGTAGTGTCGCTGGTGTCATTGGTTGCTTCTGTGCTGAAGGTGAGGCAGCCGTGTCACCAGGAGAACAGTCCTCTGGTGGTACGTGGGGATGTGTGGCAGCAGTGGTTGTTGGTGTGTCTGGGTTCCAGGGCTCAGAGGAGGTGTATCTTTGTGAAGTGGAAGAGCCAGGGGTCCGGGCACTGGGCCTGGTCCAGGCATGGACAGGGGAAGATGGGCTTGCCTTTGGTGTGCTGGTGGCGCACCCATGGCGCGCTGCTGCTGCACAGCCGTGCTGCGGCCTCCATCTACTAGGTCCTAGGAGAAGGGGGGGTGCTGGGAGGCAGTTGGCGCGGCTAGGCTGAAGGCAGGAAAATGGGTCACAGGCGGGAGCACCAATGGGAAAACGCAAGGAAAAACAGTGAGAACAACGAGGCAAAAAGCAGGAGAAAGCACTCAGAAAAACGGAGGAAAGGAAGGACAACACAGTAGAAATGAGTCAAAAAGGAGGAGAAAGCACTCAGAAAAATGAGGGGAAAAGAAGGAGAAAGCTGTAAAAACAAGGCAAAAAGCAGGAGAAAGCATTCAGAAAAAAGCGGAAAGGATGGAAAAAGCAGTAAAAATGAGGTAAAAACAGGAGAAAGCACTCAGAGAAACGGGAGGAAAAGAAGGAGAAAGCAGTAAAAATGAGACAGAAAGCACAAGAGAGCGATGCAGCAACACCGGAGAGCTAGTCCTGGGTCCTGCTCAATGGGGTCGCGCTCTGGCCTCCATTAAGTAGTTCTTGGGAGGAGGGATGGGAGGCAGTGGGTGGGGCTACGCAGGTGGAGGGAAAACGGGCGCAGGAGGGAGAAGCAATGGGAAAAAACAGATAAACAATGACAAAAACAAGGCAAAAAGCAGGAGAAAGCACTCAGAAAAGCAGGGAAAGGGAAGGAAAAAGCAGAAGAAACGAGGGAAAAAGCAGGAGAAAGCACTCAGAAAAACGTAGGAAAATGAAGAAGAAAGCAGTAAAAATTTGTCAAAAATCAGGAGAAAGCAACCAGAAAAATGGAGAAAAGGAAGGAAAAATCTGTAAAAACCAGGCAAAAAGCAGGAGAAAGCATTCAGAGAAATGGGGGGAAAAGAAAGAGAAAGCAGTAAATACGAGGCAGAAAGCAGGAGAGAGCAATGCAGCAGCACAGGAGAGCTGGGCCTTGGAGCTGATAGGGTATGATTACGCTAAATTTGCACACCTAATGTTCCCTACTAAGTATAGCGTAAGCGATCGATCTTTTATTTACCTACTAAAAGTGGTTGAGGGGAGGAATCAACTCAGACAGATATCAGCAAAGTCATCATGCCTGATAAGACCACCAACTCCAAAGTGCAGTTTGAATATTTATTATAAGGCCAAAAACAATTGGATGTAAATACATCTCAATAGCAAAGTATAGAGGTACAGAAAAATTAATGCAGAGCCAAGTTTACGAATATAAGTAATTCGGCCCAAAAGACAGATGATTATAAATTCCAAAATCACAACGCAACACAGAATAGATGCGATATTCAGTTCTCGGCTCATTGAAAGAAATCAAAATCTTTCCTACACTGCTCTACATGAGGGCCCTTCCTGTCTCTCTTCTATCATTCCCCAACGATGTCAGCACGTGTTGACTTCCTAAGAAGTACTCAAGTCAAAGGGGTCGTTTTAGCTTATGGCTATGGAGCTTGCTCTAAGATGCTCCTTCTCCTCCGAAAGCTAGCAGAAGTCTGGTCTCGCTGTCTCTGCGCATCATACAAAAGTTGGGATTCAACCCACAATACGTCATTCTTCTTAAAACTTTCCATTGCACCTCTATGCAGTAGCTTTTTTTTTTCATGACACAAATTTAATTAGTGATATCTTCTTTCCAGTGGCCTCGGCTTTCAGACAGACCAGATACGCAAGGCATCCTCCCTTCTCGCTTCCCAGCCATATTCAAAGACATTCCGGGTCTCTCCTTAACTCTGAAAATAACGATGTGTATTCTTTCACCTGCAGTAGGATGAGAACATTCTAATTTCGAACACAACCACATTTAATTATTTATTTCTCAAGAGCAAGGAGAATCGAAACTTATGACTTTGGGCCTATAATTCAGGCAACTTAACCTAACCACAATTACGGTGTATAGAAATAATATCGTCCTGCACATTATGCATGAAGGAATCGTAATACATACAAAGTTCTACTTAAATGCGTTCACTAGTTTTCAACATCAAATGATTCAAATAAATGTTTCTTAATAGTCTTAAACACTGCAAACAATACGAATACATGAGAGTGCATTTAAACCATGAGTATAGTGCACTCATACAAAATAGAGTGCTATCAGTGCTCTATCAGTTCCCCCCTCTTATGACTAGTGTCATAACACCAACTTTCTATTCTTCTGTAGTTTTTCTCCTTGTAGAAGAGACCGATCTAAACAGAAGCTGTAGCTTGCCGTCCCTGTCTGAATCGTTCTAACCCCTTAAGGTGCTGGTAATAACTGTCCTGCAGTCGTTCAAGTTGGTGCTATCGCTTTCTCGAAACAGTCTCCTGATGTCGTGCCCTTTGCCATTTGTAAGCCTTGATGGCTCCTAGTAGGACAATTATACAAATGACAGCTATTATAATAGGCTTCAAGATATATCCCATTATTCCTGGTCCCAAACTTCCAAACCAACTGCCTATCTTGCCAAATCCTTTCCCCACTTGTTCCCAGAGTCCTTCGGCAGCCATCTCACGTAACTCTTGGTGTATATCTGAAATATTGTTGATATATTTCCTTATATCCCGACTGTTGTCAGGAATATAAGTACAGCACTGTTGAACTTTCAATAATTTGCAGACTCCTCCGGCTTTTGCTAGCAGCACATCTAGGGCAAGACGGTTTTGCAAAACCATAGCCCTTATCGAAACCATCTCCCCATCTACAAGTAATAAAATCTGAGCTGTATTTATTGAGAGCTTATCCACTAATGTTGCCAGCTTTCTGATTTTCAAATCATTCAGAATCACACCCATACTCGGTATCATAGCCCCAAATATGTCTCCAATCACTTCTCCTGCACTCACACCACGTTTTCCTCTGTGAGGTCTTTTTCTTTCTAGGGGCCATAAATCATTCACATGAAAAATCTTGGGAAATACCACAGCCAAATAACAAGTGCCATACCAATTTTTGGGCAACTTCACATAGGCATTCTTTCCACACACAAAATACACATTGGGCACTATTGTTATTTTGTCCAATAATGCTTTTCTAATTGATTCTTCGATCAAGAAGACGTGCTCACAATCACTTTCACCCACAAATATCTTATCGTACTATGTGGTCGGGTGTCTAATACACAACTTCCCCTTCTGCTGGAAATCTAATGCTATGGGTCCAAAACTCACCTTTGCTTTATGATCTAATTCTTCTTTAGTCCATGGGGTAACCTTGGCTTTGGATCTGGTCTAAATAGAGTCTGTCTATGCTGATCTTCTATCTGATCTATACATTTCTTTTCAATGTCAGTTAACATACAGGTTAAATTGTGTCTATGGGCATAGGACGTATCTAAAGTAATGGTAGGCACAAAATACTTTGACATTCGCTCTACTTCCTTATAATAATCATATTTATTCATGTATTTAAGAACTGGGACTTCCGAGAGTACCACATCATAATTTGAGAAATAGTACTCGAAGTGTGCCTTGCTATAAAACATGCTCAACAACACACTACATGTAATGCCATAGGTCAAAGGCAAATGATGGTATCGAAAGCCTTCTTCTACTGAGGCTGGTAATTGCATACACACATAGCAATCCTTCGCTTCCATGGTATCCACATACTCATACAATAATCGAGCATACGCATTCAAAGTGAAATCACCCTTTGACAAATCAACATGTAATCTACGACTGGTTTCCTTAATCATTTCTAGATCCCTTGCGGATGCATCCTCATCTATCTCAGAGATTGGTGTAGTGAGTGTTTCATGTACCCTATTCTGTCCGACATCCTGAGATCCAACTAGAGATGCATGATCACCACAGTTATAACAATAAGCACCACTACAATGAGGGTGCTAATGATGCACTTCTGTTTGCGTGTTGATTTTTCGGACACCATGGTTTCTACTGATCCGTTCCGAAGCACAAAAGGGAAAACACAGTCTCTTTCTGTTTTCTTTGTTTTAACAATGTCTTTCTCACTTCTCTCCTCCCATGCAATTAATGTCACAGTTCCTTCGATTGATACTAAACCTATTGAAGAGATGTAGTCAGCCCTATTCCTCACTCCATCATCTACTAGAAAGTTCCTAATTTTAAATCTTCTTAAACTGGGGTCTAAGTTATCTTCTTTCTAAGGCCTAATTCTTTCTTTGGTTATAATTCAAGCTTCATCGTTAATGATATTTGATCCAAGTATTTCGAGGACAAGTTGCAGAATCTCTGCACAAATTTCTCCTAATTCTTGCGCGGTGAGCTGTCGGCCAAATGAAGGGAAGACAACCTGATTGAGGATCAGGTAACGCAATCCACTCAGCCTTGGAGGATTTGGAACTTGCAGAGTTAGTGTTCCAAATGCTTCTACGCCTGGGACCAGCAACTGTATTTCAATCGAGAGGGTGTCCCCTCCGTAGCTCACCGTACCAGCTCCCAACCTCCCGGACTTCGCTGGGCTCTGCATCTGCAGCCAGGTACGTCCACTCAGGAGATGCGTATCTTCGAGACACTATTCTTTCTCTTCTGGAGCGTCTCAGACCATCCGGTCTTTCTTCAGTGTCACTTTGATCTGATTCAGATGTTTCAGGAATCGGAGCGAGAATTTTCTCGGATGCAAGCCTTATATTCAGCCTTTCTTTTCTTGCTGGCCACTTTTCCGCTCTGGCATCTGCTCTCTTCTCTCTTCCTCTTGATCTGATCCTTCTGCAATAGACCGCTCACCTTGATCTGGTGCAAAGTTCACATCTGCAATATCATCTATTTCAGGATCTGGGCTCAATTCAGGAGCACTCAGATCTCGTCTCTCATGCTCACTTGGCTGTTCCGTTTCATCTGAAACTCTTACAGCTGGGCCTGTGCCTTCGTCGTTTTCTGTGGCAGGTCCACACACGCTTCTCGGAACCAGGGGACTCTCTTCCTCCGCAGGCGCTTGAACTCGGCGAGTGTGGGAAGCATGTATCCGGTTCGACAATCCTCCACACTTCACAGCGGTACTTGTGACCAATATCACCTGATATGGTCCTCGCCAGCGAGCATCAAGATAACTCTTCCTCACGTGCTTGCGAACTAGTACCCAATCACCTGGATTAAGATCATGCAGCAGGTCTCTCGAGGTGGATGCAGTCGCAGCCTCGACCTGGTGGGATACAGAAGTAACCACATCAGCCAGTCCCTTACAATAATCCAACACTAAATCATCAGTGATGTTTATCAATGCTGTAGCTGGCACTATAGGCAAACGCATAGCTCTTCCGGTCAAAATTTCATGGGGAGAAAGCCCTGTTCTCCTATCAGGGGTGCTACGCAGACTCATGAGCACCAGAGGCAGCGCATCTGGCCATTTCAATGAAGTTGACGAACACACCTTTGCCACTCTTGACTTGATGGTGCCATTAACCTGCTCTACAAGACCTGAAGCCTCCGGCCTGTAGCTACGATGCAGTCTCTGATCAATGTTCAAAGCAGAGCACAACAATTTCATGATTTCACTGTGGAAATGAGTTCCTCTATCTGTTTCCACTGAAGTCGGAAATCCATATCTCGGGATCAATTCTCTTAACAACAACTTGGCTACTGTGAGACTGTCACATCGTCTAGTTGGATATGCTTCCACCCAACGCGAAAAGATACACACCACCACCAAAACTATCTCAACCTTTTGCACCTCGGCATCTCGATAAAGTCCAATTGTATCCTATTGAAGGGACCTCCAGATCTTCCAATGTGACTCATTGCAACCACAGTTCTCTTTCCAACATTCATTTGTTGACAAGTAACACACCTGTGACATACCGCTTCAGCCCACACACGAAAGCGTGGATTAAACCACGTCTGCCTAAACACTCGCACCATAGCATCTCTTCCCAGATGAACTGCTCCATGGATTTGCCTTGCCATTGGGCTCAATAGACAATTGGGTAATACTGCTCTCTCATCTGTGGACACCCAAATGCCATTGTCTCTTTTTGTGCAACCTGCTCTGACCCATGAAGCAGCTTCCTCTTCTGGGACTTCATCCTGCAACTGCTTCACCTCATCCCAAGTATCGGCTATAGCTAACATCATGCTGAGCTCGGTCTCTTCTGTGCTCTCGCCTATATATTCTCCATTGAAAATACAAGCATGTTCAGCGCAAAATCGTGCTACTTCATCTGCATAATTGTTGCCCTTAGTGACAAAGTCTTCTCCTTTTCCATGAGCTGCACATTTAACGACTGCTATCTCTTTGGGCTTCTGCAAAGCTTCCAATAGTTGGCGCACAAACTCGCCGTTATGTATAGGTGACCCTGAGGACGTTAGAAACCCCCTCTGTGACCATAACTGCCCAAAGTCATGAACTACACCAAATCCGTATTGACTGTCTGTATACACAGTCACTCGAATATCAGCTGCAATGATACAGGCACGTGTCAAAGCGACAATTTCGGCCACCTGAGCAGAGAATACTCTATTTAAGCAGGCAGCTTCCACTACTCCCATGATGGTGCACACAGCAAACGCTGCTCTCAAATACCCTTCATTGTCTCTTAAACATGAACCATCAACAAAAAGGATCAAATCAGATTGGGGCAAACGTTCATCGACAATGTCAGGTCTGGGTTTGGTAGATAGGTCAGTAACATCTAGGCAGTCATGCTCTTCACAATCCTCATCTCCTTCCTCTTCCGGAACAGGTAACAATGTAGCAGGGTTCAGGGTGGTACAACGTCTCAGGGTAACATTTTCAGCGGCCAAGATAACCTGCTCATACTTGGTAAGTCTGTTGTTGGTCAGATACTGTGTTTTCGTTCTTGTCATCAACAATTCTACTGAATGGGGCACATAAACAATGAGCGGATAACCCATCACTATGCTTTCACATCTTTCAATGCTGACACCGGTTGCAGCAACGGATTTCAGACATCTAGGCACCGCAGAAGCTACAGGATCTAATGTAGCTGAGAAGTAAGCTACTGGTCTACGGGCACCCCCATGTGTCTGTATAAGGACTGCTAACGCACATCCCTCCTTTTCACAGCAAAAGAGCGAAAACGCTTTGTTATAATCCGGCATTCCGAGAGCTGGAGCACGACAGATACTTTCCTTCAGCTCATGGAAGGCTTTCAAGCACTCGTCATCCCATGGTACCGGATCACTACAATCCCTTCGAGTCAGTTTCAACAGAGGCTTTGCTTGCAAGGAAAAATTTGGGATCCACTGTCGACAAAAGCCGACCATTCCCAAAAACATGCAGACTTCTTTTTGTGTTTTCGGAGTTCCCATTTGCAGAATCGTCTCTATGCGATCTGGTGACACCCTTCGTTTTCCTTTCTCAATCCGGTGACCTAGTTACTGAACTTCAGACAAACAATACTGCAATTTGTTTGGAGACACTTTGTGTCCATTCTCTGCCAAATGATTCAGCAACGCCACAGTGTCAATCCTGCAAGCATCCTCAGTCTCTGAGGCGACCAAAGGTTGTCTATATATTGCACTAAGACTGAGTTTTGGGGCATCACCAGTCCTTCAAGATTCTTTTTCAGACTTTGACTAAAAATGGAGGGGCTTTCTGTATACCCCTGAGGAATTCTTTCCCATGTTAACACACGATCGTCCATCCTAAACGCAAATAAAAACTGACTTTCTTCATGCAATGGTATGGAGAAAAATGCATGACACAAATCTATCACTGTAAACCATTCTGCTTTGCATGGTATCTGGAATAGAATAATAGCTGGATTCGGTACCACAGGACAACATGGGATCACAATTTCATTAACCCGACGCAGATCCTGCACTATTCTGTACTTGCCACTTGGCTTCTGCAGTCCCATGATAGGTGATTTGCAGGGACTTCCTCTTATCTCCTTAAGAATACCTTGGGCAATCATAGTCTCAATCACAGGTCTTATTCCGGCCACAGTTTCTGGAGTCAATTTATATTGTGGCGTTCGTGGGAATTCAGCATTGGGTTTGACCTGTATCTTAACTGGCTCAACCCCTCTCATCAGACCTACATCCTCGCCCGTAAAATCCCACACTTTCGGATCAACTGAGTCTCTCAAGTCATGTGGCAATTCTGCTATTGTGAGCACCACAAACATTTCTGCACAGAGACTCATGTTAGCCATTTTAAAATCAGCATCATCATCATATGTTTGCAATTCCACACCTCTCGGAGTGCACGATATAGTACAATTGAGCGTGCACAGAAGGTCTCGTCCCAAAAGACAGACCGGACTTCAATTGCACTCTACAAATTGGTGTTTATCCCGAAATGGTCCTATTCTCACGGGTAATTCGTTTGTCAATGGATTGGTCATTTTCTGATTACTAACCCCCACTACTTGAATCGATTGTCCCGAAAGAGTTTAGTTTGGGACTACTTCAGTTCTCACCGTGGAGCAAGCAGCTCCAGTGTCTAATAAGAAGGTAACAGGATATCCATTCACATCTGCATCTACAAACGGCCCACTCTGATCTACTTCTAGAATCGCATCTAAGGTGCATTCCTCGTGCACCCCCCTCTGACACTCTTGTAAATCTTGATTTTGATCAAATCTATCTTGTATTTCAAAATAAGGCATCTGATGGTATAACTGATTATGCATGGGTATCCTAGGAGGTTGAGGTACTTGCACTTGCGGCTCATATCCTCCTCCATACATAGACCTGGGTCTTGTCACAGTATTGACAGTCTCGAACAGCTGTCCCTCTCCTTCCATCTGTATCTGTTTTGCTGGATTCAATCTACACTCACGCTTCCAATGCCCGATTTTGTGACAATAGTGGCAGGCAGTGACCCTTTTCTGTTGGGCCACCCATTCACTTGCACCTGGATCCATTCCTCTTCCTCTACCCTGACCAGGTTGGGTCACCATCTGTTGTCTCATTCCTCTTCCACCTCCTCTACCTCTACCTATCGCTCCTCCAATCCCTTGCGTCATATCAGCGTTTCTCAACTGCACCAACATCAACTTGTCCTTCAATTTCTTCTGTGTCGACTCTACTTGATCACTGCTATTTAGCATAACGCAGAATCTCGTCCACCGACTTATTCTGCCAACATATCAAGTGATGCTGTATCATCAAACTAATATCAGATTTCAGTCCCAACACAAACTTCGAGACAAATTGTCCCATATCTTTCTGTTCAATTGTATCCAATCCACTATGCTGCTTAAAAGCTAACAACAATCTTTCGTAATAATCATGTACTGATTCCTTAGAGTCTTGAGTGGTGCAATCAATCTTCAGCCAATCAACAATCTGAGGAGCTACCTTTGATTGCAACCATGTAATCACTTGCTCCTATTTTCTCATTACATCAGGTGAAGGACCATGAGTCAATGAATCTCTAGGTGGCTCTGCAGTAGGCCACTCAATGGTAATCTTACATGCCGCCCACAAATCCGCCGGCACTACTATATCAAACAAGGTGTTTAAATCAATCCACAATACTTTTGAAATCTTTACAAACCGATCTATTTGCTTGTACCACTCAGCAGGTTTTTCCCTCAGCCGAGGAAAATCATTCGTAAATGCTGCTAAATCACCCCTGCTCCATGGCACGTGTACATACCCTCCATTCTGTACCTCCCTGAGGGGAAATTTCCTGCAGCTCCCGTCCCTCCACCCGGAGGCGGAGTATTTCCTATTCCAGTCTTGAAGCTTTTCTTTTTGGCCCATCTTTCTTTCCATCTGTCTAATTCTTTCCATGTCCGCATCCCTATCACTAGTTCTCGAATTTGTGCTTTTAATCCAATCGTTCGCTTCTCTTCCAAATCCTTATCTGTGTAATTTAATCTGCAAGAACCCTGTATCATCTTGGTCTTTGACAAATCAACCTCATACCTTTGTGCCAAAAGCAACAATGCATCATAAGCTCGTTTGGCCTTTCTTGTCATGTCCTTTGCTACGAACAGTAGTTCGCTCAAGTCATACGTCTCAATTCTGTTCAGAGGTAGATTACCTTCAATCACCTCATCTAGTTCTGCCTTTAATCGTACCACATCTAGCATTGGCGCTTTTATTGCACTTTTTAACACTTTCTGAATTTCCTTGTTTCTTGTATCTTCCCTGTCACAGCTTTGGGTTCTCTTAGGAACTGCACCCTCTTCTATCTTCGAAGCTGGGCGTCTATCTCTTTCCCAGCTTTGACTTCTCCAATAGTCACCTGCACAAATAACCTGTGGCCCAAACAGTACTCTAGGCGCTTCTTGTCTCTTGCTTGTCTCTTCCCTCGGCATCATTGACTCTCTCACTGGTTGAACCCACATTCGAAGGTCAGACCTAGAATTCGCTAGAGCTCCTGTCCGTCCTCGTTCTGACCCACTATCCATTCTTGATGGATCAGCTGTAGCTGGCAGTGGAGTACTAGATTCCACTGGCATCCGACTTAAACCTGTCCCACTCATTGCAAGGCTCCCTCCAGACATTGTCTCTCCCCCTTCACTTATTTGCTGTTGACTGTCATCGGTTCTTTCTCTAGGATTATATATCGGAACCACCGGCCCTATTGTGACTGGTACCGACAAAGCATCTGGTAACTGCATGTTTCCTGCGGGTTGTACTGGCTCAGGGTTTGGATACCTCATTCCTCCAGACCCTCCCGGAATGTGTACCATTGTAATCTTGCCTCTTACTCCTGCCGATTGTTCCTCTGAACCCAGTTGTCCCACACCTAAAAGCTCTTCTGATGGGCGCAACCTCTCTGTCTCTGATCTAGAGTCGCACAGTGGAGGACGTTTCGCTAGCAATGTATTGAGGAAGCTGTCATCTGTATCACTGTCCTCCTCTGTCGTCTTTTTCGCTTTAGCCCCCTCTTCTAACATACGAAATGGGTACAAGCGTTCTCCCTCTATGGTGTCTACTCTCCATCTTTTCAACTGGGCATCCCATCTAGCATCCTGATATGCCTTCATTGCTTTCCTCATTCTTCCTTGTGAAGCCTCTCTCCTTTTTGCTAGGGCAGCTCTCATCCATGCATCTAATGCCTCAAATTGTGTGGGTCTAGGGGGAGGTTTCAGTGCATTCATCACCCCCTCAGCTGGGTCAGCACTTCCATACGAAAAGACCCATAACGAGGGAAAGCCAATTCACCCTCTTTCTCTGTAATTTTATGCCAATTCTGAAGCCACACTATAGTATGAAGTCCTACATTCGTTGCCATGTAATGTGCCGGTGTGTCTTCTGGCGGAGCTTCTTCTCCTACCCG
The DNA here is from genome assembly GCA_963921515.1 of Calotriton arnoldi. NCBI lineage: Eukaryota > Metazoa > Chordata > Amphibia > Caudata > Salamandridae > Calotriton > Calotriton arnoldi. The sequence goes on along the minus strand of CAWUFW010010249.1, from coordinate 414,265 downwards.
AGTCACTACCCCTGTGTCGCCTCTACACAAATCTCGCAATACCCTAAAGCATCTCATTGTAAAATCGATAAATTGCAAGCCCAAAATACGCTGTTCCACTGCAAACGAACTTCCACCAATCCCAGCACGGCGTTACACCAACCAACCTATCACAACGCGGCGCACCCTGACGTCACTTCTCACTCCTTGCAGCGGCTCACCCGCCTTTACAATTTCACCGCAAACTCGCTTACACACATTCGTACCACAAGTAACTGTATATCCAAAAGTTATTAAACCAAGTAACTGTTCCTACACAATTACAATAACTTACAGTCACATAAAACAAGTAATTGTCTGTCACTAAAGATCGATAGAACACTCTCACAAGAACATTCAGCCGTTATGACCCCCCGACCTGCGTTGGTCACTCAATCGCCATAGTCCACCCCCGGTACCTGAGGCTTTCTACCGCGACCTATTCCTCATTCACACAAAGTTCCCTAACACAAGTGGATCACCGATAGTGCTTCACAACACCCACATTTGATCAGACAATTACAATACAAAACTATCCCGGGATCTTGGACTTCTCTTGAGTCCGCTCACCAAAACTTCCTGCTCCGCACGTGTCCGGACCAGTAAACCAAAAACCACATTCAAGCAACATACATCCCAACTCCGCAAGACATCACCCACTTACTCATCACCACAATCTAACACCACAATTCCTTTCATACTCACGCCACCACTGTTTCCGCCGCACCATCAACGTCCGCCGGTCTCCGCCGTCTTCCACTCCACTTCAGGGCTCTTCGACCTTCAACCCTACCCCTGATTACTCCCCTCACATTAGAGATAAACCACTTTAGAGGTAAACCATCCTCTGCTACCATTTGATTACGCTAAATTTGCACACCTAATGTTCCCTACTAAGCATAGCGTAAGCGATCGATCTTTTATTTACCTACTAACAGTGGTTGAGGGGAGGAAACAACTCAGACAGATATCAGCAAAGTCGTCATGCCTGAAAAGACCACCAACTCCAAAGTGCAGTTTGAATATTTATTATAAGGCCAAAAACAATTGGATGTAAATACATCTCAATAGCAAAGTATAGAGGTACAGAAAAATTAATACAGAGCCAAGTTTACGAATATAAGTAATTCGGTCCAAAAGACAGATGATTATAAATTCCAAAATCACAACGCAACACAGAATAGATGCTCATTGAAAGAAATCAAAATCTTTCCTACACTGCTCTACATGAGGGCCCTTCCTGTCTCTCTTCTATCATTCCCCAACGGTGTCAGCACGTGTTGACTTCCTAAGAAGTACTCACGTCAAATGGGTCGTTTTAGCTTATGGCTATGGAGCTTGCTCTAAGATGCTCCTTCTCCTCCGAAAGCTAGCAGAAGTCTGGTCTCGCTGTCCCTGCGCATCACACAAAAGATGGGATTCAACCCACAATACGTCATTCTTCTTAAAACTTTCCATTGCACCTCTATGCAGTAGCTTTTTTTTTTCATGACACAAATTTAATTAGTGATATCTTCTTTCCAGTGGCCTTGGCTTTCAGACAGACCAGATACGCAAGGCATCCTCCCTTCTAGCTTCCCAGCCATCTTCAAAGACATTCCGGGTCTCTCCTTAACTCTGAAAATAACGATGTGTATTCTTTCACCTGCAGTAGGATGAGAACATTCTAATTTCGAACACAACCACATTTAATTATTTATTTCTCAAGAGCAAGGAGAATCGAAACTTATGACTTTGGGCCTATAATTCAGGTAACTTAACCTAACCACAATTACGGTGTATAGAAATAATATCGTCCTGCACATTATGCATGAAGGAATCGTAATACATACAAAGTTCTACTTAAATGCGTTCACTAGTTTTCAACATCAAATTATTCAAATAAATGTTTCTTAATAGTCGTAAAACACTGCAAACAATATGAATACATGAGAGTGCATTTAAACCATGAGTATAGTGCACTCATACAAAATAGAGTGCTATCAGCGCTCTATCAGGTATCAGAAGCCAAGCAGGGAGGCCAAGTACAAGGAATGATAAATGCGGCAGGGAAGTTGGTAGGTGACATGGACCATAACCTTTTGAATCCAGGACAGTCTAGTAATTGAAACCATTACATGAGCCATGATAAAGTTACAGTAGCCAAGGCAGGAAGACCCACCTGGTCTACTGTCTGTCGGGCTGAGATAGGGAAAAAATTGCATGATTTTAGAAAGCAAACACATTTGATATAAAAGGAAGAAAAAACCTGAATGATTTAAGAAGCGAGAGAGAGAATTATCAAAAAGAAAACCAAGATTTCTGGAGGAAGAGCAGGGGCAAGGCTGTAGGTCACCGCATTAACAGCTAAATTTGAGGAAAGTACATGCAATCAAAAAATGTTTTTCTCTGTATTAATTTTGAGAGAGTTAAGCTGCAAAAATAAAAAATTTCTAGAAGGTCTGTCCTCGGCACAGGTGTAATTTTTGTTACACCTGCGTAATTAGGTATAAACTTGGTAATTTTGTGTTGCTCAAAATAACGCCCAAGATTATGTCATTATGCTGTCTTGCATAATCAGAAAAAAAATACTATTGCAGGGGCATGGGAACAATTGACGCATTGCAACAACGTGACCAACCCAAAAGTGAGCAGCATTTCATAATCGCGGGCATTGATAAGTTAACATAAAACGTCATTTCAAGTTAACTTTTTTACCCCTGTAGCCCACTCGAGTAAATTTTGAGCGTGAAATACACATTTTTTTCCCCCCTGAATGACATGCCGTAGAGAGTGAGGCTAATGTAGATACAGTACCAACTTCCTCTTCCTGTAATGAAGACTACTTGCTGTGCTTTGTGCAGCCTTGGACATTTTGATTTTGGAGGCAATACATAATTATTCTTTTGTCTTCAGTGTCTGCTGTATAACCGCGCCTTTGAAGTTGGAAACTTTACTTTTTTGGAAAATCAAGTAGATTGAATGCAATTATTTGCAAAATGTTTCTGTTGGCATGCATCATTATTTTTGATCCTTTTTTGTTTCTTTGTTGCTGATGGCCTGGAGTTTAATGTAAGAAAGTTAGGGAGGGTGCTGGTAGGCCATTGCAAGATTAAGGGATAATGGACATTGCTGGATGGTGGGCACCTGGGGCTAATAATATTTATTCATTTTCCTTGTTTTTGTGTGAATTTTGTTGTGATTTTTCTTCATACTGTGGTATGTTTTACTTTTTGGGGTCTAGTCTGCTGTAGGACTTGGGTGTATTTCTTAATGTACTTTTAACATTCTGAGTGCTAGCGACATTTTTTATTATTTTAGGTGCTTGTTGATGGCATTATATTCATGTCAAATTTATGTTTTGTTTAATCTGCATCTACCTTTTGGTGGCCAAGGTCAGGATGGCTCCAGGAGCCAGGCCCACAATGTCTGTTGTTCTTCCCCATGCGCTTGCTTACCATTGGTGTGAGTGTATGTGTGTGTGTGTGCGTGCGCACGTGTGTGTGTGTGTGTGTATGTGTGCATTGTTTTGCATGGGAAATTGTTGCCATGTGCTCTTTGCATTTCAGGCATTTTGAAAGTTGATTTTAATCTTTTCTCACCGTTTCCATTTTACTGTGCTGTTGAATTTTCATTTACATTATTGTTGCTGCTTTACTGGTTGTGTACTAAGACCCAGTGGTGCATTGCATTGACATAATTGTTCAGGACATCCTCAAAAAAGAAGTAGTAGTCAAACGCATACTGGTCACCTGTCATAGGATTCGCACTCATTTCTGTTCCGTCATTCTTTCAAAGCTAGGAAGCAGTTGAAGATCGTTTAGCATGCTAATAGATTCTCTGTAAAATCCCTCATGCAGAAGGTGTGAACCACTTGGAACATCTTCTACACCATGCAAAGTCTGTTTGAGCAACAGGTCTGTCAATGATTACATGCTACAAAGGAGAAGGGATGCAACTACCAAAGTCAAGATGATAGAGGTTGGCAAAAGGGAACTAATGGAATGCCTCATTCAAATGCTAGTTCTCTTTGAGATTATGACATAGGAAGTAAAGACTGCTATTCCCAAACCTGCATCCGGAATTTACACCTCCACCTCTCCTGTCTTTTTCTGTGTAGAGATTTTTGCCTAGAGTGTGAAGTTTACATTTTAGTAGTAAAAGTGTGAGCGATGGGGAAGTGACTGGAAAATATGCTATATTTTCCAGTCAATCCCCCAACTACTAAAGGGGATGGAAAGCGAGAGCAGTACGGGGGAGTTAAGGAGGGGTTTAGTAAGGGACATGAACCCACCAACAAAAGAGGAAGTCAACTGCTATTCACAAATTGCACTTCTAAAGTTACTACAGCTAAAATGGGACCCCAAAACGGAAGTAAATTACTCCAGCTCAGAGCTGAAGTAAGTCCAGTACTACACATGGCCAACCACTGGTACTGCAACACCTTCTATAGAAATTAATAAAGTTAGGGGCTTAAAATAAAACCCCACAGGAAACAATGTACAATTAAATTATCTTAAATAGTTAAAAATATAAATACATATAATTTTATGTTATAAAAACAGTACATATTTTTATTTAATTATAAAATAATTTAATAACCCTTTTCCATTTGAAAATTAATGTCACAAAACACGTTTTTAATATAATTAAATTTCCATCAATTACTTCAATGCAACGCTTTTAATATTTATTAATGCATTTTACAGAAAATAGTTTAGCTGGGAATCGTTTGGGCTTTTTGTTTGAATTTGAACCTGAGGAAAATAATTTTAACATAATTTAATATATTTAAATTATGTAAAGATTTATTGCATAATGTAGTTAATATTGCTGTATTCTTCAGTTCTATGTTTAAAATAAATATATACATCAAATTACATTAATATTTAACATAAAACATTTTGCAAATTTTTTCTAAGTATGATAACGTTTTTTGTACTTTACCCTATACTTTAGAAGTGTATAGGGAAAAATTCTCTATACTTTGATATAGGAAGATCTCCACAGTCTGGGCACAGATCTCTGCATGGTAAAGAATAGGGAAAAGTTCCTTTTTGTTAGAAATTTGGTTGTTGGTTGACTGTGGTGTGAGCCCAGGCCAAGCAGCAACCGCACTCCTAGTCAGGGTAAGGCACAAGCAAACACCAAATTAACCTGTGCTGACCCCCTGGTAGCTTGGCTTAGAGCAGTCAGGCTAAGCTTAGACGCAATGTGTAAAGTGTTTATGCAACAGTTCAAACAGTAAATCAGTGAAAACACCCCACAAAAGATCCCACACCAGATTAAAAAAATAGAGAGGAATTTACTAACTAAAACAAGACCACAACGACAAAATTCAAATCAGTAGAGCCAAAGTTCTGAATTTTTAAAGAATAAACTGTAAAATAGCGCCTAGAAGCATAAAGCACCAACCGCGGCTATCTGGTCACACTGGACCGGGTCAAAGTCAAAACCGGATCAAAAGCAATGGAATGCGGTTTGGATTCAGTCCCAGATCAGTCCAGCTGAAGTTTTTCCTTCTCAAGTTTTGTGCCAAGAGTCCGGTTCGCACTGGAGAGAGTCGCAGAGAGTAAACAAAGCGTTATGGGCGGTGGTCGGTGTGGCATGAAGAGCAGGCAGGGCGTCGCAGATGAGTGGGCTAGAGCCTTGCATTGGCTGTCCTCCGCGGGCAATAAATGCTTGCTGTGCGAAGAAGCGGGCTGGTGGCGGCTTGTGTTGAATTTCGGTGCCGTCGTGAAGAGCCCAAAAGCTTGGTTTCAAGAGCCTGTGAGCCACACCAAGGGTCCAGGACCTGAGAGGCACCACTTGGGGGTCAGGAACTCACTGCAGCTGTGTCGAGGGGCTGGTTGGGGAGCCTTTTATGTTCCTGAAGCTCATATCAGGAAGCCAGCAGACTAGTCCTTTGAGTCACTCTGGGTCATGGGTTCAAGAAGAAGTTGCAGGTCAAGTTCTTATACCCCAGGCAAGAGAGCAGCAGGCAGGAGGTCAGCACAGCAGGACAGCAGCTCCTTTAGAGCAGTGGTTGAGCAGAGTGGCAGTCTTTGTAGAAGCACAGCAAACCATTCTTCCTGGCAGAGTGTCCAAAGATCCAGAAGTGAACTGAAAGGTTGGTGTCTGAGGTCTTTCTTTTATACCCTGGTGCCCTGGTTCTGGAAGGTGGGAGGGTTAGACAGTAGCTTTGAAGTGCATGAAATGTCATGCCTCCCCTGGCTCTAAGCTGGCTGCAGTGACAATGCAAGGCTGTTAGGCCCTTCGTGTGAAGGCAGAGCACAGGCTATTCAGGTGTTTATGGGGCTGTGCTCAACTCCACCCCCCCCCCTGCCAGCAGATGGCCCACCCAGGCACACCTAATCCCTCTATTGTGTAACCTTCTGGTGGGAATTCACAAAGTCTGTCAGATACACCCAGTTATGTGACCCAAGACAGGCTACAGTATATGTACACAAGGGAAACCCAAAGATCGTAAGGGACCAAGGGTACTTGAGTAATTCTAGAGACAATGGCCCCTTAATAAAAAATGAAATACAGTTGTTCTGGATACAAAAATCAGTTCCATAAAAGGATTCAATGATCAGAGTTTTCAATTTTATTACCACAATTCGATCAAAAATTTGAATTACCCCAGCCGGAATAATTTAAAAAACCAAAGATCAAGAGAGCAAACAAACAGTGAACTGAAACAAACAATGAGCAAAAAAACAATAATGCACAGAAAACCAGGTGTTAAAAACTGACAATAAAAGACATATAGACATATAAAGGCATGCAAACAGTGACCAACATTAATATAACACCTTTAGGCCACTTCTTATTAAAAGCAAAACACTACTGCACCCAAAACAAAAATACTACAAAGCATAGTGTACTGGGTCAGAGTGTATATCGACGACGTTTCGATCCCGTAAAAATATGGGATCATCATCAGGACTGATGATCAGTTGCCTGGCATGGTATCAATTGATATATTACATGAAGCACCTGATTTTTCAACAATCTGTAATTAAACAAACAACAGGCTTTTTCAACACAATTAGTTCCTGTTCATGAGTATCATACGAAGATGAAGCACCTTCAAGGTAGTGCACTGTTGTATCCAAAAATTGCGGCGGATTTGGGGGAAATCCAAATATATGCCCATATAACAATATGATCAATTTTAGTGCTGCTTCTATCGACACGCATTTTCAGTACGATGCAAGAGTAAACCACAAGTGGGAATCAATGCCTTAATAGAGAAGTGGTCCCGAATGAAAACGTATTAGTGTCATGCTGACCCGATAGCAATGTGTTTTTGAAATTATTCCAGCTGGGGTAATTCAAATTTTTGATCGAATTGTGGTAATAAAATTGAAAACTCTGATAATCGAATCTGTTTATGGAACTGATTTTTGTATCCAGAACAACTGTATTTCATTTTTTGTTAAGGGGCCGTTGTCTCTAGAATTACACAAGACAGGCTACAGGCACAAAAGGGGTAAGGGACAGGAAAATTCCAACTTTCTAAAAGTGGCATTTTCAAAATTGTAATAAAAAATCCGACATTACCATTAAAGATGTTTCATTATTACAATTTCATAGATGTCAAACCTGACATAGCCAACGATCCCAACTGAGAATTACAGCTCATTAAATGTAATAAGGAATCACCAATGCTATTCTAAGGGAGGGGTAGGCCTCACAGTAGGGAAAAACACAAGTAGGAGTTTTTCACTATCAGGATATGTAAAACTTAAGAGTATGTGCCCAAACTTTTAATTACACAGCACTCTGCCCTGTGGCCTATCTAGGGCCTACCTTCGGAGTGACTTATGTGTAATAAAAGGGGAGTTTAATGCTTGCCAAGGGTGTTTAAATGCCAAATGGACATGGCAGTTTAAAACTGCATGCATGCTGCAGTGGCAGGCCTGGGACATGTTTTACAGTGCTTCCTAATTGGGTGGCACAATAGGTGCTGCAGGCCCACTTGTAACATTTAATTTACATGCCCTGGGTATAAATAATACCACTCTATAAGGGACATATAAGTAAATGAAATATGGCAATTAGGTATGGGCCAATTTAACCATGTTTTAGGGGAGGGAGCACAAGTACTTTAGTATTGGTTAGCAGTGGTAAAGTGCACAGAGTCCTAAGACTAACAAAAATAGGTTCAGCAAAATGGAGGAGGAGAGGAAAAAGTTTGAATGGAGACTATCCTATGGTTGAGAGGTCCAACACCTATACTTTAACATAGGGAGATTGCCCTATGTGGAGGACATCTCCAAATGATAAAATATAGGCAAAAATAAAAACGTGCAAATGTTAAAGCTCACTCCCTCTGTGCACAGCTTTGTATGCATGTGAAGGACAATCCCTTAACACTCTCCAACCTCATTTTTTTCTCTATATCCAGGCTTTGTGGACCGAAATTGCAACCATATCAGGAAATACAACAAATCTGTAAAAGTTGCAGGAGTTTATTCTAAGAGTCCCTTAACTGCCCCTGTTGTATTCTTCTGTGTTTGAGAGATGTGGCTATCTTTTCAGCCAGGAGTTGGAATTCCAGCCGACTCTGTGTTCTTCTCAGATTCATGGCTTCAGGTTGCGGAGGGTGAGTGTATTTACAAACTTACTGGCTTTTGACTAGACACAGCTGTTGATTGGCCTTGTGACATTTGCAATATCTGGAAAAGCAACAATACATTTGTTAAGCTATTTATTGGGCAGAGGTACATCATTTGAATTTGCTGTTACAGCAGATGATACTCAGAAAAGATACAAACTAAAGTGAAAATAGAAAATTATACACAGGGAAGGGGTGGCCAATTGGCTTGTTCACAGGGCACCTTAACATATTGCATTTATACATCATGGAGTCCATATTATCATTCCATCCGCATCTTGACTCGCAAATGTTATAATTGTTCATTTCTCATTCTACAACCTTTCTCTTCTGCAAAGAAATGGAACATCCATGGTGCTCTTGCTCTGCAGTTTACACATGCTCACGAGACAGACTATGCTGAGAGAATGCAGATGCACAATTTGTATGCAGTATGATTTTCTTAACTTTTAATGTAAATATTTTTTAGCAATGTGTTTCATTGACATTTTGGACTTCAGCGTAGATAACTATACTAACTTGGGAGACTGCTGACTGCTAAATACTGAGTAGGTTAACTTAACTGTTCTCTTCTTTCCATCGCAGATATGCTACACTCATGGGCTTGTTGAATGCTCAGTCTCTCTACATTTTATTCTAATTCCCCTTACCTATTCACTGATGAACGCCCTCATCCTCTTCCTCTAGGTTGTAAGATCTGTTCTACTGTCATCTATTTCCACCAATCACAGTTCTCACACTTGGTTGGGTGGATGTAGTGCAAGCAACGTTAAACTGTTACATGGGGAGGTTACAAAAACAATCACATTTGACCACACTACCCTGCTTATCTGGGCCAGAAAGGGACATTGTAGTGCAAGAAATATATTAAAACAATGATAGGGCAAGGAAAGTTAGTGTGCACTTTTTTCTTGCAATGCATGCCCATGGTGAATCAATCTATCTGATGATTCTACTGCAGCTGACCTCCTTCAGTGACTTGAATGTTCATTACACTTACTTTAATAAATTGTTTTCCTGTTATAGCGTGTTGATTTATGCTGGTCTTTGCCTAGGGATTTCCACTCACAGTTTTTTGTTGGTCCATGTTGCAGAATGAGAATCCTTCTTTGCTGGTTCACCTGCTCCATTCTGAATAAGAAGAACCTAGGTTTGTCTGTAACATCTTACCTATTAGCTGTTAGTCCAACAGGGAAACTCGTGCATCAACAGCAAGTCTTGGGGGAGGTGACAAAAAAAATACTTCTGCTCAAATAAGATGTGGAAGGAGGTAGTGGTTGCTTAAGACTTCACAGGATGCATAATAGAAATAGGTCTCCTTTATTACATTGGTTGTTCTGAGTGGTGACTAAGTGCAGAGGGTCGGGCAGTACATAGATTATTTTTTTTAAAATATATTTTATTAGCATTTTCAACCGTAAGCATAATACATTCTGCTCAATGCATACATTGCGTAGTATAAGACACAATTGTGACAGCAACATTTGTACAAAAGCACATGTTGGACCACTGGTGTGGTTCCATTAATATCACCCGCCTCTATGCATTGCCTATGACATTATCCATAACAGCACATAACAGTCAAAAAAACGTGTAAACAAAAACTAAACAATACCCATTAGCCTCCCCCTCCCTGTCTTCTTTCCGATCCAGACCATGTCAATCATGTGCATGACAACCAAGAATCCACTATAATGTATCCGTGTTTCATTCATGTGTTGGGGTGTGTCTGTCTGAGTTCCCACTAAAGTTAGCCTCTTGAGCATCATCTCTGTCTTGAGAACAGCGTATAGGGTGACCTTGATTGTCTTGTTGATCAGAAATCATATATGCCCAGGCTAATCTGTCGTCCTCAGCTTTTTCATCCTTTCTGACGAAGCGCATCCGGACCAGCTCTGCCGTTGCCCACTCATTTATATCACGTACCCAGTCTGAATGTTTCGGGGGTCTTGGTTGCATCCAAGCAATGACCACACGCCTCTTGGCCAACACCAGACCCAAATTTACAAATCTCCTCCTTAAGGTTTTATTCTTAGGAGATGGCAGTAGGCCCAATATCACCGTCTTAATATCCCTTACAATATTCCAGGCCGTGGCCCTCCCTAGTCTTCCCAATACTTCTTCCCAATAAACCTGCAATGTGGAGCAGGTCCATATCATATGGATGAAGTCCGCCCCCTGTGTGTGACATCTAGGGCAACAGTCCTCCTGAGCGGGGTATATTACATGTAGCGTACGCGGGGTTAGATATACCTGGTGTATAACATTGTAGTGGAGTAATTTAAAGCGAGCATTCGTGCTAACTTTACGAACCCCCCCAAACACCTTCCGCCATTCTACCTCTGTCAAGGGTACCTCAAGTGCGTCGTCCCATTTTTGCTGAGATCGTAGCGGTATCTTCGGGAGATCATCTCTTAATGCTCTATATAGAAACGATATCAAACGTTTCCCCCGGACCATCTCTATCATAGTTTTAAGGATATTAGTAATGGGTGGCTCGTCCGGAAAGGTCTGCCATAACTCTCGCGCGATCTTCGATATTTTGGCGTATTGTAAAAACTGACCCGGACCTAGGTCAAAGTTAGTTTGTGCCTCCTCTCGTGTCATGAAGCGGCCATTCGTATACAGGTCCCCCATCAGTAAACAACCCCCTTCCCTCCATCGGCTTACCGACATAGAATCCGCTATTGCCGTGAATGGACGAACCATCCATAGAGGCATGTCTGTGGTGTACGGAGCATGTCGGACTATCCTGCGTAGCGCCTGCTCCCACACGCTTGCCACATGTCGTATGATATAGGGGTACTTATCGGGTACCGAAGATCCCATCATTAATAATGCGGTCAGTGACCCTCCACCATATGTTCCGGCTAACAAGTTCTTCTCCCAGTTATTGTCGTCGTCAAACCATTGCACCGCATATTGTAATTGAGATGCCATGTAATACATGTCCAGCCGTGGGACTTCTAAACCCCCCTTCCTCCCACGTCCTTTGCAATGTCGTCAGACAGACTCTTCGTCGCCTTGTTCCCCACAAGAGCGTGCCGACGAGAATGTCCAGGGTGCTAAAACACGATCTCGGTAGCGTGTAAAAAGAGTGTTGGAAGAGATAGAGACATCGTGGGAGAATAATCATTTTAACAATGGCTATACGTCCCATAAGCGACAGAGGTAAATTTGCCCAAAAACCCACCGAGCTCTGTAATCCTTCAAGAACCCGACCCATATTGGCTGCATAAAAGGTGTCCTCAGAGGAAGCCAGGCGAATACCCAGATACCTTTCCCCTTCAGTGGCCCATGGGAGATCTATAAGTGGTCGCACTTCTGGTTGCCAAGCGGTCTTCCCACCCAACGGTATCACCCTTGATTTACCGGGATTAATACGCAGCCCCGATACATCTCCAAATTGCTCTAATTCTCGTAAAAGCAGCGGGATGGACGAACCTGGGTGTCGTAGATATACTAGCGTATCATCCGCATACAATGAAATTATGTGGTTGGTGTTACCCAACTGTATCCCCCAATTGCCCATGACTGTCCGTAACCGAACTGTCAATGGTTCCAAAGCAATCGCGAACAGCAGGGGCGACAGCGGGCACCCCTGCCTCGTTCCTCTACATAGCGTTATCTGTCTGGATACGGTCCTGCCCATCTGCACTCTGGCTGTTGGGGCTACATAAAGCAGTTGTGCCCATTTAAGGTACTGTTCCCCAACCCCCATGCCCTTCAGTATCTGCCACATGTAAGGCCACTCCACAGAATCAAATGCCTGCTCAATGTCAAGGGACACCGCCACACTATCTGAGTCCTTTAGGCAGGGGGCATGCCACACATGCGCCAGCCGTCGTAGATTATAGGTAGTATTCCTTCCAGGAATAAACCCTGCCTGGTCTGTGTGAATTAAACGCTTCATATAGGGGAGCAGGCGGTGAGCCATAATACCGCTCAGCAACTTAGCATCTAAGTTCAGCAAGGAGATAGGCCTATAGGAGCTTGGCAGATCAGGGTCTTTATCCTTTTTGGGAATAATAGCCACCAATGCCTCTCTCATGGTAGGCGGGCCAGTATCCCGTCTGCAGCGCCTCATTGTACACTTCAAGCAGTCTATCCGCTAAGAGCGGCGCAAAACTTTTATAAAACTCTGCCGAGAGACCATCCGATCCCGGACTCTTCACTGGCTTAAGGCGCCCGATAGCCCCGAGAATTTCTTCTTTAGTGATTGGAGAGCCCAACTCCTCCTGTTCTTCGTTAGTGATAGAGGACAATCGTATCGTGTCTAAATAATCAGTTAAGTGGCCCGGCCACAGATCTACCCAGCTAGTGTAGACCTTTTCTAAATGCGTCGCTAGGATGTCTGCTATGGTCCGCTGAGTGTAGTGTAGTGTTCCATCCGCAGTTCGTATCTGCAGTATAGGAGTAACAGGCGTCTCTTGTCTTACAAGGCGTGCTAGCAGGGCTCCAGTCTTATCCCCTTCCCTATATAGTCTCTGTCGATATGTCGTATAGTCATATTTCTCCAGTCTGCGGAGGTCCGTCATTAGTGCTTCCTTAGCTTTAGTCCACTCTTTCAGTTTCTGAGGGTCAGAGCTTAGTTCCGTTTGTAATTGTCCCAACCTAGATTCATGAGAAGCAACATTTCTTTCCAATTGGGCCCGCACACCATAAGCAATTTTAATACAAACACCTCTGACGACAACTTTCATAGTTTCCCATTCAATGGCCCGGCTAGAGGCAGACTCCCAGTTTTCTTGGAAGTAATTATTCAGTTCTGCTGTTACCGTGGCCAAAAAAGGAGGATCAGTTAACGTCTCACTTTTCAAACACCAGAGAGGTATCTGCGATCTGACCTTATTTGTCCCCATTTCCAATAACACCGGGGAGTGGTCCGACAGATATCTTGTCTGGTATGTTATACTCCCAACCAGGGGACCCAGTTCAGAAGATAAAAACCAGTAGTCTAACCTACTGGAAGTGCCCGTAGCAGGAATATAGCAGGAGAACTGTCTCATGAGGGGGAAGCGTTCCCGCCACCGATCTCGTAATTGTAAACCCTGCAGTATATGGTGGAGCACTAATGTCATACTCGGTTTAGTGTTCATTTTAGGAGGTTCTCTATCCAGCGCACCATTCAGCACACAATTAAAGCCCCCAGTTAACAGAATTGGAGCCTCAAGATATGGAGAAGCCGCTTCCAAAAGATCACTAAAAAAAGAGGAGCTATCATCGTTCGGGGCAGACACATTCACAATGCAGATTTCAGAACCATCAAGCCTCCCATGCAATATAACATACCGGCCATCCACATCAACCACGTGATGTAAGTGTTGGAACGGGATTACCGGTGCCACCCATATAAGGGCACCCTTTGCATACCCAGAATAAGAGGTAGCATAAATTTGCCCTCGCCATCTTTTCTTCAGACACTTTATAGAATCACCCCAAACATGAGTTTCTTGAAGACACGCCACCGACACCTTGTATCTTTTTAAGTATGCAAATATTAGTCTTCGTTTATCGAATGTGGCGATAACGCGCACATTCCAGGTAAGTAGTTTAGTCACGGTGGTTGCCATGGCATTTCCCCTTCACTATTCCACCCGGATGAAACCCACCCATCTTGCAGGACCACACGCAGTGTCCCAAGTTCATGCAACCTCTGGTCGTCTAAACAGTACTTCTCAGGGAGGAAGGCCCACTCCCAACAAAGAACTACCCCAACATCCCCCCACCCCTTTGGCATTACCACATGACCCACCCCGGCAAACCCACGCTCAGTGAGGGCCTGTAGACAAAGCCCCATTGCCCTATTCAACAACAAATTCTAAATAAACAACTATAATAATTACAACACAATCATGTAAATTCCCGCCCATCCCACCCCAGTCCATAGAAGCGAGTGGCAAGCCGCCGAGGTGTGAGGCCTGGCCTCCAACTCCATCGGCAGGTACCAAACACTTGGGGGGCATGCCCCCGCCATAATAAGCATTGCGTGGAAAAAAACGTAAGGTCCGTTCATCAGTAAATTCCCCTCATAATACAGCTCGAACCCCCCACATTAGGTCAATCTTACTGATCAGAAGAGTCCGCCACAAATCTCAGCGAATATCCCAAGGAAGAGGTAGGTTCAGGTATCGGAGTCCTCATTTGCATCAATGTCCGGTGGGTGCCCCGGTGAGGAAGCCATTGAGTCCGGTACTACCTCCAAGGCCTGCAGGGTGCCGTCCAGGCAGACCGTTATTCTGCCAGGACTACGATGTCCGGTGTTTCTTTGAGATGACTCCTCCAATCGCCGGTTCCGAGACCGATCACGAGGACCGGGCTTGCTAGGTGGAAGCATGGAGGGAACCAAACATGGTCCTGAAGAGCCATTTGCATCCAGCCAGTCGGTCGCTTCTCCCGCCGTAATGAAAAACAAAACCTTTCCATTGTGCTCCACCCTCAATTTAGCCGGATAGAAAAGGCTATATTTGAGGTTTAAGTCCCGCAGACGTCGCTTCACAGCCAAAAAAGAGCGTCTTTGTTCTTGAACTCGTTGGATATAATCAGGATAAAGCGCAATTTGATGTCTCTCAAAAAGAAATTGTCTCTTGGAACGCGCTAGCTGTAACAGGAGATCCCGATCCCGGAAGTTGAGAAAGCGGGCTATGATGGCCCTAGGAGGGGCCCCATGTTTTGGAGGGGGCACAAGCGCTCTGTGCATCCTTTCTATGGTAAAGAATTTCAAAAGCCCCCGGGGGCCAAAGTCTCCAGCAGCCACTTTTCAAGAGATAGTTCCGCCGATGGTCCTTCCACCTTTTCGGGAAATCCGATAAAACGAAGATTATTCCGCCGGGAGCGTCCCTCTGCGTCCTCGGCCCGGTCATCCAGGTGCACCAGTTTTTTCTGGAGGGTAATCACCGTGTCGCGGAGACTGTGTAGTTCCGTCTGAATCTTGTCGACTGTACCTTCTGTGGTGGTAACCCTATCTGAGGTTTTTCGCAGGTCACATCGGAGTAAGTTGACATCAATTGCGATCGCGTCAATCCTGTTTCTCAGCTCACTGCTTGTATCATGAATAGCTGTAAGTATTTCGGCAATATACGGGGGTCTATCCACTGCTGATGATGGAGCAGCCGTGTCCGCGGGTGGCTGCATCGCCGCAGCTCCCTGTGCCACATCAATCGGCTGGACGTAGTTCGATATTTTGTTAGATTGGGCTGCCTTGCTTCCCTTATCCCTTGTCATCCTGAGGGCAGATATATGACAGAGAATCCAAGGGCACAAGGTGAAAGTATACCTCAGGATCACAAACACTACCAGTTGAACTCTCTCATGTCGCAGAGCCTTCCCAAGCGTCCGTGCAGCCCATCCGGTGCAGAGCGTTTATAATAAGATCCCCGGGTGCACTATGGGAAGCGGCAGGCAGTGCAATGTCCCAACATCAATGAAAATCTTCCTCAGAGGCATAGGCTCTCTATGTTAGTTTAGTCCGGTAAGCCTCATCACATCAATGTGGCAGTGGGGGTGAATACAAACATGGAACTGGCAGACTCAGGATCACTGGTAGTAGCCTGGAGGCCCCTAGGCAGCCCCCACCCGTCTGAAAAGGCGCTCCGGGTCCGGTCCGCACAACGGAGGCCTCCCACACAGCAGCGGTATCAGTCAGCAGGCCACATACCTCCAAGTTTACTGCTGGTGCAGTTCATGCGACCTCTACCTAGGCCGAAACGGACCGCCGGGTACCTCAAATCCCAGTCCGCTGCGCAAAGCACGTTATCAGCTTCGCAGAGTAGCGGGTGCAGCGAGCTGAGCACTGCCCCTCGAGTAAATGACGGCCCAGGCAGTCCTGTATTCTCTCTGGCCCTCGCGCGCCTCCTTTTAATGACCGGGCATTCTTTGCGGGAAGTCAGCGGCACCACTCCGAGCCCTCAGCATCACAGCCCCAGTGGGATTCCAGCACCGTAACCTGACATCAGAGCAGGCCGCACACGTCGCAGCGCGAAAGCCGGGAAAATGGCCGGCGGCTTCCGTATCTGGCGAGTCAGCTGGCGTTACGCCGTTACACAGGATCTTTGGACATAAAAACAATCACCCCTTAGGCAGAAGGGAGTGCACAGGTTCCGAGTGGGCACAGGCTTTGAAAATCCCACGCCAGGATGTTGATCGGATAATCGGATGACTGGAGCTCTGCACAGGCACGTCTACTCCGCCATGTTACTTGGCCACGCCCCCGTCGGGCAGTACATAGATGTTACTTCTACTAACTGTTGGGAGGTTGGGCCCTCTCAGGCGAAATCAAATCAAATCATGAAGGGGAAAGGCAAAGGTAATGCATCATCAGTTTTCCAACACATACTGCAGGAGATAGACTGGGGGCCTGCATTGGAGTTAGCTTTGTGGTAAGGGAGTCTGTTGTAATTAGTATAATGATTTAAAGTAAGTGAGATCACAACAGAGTCCAAGTCAAGTATAGTAGACTAGAGAGAGGATGATGAGAGTGGACAATTGGACAATTGCTTTAGGATGGGTCAGGATCGAGTTACAGCATCTTCTCAGATGGTAGGGTGGTGAAACATCCTCAGTTATGGATGTTAATGTAAAAAGTACAACTAACATACAACTAATTATAACAATAACAACAATAATAATAGTAATAATAATAATAATAATCAATACATTAAAAACCAATAAGTCTGAAAAAATAAAGGGCTTATTTTTCACAAAATAAACCCACCCACTCTACCTGCAGCAGACACTCCTCTTCCTAAATCCCTCAAAACCCCACACAACTAAACTAATCTACTCATTCACTAACTGTTCCTACCCACTTTACCCCCAACAAACCCACCCCTCTCCCTACATCCCCCCAAAACTAAACTAATCTACCACATCCTCAACTATAAGCACCCACACCACCCGCAACAGGCCCACCACTCTCCCTACTCAAAAGGCACCTCCAAAATTGCAAGTCTTTGCTTTCTCTCCCTCTGGCCCCCTTTTAGTTCATTTATGCCTCTCAGAGGTGGACTTCTACAATTGAGGGTGGAGTGGTAGTGGCTGCAGTGTAGGACAAAGATCCAGTAGACCACCTACAGTGGCGATGCTGCCTTGATCACTGAAAGTCAAAGGATCCGGACCCACGGCCCCCTCCGCCGCCTCAAGTACCACAAGCCAGAGATACACCACCCCAATTGTCTACAATTATTTGATGTGCGGTCAAGCAGCTACCTCTTGCCAGTGCATGTTATCCTCGGTGGTACTGGTGGAGCTCAGGTATGGAACTTTGACAGAAATAGCAGAATCTTGTTGTGAGGCAAGACGAAAAGAACATGAATTGTTGCACCCACTGCAGTCACATTTGTAGTCAGCCAGGCACACTGCATTGCTGGTTCACTAAGGTCATTGGCATTCTTTATGTGATTCTGTGGCCCTCTGACTTACACAATATTCACATAATTCCTCTTTGCAGTAGTCTGCATTAATTAATCCACTACAAGCACCCTCATAATTAAAACACCATTGCAGGCACCTCCTCCCAGAAAAATGTTGTGCTTGACCATGGCACCCTTGTGCTGATTTTGGGGGTGTTAGACCTGATAGCCTTAGGGTGGTCTTCCCCCAAACCTTTTGGCTTCCTCCCTCCTATTTTTGCTTCTCTCATTTCTGCTGTCTTTGGGACTCTTTGCAATTTACCACTGCTAACCAGTGTAAAGTGCTTGTGCTCCCCCCTAAACATGGTAGAATTGCCATCTACCCAAGTGGCATATATAATTTACTTGTAAGTCCCTAATAAAGTGGTACCACATGGAACTAGAGGCGGAAAACAAAAATGCTACTTGTGGACTTTCAGCACAGATTGTGCCCCTCACTTAAGTAGCCCTTCTAAACATGTATCAGGCTTGCTATTGCAGCCTGTGTGTGCAGTTTTAAACTGCCATTTCGACCTGGCAAGATAAACCTCTTGCCAGGCCCAAACCTTCCTTTTTAATACATATAAGCCACCCCTAAGGTAGGACCTAAACAGACCAGAGGGCAGGGTGCAGTGTATTTAAAAAGTTGGACATGTACTTTTAAGTTTTACATGTCCTGGTAGTGAAAAACTCCTAAATTCATTTTTAACTACTGCAATGTCTACCTCTCCCGTAGGATAACATTGGGTTACCTTATTACATTTAATAAGTGATAACTTTCAATTGGGATCAGGTGGACAGGTTGAGTTTGGTGTCTAAAGAATTGTCATTAAAAGGCCTCTTTAATGGTAAAATCAAATATTTAGTTACAAATCTGAACATGACACTTTCATAAAGCTGGCATTTTCTTGTCCCAACCATTCGGTGACTGCTGCCTGTATTCTGGGTCACATGACTAGGTGTAGTTTGGCAGTTGGTCTTTGTGTATTGCTCCCAGAGAGTGAGACAAAGAGATGCCAGGTGTTGGCAGGATGGCCCATTCTGAGTTAATGAGGGGGAAGAGCTGTCACCTACCACACTTGCATATCACAAAGGCCCTGCCTGGGCACTCTCACAAAGGGTTTGACACTAGTCTATTGTGACCCCAGACAGGGCAAGGAGGCAGGAAATTCCAAGTACCTCGGAAGAGGGGGCGGGGGGTGGAAACCTGTAGAAGCTTCTCCTACTTCAAGGTGGGCACCAGGTATAAATATTAGATCTCAGACCCCAACTCTTCAGTACACATCTGGACCTATGGAAGACTCAGAATAAGGACTGCTGTGCTGCTCTGCTGCAACAAGGACTGCCACTGCTGCCCTGCTGTGCTGCCCTCTTGCCCTGACGCCCTCCTGCCTGAGTGAAGGACTGGACTTGCATCTTGAAACAGGACCACCAGAGTGACTCCAAGGGCTAGTTGGATGGCCTCCTGATCAGAAGCCTCAGGGATAGAACAGGCTTCTGCCATCTTCTATCCAGCACCTGGACTCTGCCAGCTGTGAGTCCTACCCTCCCCAGTGGCGCCAACCCAGTCTTGGACTCTTGGAAGTGGGCCCAAATATGCTCTACACGCATTAACTGGGGTCGCAGCAGTACCGACACATCAGAGACACAGCACGCCCCATCGCTGACCAGAAACTCTGCATCAGAGCTACTGCATGATGCATCGCCTCTCCAAACTCCACACCGGGACCATTGCATGGTTCATATCTGGCGCAGAACTTCACATCACTGCCCGTAGCCTTCCAGAAACCACAGCTGTGAGAAGCATCCTCAACACAGGCATTCACTTCACACACCCCTCGTTGACGGCATCCTCAATGATGACACAGAACTCTGCATCGCAACACCCGCAGCGTCTTCCGAACCAGCCGGTGCGCAACGCATCTCGATGCAAGACTAGGTATCGCAATCCCCTCATCCACAGCATACTCGGCGACGACACCGGACCTTGCATCTCAGCTTCGAGGAATCACAGCAGTGCGGTGCATCCTTGACTCGGTTCTCCGCATCACTCCGCAAACAAGATTTAAGCTACTCTTGTTCAGCTGGCCTAACTGGGTCCCTTTAGCCGGGCCACACTCCATTGTGTCAGCCTGGATTTGTTGACATTGTCCTGATCTGGCATGACCAGATATAAACAGTTGGCACTTTGTGCTTTTTGAGCCTATTCTCTGCTTACACCTTTAAAATTGTATGTCTTCGGTTCTACTGATTTTTGTTGTTTTGGTCTTAAATTATGTTTTAAATTTTACTCTATTTTTCTAAATTAGTGTGGGATTTTTCTTGTGCTGTGTTTCACTGCATAAATACTTTGCACATTGCCTCTAGTTTAAGCTTGACTGTTTTTGTGACTAGCTACCATAGGGTTAAGCACACATTAATTTGGGGTTGCTTGTGGCTTCACCCTGACAAGGATTGTGGTTGCTGCTTGAATAGGGTTTTACCCACCCCTAATCAGTAACCCAATTGCTTGTAGCTGGTTTTAATGCCTCCTCCTCTGGCACACTGCCTGTCTGTGACATAACAGTTTGTCCGGAAGTAACAAAAGGCAGACAGGGGAACAAATGAAAAAAGAACAGGGGCACGAAAAAGAGAGAAAAAAGAGAGATGAAAGTTGAAACAGTTAAAGAGATGGGAAGGGATAGAATGGATAGGGTTGGATGAGTTAAGCAACACAGCTAGGAAGAAGCAGGTTTGAGTCAGAGTGCACCTTCCTGATCAAAATTGCCACGAACGTCTCATGCGTCATGTTGTTTCGTCTTATTTTATTATCTCAAAAGGCACCCTGTCGTTTTTTGTGCGAGAGGCAGGGAAATGCCTGCAATATCGTGTCCTTTTTTTGCGAATTTTGCATATTTTTGCTATAGGCAATTACCTGTATTTTTCACACCCAAGTTGAGACAAAAATGTCCAAAATCCTATTCCTAAACTCAAATGAATGCTTTCGGGAAATTCTGCCATACTTGCTGATTTCCGCATTTTGAAGTGGACCTTACAAATGAACATTTTCAGTGAATCAGGGTCACAGTTTACATTTTTAAAGTGCCTATTTTGTGCACACAAACCTTTGTGAATTGAGACTAGAGCAGCGGTTTAGTTAAGCCATCAGAGGAGTTTGCACTTGCACTTCGAAAAGTTCAGCTGACAATGGACATCTTTACTGTCCAGTATGTTAGCGTTTTGTTACATTTTTCATGGATAGAGTTCGGATTAAATATCGTGAATTAATCAAATTGTATTGGTTTTCATTATTGAAAGGATTTTCCAGACTTAGAGAAGCAAAAGCTAAGATGAGAGCGCCAATGAAATGGTGGAAATATATTGTTTGGTTTACCATGGCTTGAAATTTGTAATTGAGATGAAGGATGTAAATAAATGATGTAATATATTTCACAAGTATGACCTCATTCAGGTGCATATTATTAAATGACAGCATCTGCCATGTCTCTTTCAACTGACTTTTTGTTGCTGCTGACCAATTTACGATTTCGTTTCAACCATTATTTCATCTATTTCATGTTCATCATTTTTTATTTCTAACTTTAGAATCCATTTTTTAAGGAAAGTACAGTCTTTGGGACTGATCACATGTAGGCCCGGTTGGTTTATCGAATCTAATAAAAATATGACTCCTCGGCAATTACTGGATTCATTAAACTTCGTAACTTTTGTGATCGGAATCCCTGCTGCCAGTGCGTAATTTGTCAAAACATAAGTGCCAGGCCTCTCGTCAGGAGGAAACTGCAGCATGCACCACACATTGCCCCTGCTATGCGGCCATTGATAGTAACAACACAGCTACTAACCATCACATTCCTACAAGTGTGACAAATCGGACTATTTCTGGCCCCCAAAGCTACAAAAATGTTTTGGGCAGCAGATAATAGTCATTTTTAATATATATTGTATTCATAATTAACTGTTGTTGTGTTAATCTCTAAATTAGCCAGACAGCGCCAACTTGTGGCAAGCGCCGGTGCTGATATTTAAGTGCCGGGGCCAGGCACCAGAAATCACTGGCTCAAATTAAACACTGCCTGCTGCGCAAACAAGTGTTTGCGCAGGGTTCACAATTTAATGGGCTGCTTCAAATCAGGACCTTAGCATTGTTACTTTAATAATAGATACACCACGGGTTAACCAACTTCACCTTTCCTACTGATCTTCATTTGGCTTTTCAGACCATGTAGAACAAACATGACTATTTTCTGCAACTGCATATTCTAAAAACTGTTCACATTTGATGTATGTGGAAAAACATTTTTAAATGATTAATTGTTAACATTTAGCTTTATGGTATAATAAGTATTATTTACCAAATGATTGTAATTGTTGATCTTACAGTCCTTTATATTTTAATCAAAACAGATGTGCCAGCGGCCCTATTTGTGTTCCGGTTCTAATCCTCCCAAGGCTGTGACACTGATGCTGCCGCCAGGCAACTGGAGGACAAAGAGGGGCATCGATTTTCTTTGGAGGCAAGAATCAATCCTTGCTGTATTCACGGCATATTTCATTCTACCATAAACAGTCTTTATCATTCAGCTGCTTACAGCCAATGAGGCCAGCTGTTTGTTTATCAGGAGCTGTTGAGTGATCCCTGAAGGTTGCACTTTGTTCAAGTTAAATGAATATTTTCATTAACATTGTTGTGCATAGTTCTAAATGGCTTTCCTAAATCTTTATTTAAATCCATTTACTGCCTATCTACATAAATCTACATCTACAATTGATTGTTAAAAAAAAATGCAGTGGCCACTCCTGTCTTGAGACACCCTTGTATCTTTCCTAGAAGTAATGGCATAAGGAAAGACAGACTTTCTTCAGAAGCGTTTTTAAAGCAAAACTCCCCAAACAAATAACAGCGACGAAGCCCCATAAGAACATACTTCTTCCTGCACTCTGGTGAACCAGATCTCCAATTTGTATTCACTCACGCAAACAGAAACACCAGTTTAAATGTTAGGAATTTCAGAAATGTTGCGTTGTGGAATCTCCTCTTTACAACAGAACTGTTATATACATTTTCTCTAGCAATATCTCCACCATTTCTGTTTGATATGCTTCTCTTCAGCCACCCAATAATTCAGACATCTAATGAAACCTACCATCGCTCTCGGTTTTTGTGTAAATGTCCAGGAACCACGCAAGTCGGAGAGACACCCCCCATGTTCAATTTACAAAAGTATGGAAACATATTGCACAGAGCTTTGGCTCTCTACTTATATCAACATCCCCAGCCACAAAGGCTATAAGATGAAGTTGATTTGGTCAACTAGAAAGGCAAGAGACCTTTTGAATTTGTCTGCTACAGTGCTGTGCCCACCAAAGACAGATCAGTCTGCCTCCATCTTTAGGTGCCATTAGATACACGATTGAAGGCACTAATCTCTAAAGATATCATGTAATGGTTACAGTCTTTCTTAGGACTCCAGGGTAATTTCTTTAAAAAGACCCAATATTTTTTCCTAATAATATCTCTAGGGAGTTCTTGCTTTACTAACTGTATGGCAACTATAGGAGATGCACCATCTACTCATCTACTCTGTTTGTTTTGGCATATGTTCATCTTTGATTAAGATATAACATTCTTTGGCACAAGGTGCAGGACCCCTTAGTTTCCATAATCTTTTCCCACTGCGTTTATGACCCTAATCTGTTTCAGTTTTGGTAGCATATAACAAATTCATATTTTATACAATTTCCTTAACTACTCTGAAATAACCAAACTACAGGATGCTGTAGAGAAGATGGCAGTCTTGCTGGATACAAATGTAGAATTGTGGGTAAGTATTATCTGTGTATACCTTCCATCAAAGTCATGTTACTGGTCAGTGTGCCAGAGGAGAGCTTTATACTGTATCCAAATCAGTGCCTCCTCCATTATTGAGCATTTCTGCAGCTTCGGAGGTCCTGCCGGAGCAGAGTCAAAAGGGCTGAATGGTATTCTTGGGTGTGATACCGCTCTGCCTGATCATGGATGGCCCAGCGTTCTCGCACACGGTTTTTCCAAGTGTAGGAATACCGGGCCTGGTTTTATTAGCCAGAAATTCCACCTAGTAAATTCTCATGAGGCTTTGGCATAACGTGCAATTTGTGGAATTTCACTTGGAAGTAGAGGCCGGTTATGGTAATTCCAGCTGATGGGAAGCCTTTCATGGTTATCTACCTAACACATAATTGGTGCCAAAGAGTTTGACAAAATATTTAGGACAATGTGCTTTCTTCTTGAGGCAAAACTGGTCATGAAACCAGATGATGTAGCCATGACCTCTAGCAGCTGGACAGATCCTCTGATCGAATCCATGCCATGGGAGTAACACGTGCTAATGCTCAAGAAGCTCCTTTGCAGATAACATGTTAGAAGTTTACTTTTTTTATTGAAAAGATATAGCATATCGATAAAACAAATACAAAGAATGATATAAATATTGAGAAAATAAATAGCAAATAAATACTTAGGGGCCGATTACAAGTTTAGCAGTCCTGCAGCACCGTCACCACTACGCAGGCAGGAGGACCGCCAAGCCTGTGGTATGCCCACCTGCCAAATTCTGAGTTGGATCCAGGGCGGGCAGGCGGTGCTGCAGCGGTCTCATGGCGGCGGCTGTGTTAGGCTCATAGGAGAGAGTTAACAGCAGACCCCCGCCGTGACAGCGCCTGCGGCATGTTTCTGCACGGTGTGACATGCACCATGTTGTGCATGCCACACCGTGCAGGAACGCGGGTGCCATTCCAAGGGGGCACAACATGTGCCCACCAGCATGCACCCCCAGGCCCAGAAGCAGCAGGATGCCCTGTTAGGGCCCCCTTAGTTGCATCTCCACCACCCTTTTCATGGCGGGCTCATCGCCATGAAATGGGTGGTGGAAATGCAACTTGGAATATGCTCAGCGGTGCTGCCGCAGCACTGCCAGCATATTCCTGCCCCTTTCCGCTGTGCCACCACCACGGTATTCTGGATCCCGGCAGAGGCGGCGGTCCTGTGGAAGTCCGACAGCCACACTCGAAATACAGTGGGCGGACCCACAGTAGAGGAGGTGTTCGGACCGCTACCATGAGTACAGCGATCCTAGGACTGCCGTACTCATTATATGGCCCTTAGTCAAATTGATCACAGATATTACATCAGCAAACATGCGTAGGTTAGATTTAAAAAACGGAATTCATTAAGGACCGAGAATGAAAAATATATTGGCAATACCAATCAGTCATATCCCTTCATCAAGATAATGCATAACCAAGTGTGAGGTCCAAAAGGCCCTTACTAATCGGCTCCCAGAAGATTTGTTTTAGCTTATTGTGCCTAGGGTTATTTTGAATAACCGCCAGTTCCAACCCACAAAGGAACACAAATTCCTGCTACCAGGACAAAAGGTCTGGAGCCTCCTTCTAAAGTCATGCCCATGCAATCGCCAGTCTGGCAGTAGTTATAGCGAAGAAAAAGACCCCTTTGATGCCAGATAGAACATTAGACCCATGGACCAATAGAACAATTTTGGGATCGAATCTTGCATCTGTCTTTAGAAGTTAATTCATCAGTTCAAAATCATTATGCCAGTACCGAACAATAAGATCCAATGTTGTGAAAATATGTACAGTATCAGCACCAGACTGACTGCAACGAAAACAATCAGATGTATCCCTCAAATCCCATTTATGCAGCTTATTGGGTGTGTAGTATAAATCATAAGAGAAACAACCTTTACAACAAGGTTTTTACCACATTGTGACTTAACCACGCATTTTTAAGCATGCATGTTTTTACAACGTGTATGTTTTTACAACGGATGCCTTTACCACACATTTAAGGTAAGTTGTGGGGGGTCTCCCCCACAAATACAATTTAAAAAAAAAATAAACATTGCATGGTAATGGAATCCGTTGTAAAAACATAAACGTTGTAAAAAATGTGCGGTAAAAAATGCGTAGTTAAGGCTTGCAACGTATTTTCCTGCGTTGTTCCGTCGTACAACCAATCATAAAGAGTTTTAAAAGAATACATTTTTAGCCTAAAGACGTTTAATATTTTTTAAGAAAGCATATTGGTACACCTTATGTCAGCGACAGAGACGTTGCAATGCAAGTTGCGGGATGAGGGACCAACTAGCAGACAAAACACCAAACTTATTGATCGTATTCTTCTGACTCATCAATTCTGAATAAAACATGCAGATATAGCATTGTTCAGGCACCTTAATGAATCTTTGAAGAAACTCATTATTGCTCAAACTAATTTCATAAGAAGAGAGATGTACTAAAAAGTCTCTTAATTGTACGTAGCAGAAGGGACCTATTTTATGGAGTCGATATTTGTTGCTTATCTCCCGAAATGTCAAAAGGGCCCTGTTTCTATAAAGCTGACCCAGGGTCGCAACTTGAGGTTCATGCCAGAACCTCAAATAATTAGCCTGAAAGAAAACTAGGATTATTCTAGGGAGATGTAAATTAATGGAGACAGCGGCATGTGGCAGATAGAGTGAGTATTCTGCCAGAT
The DNA here is from genome assembly GCA_963921515.1 of Calotriton arnoldi. Lineage (NCBI taxonomy): Eukaryota > Metazoa > Chordata > Amphibia > Caudata > Salamandridae > Calotriton > Calotriton arnoldi. Next base: position 387,738 of record CAWUFW010010249.1, on the reverse strand, counting down.
CATATGATACACCCAAAGAGTCTTAAACCTTGTGGGCCTCATTTATGAGACTCCTTGCGCCTCCGAAAAATCACTTTTTTTGACGTTCCGTGGCGCAGAAGCCTGCGTGATATTTATCAGGTAGCACTAAGCCACTTTTTTTGGCTTAATGCTGCCTGATAAATATCAGTCCCTTTAACGCAGTGTTCTGCGTTAAAGGGGCGTGCAATGGGTGTTGCTGGGGGTGTTCGCAGCAACATCCATGGCCTTTTGACACTGCCCCAGATTTACGAGAAATCGTAAATCTGAGGCAGCGCTAAAGCTTACGCCTCCCAAGGGGAGGGGTAAGGGAGGCACAACGAGGAGAAATATCTTTATTTCTCCTCGTTTTTCCTTTCTATGCGTGCTGCATTCTGCAGCACACATAGAAAGAGGAAGAAGCCTCTTGCGATTATTTTTGTACGGAAAGGTTTCCCTTCCTGTACAAAAATAATTATCCCCGCAACGCAGGCACCCTTGCACCATGGTGCAAAGGTGCCTGCGTTGGCGCACGGCAGCCCATTGCGCGCCGGCGCAGGGGTAAGGGCCGGAAATGCGCCGTATCTTATAGATACAGCGCATTCCTGCCCTTTTCTTTTGCCGTAGGGCAGCGCAGCAGGAAGGCCTGCTGCGCTGCCCTACGGCAAAACCTCATAAATGAGGCCCCGTGTGTTTAAAATAGGCCGTATTAATAAGACCTTTACTAGATATAGCCATCAGGAGGGAAATCTGATACTCCAGAAATAAGACAGCCTAATCCCATAGCCCTGCCCCCACTACTGCTGAGAGCCTTGAGATAAATGCAGATAAAAAAATTGTGCCAGAGAGATGGGAGTGCAAGCCCGTCCTCACTACAAGGAAATTGTAAATATCATATAGCACACTGAGGTTTTTTTAATTGCCTCACAAAATTCTGCCAACTGCTATCAACATTTTTAAAGTAACTACAAGATACAAGGGAATGGATCTAAACAGATAGAAATATCATGGCAGAATGATCATTTTGATGATGTTACATCTACTAATTAGGCCGAGACGTTATCCATCCCATAACCTAAATATGGACAGGGAGTCCATATACAGGGCTTCATAATTAAGGCTAACAATTGCTTCCATACAAAAGGAAATGTGGACGCCCAAGTATCTGGACGATGTAATATATCAAGCGTTGTTCATGTCTGGAAGAACATTAGCAACAATTTTTGTCTTGTCCACTTTAAATTTATATCCTGAGACTTGCCCAAATGTTGTGGCTGCATCCTTAATGGCAGTGAGAGCCTTCTGAGATGATATTAAGATCGCAATATCATCTGCATATTCCAAGCGCTTGACTTACCAATTATGCAACATCAAGGATGGCATAGAAGTGGAGGATTTAAGTATCTGAATGTATAGATCCAGAAAGAGGGCGAATAAGATCAGGGATAAAGGACATCCCTGCCTCATGCCATGACTAATTTGAATAGCATCTGCCAATGATCCCATACAAATGATTCCAGCGGTTAGAGATGAGTAGAACAACTGACTCCGTTTGATGAGTCCCAAGTCAAATCCCATCGCAGACATAGCTGCCCACAGGTATCACCAGGAGACCCTTTCAAAAGCTTTTTTCAGCGTCCAGCAGGATCATCCCAGTGGGCTATTTCAACTCTCCAGTCACATTAAGTGCAGATATGGCTAAATTAATATGAGAGGTGGTATCCCATGAGGGGAAAAAATCCACGCTGCATTGTGTCGATCTATGATCCTATGACATCATCCAATCGATTGGACAATATCAGTGTGTTAATTTTAGAGTCACAGTTAATCAGTGATATGGGGTGATAGGAACCGCAGTTTAATGGATTCTTATACTTTTTGACAAAGACAGCAATATATGTTTACCTTCATGATGGTGGTGTAAACTCTAAAAAGGCCTGGGAATTCACAGTTTAAAAAAAGAACGGAGTGATGTTTTGAAACTGTTTATAGAATTCTGTATGAATAGAATCAGGTCAGGTCGCTGTACCTGTTGCTAATTGTGCAATGGCCATTGTGATCTCCTCCCTAGTGATTGAAGTGTCCAGACCATCCCTCTGTAAAGCTGTAAGTTCATTGGGCCTGACAGCCCAAAGATAGTGACAATAATACTCTGGGTAGCCCAACAATCATTATTATAGAGACTGGAAAAGAATTGGTGAAAAACTGTGAGAATTGCTGATCAACCAGTGATAATTTTACCCATGGCATCCCTAATGTTTGTTGCTAAGTTTTTATTATTCTTATCTTTTAATGGAAATGCCAATAAATTACCCATCCCCTTGCTATTCTCAATACACGACAGACTTTTCCCCCAATACTTTGAACATGCCTTGTCCCAGATCGTTTTCTTCAATTGCATCTGTAGCGTGGTCAATTGTCTAAATATAACCCAAGCATTATTGAGGTTATTAGTATTCCAACTCCAGTTGGAGATGCTTCTCCCCTTACTATGGGGCCGATTCCGATCTGGGTCGGAAAACTCTCCGACCGAGCCGGATCCGGAGAGATTTCCGACCGAGCCGGACTCCTACAGTCCGACCGAGCGAGTACGATGCGGCCGCATGCTGCCGGACTCGATTCGGTCAGACTCCCATTGAAGTCAATGGGAGCCGGTCATACAACGCGTACATGGGCACCCATTGACTCAATGGGTACGACGCAAACAAGTGCGCCCCCTACAGTGTGTACGCGTCGGTGCGACTCGCACCGTACATGCATGTTTAGGGGGGACCCTTGGGTCCACCCTGTGTTCGCCTCGTACGGCTACGGGTGCAGGGGGGTCCGGCGCGGACCCCCAAGTCCGGCTCCGGGAGCTTTTTCGAGCCAGACGCTCCGACACGATCCGGCTGTCCGACACGTCCATCGTACTCGCTCGGTCAGAGAACGTCTCCATTGCGTGGTGCGATTCGTGTCCATACGAGTCAGTCGGTGCGGTTGGGATCCGGAAACGAGTCGGTCGGAAACAACGCGTACGCTCGCATCGTACTAGCTCGTTCGGACGGCTGTACGAGTCGGTCGGAGAAAACACGCACAGCTCCTATTTTTCCCGGGCGAATCCCGTTCGGTGAGCTACCGGCCGAGATCGGAATTGGCCCCTTAGTCTCGGCAGCCCGCCCAGCCGTACACTTACGATAGTATAATTGGTGGTCTAACCCCGGACAAAAGGTTTTAAGGCGTCTCAGAACATAATAGGATTAGCTGACCCTTTATTAAAGTGAATAAACTCACTAAGCCCAGAGCCCATAACACTAATATACTCTGCATCCAGTACGAGCTTACAATCAAAGGTACATCTACGTCGGGGTGTGATCTTGATCAGTTTGCTAGACTTAAGAAAGAACGACAATGAGTTATGATCCAAGACAATCCTAGGATTTAATTTAAGCTCTACAGACGTTAAGACACTATAACAAAAAACATGTCTATACTAGATGATGAATGATATGGAATAGAATGAAAGATAAAACAGGGTTCGCTATCCCGGCAAGCCCGCCATACATCACAAAGAGTGTATGTTGCAATTACGCAAGCTGAAAGCGCACTGGACTTGAAATTTAGTGATAACAGCTGCGATGTAAAATGTCACAACTGCATTGTTTATACAGTCTTAATATGCAAATTATGCTGAATTGCAGATATACCGGATGTTATGAAAAATGTATAAACTATAATAAAAACAAATTTAAACAAAAAAAAGAGTGTATGTTGCAAGAATTTGTTACAGGTCTGCCCTAGACTTTCTCATGTTATACTATACTATACAATACTATGAGGATTTATAAAGCACATGGTGAGTGGCGTCCCGTAGGCATCCCAGCGCTAAGTGAGAATACAATACTTCAAGAAGACACAGTAGAGGGTTAGTTGTCAAATAGCCACGTTTAAATAGTTTATGAAATGTGGCTTCATTGCCCATAGACCTCAAGGCCAGTGGGAGTGAATTCCAGATAGAGGGTGCAAGGACGGTAAAGGACCTTCCTGCGCTTCAAGTTTTTCTAATGCGAGGAACAGCTGCCCTATACTCATTGGAAAAATGAAGGGCCCTCATCGGGGTGTAGCAGGTTATGAGCTGACGAGCATTAGGAGGTTCTTGACTTTGATTTTGATTCTGTTGTAGACTGGTAACCAATGGAGGTCCCTAAGATCTTTTCTCAATGTTGTGTGTCTTCGTAATTGTAACAAGACTTGTGCCGCAGCGTTCTGCACTACTTGTAGTTTGCTTATTATGGCTTTGGGAGCTCCTAGAAAAAGAAATTTGCCGTAGTCTAGGTATGAAAGAATGAACGCCTGGACCCCCATTCTTCTATATATCATGGGAAGCAGAGGGAGAATTTTCCGAAGCATTCAGTGAATTCCCATGCAACAGGCCAAGAGTTTGGTAGCCTGAGTCTCCGTCGTAAGGGTTTTATCCAGCCAGACTCCCAAACATTTTATAGATATTTTGAGGGTGGGGGAAGAACTTAACCAGTCTTGCCAGCCCAGAAACTGTTGGGGTGAATTGTAGTTTCCCATAATCATCAATTTGATTTTATTACCTTTCCGCTTCAGACAAGATATGTCCATCCAGCTGGCCACTGCTTCCATGCAAGGTCCTAGGGTAGATGAGGATGGGTCGTGATCAGGTATGAGCGAAAGGACCAGTTGGGTATCATCTGCATATGATACTATCGAAATCCCAAATGGTCTAACAATCTCCGCAAGTGACTGCATATACAAATTAGAGAGTGTTGTGCTCAAAGAAGAGCCCTGCGGGGACCACAGTGGAGGGGAAAGGTGTCTGAGGAAAAGGAATTCTCATAGACCTGGGAAGATCTATCAGAGAGAAAGGACTTTAGCCAATCCAGGTCAGTCCCTAAAACTCGAGCCCTATGGATCCTTTCTAAAAGAACATCAAGATGCACTGTGTCAAAGGCAGCGCTAAGGTCGAGAAGAATAATAGCTGCAATGTCGCCATGATCAAGCCTCTTTCTAGTGTCCTCCACCACTGCTGAAAGGGCGGTCTCGGTACTGTATTTGGGCCGAAAGCCCATTTGAGTAGTATTGTAAGAATCAATAAATTCCGAGAGGTGGATATTAATGAGTTCCTCCAACACTTTACTCAGCACTGGCAGCAGGGAAATTAGACTGACTCGGCATACACAAAATAGTTGAATCTATCCCAGGTGGATAGCCATGTTAAAATCCCCACGCATAAGAAAGGCATTCTGCCACATACTAAGCTTGCCCAAGAGGAGGTTATACATTACTGAATCATCCATATTTGAGGAATATATGACACATACCGTTACCTGTAACCTCCTATCAATTCGGGCAATCCTTCACCTCCCTGTCCCATCCAATTTAACCTGATGAGCGACCCATTCCTTCCCCCTAGATAGTAATGCCACCCCCCACTTGGACACATCTATCCCAGTTGCGCAAGGGTATAATAACCTAAGCTTCTTCATTTGTGTCATTTCCTGATAGTAAGGTAAGTCTCCTGGATACATAGAAGATGGGGATTAAGTGTATGTGATTCCCATCTAATGTATCTGATTTTAGCAGTGGCATGCATGCCATTAATGTTCCAGCAAAGTACGTTTACATCCTGGATCTAATTTTGCTCCTATGCATAGCATAATAATTAATTTTTATATCTCGATGAGTGTAATATCTTTTCCTTTTCTTTTGCCCCCCAAAAAACTCCTCCCCATAACCCATGCCAACTCTTCCTCCCAAAGAATACCAACCCTCCTTTCTTACCCCGGAGCACCCATTCCCATCTCTGTCCCACTTTTCCAAGCAAGACCATGGGCCCAATAGTGTGAGTGTGCCTCAAAAGCACCCATTATATTAGATGGCAGCACAACTGACAGAAACCCCCCAGAGTAGAATCCACAGTGATAATAGTAGTACAAATATGCCCTGCCTGATGCCCAAGATGCAACTATGAGGCCGAGGGTGCAGAGACAGAATATCGAGTAAAAATATTGAGTTGCACAAATATCGAGTCGTTAATATCGTGGGTCAGAAATATCGACAGCAAGAATATCGTGGTCAAGAATATCGACTTAAGGTAAGTAATATCGATTTAAAAAATATTGAAGAGTTTAATATCATTTGCAAAAATATAGTTGTTAAAAATATAGTTTTTTTATTAATGTTATGTATTTTAGTATATATTTTATATGTATGTGATGTATTTTTTTGTATAAGAATTGTTTGTATTTTCAATATACGTGTTACATTTTTAGTAGTTATAATTTTTTTTTTTTTTTTGCGTTTTTAATTCTGTAGAGGGTTGTGAGTTTATAGGGGAATAGGGTGGGAAGTAATTCAATTACATTTATTGATTCTTTTTTATTTATTAATATTTGTTTAATTGAGATATTATAGTGTTAAATATGTAAAGTAATTTATTATTAATTAATTAATATTTGGTTGTTGATTAATTTTAATTAATTAATTGGTAATTAATTATGGTAGTTGTGTAATTAATTTTTGGTGTGTGTTGTGGTGTTTATAGGTGTAAAGGAAGGGAAGTAATGTCTTTTTAATTTATGAATTAATAATTGATTGTTAATTAATTTTAATTAATTAATAATTAATTTTGGTAATTGTGTAATTAATTTTAGGTGTGTCTTATGGTGTTTATAGGTGGGAAGGGTGGGAAGGGTGGGAAGTAATTTATTTTTATTGATGAATTAATAATTGGCTGTTACTTAATTTTAATTAATTAATGGTAATAAATTATGGTAATTGTGTAATTAATTTTAGGTGTGTTTTGTGGTGTTTATAGGAGTAAAGGGTGAGAAGTCATTTGTGTTTAATTAATTAATATATAGTTGTTAATTAATGTTAATTATTTGATATTTATTTTGGGTAATTTATTTTTTTGTGTGTTGTTTTTACTTTTACAGGGGTAAAGGGTGGGTATTGAATACATTTTAATAATTTAATTATTAGTTGTTAATAGTAATAGTTTTTAATTTAAAAATAAGTTTTAATTGTGTTTTATTATTTTATAGTTTAATTTAGGTGTGTGTTGTGGATATTATAGTGTTAAAGTGTGTGTAGTCAATTAATGTTTATTAGTTTTTTTATTAATAATATTTTTAATTGATTATTAATTATGTTAATTGTGGAAATAACTTTAATTAAAAATGTTGAAGTGTTTTGTTACTGGTGTAGTGTTATAGGGTAGGAAATAAAAGAAATAAATCTATGTTTTAATACATTTTTTTGTTTGTAAATATTTTCTGGTTTAAAATAATTATTTTCTATAAATGTATTCATTATTTTATTTTATATAATATTTGTAGGTTTATGTTATATGTAATTAATATTATAATATGTGTTCTTTTTATATGTTTCATATTTTAGATTTTCTATTTTTTTAAATATTGTCTATTTTTATGTATTTTTTATTTTTATATTTAATATATATATTTTTTAACTGTTTGAGTGTGAATAGTAATTTTTGTTTCTCCGCTATTCAATATTTTCCCTACTGTGGCACTCACTGCAGTTGGAATAGTAATTATTACCCCTTCGCTATCCAGCACTTTCCCTACTGTTGCACTCACTGGAGTGGGAATAGTAATTTTTGCCCCTCCGCTATCCAGCACTTTCCCTACTGTTGCACTCACTGGAGAGGGAATAGTAATTTTTACCTCTCCGCTATCCAACACTTATCCTACTGCTGTACTCACTGTAGTGGGAATAGTAATTTTTTCCTCTCCGCTATCCAACACTTTCCCTACTGTTGCTCTTACTGGAGTGGGAATAGTAATTTTTACCCCTCCGCTATTCAACACTTTCCCTACTGTTGCACTTACTGGAGTTGGATTGGAATAGAAAATGTAATTCCTCCGCTATCGAACACTTACCCTACTTTTGCACTCACTGGAGTGGGAATAGTTATTTTTACCCCTTTGCTATCCAACACTTTCCTTACTGTTGCACTGATTGTATTGTGAAACTTAAGTTTAAATATTTTTCACATTTTTTAATGTTTTAATTTATTATAGATTTTTTTTTATATTTTAAATCATTAATATATATTTTTATTTTTTATATTATTTTAAACTTTAACATAAATTAAAAATAATAGTTTATTAATTGTTTTAAAGAAAATATATATGTATAAATTATGTTTGTGTGTTTATTTGTTATATTTTATTAAAATTTGTATTAAATGTATTTTATTTTGTTGATATTATATTTAATATTTAATGTATTTAATATATATTATTTTATTTTATATTTATATAAAAGTCGATATTTTATACATCTATATTTTTTACATCAATATTTTTGGGTCGATATTTTTGTACTTACCTGTTTAAGTATAGGAGTCGATATTTTTGTTGTCTGTATTTTTTAGTCGATATTTTTAACATTGATATTTTTTACATCGATGTTGTGTCAGTGAACCAAGGCTGAGAGAGGAGAGAGGGGGTGAGGAGGAGAGAACAAAGAAAGAAAGCGCAACAGGTAAGGGCCCAGAAAAGAAAGACTTATATACCCGTACTAGTGCACTTATAGGGCTGGTCCCAAACAAAGAAAGACCTGAGAAAGACATACACAAGCAAATAGATACCACCCCAGAATACTCCTGGCTCAGACACAAAATAATCCAGATATAGAGTATAAACAATGCAAAGAACCAATTCACTCCATATTCACCTCGCCCCATTGTCTTAGCAGATCTTGGGCTTTCCCAGGATCCTGACAGTAGGTTATTTGGCCTTTGAAGCTCATCTTCAAATTCACAGGTTCAAGTAGGGAGACAGTAACAGCCAACTTCTGAAGAGAAGAGATTGTTTCCCATAGGAACGGTATACGTTATACTGTCTCCTTGAACAAATCAGACCTAACAAAGAATTCACTGCTGCAGGCCCTGATAAGTTTGCTAGGAGGAGCCAACTAAAATATTTGCTGGCTAAACCTAAAGATCCTCCTGACGAGCGAGGCAAGAAACATGTTGACCTGTATAATTACGAGTAGAGCGTAAATATCCTGATCCACCACAGTCACATATTCGCCAATCTTGTTTTATTTTAATCAGGCAGGGAACCTACTAGAATAAAGGTCCCTTATTGGATTCCCTGACCTGTTTTAATCACTGCACGCACTTATTCACCACATCTACTCATATTAGGTCCCTCACCCCCACGACACCATACGGCATGGAACAAAAGATCTCCACCAAAGAGCCCCACATTGGGTGCCCGTCGGGTATTGCAGCGCCGACCCGACGAGGAGCAGGCCCAATGATGAAGCATAACACCTAGCTGGCTGGGTGTGTGAGGGCCCTAGTTCCAAAGGGAGGAATTCCCCTCCCTTTTGTTATATTGGTTGGACTACCCCCGTAGTAACAGATACACTGGCTCTTTCACCTGCTCAAGACCCTCACAAGGAACTACGTACCCTCTTTTGTATAATTGTCTAGGGCATGTACGTTGGACCTTTAAAAAGCCCTCTTGTTCCCTCCTTTTTGTTTAATTACATGCACGGGTACCCCCGTGGGACTTTATCAGGTTACCAATTGCCTCTTCTGGCCCATTGTGTTTTTATCCAATATATATAAAATGTATATATATTTTTTATTCCTTTTAAACTTTTTTCATCCTTACTGATGAAGCATTCATTTTTGATTGCTTACACATTGGAGAGGACTCTCTCTTGGACTTGGTTTTAGTGGTTTTAGGATTTTGAATTCCTGGTATAGCACATAGTGCCTTTTCCACCTTGTACACTAAACACCCGTAGCGAACAGCAGTACATACCTGCTATAGCGTATTCACCTCATTACTGTTCTAGTAGGCCGTTAATTGATACCATGCTCATGGAGCAACTTCACAATTGTGATAACTCTTATTTGCCCTTCAATCAATCAAATGAATTGGGCTGGTATTTACTTTTTCGAGACTAGACACTAGATCACTGTGAATTACGTGTGACATTTGAGGTGACACTCTTTCATTAGTTTTTAAATTGGTTCGATATGGCCGATATCTACTAATCCAATATAAATAAAACCCAGCATAGTACACGTTATAATTTAGGTTACTCCTTGGATAGTAATATGTTTAGAACGATCAGTTACTTTGGCACAGTTTCCTTATGTAGCACCAATTCGAGGCTACTGAAGTATGAGGAATTTTGCAACCCCTCAAAAGGTTTTGTTTTACACCATTTAAAGATGGCCGACACGGTATCTTCTGTTTTTGACCCTATGGTGTATTGGGCTGCAGGTGAGACGGCACACTGCAACCAATTGGAGACCGGCCCGGCCCGCATTTTGGAACTGGTGGATATATCGGCGCACACTGAAGCCGTGTGTCACCATCCGGTTCCGTCGGCGGAGGGGTAGGTCCTACGGTTGGATTCCTTGCTAACCAGGTGAGCCTTAGGTAATCCATGAGCGGTTTCGGCCCGCATCGTAATGACACTGAGGGTTTTATCGACGGGTGAGAGGCGGCTGAATATAATAGCAAGCAAGTGCTTTTTCCCATGAGTTGGCCATCCACAGAATGGGCTGTGAACACAGAGAGATGATCCTCCCGCACCCTCTAGGTTGAAACCTAATATTGTGATGTTTCCCAGTGATGAGCTGACAGGTGTTGCGGTGGCTCTCCGTTGTTCTAGCTCAGTTGGGGGCCCTTGTTTATCTCTCCGAAGGGTTAGGTGTACTGCTTCTAATACGCTGCCCTCCCAGCCGCCTACCTACAGTCGGTCTTTTACTGCAGGGTGTTACCTGACTCTGTATGTGTTTGTAACTATTGGTGATTCCTTCAACCATTCTATCCCTATAGGACACTACATGATAGGTGTCCTAAGACTCGCCGGCAACTGCTGAGGCATGACTTTTGAAATAGTAGGTGAGTCCGTTTGCCACTATCTTCATGATTAAGTTTGAGTCTTGTTTTTAGACTTCTTTACAATGAGCTCACTGTAAGCCTTTCAGTAAACATTGGCACATTAGTGATGCGACAACGTGAAGCACGATTGCTCATATTAAGGGTCATTATTATTAATATCAAACTATTGTAGTGTTGAAAGAGCCGTTACTGTTACGATGTCTACACAGATGTAGACAAATGTGTGTTTGAGTATGAATTATCTCTCTTTCACAGGTCGTCCTCCACCTCTGTGGGCACTTTTCCCGCAGTTTCATTATTTGGGAGGTAGGTGTGCCCGCCTCCCCATGATGTGTAGATGCATGTTACTTGGTCCTGAAGAATTGCCATTCGATCCTCCTGACGAGCGAGGCAAGAAACATGTTGACCTGTATAATTACGAGTAGAGCGTAAATATCCTGATCCACCACAGTCACATATTCGCCAATCTTGCTTTATTTTAATCAGGCAGGGAACCTACTAGAATAAAGGTCCCTTATTGGATTCCCTGACCTGTTTTAATCACTGCACGCACTTATTCACCACATCTACTCATATTAGGTCCCTCACCCCCACGACACCATACGGCATGGAACAAAAGATCTCCGCCAAAGAGCCCCACATTGGGTGCCCGTCGGGTATTGCAGCGCCGACCCGACGAGGAGCAGGCCCAATGATGAAGCATGACACCTAGCTGGCTGGGTGTGTGAGGGCCCTAGTTCCAAAGGGAAGAATTCCCCTCCCTTTTGTTATATTGGTTGGACTACCCCCGTAGTAACAGATACACTGGCTCTTTCACCTGCTCAAGACCCTCACAAGGAACTACGTACCCTCTTTTGTATAAACCTAAAGTTTCCCATGAAGATCAGAATAGTACGAGGATACTGAGCTGCTCAACCCTTGTTTGGCTTGCGGATGGGAAATCTTTGTGCTCGTTGTATCTGGCAACGCTATGGTGGGGTAACAACTACTGAAATAAATTGACAATGTACCTTCTGGGGTCATCTGCCCCATTCCCTTCAGGAATCCCAATGCACATAAGTTATTCCATCGCATCCGATTTTTTACATCCTCCAGCTTTTGGAACATGATCTGCAGTCTACCCTCATGGTGGCTCAATTGTTTTTTCATAACTTGCATTGATTCCACCAAGCTGGCAGATTGGGATTCAATGTCATTCAAGTGGCTGTGTAATATGTCCATGTTTTTTTACATTTTCCGCAAGACCACCTGTGTTTTTAGATGGGTAGTTTTTAGGGACTTAGAGTCCTTTTATATTCCTCCCTGCATAGTTGGAGCAGATTATAGATTGAGTCAAGGGAGGGATCCTCTATAACTCCAAGCTGCGATGCAGATTGCCCAGAAATAACAGTCGGGTGGGGAGACTAGTGCTCATGTCCCATGGAGATCATCCCCGGTTTCCACTTGATCCATTGAGAATGCTGCAAGCTGCGCCTCTCACATAGTCTCATTTGTGGGGATTAATTCCACTCCCTCGTGGTCCGGTAACAAGTCGTAATCCCTAATCTCAGCGATCGCTGCAGCATTATAATGACTTTAAGAATCATCCATTGACTCTAAAAGAATCCCTGGCATGGCCTCTTTGACCTCACCTGCTGCCTTTGGCAAGGGTGATTTTACCCCATTGAGCAAATCACACTTGGGGTCTGAACCAGACATGGCCAGGCTACCCCTTCTCTGAGAGATCTGATAAAAAAGGCTTCCAGAGCTTCTTTGTTCTCGTAAGATACATTTTCTCTATTAGTGTAGAGGCCGGGGCTGGGGGCTGGGGCCTGTCCTACCCTCAGTCAAGGTAGCAATCTCAGATGCATTATCCCTAGTAGAGTCCCCCTCAATTGTGGTAACCCCACAAGCCCCAGAGGCAACAGGTTAGTCTTGCTCGTATTAGCAGCAGCGCTCCTGGGCCCACAAGTTGCCTCACTTATCCCAGGGGGTTCGGACACAAAGGTGGTAGATGCATGCAGTCCTGAGCCCTCAGGATCAAAGAAATCCACCACTGTTTTTCTCTGAGTGATCAGTGGTAGAGCATTAGCCAGTATATCACAAAAGGGGCCCATGGGGAGCCTACTTGGGGTGCCTGGGGTGTCTGTGTTATTGATCCCAGAGCTGGCCCCGTGCCTCCTGAAAAAGGAATCATGGCAAGAGTAGCATCTACTTCACTATCCGAGCCAGCTGAGCTTTGACAATCCACCCTGGAGCAAAGTAATTGCTGGTAATTGAGGCTTCTTGGACAGTTCAGTAACACTATGGGGCACCCAGGGCTCCTTGGGCTTCTTGTTGTGCATCTTTTTGGATGCCATTGTTGCTATTGTTCCAGTGGGGGCTCCACCCGTCCTCTCACTGGTTGATTCTCCACCCGTCGATCCTGAATGCATTACAGTGGGGTACCTGTATGGTGTCCAGCATCTCCAGCCTCACCTGAGCAGTCTCCTTCTCCCTCATCTAGGCCACCACCTGAGGCTGAGCTGACCCCCACGCCAGCGACCGCCAGCACAAAGCCCACCAGGGGCAGTGCGGGGCTGTCTCCCACTGAGCGTCACCATCGCCTCCTCTGCCGTGCATGGACCCTCAAACAGCGAAACAAGCCGGCAGTTAGATGAACACAAGTGCAGGTATTGTTTGCCTAGTATTGTGTACAGAAATGTCAGAGCAAATGCTTCCTGGGAAGGGCCAAGCCTTGAGCTCGCAAAGATCTCCTGACTTTCAGGCAGGCAGAAACTAACATTCTTCAACGTTGCCCCGGGGGTGGATCCAAGAGCTTTTTCAGCTGTGTCAGCCTTGCTCCACCATATTACCCAGTGCTATGAGGCCAGATGTTTACCTTGTAGTGCCTGACCAGCAGGTGTGTACTGGTACTGCACTTCACTATGTTGTCAGTGTCATCTTTTGTAAACAGGATTCCACAGCAACATTTGTTTAGTTGGCTGATTGGAAGTTGCATCTCATCAAGTTGTTTTAACTACTTTGTTTATCTATTACGCAGGTCTTTGTATATGTACTGTTGAGCTGTAATGTCCTCTTTGGAATGTTAAAGTTGTGGCAGAGGGGAAGACAATGTTAGTTGGCGGCATAGAGAGAGTGGTGGAGGCTAAAAGCAGTAAGCATTATGCAAGTACCCCTGAGGAATTCTCGGTACAGTTAGCCCTTTGTGAGCTTACAAATTTGGGTATTGCCCAGGTTATTTTTTCAAGAGAGGTTTCAATTTCCTGAAGACCACAAATGACATCTCAGTGAACCTTTTCATTTATCCTTCATTAGGGAGGGTGCTGGATGGGAGGTGGACTCAGATTTCCAGATGGTTGAGAGGACTGTCAAAGAGAGAGAAAGAATTGCTGTTTTGTTCAGGAGATGGAGTAGTATGCCCATTGCAAGGTTCGAACCCTATAATAGAAACATAGATGTTGCCAAGTATCATATAGAAATTAGAGTGTCACAAAAAACAATAAAGAGCTAGAGCATACGATAGCCCATCTGAACAACAGACCACTAATGGCTAGTAGATGAATAGGTCCCAGTCCTGTTGAAGACCCAGAAATTGATATAATAAGGAGGCAAACACATAGACAAAGAGTGGAGTGAGCTCTATGAAAACACAAAGCAATTAGGCTTGTCTATGAATAAATATCACAATTATCCACAAATTATAATTGAAGGACAGCCATGTGAAAGTATTCTAGTCCTGCATAATTCCAAGTCAGGTCATTTTTGGGAATGGAAGGAAACAAATGAATGTATTGCTACATTTAATGCACATTATCAATTTATTGGACCATTTTAGTACACAATTGTGCAAATTATTTTTTTATCTATTTTTAAAAATTCCTTTTGCCCACAAAACAAATGTTACATTTATTTTCAAGTGAATCATATGCAAAAAAAAACTAGTGGTGGTAAATGTAAGAGGAAATCACATTGCATTAGCCAAATATTTTTATTTTATTTTATTGCAGCAAGAAAGTGAATTAATAATAGGGGTGGATGGAAGTAGCAAAAAGTCACTAACCTGTTAGGGACAGTCAAAGGTTTCTGTGATTTAAACCTCAGTGAAACCCCTGGTATCTGTGGCACAGAGCCAAGAGGCTTAATATAAAGAAAATGTGTAAATCATTTAGAACTTCTAAAACAGCTACAATTTCAAAGACACAACACAATATCCCACTTAAATATATAAAAAGTAGAGAAAAAAAAATAATAAGCAAAACAACATAAGAACTTCAAAACTCAAAAAGGGAAACTGGTGACATGAATTTGTTTTAGATTTAGGTGAAAAGGTGCCAAGAAAAAGTAAAATGCCAATGTTATTTAATGGTCACTGTACACAAAGACGAAGGTGCAATTTTCAGGCCGACCACGATGATGCCTCAGCTTGATACACCAAGTGAAGTCTAGGTTAAAATCTGAAAGTCTGAAAATTTGAAAAAATTTCTAAGTCCCACTTCAGAAAGCGACTTTCTTGAATAAAAATTTTGGAGTTTCTTCTAAGTCCCACTCAGAATGGGACTTTGTCACTTTTTGAGAAGGAAAATCCCCTCTAAGGGCCCGATTCCGATGTGGTTAGGAAAGCATTCCCACCTAGGGCCCGATTACGATGCGGTTAGGAAGGCCTCCTAACGGCATTTGCTCCTTCCGAATCGGATCGGGAACATGTCTTCCCGACCAAGGGCCAGATTACGATGCGGTTAGGAACATAGGCTCCCATAGAAGTCAATGGGAGTCCAACCAAATCGTAGCTGGAAGCATCCGGATGCATCATACTCGGTCGGTCGGACTCTCCCGATCCGAGTCGGTCGGAAACCATTTCCAAACCTATTCGATCGGGAAGATTTCCTAACTGCATCAGAATCGGGCCCTTAGTGTGACACCACTGAAATTGTAGCTGCTGCCACGGAACTGAAGGCCAGATACCCAATGCATGCAGTTTCTGTTAATGCTCTGGAATGTTGGACATTTCTCGCTGAAAATTTTCTAAGTCCCAACTTAGGGGCCGATTCCGATTCGGGCCGGAAAACGTACCGACCGACTCGGTATGGGAATTAAGTCCGACCGACACGTACCGGCGCTGCCCGATCCGCGTAGTACGATGCAATGCATGTGAATCACGACCGACTCGTACGGAACACAAGCCGAACGACCGAACCGCACGGAAAACAGCTATCCGGCCGGAAAACCACGCGAATCGAACCGACCGACACGCACTAGGAATGAAGCCGACCGAAACGTACCGCGAACTCCAACCCGTGCAGTACGATGCAATGCGTGGAAAACTAGACCGAGTCGCACGGAGTTCAAGCCGTACGACCGACACGCATACAAAACGGAGCCGAAGCAACTCAATACTCAGCGACCGACGCTTACGCCGCACATAAAACACAGCAGAAACACAGCCTGAAAGACTCGGAGAAGCTCGCACGAGACAACTGCAGCGTCCTACTCGGTCAGGAGAACGTCTCCTACATGCCCAAAAACTACAAAGGAATAAATACAAAAAAAAGGGCCAAACAAGCAATGACAAAGTCAATAAATACTGGGGGGGGGGGGAATGGAACAAAGACACACCCACAACTCCACCCATATAAAGGCCACAAATCCATACCATGATCCTTTACAAATTCAAATGACCTGCCAGCACAGAACACCATCAGACATCAACCACAGACACACCCACAACTCATCCATCACACAAGCCACACACCATTAGCACCTCCCTAATAGCATCCTCACATACACCCAGCAAAACTGACACTCACCTACCCTCACTTGCACACTCACACACACATCAATCCCCACCACCACCCATCACCATGCCCCCAAAGAAGAATCCAAAGTTCCTAGACAGTGAATTGGAAGTGCTGGTAGATGAAATCCTCAGGGTAGAGCCACAGTTGTGTGGTACATTGGTCCAACAGACCCCCATGACGCAGAAAACCAAGATGTGGGAGAGGATCGTCGACAGGGTGAATGCACAATCACCATGTTTGCGCACAAATGAAGACATCCAGAACAGGTGGTATGACGTGCGCAGGAGGGTCAAGGCCCTACTCAAGTAGGATTACACCTTGAGCTAATCGCACCGGCAGTGGCCCTCCTGCCAAACCAGTATACCTCAGGCCCTGGGAGGAGAAGGTGCGGGCCATCCTACCACCAGAGAGCGTACATGGACTATCAAACATCCCAGAGCCTGGTGAGTGCACAACCAATATACCCAATATCGTGTGACAATACACACACATCACTGTCAAGAGGATAGTCAAACCATGCACCCTTAGCAAAGCCACAGTAACCAAAACATAATCATCCCAAGATGTGTATGTTAGTTAGACAAACACAATACCTGCCATCCCATAGTGATATGTAACTGTGTCATGACATGTACAAACCCAACAACAAATAGAGCAAGGCAGTGGCACAAATCTAACCAACAAACACTGTCAGACATTTTGCCACCACTAGAACACCACCTCACAGGGAAGCTCACTGAAAGGAAGGAATTCTGTGTATGCTGGTCAAGTCAGTGTAGCCAATAGCATGATGGGAGTTGTAGTCACAGATATTGCTCACCCTCACAATTGGCCCATCAACACCACTCTGAACCATGCTCACATCACAGGGAGTGGAAAAGAACTGACAAGATGGCTGACACTGGGTACTGCTGTGGGGAGCACAAGGCCCTGCTGGGAACTGTGCACCAACCAACAGCAGGACACCACTGTCTGACATCCTGAAAGCAAACTTGCACTCCCTGCAATGGAAGCACGTTCCATGGTGGGATATCTGGCTGGGTGGGAAGGAGGACTGACAGCACTGACCATAGTTACCAGCAGCTTTTCTCACACATACCCTTAACACAAACTCCACACAACTCACCTGGGAGAATGCATTGCCTCACACTCTAATTAAATATCCCACAAAGAACCACCACCCTGGGTTATGCTGTGTGAAGCACAGGGACACTTTTGGGACTTGTAGCCAAACTAACGCCAGGACAACACTGTCAGCCATCTTGTCAGCACAGGCACACTACCCCACAGGGAAGCAGAGTCAAAAGGAAGGAAGTATGGGCATGCTGGGAAAGGGGGTGTAGGCAATAGCATGATGGGAGTGGTAGTCACAGCTCAACATCCCCCACCCGCATGGCCCAGCAAGCTCACACTGAAGCATGCACACCTCACAGGGAGTGAAAAGCCACTTCAAAGATGTCTGACACTGGTGCTCTGTTGTGGGGAGCACAAGGCCCTGCTGGGAACTGGGCACCAACAAACAACAGGACACCACTGTCAGCCATCTTGCCATTGCTGTCACACTCACACACAGTGAAGTCCACTCAAAAGGAAGGAAGTATGGGCATGCTGTGAAGGGGGGTGTAGGCAATAGCAAGATGGGAGTGGTAGTCACAGCTCAACATCCCCCACCCACATGGGCCAGCAAGCTCACACTGAAGCATGCACACCTCACAGGGAGTGAAAAGCCACTTCAAAGATGTCTGACAATGGTGCTCTGTTGTGGGGAGTACAAGGCCCTGCTGGGAACTGGGCACCAACAAACAACAGGACACCACTGTCAGCCATCTTGCCATTGCTGTCACACTCACACACAGTGAAGTCCACTCAAAAGGAAGGAAGTATGGGCATGCTGGGAAGGGGGTGTAGGTAATAGCAAGATGGGAGTGGTAGTCACAGCTCAACATCCCCCACCCACATGGGCCAGCAAGCTCACACTGAAGCATGCACACCTCACAGGGAGTGAAAAGCCACTTCAAAGATGTCTGACACTGGTGCTCTGTTGTGGGGAGCACAAGGCCCTGCTGGGAACTGGGCACCAACAAACAACAGGACACCACTGTCAGCCATCTTGCCATTGCTGTCACACTCACACACAGTGAAGTCCACTCAAAAGGAAGGAAGTATGGGCATGCTGGGAAGGGGGGTGTAGGTAATAGCAAGATGGGAGTGGTAGTCACAGCTCAACATCCCCCACCCACATGGGCCAGCAAGCTCACACTGAAGCATGCACACCTCACAGGGAGTGAAAAGCCACTTCAAAGATGTCTGACACTGGTGCTCTGTTGTGGGGAGCACAAGGCCCTGCTGGGAACTGGGCACCAACAAACAACAGGACACCACTGTCAGCCATCTTGCCATTGCTGTCACACTCACACACAGTTAAGTCCACTCAAAAGGAAGGAAGTATGGGCATGCTGGGAAAGGGGGTGTAGGCAATAGCATGATGGGAGTGGTAGTCACAGCTCAACATCCCCCACCCGCATGGCCCAGCAAGCTCACACTGAAGCATGCACACCTCACAGGGAGTGAAAAGCCACTTCAAAGATGTCTGACACTGGTGCTCTGCTGTGGGGAGCACAAGGCCCTGCTGGGAACTGGGCACCAACAAACAACAGGACACCACTGTCAGCCATCTTGCCATTGCTGTCACACTCACACACTGTGAAGTCCACTCAAAAGGAAGGAAGTATGGGCATGCTGGGAAGGGGGTTGTAGGCAATAGCAAGATGGGAGTGGTAGTCACAGCTCAACATCCCCAACCCACATGGGCCAGCAAGCTCACACTGAAGCATGCACACCTCACAGGGAGTGAAAAGCCACTTCAAAGATGTCTGACACTGGTGCTCTGTTGTGGGGAGCACAAGGCCCTGCTGGGAACTGTGCACCAACCAACAGCAGGACACCACTGACTGACATCCTGAGAGTCAACCTGCACCCACTGCAAGGGTGGCATGCTTCATGGTGGGATAACTGGGCTGGAGGGAGAAGGAGGTCCGGATGTCAACCAAATACCACCAATGCTGGCCATGCACACACCTCAACATTCACATTGAAATGCTTCAGGTTGGCAGGACAATGTGCTACACCAATATCAACCTCTGACTGTGACAACTTAGGACAATGCAATGTACAGGCCCGCATCCAGAGGTACAGTCACAACTGTCAGGTGTTTGAACCATTGATGCCTGTAGAAACATAACATACATTGTGTGTCTTTTCCAAAAACAGGTGATGATGGGGACACAGCAGCAGACGATGAGGAGTCCCTGTCCCAGGCTCCGGGGGACCCTGAGCTCTCTGGTGTGGAACAGCCTCTGCCCTCCTCGGATGGCGAAGACCTACCTGGCCCCTCCGGTGTGAGTGATCATGCAGCACCAGCCGGACCACCATCTGGACCCCCTACACCCACTCCTCCAACAACTGCCAACACACAGACCACCCCCGCCGACACGGACAGACCAAGGACCACCAATGACAACAGCACAGGGACCACAGCCCACCGTGAAGCAATGGACAACAACCCCAGTACCAACCCCCAAGGGGGCCTAGGGTCACCTGTGCATGCCACCGCAGGTCCTGCACGTGTGGCCAGGGGTGGTGGGAGGGGTGGTAGGCAGAGGTCACTGTTTGCAGAGGGGTCTGGACTGCATGATGACCCACAACTTGTTCGCATTGCTGATGTGTACCAGAATAGCACCGGAGAGGTCAGCCAGGTAGTGGGGATCCTCAAGGACATTCAACAGCAGCAGGCTGCCCATCATGCCCGCTTGGACTCCCACATGTCCCGTGTGGAGACACACATGGCTGGCATGGAGTCCAAGTGGGACACATTGAAAGAACTGACAGCGGTGCATAGGGACATATTGACATGCCTCCGCCAGATTAGCACCAACATGGCCACACCTCCCTGTGTGCCCACAACATCTGGTGCCGCAACAACTGCAACTGCCACAGGGAGGGAGGATGACTCTGGCAGAGAGTCCCCTGCACCGCAGCAGCCTGCACGTGAGGGTCCCCCCCCAAAGAAGAGGGGTTGTCCGAGGAAGGAGAACTGAGAGGCCGATGGCCATTTACATCCCCCAGGAACCCAACACCTGTTCTGGAAATCCACCTTTGTGTGCAAACTGTTCACCCTGTCGAATGCAACCCAACTCTCCCACATGACATGGGGAGTTTAAGTTGGACCAATGTATCAGATGACTGTGGACTTTACTCAGGACATTTCTGCTACCAACACTTCCAACTCATCAGGGAACTTTGGATTCCAATCCCAATGTACAGCACCCACCATCCTGTGCACTATCCTCACACATGTATGTAAATAAACTCACTAATACACCATACTTGCCTCTGTTGTGATTCCAACGTTGTTTCTGACATGGAGATGATGATCTGCTAAATGACACTGTGCATGCTAACTGCTACAGCAAGTTCAACACCGTCATGTGAGTCATGGCGACGTGACACATATGAGGGAGACACACCACTAGGGCTACACAAAACATACACACCAGGGCCATCTGACTCATCGCCTACACTGATGTTGCCAGGAAATACAGTGGAATGCACAGACACCACACCTATTCACAGTCTGTGTTAACTAACCCACAGGTGAAGTAAGCGAATGTCAGTCAGATGTGTGACCACAGACAACGCACATCCCAAAGTGAAGCACAGGTTTATTACACATTTGCAACATGTTGTTTCCACTACAGATGCAAGGTAATCCCACGTGGCAGTGGCCACACAGTCAAAAATTGTAGAAGAAATAAAGACCAGTGGTGTGGGGCACATCACCTGTAGGGAAACGACTGCTTCCACCCTGGAAGTTGAATCATGGTGTCGGGGGATCCGAGTGGACCAAACAACTCTGAAAGCACCCTGTGAAGGACAGACATGACACACAGTCAAAAGCACTGAAGAACAGGACAGAACTGCAATACTCATGCCCAATACATGTCACAAGATACCTACACAAAACCAAGTTAGCATGTCAACACTGTTGGGGAGTACAGACTACCTGTAAGGACACATCGCTGCACGCATACAGTCAAGTAGCACATGGCCACACTCAAACAGCAACAGAGCACCACCAACACACATCATGCAAACTCAAATCATTGACATGACAACTCTGGATACTCACATTCAGATGAAGAAGTTGGTGATGAGCTGTGTGCGGACATCACCATCATCATCATCATCATCACTGGCATCGTAGCCCAGGCCAGGATCCTCCACAGATGGCGGATGTTGGTCATCGTCATCCAGGATGAGAGGCAACTCCTTCCGCACTGCTAGGTTGTGTAGCATGCAGCAGACGATGACAATCTTGTACACCTTTGCTGGGGCATATGGGAGGGCCCCTCCTGTCTTGTCCAGGTAGCGAAAGCGGCTCTTCAGGAGACCAAATGTCCGCTCGATCACTCTCCTGGTCTGACCATGTGCCTCATTGTAGCGCATCTGGGCTGGTGTCACAGGGTTCCTGAGGGGTGTCAGCAACCACGGCATGTTGGGGTATCCGGAGTCACCTACATACAGACAATTGCACATTAGCTGAGTTGGGTAAAAAGGATGGAATACAACATTGCAGAACACACACAATGGTAAAAAGTCAGTACACACCGACAAGCCAGGCACGCTGGTTCTGCATCTGTGACATTATCCTCGGGATGCGACTACTCCTCATCACGTAGGCATCGTGTGCAGAACCGAGGAAACGTGCACACACATCTGAGATGGTCATATCTGCAAGACATACCACCAGAGCATTGATAGAATGGTAATGTTTCCTGTTCCTGTATGCCTGCTCATGTGCCTGTGGTGGTACCAAAGCCACATGTGTCCCATCAATGGAGCCAATGACATGTGGCATCCTCCCCAGGGCATAGAAGTCACTCTTGACGTCAGTAAGTTGTTGACGTTTAGGGAAATAGATGTACTGGTTCAGGTATCTCAACATTGCCTCCAAAACATCGCGTAGCACATGGCTGAACATGGTCTGTGACATCCCACCAGCAGACGCCACAGTGTGTTGAAAGGTACCGGTGGCAAAGAAGTGTAGGGCTGCCAACACCTTCACCTTGGGGGTCAGCGCTGTAGGGTATGTCCGGCCAGGTTGCAAATGTGGGGCCAACCGCACCGTCAATTCCTCAATCAGCGGCCTGTTGAAGCGGTACCGTCGGATGCAGTCACGTTCAACCATGGTTGCAAGGTCAGGGAATGGTCTATGGACAGCTGGTGCCCTGCAGTGCATAGGTGAACAAAGAAAGATTGTCAGTCACCCCACATATGTGGCATTGACCATACTCAATATCACATGATACATCATTACGAGACACAAGTACTTGATGTGTGTGCCTTTCTGTATGGACATATATGGCACCTACATGGCCAACATCTAACATCACAGTTCAACATGTGTTGACAACAAGTTCCAGGTTGTTCTATGGGAAATCATTAGGCTGTGTCATGGTACCCATGTACTGCTGTCACGTTCCAAACACACACCACAGTGACAAGTGAGGACAGATGTGCTACAGGCATCACAGCTCATTGACAGGTAGATTCCCAGGGACCCTGTATTGCCACATGGACATTGGCATGACATGGCGTATCATCTACACGTCAGCAATACAACCATGACTCCCACAGGTAGTGGCCCCTGTTGCCGCTGCAGGACAGACATGGACGTCTGTGACACACACAAGCACAACATCAAAGTTGATGCACAAACAACGTGGATGTGGAGACTGTCTCCCATTGTGCACATTGAATCAGAGACATCTGAAACACAACATGCACACAGACTGTGGAGGGCCATCACTATTGTGGCAATGGGTCACCCTGTGACATACATACCTTCCCACATGGGACTCAGGGTGTATGTGACATGACATACACATACACAACCTGGAAATGTGACCATGCAACATGCCCTGAACTGAACAGTTGCACATCACAGTGGTCATGTGCACAACACACAAAGGATTCTGTCCCCATGAACACGTGCACGGCCTGGGAGTGGCTGCCCACAAGTGCCACCAAATAAAACAAAGGTTGACCCCCATACACACACAGGTAATGCAGCCTTACATGCCTTAGGATACAGTGTGGACAGGCTGTGGTGTTGTAGGTGTGCCCCTGAGTCCCTGGCAAGTAATTGTGGCTGGCATACGTTCACCAGGGACAACCATGGTGACATATGCGAGTGATTTGTACAGGGACGCGTTGTACAGCAATGGACCGATAGGTGTGCACGCATTGGCCATTGCATATGATGTGAACGGGTACGCGTTGTACAGCAATGGACCGATCGGTGCGCACGCATTGGCCATTGCATATGATGTGAACGGGTACGCCTTGTACAGCAATGGACCGATCGGTGTGCACGCATTGGCCATTGCATATGATGTGGTCAGAAATACGCGTTATACAGCAATGGACCGATCAGTGTGCACGCATTGGCCATTGCATATGATGTGAACGGGTACGCGTTGTACAGCAATGGACCGATCGATGTGCACGCATTGGCCATTGCATATGATGTGGTCAGAAATACGCGTTGTACAGCAATGGACCGATCGGTGCGCACGCATTGGCCATTGCATATGGTGTGAACGGGTACGCGTTGGACAGCAATGGACCGATCGGTGTGCACGCATTGGCCATTGCATATGATGTGAACGGATACGCGTTGTACAGCAATGGACCGATCGGTGCGCACGCATTGGCCATTGCATATGATGTGAACGGGTGCGCGTTGTTTTTCGAAATACACGTTGTACAGCAATGGACCGATCGGTGCGCACACATTGGCTATGGCCTGGCATGGCAACGGACGCGTTTTCGAACCTTTAACGAGTCTGATGCAGTGAATTCAGTTGGCCACCCACAACAATGTTGCAAATTCATGGGTGTCATGAAGTTGAACTTTTGAAGGATGCTGTGGGCGTGTATAAGTGGTGCAATTCCATGGATTGGCCAGATTCAGAAGATGCAAATGACTTGGACCTATCACTTTGGACACATGGGACAGTATCTGCCTCTGCAGCACACATATAATGCTGGCTGTTCCCCTGAGAGCTCACTTGCCTGCACTACATGCTCCAGGACGACATCTGCCACCACCACTGCTGCTGTATCTGCATCCTCTGGCTACTGCAATGGCACGTACTGTGGAGAGAGCCCCTGCCTTCAGCACTGAGGAGAACCAGGCCCTGCTGGACAGCCTCCTTCCACAGTACAGCAAGCTGTATGGGAAACCAGGGGAGCAGGTGAGTGTGCTGTCCACTGCCTTACTAAATGTGCATGTTGTCTGACTAGCAAGACTTACAGTGTGCACGCCACTGGCTAGCATGCTCACTGAGTAGTTGTCACCCCCAAAGTGTGTAGTTACATGCACTGAACAGGTATAGTGCAGTAACAGTGTATTCCAACAAGGTTTTACTTCCCAGGCAATGATACCATGTAGTAACTGCTGGCAAACTGTTCATAGCCATCGTTGCACTGCCTGTGTACATTATGTGCCCCTGTTATTGAGACATGTATATCCAAATGCGTGATGCACGGATATGTTGCATGTGTAGTAATGGCCTTTTCACTTTGTCATCCTCACAGGTTGATGCCCACCAGAAGCAGGAAATCTGGCTGACCATCGCCAGGGCAGTAAGATCCATGGGGGTCTACAAGCGCCGGATCCGCAACTGCCAGAAGAGGTGGCAGGACCTTCGGGCTGGACCCGGAGGATCGCAAGGGTCCAGCTGAAGCTGTCGCCTCCTCGCAGAAGGGGCGGACACCGGACCCTGACCCCCACATGCTCAGGATCCTGGCGGTGGTCTTCCCTGACCTGGATGGGCAGCTGAAGGCCAGACAGCAGCAAGGAGGGGTGAGTCCATGACTGCACTGTGAACTTTGTCTGACATGCTATGTGCCCTCCTCTGGCCTGGTTAAACTTCCACAGTACATCAGTCTTGTGGTCCAGGACCCATGTCACTCAATTGTGACATGCCCACTCCTCATCTGATACCCAGGTGTGGCCCTTACAGTCAGGAAATTGTGTCACTTGGGTACTGTGTCCTTGCATTTTGCTTAGCTCAAGGGGGGGGACAGCATTTGTTCCCGTAACTTTGTGGTGGGCTTCATGGGTGGGTCAATTGCTTACACAATGCCTGAGTTCTGGCATGTAATCTGCGTGTAACTTTGATATGTGGTCCAATTGCTGATCTGACTCACCACATGTGCCTGGGGTATTTGGCACACACCCATGCTGCGGGTGGGAACAATGTTTGGGCCTCAGGAGTATGTATATCAAGTGTGTCACACATACTTAGCCACCTGCCTACTGTCCAGTGCTCATCCCTCTTTCACGTGGAGCAGGGCAGTCATGCCTACTCCAGGCCATACAATACACTCTGTACTCCCACTCTCGTGTATCAGCTGACACGTTGTGCTCAGTGTAATGTTCCCTCAGGTGTCTGCCTCTGTGTCATTGTGCTGTGGCTCCGTTGTCAGGACTACTGGGGTGTTTATCGGTTAGGGCTCAGCATGCCACCGGAGATGTGATCATAGGAGATGATACTTGTGTGACATATAGGTGTTTGATCACTTGACTGTGCAGACTGGGGTATGCGACTGTGAAGTTCAGGCAGCTGTTTTTCATTCACAGCAGACTGTGAGGTGCTCAGGTTCAGAGGGTTGTGTTTCATGTCTCCCATATGTCCAATTGGTATGACGTGGACAAATAAGAGTTCAGATGATGTGGTTTGTGGGGGATGGACATGTGCACTTGTCAGCTACAGAACTTGCATTCCCCATGACCTAGGATTGTGACACAGTGCAGACTGTTGTTGGCTGGCTGCCCTGCCCATGTGACTGGAGCCAGTGATGTATGACTTTGCAGGCATGTCTGTGCCATGGCATTAAACTCCCTAAGAGTGATCCTGCAGGTGAGTGACATGTGCTACATGCACCCCATTGTGGCATTGACTATCAGGACATGGGTGCATCATGGTGTCTGGTGCTGGTATGCATCACATGCATTTCAAATTAGACTCTGGCCATCCCTTTATCCGGACACCTGTACTGACTCAGTGGCAAGAGATGTGATGTGTGCATGTTCACATACTTCACCGTGTTCTCTGCAATGTGCAACTACTGTGTAGGTGGTGCATGTGTCCACACTGGGGTATTACCATCCAACAGGCACCAGACAGATGGGTGCAAGGCCAGGAGGGATGTGAGTGCCATGGTTGACCATCAGACTGACAATTGGCTTCTCCTAATCTGTTTGAGCACTTTTGGCAATGTTCAACTAAGGATGCCAGGGCTTGCCCTGAAATGTGCTGTACTTACTGTGGTGTGTGCGATCAGTGCAGGTGACTGATGTTTGTCTGTTTCCCTAATTGTTTGCAGATACATCCACGGCCACAGGAGGGGACAGCTCCACGGACCAGGAGGAGCTGCAGAGCCAGGCTGGGTCCGCAGCCGATGAGTGGTCGGAGGGACCCAGTGGCACGGAGGGCGAGGGGAGCCACACCGAGAAGTCCTCAGCACCATCCACCTCAGCTGAGGACCACAGCAGCTCGGAGGATGACTCCCTTGTGGAGGCGGGTGTCAGCAGCCACCACACCCCAGCTAGTATTGCTGTCCCCGCCACCACCACCACCACCACCGTCCTCCCATCGGCTCCCATTCCAGAGGTCCGTGGAGGCTCCCGTGTTCGGGAGCGTGTCTCCTTCGTGCCAGGCACCGCACCCCCTGCCCCTGTGTCCCCTGCTGCACTGAGTGAGGAGTCTGTGTACTTACTTCGCCAGCTCCATGTAGGGCAGACAGCAATGCTGAGTGTCCTCCATGCACACACCACTCTGTTGACACAGCTGGTGTCGTTCATGGAGGGCATCTCATTGGGCATGTCTGCCCTACAGAGGAGCAATAGGTCCATGGACTCCTCCCTGATGGCAGCAGTTTCCCTCCTCCAACAGTCCCTCACCCCTCCTACCTCTGCCACATCCACACTTCCTGGCACCCTACCTGTCCCAAGCACATGCACACCTGCACAATCACCCAAACACACAGACACAAGCAGCACAGGAACACCCAAAACAAAAACAAAACGTGCATGCAAGCATCCTCAGGGGACCGATACCACACCCACAGGGGATGGGGAACAGACACACACACAGGCATCCACAGTCACTCCGCAGTCCTCCAATACCTCTCCCTCCAAGGCCCCTTCCCTTGCCTCACCTGCAACCCCACCTACAAAGCAGCTCTTCCTCTGTGACCTCGGCCTCTTCCCCTCCGATCCAGCTGATCCAACATACAGGGGGAAGAGGAAGTCCACCCACACAGAGGGGAGTGCCCCTCACCCCGGACACCCTCCCCCAGGCACAGACAGACTGAGGCCCCCACCCGCAAGTCCCCCTGGACCCGGAAGAGCAAGACCCCACCACCGCCCTGCAGCTCAACAACACAGTCTCCTTCCTCCATCCCTCAGGCCCCCACTCCACAGGTTCCCCACCACACCCTGCCCCAGGTTCCCCCACCCACAGATACACCATCCCCAAAATGATCCGGCCTTCTCCCCCTACCACTTGCTCTTCCAGCACCACACCCCCACTGCGCATGTTTGTGCCACTGGTGTGGAGACCGTGTTCTCCCCCTCTGTCCTGCCCACCTTACCTGAACCCCATTCTACTCCTCTGGAGATAGGCACTGCAGTGGATTCCACTACCACCCCGTCTGACTTGGGCACTGCAGTGGGGAACCTGTCCACTACATCTGCCCAGCCCACTGTAGTCGTGCCGGCACCCACACCATCTGACTCATGACCCCCAGTTGTGCCGGCAGACACCTCCACTGCAGTTGTCAGTGACTCTCCAGCACCCACCACCCCTTCCCTGCCTCCTTCTGGTGAGCCCTGATCCTGTCCCTGCGGTGCCTGGCCTCCCCCCCCGTATGCCCCTCCGAGGGGAATGTCCCTGGTCCGTAGCAGTGGAGGCATGCAAAGGGTGACATCTGCCACTGTCACCCTGTTTGGACTTTAATAATGGACTGGCCATTGGCCTTTGTGTTTTTTCTGGACTTTCACTTTTGAAAACACACATATGCTGAATAAAGCTACTTTCTGTTCTCTAGTGGTTTTGCTTCTGATGTACATGATGTTGATGATGCTAACCATGCCCTTGCTGCAGTGATGGTGATTTTTGATATCAGGAAAATGAAGTGTTACTGTGCAGGACCCCATGTGGTCCAGTGGGAATGTGTCCTATCCTGGTGTGTATCCATGTCATCCTTTGCAGCAATATGAGGGTGTCATGTTTTCAATATTTGGCAATGGGATTTTCTACTTTTATTTGCAATATCACATCTGTGGCTTACACCCCTGCACATCTGTTGTGCTTGCCATTGTTCAATTTGTCTATTTCCCTGACTGTGTGACCATCTCCACTGGACATGCAAGTTTGGGCATCAATGGGGAAGGACTCATCTGTGTTATCAGTGCAACTTGCTATACATGTGTGTTGGATCTGTGCAGATGATTTCGGTGACACTCCCATGACCAGGCTGATGTGACGAGAGCCTTCATTTTGTGCTAATTGTTGACTGAGTGACCAAGTGTTCTGCTGACATGATAGAGCCCTGCAGAGACAACGTATGGCACAGCTTTCCTTACACAGGAGTCGAGTCCCCTCATGGCAGTGTGTAATTCCGTGACATTGCCTGAGCCCAAGGTGTGTGTTGTGTGAGCATGTCTGTGTGTGTTCACTTCCATTTTGCTAGGCAGGCTGGGATCCCTAGTGATGTTCCTGTTTGTGATGCTTGCTGAGTTGACCTATGTTCCCCCAAAGTCTTCTCCCTGGGTTCTCTGGGATGTGGGTGCATGGCACATTACTGGTCATCAGGGTGTCACCCATAGGTGTGTTTGCTGTCAGGGCTGAGTTTGTGGGCAAACGCAGATGAGACACAGTCAGGATTCCCCTTGGCACTTGTTGGTTACACAAGTCATGTAATTTACAGTTTGTGGTAGCTTTCAGTGATTGTGGCACGTTGTGTGTGTGACTGCTGTCACTCCTCAGGGTCAGAGCTGCAATGTTGGAAGTTGTCTATGTGTGTTTTTTGTGGGTGACCTTGGCTTCTTCATTGGTGTGTGACTGTGGCCGGGATCCCATTGGTTGGTGTGGATTTGACGTCATGCCCATGTACGGCGTACTGTGCAGTGTGTCAGACATTCACGAGTCTTGTTGACTGGCCATGTGTGATGGGTTTCTGCACCTTAGTTCCCACTACCACCCCTGGGATTGTCATGGGTGCATGTGCAATGTCACCTGTCCATGTGAGCTTCACTGCTGCACATTGGTGGAGATCAAGGTGTGTGGTGTTGAGTGTGTGCAAATGAGAGTTGTTTCACGGCTAGACCCCTGCCTCCATATTGGCCTTGGCTGACAGGCCGTGCTGATTGATTTGTGCTTGTTTAGGTGTGATGGTAGTTTGTTGCTCAGGACACATGACTGTGGTTGACAGTGTGAACAACATCTAGCTTTGTCATCACAGTGGGATTATCATGCAGGCCAGTGTCACCACAATGTGGGGTCCCTGGGGGTAGTGCTGTGGTGGGTCTGTGTCTTGCTGTGTTAGTTGCTGTTCCTACAAGCTTGTGTGACATGTGTAATTTGTGCTCCCTCTCATCTAACAATGCCTGATTGCCCACATAGGGAATCCGATCCATGAGTTACTTTTGTGTGGCACTGTATGCACATCTGTGTAATTGGGATTCAGGCCTCCTCATGTGTTGTGTGGTTGCCTGGGGACACTGGCACACACCCCCATCACCTGTTGTGTTTGATATGCAGTGTGGGGCTGCCTGTTTGTGTTTGTGCATCTGCACCACTGCATTGGCATATCTTTAGTGTGCCATTGGCTGTATGTTGTTTGGTGTGTTTCCCCTGCTGTCCCTGGGACTCCTAGGTCATCAGTCAGCACAATGATCATGGTTTGTATGTCCCATTGCTGCCATGGTATGGTATTTGTTCACCTCACATCTACAGTCTCCCCAGGATATCTACATTTGTGTGCCCATTGGTGCAGATATGTGGGACTGCATTATGATGGTCACTTCTGTCATTGTGTTATTGATGAATGTTGACAATGTCAGCCCCCATGGGTGATGTTTGTCTGCACATGGCCAAAGGTATGTCTTATTTGCACTGCACTGTTTGCCTCACCCAATCTATGTTGCTATGGGACACAAGCACTACTATGCCACTGATGTGTTTGTTGTTCTGTGACCAGGAATCATCCATGCTGTTTGGCATTTGCAGCTTTTTCCATGACAACACTTACATTTTGGTCACTGTGATGATGGGGGTTTAGACCCCATTGCCACAATGTTCAAAATGTGCTTCAGCTATGGACCCCACACTTACCTTTTGGTCACTGTGTTGATGGGGGGTTAGACCCCATTGCAACAATGTTCAAGATGTGCTTCAGCTATGGACCCCACACTTACCTTTTGGTCACTGTGATGATGGGGGTTTAGTCCCCATTGCCACAATGTTCAAAATGTGCTTCAGCTATGGACCCCACACTTACCTTTTGGTCACTGTGATGATGGGGGTTTAGACCCCATTGCCACAAAGTTCAAAATGTGCTTCAGCTATGGACCCCACACTTACCTTTTGCTCACTGTGATGATGGGGGGGTTAGACCCCATTGCCACAGTGGTCATGGTCTGCTTGCATTGTGGAGGCCACACACATTTAAGTGTGACACATGTGATAGGGGGTCACATTGTATGTTCAATTTCATGTTCAGTGTTGTAGGCATTTGACACAGTCTACACACGCTTGTCATGGTGTTGGGGGATGTGTTTCTCTGACATTCCTTATGTTGGAGTATGCTGGTTGTGTCATGCATTACCCATCCTATGAGTAGGGATGGTGGTAGTTGTAGGCATCCAGCCCCCCATGAGTAGGGGTGGTGGTAGTGGTAGGCATCCAGCCCCCCATGAGTAGGGGTGGTGGTAGTGGTAGGCATCCAGCCCCCCATGAGTAGGGGTGGTGTTGGTAGTAGGCATCCATCCCCCTATGAGTGGGGATGGTAGTAGTGGTAGGCATACAACCCCCCATGAGTAGGAGTGGTGGTAGTGGTAGGCATCCAGCCACCCATGAGAAGGGTGGTGGTGGTGGTAGGCATCCAGGCCCCCATGAGTAGGGGTGGTGTTGGTGGTAGGCATCCATCCCCCTATGAGTGGGGATGTGGTGGTGGTAGGCAACCAGCCCCCCATGAGTAGGGGTGGTGGTAGTGGTAGGCATCCAGCCCCCCCTGAGTAGGGGTGGTGGTAGTGGTAGGCAACCAGCCCCCCATGAGTAGGGGTGGTGGTAGTGGTAGGCATCCAGCCCCCATGAGTACGGGTGGTGTTGGTGGTAGGCATCCATCCCCCTATGAGTGGGGATGGTAGTAGTGGTAGGCATCCAGCCCCCCCTGAGTAGGGGTGGTGGTAGTGGTAGGCATCCAGCCCCCCATGAGTAGGGTGGTGGTGGTGGTAGGCATCCAGCCCCCCATGAGTAGGGTGGTGGTAGTGGTAGGCATCCAGCCCCCCATCAGTAGGGTGGTGGTAGTGGTAGGCATCCAGCCCCCTGAGTAGGGGTGGTGTTGGTGGTAGGCATCCATCCCCCTATGAGTGGGGATGGTAGTAGTGGTAGGCATCCAGCCCCCATGAGTAGGGGTGGTGGTAGTGGTAGGCATCCAGCCCCCTGAGTAGGGGTGGTGGTAGTGGTAGGCAACCACCCCCCATGAGTAGGGGTGGTGGTAGTGGTAGGCATCCAGCCCCCCATGAGTAGGAGTGGTGTTGGTGGTAGGCATCCATCCCCCTATGAGTGGGGATGGTAGTAGTGGTAGGCATCCAGCCCCCCATGAGTAGGGGTGGTGGTAGTGGTAGGCATCCAGCCCCCCCTGAGTAGGGGTGGTGTTGGTGGTAGGCATCCATCCCCCTATGAGTGGGAATGTGGTGGTGGTAGACATCCAGCCCCCCATGAGTAGGGGTGGTGGTAGTGGTAGGCATCCAGCCCCCCCTGAGTAGGGGTGGTGGTAGTGGTAGGCAACCAGCCCCCAATGAGTAGGGGTGGTGGTAGTGGTAGGCATCCAGCCCCCCATGAGTAGGGGTGGTGTTGGTGGTAGGCATCCATCCCCCTATGAGTGGGGATGGTAGTAGTGGTAGGCATCCAGCCCCCTATGAGTAGGGGTGGTGTTAGTGGTAGGCATCCAGCCCCCCCTGAGTAGGGGTGGTGGTGGTGATTGGCATCCATCCCCCTATGAGTGGGGATGGTAGTAGTGGTAGGCATCCAGCCCCCCATGAGTGGGGATGGTAGTAGTGACAGGCATCCAGCCCCCCATGAGTAGGGGTGGTGTTAGTGGTTGGCATCCAGGCCCCTATGGGTGTATATGGCATTGGTGATAGCCATCCCGCCCCTATGGTTCTGCTGTTGCTAGTGTAAGTCATTTCTGCATCCCTATGTGTGTGTGTTATATGTCGGGTACGTGTCGTTTGTTTGTGTAGTGGGTGTTTAACTTACCTTCTGCGCCGTACGCGTCCGTACCTGTTCCGGTAATAGATGTAGAGTATTGGTAGGACCTGCGCGATGGGATTCATGGTTGGTTCGTCTCGTTCGGCTTTCTCGTTGCTTCGACTCGTACTCGTGGCTGGCTTGTTCGTCTCGTAGCCGTGGATCGTCTTGTGGCGCGAATTGGAGCTTATGTGCGGCTCTCCCGGATGCTCTGACGTGCCGGACTTAGCGACGGGTTCGGCGCGTACGGAAGGCGCATCGTACTGGTCCGGCCGGAAGGTGCTGTATTTTTGCTTCCGTGCGACTCGATTCGGCGTTTACGGAACCGGCTCGGGCGGGAAACAGGAGCTGGAATGGGTAAGTACGGCTGGGTCGGGATCTGGGCAGTTATGCGCATCGTACTTGCTCGTTCGTACGAATGTTCGAATCGGTCGGGAAACACGCGTTCGGCTTGTTTTTTTTCCGGACGAATAGTGTTAGGTGCGCCTCCGCCCGAGATCGGAATCGATCCCTAAGAATGGGACTTATCAATTTTTTCAGGGGTACAGAGGTCGAAATGTGGGATGAAGACGAAATCCAATCTGGCACTGTGGAACTGCCAGTCAGATACTTATTCCAGAAAGCTCCGCTGAAGCTCTGGAGCACCGGGGGAAAGGCTAGAGTTCACATCTATGACACCTGACTATTCCCAAATATGTCCATGCAACAGCAGGGTTCTATCCAGGTCCATTTGCTATGGGTCAGCTGGATACTTCAGAAAAAAGGCCTTTTGTAGCTTGTTGTATCTCCATAGCAACACAGGAGTACATTCAACTAACCTGTGAAGTCAACTTCTTTGTTCTAGGTACAAGTGAGAGTAAGTACACCCCTTCAGATCCCCTCACAAGTCTGAAACAGATGTTACTGCTCTTTTTTTGTTCTTCCAGAGGTCCTAAGAGTGTTTTGAGGATAGCGCTTTTGGGTACCACATTTATGCCTGGCACCAGCTAGTGGGTGCGGATGTCTCCTGGCTTTTCACTAACCAATGGGGTAAAAGTTTCTATGGGCAACCCTACCCACTTTTGTAGCAGTGACTGTTTGCCCTGTTGCAAACAATAACACAGTGAACCCTATTACTAGGGGTGGGCGTAACTTGCATCATTTTCTATAATGTTATGCAAGATTACAGCTAAATTATGAGAGATTGAGTGGAATTACAAGAGGATCATAACCCAGCATATAGCACTATTTATTTTGGTTCAAATGCACCCTGTGTCTTAAGAGTGACCTGAGAATGCATTTTGCGTAAAAAAAGAGCTAAATGCAACAGAACACAAACATCAGCTGCCGCTGGAGCTCACTAAATTTGTTGTTCCTATACTCCTGTGGTAGGACTTTTGTGTCAAATTACTCATAATTACGTGAACAGGCGAAATCGTGTGATTTTCTGTCGTTTTATGAGAAACAATAATGCAAAATTACTAAAATTACTCTAATTGCTCTGGCGTAAACATTTTATTTACCCAGGCCTATTTATCACCAGAATCCAAGATGGGTCAAAATAAGCATTCCCCGCCTCTGTTGTCACTCAAAACTGTTTCTGGGGGTAGGTCTTTTCCCACTGAGTTTGGTGCCAGCATGACTATCGAGACAAAAACTGGACTTTTCCAGGTGTCACCTGGTCTTTAATTGTGACAAGACGGGTATTTTTGAAGTTGATTAAGTTCCTAGACCCACCCTAACTGGTCTTTGAGAGGAAGAAAACACCTCCACACAGCCGGGCCAATGTCCTTGCTCTGGGAGAATTTTTCACACCTCATTAAGGTCAAACACTTGATTGACATCTGCTAGAAAGCTGACATAAATTAGTCTCCAGGAGCTGAAGGCAGGTAAAAAGTAGCTTTCTAAAAGATACTTTTCCTAAATATTTATTAAAAAGTGAACTTCACCATTGTATTGGGCTTCTAATAAATATTATAAAGAGTGGTTGATTTTTTTCCCGCTGGTCCCAAACCTGAGAAACCAAATTAATATTTCAAACTGTATTCTAGTTTTCTCATTGGACAACTAGGGCCTTCAAAAGTGAAAATAACCTTTGAGAGCTTGTGATTGCAAGGACATGGTGACATTACATTTTTACATGTCAGATTTTTCAAATACTAAACACTCTACCTTGTGGACTACAAGTCCTATCTTGTGTTATATTAATATTTAAGAGGAAGGATTTTCCCCTGTCAAAGAGTGATTTTGACTACTTCGGCTGCAGGTATAAACTGCAGCCGTTAGCCTAAACTGGTAGACCTGAAGCCATGTTTTCCTTACCACACTTGTGGATGACACGAAAGTGCTGCTGTCCACAGGTGATGTTTATCTTTCTATGCGATAGGGGTATTTGCTGAACCATATAATGTGGCCTTATTAATAAAAAGATAAAGCCAACCAGGGATTGACCAATTTCTGCATGTTTTAGGGGTCAAGGCACATATAATGGGCACTGGACAGTGCTGCCCTAGTGTGAAGAATATAAAAATCAGCAATAAAATTCAGCAAATAATTGGGATGATCACACAACAAGGGGAATTTTCTCACAAATGCAAAAATGCAATATAAATCTGTTTGAATATAAACTAAGTGAGAATTTGTTGCTTAAAAATCATAGGGGCCTATTACGATGGCGGTCGGAAAACCTCCCTGACCGCCATGGTAGCGGGAAAAGACCGCCCGCATGGACCGCGACATCACCGCCGGTCGAATTACGATGACCCGCGGTCGAAATCCGACCGCGGCGGTCGGATCGCGGGCCTTAACATTGCGGCTGTTGCTGCTGACCGCAGCACCGCCGCGATGTCCAAAGGAGCATGTCCTGCATTTCCCTGCACTGCGTGGCAGGCACTGCACAGTGCCTGCCACCTGGTACAGGGAAATGTAGGGGGGGACCATGGGTACCCCCCCAGGGCCCCCACACCCCCTCCCAAAACATTGGGGGCCCGCAACGGGCCCCCGGAAGACAATCTCCACATGCCTTTCCATGGCGGTTTGACCGCTGAGGAAAGGCTGGCTACCGCCGGCATCATAATCCTGCCGGCGGAGCCTGCTCTGCACCACCACCATTATCCCGGTCCTGCTCCGTCCGCCAGGCAGGAGTGCGGATGGCAAAGTACACAATGCACAAACTGCCGAGGCACACTAAATAGTCCATAAATTGTACTTCTGGTTTATAAACAACCAGATACGTATAAAAAGAAGTCCGTGAATCCAAAATGTATTTTTCCTTGGTAAATCCTTTATTTCATATCCAAATCAAATTTCTGAACAGAACAGCCGACACGTGTTTCGTCCAAAAGGACTTTCTCAAGGCCTAGTAAAATGAAAAACACAATTTCGTTATTGTTCTTTTGATATTATATTGGAAGACACGTAATCTTCCATGTTAAAGGTATCCACTCGTATGTAGTAATATATTTCCTGTAGCAGGGTAAACAAATCAACTTCACTGCCGCTACGTTATCTTACTGTGCACCATCAGGTCCTGATAAACCTGTGGAAAGAACCATCTGTACGTAAACGGAGTCCCGACACTAGGAGTGCGGATGGCAACCGGCGGAAAAGCGGCAGTCAGAATTTCTCACCGCCGCGGTCACCACCGCCATCCTAATTTGACCGGCGGTTTTCTTGGTTGCGATCGCGGCCGGATGTCCACCGGCGGTGGACATCCGACCGCCATCGTAATAGACCCCTTAATTTGGAAAGTAAAAAGAGTTATATATCTGAGGAACACAATTCAAAATTACAGAAGACAACTGAGGACCAATTCTGACCAAGACAGTATTAATAACAAATATTGCTAAAGGCACAGGAAACCCCACTTAAAACCACAAGAGGGTCTTCTTTCAGAGAAGTCAGACAAAGATAAAGAAATAATCACACTTTCTGCACCTATTATCCTTTGTTACTTCTTTTGAAAATCACAATAACTATAGCTAGTTAATTATGTTTTTGTGATAATTGTGGTGACTACAGCTAAGCAGCTTTCTGTTTCATAATTTCAAGGACATTGGCATCAAGAGCTAGAATCACCTTTGAATTCATATTTGAATGTCTGCAGAGTGATAACTTCAGATTGATAAATAACATACAGAGATGCAAAACTGACAAAGGGAATAAAACGCCCTAAAATGATTGTAAGAACATTAATTTCAATTAACAGCAAGGCTTTGAAAGAAATACTCTTTTGCAAGAAATGTAATAATTACATGAATTGAAAGGCATCATTTGGAGTATACTCATTACAATTATTTGGAGTACACTGAGTATTTGTGAATCCATGAGGTATAATAGCCTAGAGCAATTGAGCACACAAGGCAGTTCAAAATGACACAGCTAATAACCAACCTGAAAAATTAAAAAGTGTCAATACAATACTTATAATGCAACACCCAATTTATAAGCAAGGCTCTCAGTTTTCAGTTTCTACTGATTTTTACAGATAAATATAGACAGAATACAATGTATTTTCTGTTTGCATCTATTTTTAGAAGCAGAACAACACAGATCATTGAGCATCTTTTAAGTGATTTTTAAGTGTCTCTCCATGCTGTCTTTCATGAGAGCAACAGTCAAGAAAGAGTAGCCACCACACAGGAAGCTAAAAGCACGGAGATCCGGCCTAGTTTATACAACAGCCACCTCTTCTTTATAGTGAGTATGTAACAATTGTTATTATTTGGATAATGGGTTTCGATTCACTATTATATGATTAGATTGCAAGTTTAAAAGTATTATGCAAATATACCTTGGTAATATATAGCATCGAATTGTGGTCACGTATGACAGGGTACTTTACCCAGATGATACCAAAAGATGTAGAAACCATGTTAACATAGATTGTACGACCAAATGTCAGGACTTTGTGGTAAAACTTTATTTTTTGCAACAATCATACACGCGAAAATCCACTCATTACATTAGGAGCAAAACGAACTTGGGTACTATACCCATAAAAAACTTAGCTCTGAACCAATACTAGCATTATTTCAAATGGGGTATTTGACTGTAATCAACAGGCGCCTACTGCAGGCATGTTAATTATTGATTTGTTAATCTCATCGGATTACGCAGAATTTTCTCAGTTTAGCAGAAATTGATTTCACAATCACTAATAATTCAATTATGTTAGGACTTTTAATGTTCAAACATGAGAATGATCATGCTTACATTATTTATTGAACGAGGGCAACTGCCATCAAAGTACAATGTTGGCAGTATGTTATTTATGTTTATTATTTTCAATGTACGTCGTGTAGGATGCTATGTTTATTTAACGCGAGAACTCCATCGAAGGTCATGTGACCAAGACTGCGGATGGAGTCGAAACGCGTCGTATTTATGCCCGAATAAACTTAAAATCTATCAGAAACTGCAACCGGAGTGGCTCGTTTCTTCACCAGACTGTGGGTGAGAGGAATTTGTTGGCATATTGGTGCGGTGGCGTCCGCACGTCTCGAGCCCCTACCCGATTGGAGGGCGTTCCTTGACTCTTTCCCCGCAAAAGGAGATATATATATATATATATATATATATATATATCGCACAGCCCCCGGAAAAATGGAGTATTTTTGGACTGTGTTTATTGAGGGGGCATGACACACTCTTCATCCGCACCAGTTAGCGGACTTTCATGAGTATTTGGTGCTTGCAGAAGAGAAAGGGAAAAGGGAGAGGAGTCGTCCTCTCTTGGGCAATCTTCGTGTTTTCTCACCAAGCAAGTATCAGTGTGTGGCAGCTAAGAGCACTATGCTATGTATATAACTGATCTGGGTTTAATCCATCATCATTCTTTAGCTCACTCCACCACCCCAGTTCAGACATGGCCATATGCAAATCAGTCTGACCCTGTGCCTCATGGGAACAGTCCAGCCCGAACTGCCAAGCCATGTCTTCCCTGGACCGGAAACAAGCATCCTGGGACCGGTTTCGGGTTCAAAACCCTCATCAGCCAGGCTATCTTGAATCCAGTGGCAAAGTGAGCAAGGGACCCACGTCTGGGCATACCCTGCCAACTTAGGGCGAACAAAGCGATACCAAAGGGGGATGATGGACGGAGCGCTAGAGCAAATCAAACACTTACCCCCAGTCAACTGATCTGGGTTTAATCCATCATCATTCTTTAGCTCACTCCACCACCCCAGTTCAGACATGGCCATATGCAAATCAGTCTGACCCTGTGCCTCATGGGAACAGTCCAGCCCGAACTGCCAAGCCATGTCTTCCCTGGACCGGAAACAAGCATCCTGGGACCGGTTTCGGGTTCAAAACCCTCATCAGCCAGGCTATCTTGAATCCAGTGGCAAAGTGAGCAAGGGACCCACGTCTGGGCATACCCTGCCAACTTAGGGCGAACAAAGCGATACCAAAGGGGGATGATGGACGGAGCGCTAGAGCAAATCAAACACTCACCCCCAGTCAACTGATCTGGGTTTAATCCATCATCATTCTTTAGCTCACTCCACCACCCCAGTTCAGACATGGCCATATGCAAATCAGTCTGACCCTGTGCCTCATGGGAACAGTCCAGCCCAAACTGCCAAGCCATGTCTTCCCTGGACCGGAAACAAGCATCCTGGGACCGGTTTCGGGTTCAAAACCCTCATCAGCCAGGCTATCTTGAATCCAGTGGCAAAGTGAGCAAGGGACCCACGTCTGGGCATACCCTGCCAACTTAGGGCGAACAAAGCGATACCAAAGGGGGATGATGGACGGAGCGCTAGAGCAAATCAAACACTCACCCCAGTCAACTGATCTGGGTTTAATCCATCATCATTCTTTAGCTCACTCTCCCACCCCAGTTCAGAAATGGCCATATGCAAATCAGTCTGACCCTGTGCCTCATGGGAACAGTCCAGCACGAACTGCCAAGCCATGTCTTCCCTGGACCGCAAACAAGCATCCTGGGACCGGTTTCGGGTTCAAAACCCTCATCAGCCAGGCTATCTTGAATCCAGTGGCAAAGTGAGCAAGGGACCCACGTCTGGGCATACCCTGCCAACTTAGGGCGAACAAAGGGATACCAAAGGGGGATGATGGACGGAGCGCTAGAGCAAATCAAACACTCACCCCCAGTCAACTGATCTGGGTTTAATCCATCATCATTCTTTAGCTCACTCCACCAACCCAGTTCAGACATGGCCATATGCAAATCAGTCTGACCCTGTGCCTCATGGGAACAGTCCAGCCCGAACTGCCAAGCCATGTCTTCCCTGGACCGGAAACAAGCATCCTGGGACCGGTTTCGGGTTCAAAACCCTCATCAGCCAGGCTATCTTGAATCCAGTGGCAAAGTGAGCAAGGGACCCACGTCTGGGCATACCCTGCCAACTTAGGGCGAACAAAGCGATACCAAAGGGGGATGGTGGACGGAGCGCGAGAGCAAATCAAACACTCACCCCCAGTCAACTGATCTGGGTTTAATCCATCATCATTCTTTAGCTCACTCCACCACCCCAGTTCAGACATGGCCATATGCAAATCAGTCTGACCCTGTGCCTCATGGGAACAGTCCAGACCGAACTGCCAAGCCATGTCTTCCCTGGACCGGAAACAAGCATCCTGGGACCGGTTTCGGGTTCAAAACCCTCATCAGCCAGGCTATCTTGAATCCAGTGGCAAAGTGAGCAAGGGACCCACGTCTGGGCATACCCTGCCAACTTAGGGCGAACAAAGCGATACCAAAGGGGGATGATGGACGGAGCGCTAGAGCAAATCAAACACTCACCCCCAGTCAACTGATCTGGGTTTAATCCATCATCATTCTTTAGCTCACTCCACCACCCCAGTTCAGACATGGCCATATGCAAATCAGTCTGACCCTGTGCCTCATGGGAACAGTCCAGCCCGAACTGCCAAGCCATGTCTTCCCTGGACCGGAAACAAGCATCCTGGGACCGGTTTCGGGTTCAAAACCCTCATCAGCCAGGCTATCTTGAATCCAGTGGCAAAGTGAGCAAGGGACCCACGTCTGGGCATACCCTGCCAACTTAGGGCGAACAAAGCGATACCAAAGGGGGATGATGGACGGAGCGCTAGAGCAAATCAAACACTCACCCCAGTCAACTGATCTGGGTTTAATCCATCATCATTCTTTAGCTCACTCCACCACCCCAGTTCAGACATGGCCATATGCAAATCAGTCTGACCCTGTGCCTCATGGGAACAGTCCAGCC
The DNA here is from genome assembly GCA_963921515.1 of Calotriton arnoldi. Lineage (NCBI taxonomy): Eukaryota > Metazoa > Chordata > Amphibia > Caudata > Salamandridae > Calotriton > Calotriton arnoldi. Next base: position 346,252 of record CAWUFW010010249.1, on the reverse strand, counting down.
CGAACTGCCAAGCCATGTCTTCCCTGGACCGGAAACAAGCATCCTGGGACCGGTTTCGGGTTCAAAACCCTCATCAGCCAGGCTATCTTGAATCCAGTGGCAAAGTGAGCAAGGGACCCACGTCTGGGCATACCCTGCCAACTTAGGACGAACAAAGCGATACCAAAGGGGGATGATGGACGGATCGCTAGAGCACATCAAACACTCACCCCCAGTCAACTGATCTGGGTTTAATCCATCATCATTCTTTAGCTCACTCCTCCACCCCAGTTCAGAAATGGCCATATGCAAATCAGTCTGACCCTGTGCCTCATGGGAACAGTCCAGGACGAACTGCCAAGCCATGTCTTCCCTGGACCGCAAACAAGCATCCTGGGACCGGTTTCGGGTTCAAAACCCTCATCAGCCAGGCTATCTTGAATCCAGTGGCAAAGTGAGCAAGGGACCCACGTCTGGGCATACCCTGCCAACTTAGGGCGAACAAAGCGATACCAAGGGGGATGATGGACGGAGCGCTAGAGCAAATCAAACACTCACCCCCAGTCAACTGATCTGGGTTTAATCCATCATCATTCTTTAGCTCACTCCACCAACCCAGTTCAGACATGGCCATATGCAAATCAGTCTGACCCTGTGCCTCATGGGAACAGTCCAGCCCGAACTGCCAAGCCATGTCTTCCCTGGACCGGAAACAAGCATCCTGGGACCGGTTTCGGGTTCAAAACCCTCATCAGCCAGGCTATCTTGAATCCAGTGGCAAAGTGAGCAAGGGACCCACGTCTGGGCATACCCTGCCAACTTAGGGCGAACAAGCGATACCAAAGGGGGATGGTGGACGGAGCTCTAGAGCAAATCAAACACTCACCCCCAGTCAACTGATCTGGGTTTAATCCATCATCATTCTTTAGCTCACTCCACCACCCCAGTTCAGACATGGCCATATGCAAATCAGTCTGACCCTGTGCCTCATGGGAACAGTCCAGACCGAACTGCCAAGCCATGTCTTCCCTGGACCGGAAACAAGCATCCTGGGACCGTTTTCGGGTTCAAAACCCTCATCAGCCAGGCTATCTTGAATCCAGTGGCAAAGTGAGCAAGGGACCCACGTCTGGGCATACCCTGCCAACTTAGGGCGAACAAGCGATACCAAAGGGGGATGATGGACGGAGCGCTAGAGCAAATCAAACACTCACCCCCAGTCAACTGATCTGGGTTTAATCCATCATCATTCTTTAGCTCACTCCACCACCCCAGTTCAGACATGGCCATATGCAAATCAGTCTGACCCTGTGCCTCATGGGAACAGTCCAGCCCGAACTGCCAAGCCATGTCTTCCCTGGACCGGAAACAAGCATCCTGGGACCGGTTTCGGGTTCAAAACCCTCATCAGCCAGGCTATCTTGAATCCAGTGGCAAAGTGAGCAAGGGACCCACGTCTGGGCATACCCTGCCAACTTAGGGCGAACAAAGCGATACCAAAGGGGGATGGTGGACGGAGCGCTAGAGCAAATCAAACACTCACCCCCAGTCAACTGATCTGGGTTTAATCCATCATCATTTTTTAGCTCACTCCACCACCCCAGTTCAGACATGGCCATATGCAAATCAGTCTGACCCTGTGCCTCATGGGAACAGTCCAGACCGAACTGCCAAGCCATGTCTTCCCTGGACCGGAAACAAGCATCCTGGGACCGGTTTCGGGTTCAAAACCCTCATCAGCCAGGCTATCTTGAATCCAGTGGCAAAGTGAGCAAGGGACCCACGTCTGGGCATACCCTGCCAACTTAGGGCGAACAAAGCGATACCAAAGGGGATGATGGACGGAGCGCTAGAGCAAATCAAACACTTACCCCCAGTCAACTGATCTGGGTTTAATCCATCATCATTCTTTAGCTCACTCCACCACCCCAGTTCAGACATGGCCATATGCAAATCAGTCTGACCCTGTGCCTCATGGGAACAGTCCAGCCCGAACTGCCAAGCCATGTCTTCCCTGGACCGGAAACAAGCATCCTGGGACCGGTTTCGGGTTCATAACCCTCATCAGCCAGGCTATCTTGAATCCAGTGGCAAAGTGAGCAAGGGACCCACGTCTGGGCATACCCTGCCAACTTAGGGCGAACAAAGCGATACCAAAGGGGGATGATGGACGGAGCGCTAGAGCAAATCAAACACTCACCCCCAGTCAACTGATCTGGGTTTAATCCATCATCATTCTTTAGCTCACTCCACCACCCCAGTTCAGACATGGCCATATGCAAATCAGTCTGACCCTGTGCCTCATGGGAACAGTCCAGCCCGAACTGCCAAGCCATGTCTTCCCTGGACCGCAAACAAGCATCCTGGGACCGGTTTCGGGTTCAAAACCCTCATCAGCCAGGCTATCTTGAATCCAGTGGCAAAGTGAGCAAGGGACCCACGTCTGGGCATACCCTGCCAACTTAGGGCGAACAAAGCGATACCAAAGGGGGATGATGGACGGAGCGCTAGAGCACATCAAACACTCACCCCAGTCAACTGATCTGGGTTTAATCCATCATCATTCTTTAGCTCACTCCACCACCCCAGTTCAGACATGGCCATATGCAAATCAGTCTGACCCTGTGCCTCATGGGAACAGTCCAGCCCGAACTGCCAAGCCATGTCTTCCCTGGACCGGAAACAAGCATCCTGGGACCGGTTTCGGGTTCAAAACCCTCATCAGCCAGGCTATCTTGAATCCAGTGGCAAAGTGAGCAAGGGACCCACGTCTGGGCATACCCTGCCAACTTAGGACGAACAAAGCGATACCAAAGGGGGATGATGGACGGATCGCTAGAGCACATCAAACACTCACCCCCAGTCAACTGATCTGGGTTTAATCCATCATCATTCTTTAGCTCACTCCCCCACCCCAGTTCAGAAATGGCCATATGCAAATCAGTCTGACCCTGTGCCTCATGGGAACAGTCCAGGACGAACTGCCAAGCCATGTCTTCCCTGGACCGCAAACAAGCATCCTGGGACCGGTTTCGGGTTCAAAACCCTCATCAGCCAGGCTATCTTGAATCCAGTGGCAAAGTGAGCAAGGGACCCACGTCTGGGCATACCCTGCCAACTTAGGGCGAACAAAGCGATACCAAAGGGGGATGATGGACGGAGCGCTAGAGCAAATCAAACACTCACCCCCAGTCAACTGATCTGGGTTTAATCCATCATCATTCTTTAGCTCACTCCACCAACCCAGTTCAGACATGGCCATATGCAAATCAGTCTGACCCTGTGCCTCATGGGAACAGTCCAGCCCGAACTGCCAAGCATGTCTTCCCTGGACCGGAAACAAGCATCCTGGGACCGGTTTCGGGTTCAAAACCCTCATCAGCCAGGCTATCTTGAATCCAGTGGCAAAGTGAGCAAGGGACCCATGTCTGGGCATACCCTGCCAACTTAGGGCGAACAAAGCGATACCAAAGGGGGATGGTGGACGGAGCGCTAGAACAAATCAAACACTCACCCCCAGTCAACTGATCTGGGTTTAATCCATCATCATTTTTTAGCTCACTCCACCACCCCAGTTCAGACATGGCCATATGCAAATCAGTCTGACCCTGTGCCTCATGGGAACAGTCCAGACTGAACTGCCAAGCCATGTCTTCCCTGGACCGGAAACAAGCATCCTGGGACCGTTTTCGGGTTCAAAACCCTCATCAGCCAGGCTATCTTGAATCCAGTGGCAAAGTGAGCAAGGGACCCACGTCTGGGCATACCCTGCCAACTTACGGCGAACAAAGCGATACCAAAGGGGGATGATGGACGGAGCGCTAGAGCAAATCAAACACTCACCCCCAGTCAACTGATCTGGGTTTAATCCATCATCATTCTTTAGCTCACTCCACCACCCCAGTTCAGACATGGCCATATGCAAATCAGTCTGACCCTGTGCCTCATGGGAACAGTCCAGCCCGAACTGCCAAGCCATGTCTTCCCTGGACCGGAAACAAGCATCCTGGGACCGGTTTCGGGTTCATAACCCTCATCAGACAGGCTATCTTGAATCCAGTGGCAAAGTGAGCAAGGGACCCACGTCTGGGCATACCCTGCCAACTTAGGGCGAACAAAGCGATAACCAAGGGGGATGATGGACGGAGCGCTAGAGCAAATCAAACACTTACCCCCAGTCAACTGATCTGGGTTTAATCCATCATCATTCTTTAGCTCACTCCACCACCCCAGTTCAGACATGGCCATATGCAAATCAGTCTGACCCTGTGCCTCATGGGAACAGTCCAGCCCGAACTGCCAAGCCATGTCTTCCCTGGACCGGAAACAAGCATCCTGGGACCGGTTTCGGGTTCAAAACCCTCATCAGCCAGGCTATCTTGAATCCAGTGGCAAAGTGAGCAAGGGACCCACGTCTGGGCATACCCTGCCAACTTAGGGCGAACAAAGCGATACCAAAGGGGATGATGGACGGAGCGCTAGAGCAAATCAAACACTCACCCCCAGTCAACTGATCTGGGTTTAATCCATCATCATTCTTTAGCTCACTCCACCACCCCAGTTCAGACATGGCCATATGCAAATCAGTCTGACCCTGTGCCTCATGGGAACAGTCCAGCCCGAACTGCCAAGCCATGTCTTCCCTGGACCGGAAACAAGCATCCTGGGACCGGTTTCGGGTTCAAAACCCTCATCAGCCAGGCTATCTTGAATCCAGTGGCAAAGTGAGCAAGGGACCCACGTCTGGGCATACCCTGCCAACTTAGGGCGAACAAAGCGAAACCAAAGGGGATGATGGACGGAGCGCTAGAGCAAATCAAACACTCACCCCCAGTCAACTGATCTGGGTTTAATCCATCATCATTCTTTAGCTCACTCCACCACCCCAGTTCAGACATGGCCATATGCAAATCAGTCTGACCCTGTGCCTCATGGGAACAGTCCAGCCCGAACTGCCAAGCCATGTCTTCGCTGGACCGGAAACAAGCATCCTGGGACCGGTTTCGGGTTCAAAACCCTCATCAGCCAGGCTATCTTGAATCCAGTGGCAAAGTGAGCAAGGGACCCACGTCTGGGCATACCCTGCCAACTTAGGACAAACAAAGCGATACCAAAGGGGCATGATGGACGTATCGCTAGAGCAAATCAAACACTCACCCCCAGTCAACTGATCTGGGTTTAATCCATCATCATTCTTTAGCTCACTCCACCACCCCAGTTCAGAAATGGCCATATGCAAATCAGTCTGACCCTGTGCCTCATGGGAACAGTCCAGCCCGAACTGCCAAGCCATGTCTTCCCTGGACCGCAAACAAGCATCCTGGGACCGGTTTCGGGTTCAAAACCCTCATCAGCCAGGCTATCTTGAATCCAAAAGTGAGCAAGGGACCCACGTCTGGGCATACCCTGCCAACTTAGGGCGAACAAAGCGATACCAAAGGGGGATGATGGACGGAGCGCTAGAGCAAATCAAACACTCACCCCAGTCAACTGATCTGGGTTTAATCCATCATCATTCTTTAGCTCACTCCACCACCCCAGTTCAGACATGGCCATATGCAAATCAGTCTGACCCTGTGCCTCATGGGAACAGTCCAGCCCGAACTGCCAAGCCATGTCTTCCCTGGACCGGAAACAAGCATCCTGGGACCGGTTTCGGGTTCAAAACCCTCATCAGCCAGGCTATCTTGAATCCAGTGGCAAAGTGAGCAAGGGACCCACGTCTGGGCATACCCTGCCAACTTAGGACGAACAAAGCGATACCAAGGGGGATGATGGACGGATCGCTAGAGCACATCAAACACTCACCCCCAGTCAACTGATCTGGGTTTAATCCATCATCATTCTTTAGCTCACTCCCCCACCCCAGTTCAGAAATGGCCATATGCAAATCAGTCTGACCCTGTGCCTCATGGGAACAGTCCAGCACGAACTGCCAAGCCATGTCTTCCCTGGACCGCAAACAAGCATCCTGGGACCGGTTTCGGGTTCAAAACCCTCATCAGACAGGCTATCTTGAATCCAGTGGCAAAGTGAGCAAGGGACCCACGTCTGGGCATACCCTGCCAACTTAGGGCGAACAAAGCGATACCAAAGGGGATGATGGACGGAGCGCTAGAGCAAATCAAACACTCACCCCCAGTCAACTGATCTGGGTTTAATCCATCATCATTCTTTAGCTCACTCCACCAACCCAGTTCAGACATGGCCATATGCAAATCAGTCTGACCCTGTGCCTCATGGGAACAGTCCAGCCCGAACTGCCAAGCCATGTCTTCCCTGGACCGGAAACAAGCATCCTGGGACCGGTTTCGGGTTCATAACCCTCATCAGCCAGGCTATCTTGAATCCAGTGGCAAAGTGAGCAAGGGACCCACGTCTGGGCATACCCTGCCAACTTAGGGCGAACAAAGCGATACCAAAGGGGGATGGTGGACGGAGCGCTAGAGCAAATCAAACACTCACCCCCAGTCAACTGATCTGGGTTTAATCCATCATCATTCTTTAGCTCACTCCACCACCCCAGTTCAGACATGGCCATATGCAAATCAGTCTGACCCTGTGCCTCATGGGAACAGTCCAGACCGAACTGCCAAGCCATGTCTTCCCTGGACCGGAAACAAGCATCCTGGGACCGGTTTCGGGTTCAAAACCCTCATCAGCCAGGCTATCTTGAATCCAGTGGCAAAGTGAGCAAGGGACCCACGTCTGGGCATACCCTGCCAACTTAGGGCGAACAAAGCGATACCAAAGGGGGATGATGGACGGAGCGCTAGAGCAAATCAAACACTTACCCCCAGTCAACTGATCTGGGTTTAATCCATCATCATTCTTTAGCTCACTCCACCACCCCAGTTCAGACATGGCCATATGCAAATCAGTCTGACCCTGTGCCTCATGGGAACAGTCCAGCCCGAACTGCCAAGCCATGTCTTCCCTGGACCGGAAACAAGCATCCTGGGACCGGTTTCAGGTTCATAACCCTCATCAGCCAGGCTATCTTGAATCCAGTGGCAAAGTGAGCAAGGGACCCACGTCTGGGCATACCCTGCCAACTTAGGGCGAACAAAGCGATACCAAGGGGGATGATGGACGGAGCGCTAGAGCAAATCAAACACTCACCCCCAGTCAACTGATCTGGGTTTAATCCATCATCATTCTTTAGCTCACTCCACCACCCCAGTTCAGACATGGCCATATGCAAATCAGTCTGACCCTGTGCCTCATGGGAACAGTCCAGCCCGAACTGCCAAGCCATGTCTTCCCTGGACCGGAAACAAGCATCCTGGGACCGGTTTCGGGTTCAAAACCCTCATCAGCCAGGCTATCTTGAATCCAGTGGCAAAGTGAGCAAGGGACCCACGTCTGGGCATACCCTGCCAACTTAGGGCGAACAAGCGATACCAAAGGGGATGATGGACGGAGCGCTAGAGCAAATCAAACACTCACCCCAGTCAACTGATCTGGGTTTAATCCATCATCATTCTTTAGCTCACTCCACCACCCCAGTTCAGACATGGCCATATGCAAATCAGTCTGACCCTGTGCCTCATGGGAACAGTCCAGCCCGAACTGCCAAGCCATGTCTTCCCTGGACCGGAAACAAGCATCCTGGGACCGGTTTCGGGTTCAAAACCCTCATCAGCCAGGCTATCTTGAATCCAGTGGCAAAGTGAGCAAGGGACACACGTCTGGGCATACCCTGCCAACTTAGGACGAACAAAGCGATACCAAAGGGGGATGATGGACGGATCGCTAGAGCACATCAAACACTCACCCCCAGTCAACTGATCTGGGTTTAATCCATCATCATTCTTTAGCTCACTCCCCCACCCCAGTTCAGAAATGGCCATATGCAAATCAGTCTGACCCTGTGCCTCATGGGAACAGTCCAGCACGAACTGCCAAGCCATGTCTTCCCTGGACCGCAAACAAGCATCCTGGGACCGGTTTCGGGTTCAAAACCCTCATCAGCCAGGCTATCTTGAATCCAGTGGCAAAGTGAGCAAGGGACCCACGTCTGGGCATACCCTGCCAACTTAGGGCGAACAAAGCGATACCAAAGGGGGATGATGGACGGAGCACTAGAGCAAATCAAACACTCACCCCCAGTCAACTGATCTGGGTTTAATCCATCATCATTCTTTAGCTCACTCCACCACCCCAGTTCAGACATGGCCATATGCAAATCAGTCTGACCCTGTGCCTCATGGGAACAGTCCAGCCCGAACTGCCAAGCCATGTCTTCCCTGGACCAGAAACAAGCATCCTGGGACCGGTTTCGGGTTCAAAACCCTCATCAGCCAGGCTATCTTGAATCCAGTGGCAAAGTGAGCAAGGGACCCACGTCTGGGCATACCCTGCCAACTTAGGGCGAACAAAGCGATACCAAAGGGGGATGGTGGACGGAGCGCTAGAGCAAATCAAACACTCACCCCCAGTCAACTGATCTGGGTTTAATCCATCATCATTCTTTAGCTCACTCCACCACCCCAGTTCAGACATGGCCATATGCAAATCAGTCAGACCCTGTGCCTCATGGGAACAGTCCAGACCGAACTGCCAAGCCATGTCTTCCCTGGACCGGAAACAAGCATCCTGGGACCGGTTTCGGGTTCAAAACCCTCATCAGCCAGGCTATCTTGAATCCAGTGGCAAAGTGAGCAAGGGACCCACGTCTGGGCATACCCTGCCAACTTAGGGCGAACAAAGCGATACCAAAGGGGGATGATGGACGGAGCGCTAGAGCAAATCAAACACTCACCCCCAGTCAACTGATCTGGGTTTAATCCATCATCATTCTTTAGCTCACTCCCCCACCCCAGTTCAGAAATGGCCATATGCAAATCAGTCTGACCCTGTGCCTCATGGGAACAGTCCAGCCCGAACTGCCAAGCCATGTCTTCCCTGGACCGCAAACAAGCATCCTGGGACCGGTTTCGGGTTCAAAACCCTCATCAGCCAGGCTATCTTGAATCCAGTGGCAAAGTGAGCAAGGGACCCACGTCTGGGCATACCCTGCCAACTTAGGGCGAACAAAGCGATACCAAAGGGGGATGATGGACGGAGCGCTAGAGCAAATCAAACACTCACCCCCAGTCAACTGATCTGGGTTTAATCCATCATCATTCTTTAGCTCACTCCACCACCCCAGTTCAGACATGGCCATATGCAAATCAGTCTGACCCTGTGCCTCATGGGAACAGTCCAGCCCGAACTGCCAAGCCATGTCTTCCCTGGACCGGAAACAAGCATCCTGGGACCGGTTTCGGGTTCAAAACCCTCATCAGCCAGGCTATCTTGAATCCAGTGGCAAAGTGAGCAAGGGACCCACGTCTGGGCATACCCTGCCAACTTAGGACGAACAAAGCGATACCAAGGGGGATGATGGACGGATCGCTAGAGCACATCAAACACTCACCCCCAGTCAACTGATCTGGGTTTAATCCATCATCATTCTTTAGCTCACTCCACCACCCCAGTTCAGAAATGGCCATATGCAAATCAGTCTGACCCTGTGCCTCATGGGAACAGTCCAGCCCGAACTGCCAAGCCATGTCTTCCCTGGACCGCAAACAAGCATCCTGGGACCGGTTTCGGGTTCAAAACCCTCATCAGCCAGGCTATCTTGAATCCAGTGGCAAAGTGAGCAAGGGACCCACGTCTGGGCATACCCTGCCAACTTAGGGCGAACAAAGCGATACCAAAGGGGGATGATGGACGGAGCGCTAGAGCAAATCAAACACTCACCCCCAGTCAACTGATCTGGGTTTAATCCATCATCATTCTTTAGCTCACTCCACCAACCCAGTTCAGACATGGCCATATGCAAATCAGTCTGACCCTGTGCCTCATGGGAACAGTCCAGCCCGAACTGCCAAGCCATGTCTTCCCTGGACCGGAAACAAGCATCCTGGGACCGGTTTCGGGTTCAAAACCCTCATCAGCCAGGCTATCTTGAATCCAGTGGCAAAGTGAGCAAGGGACCCACGTCTGGGCATACCCTGCCAACTTAGGGCGAACAAAGCGATACCAAGGGGGATGGTGGACGGAGCGCTAGAGCAAATAAAACACTCACCCCCAGTCAACTGATCTGGGTTTAATCCATCATCATTCTTTAGCTCACTCCACCACCCCAGTTCAGACATGGCCATATGCAAATCAGTCTGACCCTGTGCCTCATGGGAACAGTCCAGACCGAACTGCCAAGCCATGTCTTCCCTGGACCGGAAACAAGCATCCTGGGACCGTTTTCGGGTTCAAAACCCTCATCAGCCAGGCTATCTTGAATCCAGTGGCAAAGTGAGCAAGGGACCCACGTCTGGGCATACCCTGCCAACTTAGGGCGAACAAAGCGATACCAAAGGGGGATGATGGACGGAGCGCTAGAGCAAATCAAACACTTACCCCCAGTCAACTGATCTGGGTTTAATCCATCATCATTCTTTAGCTCACTCCACCACCCCAGTTCAGACATGGCCATATGCAAATCAGTCTGACCCTGTGCCTCATGGGAACAGTCCAGCCCGAACTGCCAAGCCATGTCTTCCCTGGACCGGAAACAAGCATCCTGGGACCGGTTTCAGGTTCAAAACCCTCATCAGCCAGGCTATCTTGAATCCAGTGGCAAAGTGAGCAAGGGACCCACGTCTGGGCATACCCTGCCAACTTAGGGCGAACAAAGCGATACCAAGGGGGATGATGGACGGAGCGCTAGAGCAAATCAAACACTCACCCCCAGTCAACTGATCTGGGTTTAATCCATCATCATTCTTTAGCTCACTCCACCACCCCAGTTCAGACATGGCCATATGCAAATCAGTCTGACCCTGTGCCTCATGGGAACAGTCCAGCCCGAACTGCCAAGCCATGTCTTCCCTGGACCGGAAACAAGCATCCTGGGACCGGTTTCGGGTTCAAAACCCTCATCAGCCAGGCTATCTTGAATCCAGTGGCAAAGTGAGCAAGGGACCCACGTCTGGGCATACCCTGCCAACTTAGGGCGAACAAAGCGATACCAAAGGGGGATGATGGACGGAGCGCTAGAGCAAATCAAACACTCACCCCAGTCAACTGATCTGGGTTTAATCCATCATCATTCTTTAGCTCACTCCACCACCCCAGTTCAGACATGGCCATATGCAAATCAGTCTGACCCTGTGCCTCATGGGAACAGTCCAGCCCGAACTGCCAAGCCATGTCTTCCCTGGACCGGAAACAAGCATCCTGGGACCGGTTTCGGGTTCAAAACCCTCATCAGCCAGGCTATCTTGAATCCAGTGGCAAAGTGAGCAAGGGACACACGTCTGGGCATACCCTGCCAACTTAGGGCGAACAAAGCGATACCAAAGGGGGATGATGGACGGATCGCTAGAGCACATCAAACACTCACCCCCAGTCAACTGATCTGGGTTTAATCCATCATCATTCTTTAGCTCACTCCACCACCCCAGTTCAGAAATGGCCATATGCAAATCAGTCTGACCCTGTGCCTCATGGGAACAGTCCAGCACGAACTGCCAAGCCATGTCTTCCGTGGACCGCAAACAAGCATCCTGGGACCGGTTTCGGGTTCAAAACCCTCATCAGCCAGGCTATCTTGAATCCAGTGGCAAAGTGAGCAAGGGACCCACGTCTGGGCATACCCTGCCAACTTAGGGCGAACAAAGCGATACCAAAGGGGGATGATGGACGGAGCACTAGAGCAAATCAAACACTCACCCCCAGTCAACTGATCTGGGTTTAATCCATCATCATTCTTTAGCTCACTCCACCAACCCAGTTCAGACATGGCCATATGCAAATCAGTCTGACCCTGTGCCTCATGGGAACAGTCCAGCCCGAACTGCCAAGCCATGTCTTCCCTGGACCGGAAACAAGCATCCTGGGACCGGTTTCGGGTTCAAAACCCTCATCAGCCAGGCTATCTTGAATCCAGTGGCAAAGTGAGCAAGGGACCCACGTCTGGGCATACCCTGCCAACTTAGGGCGAACAAAGCGATACCAAGGGGGATGGTGGACGGAGCGCTAGAGCAAATCAAACACTCACCCCCAGTCAACTGATCTGGGTTTAATCCATCATCATTCTTTAGCTCACTCCACCACCCCAGTTCAGACATGGCCATATGCAAATCAGTCAGACCCTGTGCCTCATGGGAACAGTCCAGACCGAACTGCCAAGCCATGTCTTCCCTGGACCGGAAACAAGCATCCTGGGACCGGTTTCGGGTTCAAAACCCTCATCAGCCAGGCTATCTTGAATCCAGTGGCAAAGTGAGCAAGGGACCCACGTCTGGGCATACCCTGCCAACTTAGGGCGAACAAAGCGATACCAAGGGGGATGATGGACGGAGCGCTAGAGCAAATCAAACACTCACCCCCAGTCAACTGATCTGGGTTTAATCCATCATCATTCTTTAGCTCACTCCACCACCCCAGTTCAGACATGGCCATATGCAAATCAGTCTGACCCTGTGCCTCATGGGAACAGTCCAGCCCGAACTGCCAAGCCATGTCTTCCCTGGACTGGAAACAAGCATCCTGGGACCGGTTTCGGGTTCAAAACCCTCATCAGCCAGGCTATCTTGAATCCAGTGGCAAAGTGAGCAAGGGACCCACGTCTGGGCATACCCTGCCAACTTAGGGCGAACAAAGCGATACCAAAGGGGGATGATGGACGGAGCGCTAGAGCAAATCAAACACTTACACCCAGTCAACTGATCTGGGTTTAATCCATCATCATTCTTTAGCTCACTCCACCACCCCAGTTCAGACATGGCCATATGCAAATCAGTCTGACCCTGTGCCTCATGGGAACAGTCCAGCCCGAACTGCCAAGCCATGTCTTCCCTGGACCGGAAACAAGCATCCTGGGACCGGTTTCGGGTTCAAAACCCTCATCAGCCAGGCTATCTTGAATCCAGTGGCAAAGTGAGCAAGGGACCCACGTCTGGGCATACCCTGCCAACTTAGGGCGAACAAAGCGATACCAAAGGGGGTTGATGGACGGAGCGCTAGAGCAAATCAAACACTCACCCCCAGTCAACTGATCTGGGTTTAATCCATCATCATTCTTTAGCTCACTCCACCACCCCAGTTCAGACATGGCCATATGCAAATCAGTCTGACCCTGTGCCTCATGGGAACAGTCCAGCCCGAACTGCCAAGCCATGTCTTCCCTGGACCGGAAACAAGCATCCTGGGACCGGTTTCGGGTTCAAAACCCTCATCAGCCAGGCTATCTTGAATCCAGTGGCAAAGTGAGCAAGGGACCCACGTCTGGGCATACCCTGCCAACTTAGGGCGAACAAAGCGATACCAAAGGGGGATGATGGACGGAGCGCTAGAGCAAATCAAACACTCACCCCCAGTCAACTGATCTGGGTTTAATCCATCATCATTCTTTAGCTCACTCCACCACCCCAGTTCAGACATGGCCATATGCAAATCAGTCTGACCCTGTGCCTCATGGGAACAGTCCAGCCCGAACTGCCAAGCCATGTCTTCCCTGGACCGGAAACAAGCATCATGGGACCGGTTTCGGGTTCAAAACCCTCATCAGCCAGGCTATCTTGAATCCAGTGGCAAAGTGAGCAAGGGACCCACGTCTGGGCATACCCTGCCAACTTAGGACGAACAAAGCGATACCAAAGGGGGATGATGGACGTATCGCTAGAGCAAATCAAACACTCACCCCCAGTCAACTGATCTGGGTTTAATCCATCATCATTCTTTAGCTCACTCCACCACCCCAGTTCAGACATGGCCATATGCAAATCAGTCTGACCCTGTGCCTCATGGGAACAGTCCAGCACGAACTGCCAAGCCATGTCTTCCCTGGACCGCAAACAAGCATCCTGGGACCGGTTTCGGGTTCAAAACCCTCATCAGCCAGGCTATCTTGAATCCAGTGGCAAAGTGAGCAAGGGACCCACGTCTGGGCATACCCTGCCAACTTAGGGCGAACAAAGCGATACCAAAGGGGGATGATGGACGGAGCGCTAGAGCAAATCAAACACTCACCCCCAGTCAACTGATCTGGGTTTAATCCATCATCATTCTTTAGCTCACTCCACCACCCCAGTTCAGACATGGCCATATGCAAATCAGTCTGACCCTGTGCCTCATGGGAACAGTCCAGCCCGAACTGCCAAGCCATGTCTTCCCTGGACCGGAAACAAGCATCCTGGGACCGGTTTCGGGTTCAAAACCCTCATCAGCCAGGCTATCTTGAATCCAGTGGCAAAGTGAGCAAGGGACCCACGTCTGGGCATACCCTGCCAACTTAGGACGAACAAAGCGATACCAAGGGGGATGATGGACGGATCGCTAGAGCACATCAAACACTCACCCCCAGTCAACTGATCTGGGTTTAATCCATCATCATTCTTTAGCTCACTCCCCCACCCCAGTTCAGAAATGGCCATATGCAAATCAGTCTGACCCTGTGCCTCATGGGAACAGTCCAGCCCGAACTGCCAAGCCATGTCTTCCCTGGACCGCAAACAAGCATCCTGGGACCGGTTTCGGGTTCAAAACCCTCATCAGCCAGGCTATCTTGAATCCAGTGGCAAAGTGAGCAAGGGACCCACGTCTGGGCATACCCTGCCAACTTAGGGCGAACAAAGCGATACCAAGGGGGATGATGGACGGAGCGCTAGAGCAAATCAAACACTCACCCCCAGTCAACTGATCTGGGTTTAATCCATCATCATTCTTTAGCTCACTCCACCAACCCAGTTCAGACATGGCCATATGCAAATCAGTCTGACCCTGTGCCTCATGGGAACAGTCCAGCCCGAACTACCAAGCCATGTCTTCCCTGGACCGGAAACAAGCATCCTGGGACCGGTTTCGGGTTCAAAACCCTCATCAGCCAGGCTATCTTGAATCCAGTGGCAAAGTGAGCAAGGGACCCACGTCTGGGCATACCCTGCCAACTTAGGGCGAACAAAGCGATACCAAAGGGGGATGGTGGACGGAGCGCTAGAGCAAATCAAACACTCACCCCCAGTCAACTGATCTGGGTTTAATCCATCATCATTCTTTAGCTCACTCCACCACCCCAGTTCAGACATGGCCATATGCAAATCAGTCTGACCCTGTGCCTCATGGGAACAGTCCAGACCGAACTGCCAAGCCATGTCTTCCCTGGACCGGAAACAAGCATCCTGGGACCGTTTTCGGGTTCAAAACCCTCATCAGCCAGGCTATCTTGAATCCAGTGGCAAAGTGAGCAAGGGACCCACGTCTGGGCATACCCTGCCAACTTAGGGCGAACAAAGCGATACCAAAGGGGGATGATGGACGGAGCGCTAGACCAAATCAAACACTTACCCCCAGTCAACTGATCTGGGTTTAATCCATCATCATTCTTTAGCTCACTCCACCACCCCAGTTCAGACATGGCCATATGCAAATCAGTCTGACCCTGTGCCTCATGGGAACAGTCCAGCCCGAACTGCCAAGCCATGTCTTCCCTGGACCGGAAACAAGCATCCTGGGACCGGTTTCGGGTTCAAAACCCTCATCAGCCAGGCTATCTTGAATCCAGTGGCAAAGTGAGCAAGGGACCCACGTCTGGGCATACCCTGCCAACTTAGGGCGAACAAAGCGATACCAAAGGGGGATGATGGACGGAGCGCTAGAGCAAATCAAACACTTACCCCCAGTCAACTGATCTGGGTTTAATCCATCATCATTCTTTAGCTCACTCCACCACCCCAGTTCAGACATGGCCATATGCAAATCAGTCTGACCCTGTGCCTCATGGGAACAGTCCAGCCCGAACTGCCAAGCCATGTCTTCCCTGGACCGGAAACAAGCATCCTGGGACCGGTTTCGGGTTCAAAACCCTCATCAGCCAGGCTATCTTGAATCCAGTGGCAAAGTGAGCAAGGGACCCACGTCTGGGCATACCCTGCCAACTTAGGGCGAACAAAGCGATACCAAAGGGAGGATGATGGACGGAGCGCTAGAGCAAATCAAACACTCACCCCCAGTCAACTGATCTGGGTTTAATCCATCATCATTCTTTAGCTCACTCCACCACCCCAGTTCAGACATGGCCATATGCAAATCAGTCTGACCCTGTGCCTCATGGGAACAGTCCAGCCCGAACTGCCAAGCCATGTCTTCCCTGGACCGGAAACAAGCATCCTGGGACCGGTTTCGGGTTCAAAACCCTCATCAGCCAGGCTATCTTGAATCCAGTGGCAAAGTGAGCAAGGGACCCACGTCTGGGCATACCCTGCCAACTTAGGGCGAACAAAGCGATACCAAAGGGGGATGATGGTCGGAGCGCTATAGCAAATCAAACACTCACCCCCAGTCAACTGATCTGGGTTTAATCCATCATCATTCTTTAGCTCACTCCACCACCCCAGTTCAGACATGGCCATATGCAAATCAGTCTGACCCTGTGCCTCATGGGAACAGTCCAGCCCGAACTGCCAAGCCATGTCTTCCCTGGACCGGAAACAAGCATCATGGGACCGGTTTCGGGTTCAAAACCCTCATCAGCCAGGCTATCTTGAATCCAGTGGCAAAGTGAGCAAGGGACCCACGTCTGGGCATACCCTGCCAACTTAGGACGAACAAAGCGATACCAAAGGGGGATGATGGACGTATCGCTAGACCAAATCAAACACTCACCCCCAGTCAACTGATCTGGGTTTAATCCATCATCATTCTTTAGCTCACTCCCCCACCCCAGTTCAGAAATGGCCATATGCAAATCAGTCTGACCCTGTGCCTCATGGGAACAGTCCAGCACGAACTGCCAAGCCATGTCTTCCCTGGACCGCAAACAAGCATCCTGGGACCGGTTTCGGGTTCAAAACCCTCATCAGCCAGGCTATCTTGAATCCAGTGGCAAAGTGAGCAAGGGACCCACGTCTGGGCATACCCTGCCAACTTAGGGCGAACAAAGCGATACCAAGGGGGATGATGGACGGAGCGCTAGAGCAAATCAAACACTCTCCCCCAGTCAACTGATCTGGGTTTAATCCATCATCATTCTTTAGCTCACTCCACCACCCCAGTTCAGACATGGCCATATGCAAATCAGTCTGACCCTGTGCCTCTTGGGAACAGTCCAGCCCGAACTGCCAAGCCATGTCTTCCCTGGACCGCAAACAAGCCTCCTGGGACCGGTTTCAGGTTCAAAACACTCATCAGCCAGGCTATCTTGAATCCAGTGGCAAAGTGAGCAAGGGACCCACGTCTGGGCATACCCTGCCAACTTAGGGCGAACAAAGCGATACCAAAGGGGGATGATGGACGGAGCGCTAGAGCAAATCAAACACTCACCCCCAGTCAACTGATCTGGGTTTAATCCATCATCATTCTTTAGCTCACTCCACCACCCCAGTTCAGACATGGCCATATGCAAATCAGTCTGACCCTGTGCCTCATGGGAACAGTCCAGCCCGAACTGCCAAGCCATGTCTTCCCTGGACCGGAAACAAGCATCCTGGGACCGGTTTCGGGTTCAAAACCCTCATCAGCCAGGCTATCTTGAAACCAGTGGCAAAGTGAGCAAGGGACCCACGTCTGGGCATACCCTGCCAACTTAGGGCGAACAAAGCGATACCAAAGGGGGATGATGGACGGAGCGCTAGAGCAAATCAAACACTCACCCCCAGTCAACTGATCTGGGTTTAATCCATCATCATTCTTTAGGTCACTCCACCACCCCAGTTCAGACATGGCCATATGCAAATCAGTCTGACCCTGTGCCTCATGGGAACTGTCCAGCACGAACTGCCAAGCCATGTCTTCCCTGGACCGCAAACAAGCATCCTGGGATCGGTTTCGGGTTCAAAACCCTCATCAGCCAGGCTATCTTGAATCCAATGGCAAAGTGAGCAAGGGACCCACGTCTGGGCATACCCTGCCAACTTAGGGCGAACAAAGCGATACCAAGGGGGATGATGGACGGAGCGCTAGAGCAAATCAAACACTCACCCCCAGTCAACTGATCTGGGTTTAATCCATCATCATTCTTTAGCTCACTCCACCACCCCAGTTCAGACATGGCCATATGCAAATCAGTCTGACCCTGTGCCTCATGGGAACAGTCCAGCCCGAACTGCCAAGCCATGTCTTCCCTGGACCGGAAACAAGCATCCTGGGACCGGTTTCGGGTTCAAAACCCTCATCAGCCAGGCTATCTTGAATCCAGTGGCAAAGTGAGCAAGGGACCCACGTCTGGGCATACCCTGCCAACTTAGGGCGAACAAAGCGATACCAAAGGGGGATGATGGACGGAGCGCTAGAGCAAATCAAACACTTACCCCCAGTCAACTGATCTGGGTTTAATCCATCATCATTCTTTAGCTCACTCCACCACCCCAGTTCAGACATGGCCATATGCAAATCAGTCTGACCCTGTGCCTCATGGGAACAGTCCAGCCCGAACTGCCAAGCCATGTCTTCCCTGGACCGGAAACAAGCATCCTGGGACCGGTTTCGGGTTCAAAACCCTCATCAGCCAGGCTATCTTGAAACCAGTGGCAAAGTGAGCAAGGGACCCACGTCTGGGCATACCCTGCCAACTTAGGGCGAACAAAGCGATACCAAAGGGGGATGATGGACGGAGCGCTAGAGCAAATCAAACACTCACCCCCAGTCAACTGATCTGGGTTTAATCCATCATCATTCTTTAGCTCACTCCACCACCCCAGTTCAGACATGGCAATATGCAAATCAGTCTGACCCTGTGCCTCATGGGAACTGTCCAGCACGAACTGCCAAGCCATGTCTTCCCTGGACCGCAAACAAGCATCCTGGGATCGGTTTCGGGTTCAAAACCCTCATCAGCCAGGCTATCTTGAATCCAATGGCAAAGTGAGCAAGGGACCCACGTCTGGGCATACCCTGCCAACTTAGGGCGAACAAAGCGATACCAAAGGGGGATGATGGACGGAGCGCTAGAGCATATCAAACACTCACCCCCAGTCAACTGATCTGGGTTTAATCCATCATCATTCTTTAGCTCACTCCACCACCCCAGTTCAGACATGGCCATATGCAAATCAGTCTGACCCTGTGCCTCATGGGAACAGTCCAGCCCGAACTGCCAAGCCATGTCTTCCTGGACCGGAAACAAGCATCCTGGGACCGGTTTCGGGTTCAAAACCCTCATCAGCCAGGCTATCTTGAATCCAGTGGCAAAGTGAGCAAGGGACCCACGTCTGGGCATACCCTGCCAACTTAGGGCGAACAAAGCGATACCAAAGGGGGATGATGGACGGAGCGCTAGAGCAAATCAAACACTCACCCCCAGTCAACTGATCTGGGTTTAATCCATCATCATTCTTTAGCTCACTCCACCACCCCAGTTCAGACATGGCCATATGCAAATCAGTCTGACCCTGTGCCTCATGGGAACAGTCCAGCCCAAACTGCCAAACCATGTCTTCCCTGGACCGGAAACAAGCATCATGGGACCGGTTTCGGGTTCAAAACCCTCATCAGCCAGGCTATCTTGAATCCAGTGGCAGAGTGAGCAAGGGACCCACGTCTGGGCATACCCTGCCAACTTTGGGCGAACAAAGCGATACCAAAGGGGATGATGGACGTATCGCTAGAGCAAATCAAACACTCACCCTCAGTCAACTGATCTGGGTTTAATCCATCATCATTCTTTAGCTCACTCCCCCACCCCAGTTCAGAAATGGCCATATGCAAATCAGTCTGACCCTGTGCCTCATGGGAACAGTCCAGCACGAACTGCCAAGCCATGTCTTCCCTGGACCGCAAACAAGCATCCTGGGACCGGTTTCGGGTTCAAAACCCTCATCAGCCAGGCTATCTTGAATCCAGTGGCAAAGTGAGCAAGGGACCCACGTCTGGGCATACCCTGCAAACTTAGGGCGAACAAAGCGATACCAAAGGGGGATGATGGACGGAGCGCTAGAGCAAATCAAACACTCTCCCCCAGTCAACTGATCTGGGTTTAATCCATCATCATTCTTTAGCTCACTCCACCACCCCAGTTCAGACATGGCCATATGCAAATCAGTCTGACCCTGTGCCTCTTGGGAACAGTCCAGCCCGAACTGCCAAGCCATGTCTTCCCTGGACCGCAAACAAGCATCCTGGGACCGGTTTCGGGTTCAAAACACTCATCAGCCAGGCTATCTTGAATCCAGTGGCAAAGTGAGCAAGGGACCCACGTCTGGGCATACCCTGCCAACTTAGGGCGAACAAAGCGATACCAAAGGGGGATGATGGATGGAGCGCTAGAGCAAATCAAACACTCACCCCCAGTCAACTGATCTGGGTTTAATCCATCATCATTCTTTAGCTCACTCCACCACCCCAGTTCAGACATGGCCATATGCAAATCAGTCTGACCCTGTGCCTCATGGGAGCAGTCCAGCCCGAACTGCCAAGCCATGTCTTCCCTGGACCGGAAACAAGCATCCTGGGACCGGTTTCGGGTTCAAAACCCTCATCAGCCAGGCTATCTTGAAACCAGTGGCAAAGTGAGCAAGGGACCCACGTCTGGGCATACCCTGCCAACTTAGGGCGAACAAAGCGATACCAAAGGGGATGATGGACGGAGCGCTAGAGCAAATCAAACACTCACCCCCAGTCAACTGATCTGGGTTTAATCCATCATCATTCTTTAGCTCACTCCACCACCCCAGTTCAGACATGGCCATATGCAAATCAGTCTGACCCTGTGCCTCATGGGAACTGTCCAGCACGAACTGCCAAGCCATGTCTTCCCTGGACCGCAAACAAGCATCCTGGGATTGGTTTCGGGTTCAAAACCCTCATCAGCCAGGCTATCTTGAATCCAATGGCAAAGTGAGCAAGGGACCCACGTCTGGGCATACCCTGCCAACTTAGGGCGAACAAAGCGATACCAAAGGGGGATGATGGACGGAGCGCTAGAGCATATCAAACACTCACCCCCAGTCAACTGATCTGGGTTTAATCCATCATCATTCTTTAGCTCACTCCACCACCCCAGTTCAGACATGGCCTTATGCATATCAGTCTGACCCTGTGCCTCATGGGAACAGTCCAGCCCGAACTGCCAAGCCATGTCTTCCCTGGACCGGAAACAAGCATCCTGGGACCGGTTTCGGGTTCAAAACCCTCATCAGCCAGGCTATCTTGAATCCAGTGGCAAAGTGAGCAAGGGACCCACGTCTGGGCATACCCTGCCAACTTAGGGGCGAACAAAGCGATACCAAAGGGGGATGATGGACGGAGCGCTAGAGCAAATCAAACACTTACCCCCAGTCAACTGATCTGGGTTTAATCCATCATCATTCTTTAGCTCACTCCACCACCCCAGTTCAGACATGGCCATATGCAAATCAGTCTGACCCTGTGCCTCATGGGAACAGTCCAGCCCGAACTGCCAAGCCATGTCTTCCCTGGACCGGAAACAAGCATCCTGGGACCGGTTTCGGGTTCAAAACCCTCATCAGCCAGGCTATCTTGAATCCAGTGGCAAAGTGAGCAAGGGACCCACGTCTGGGCATACCCTGCCAACTTAGGGCGAACAAAGCGATACCAAAGGGGGATGATGGACGGAGCGCTAGAGCAAATCAAACACTCACCCCCAGTCAACTGATCTGGGTTTAATCCATCATCATTCTTTAGCTCACTCCACCACCCCAGTTCAGACATGGCCATATGCAAATCAGTCTGACCCTGTGCCTCATGGATCCAGACACTTATACACCCACTCATTCTTCAATACACCTTGGCATATATATATAAAACATATTTAAACTTTACAGAAACACACAGTCACTGGATGATGTCATCAGTGATGTCATCAGTGATGTCACTGACCATGTCATGAATGATGTAATATGTGACGTCATCAGCAGTGCATTGCGCGGGCGCGAGTTATAGTTAGCTGAACTAACTATAACAGGGGAATTTCTCTGGTTTTGTACGAGTGAAATGTCCAACTAACTATAACGACCCTGAAACCTGTGGTTTTTTCAGTGAATTTCTAAGGTTTTTAAATGCTAATTTCTAACTATAACGTCCCTGAAACCTATGGTTTTTTCAGTGAATTTCAAAGGTTTTTTAAATGTTAATTTCTAACTATAACGTCCCTGAAACCGATGGTTTTTCAGTGAATTTCAAAGGTTTTTTAAATGCTAATTTCTAACTATGCCTACAAAGGTAGGACATGTGAAGAAAGAGGAAGAAAAGCGCACAAAGAAGCAAGACAAATGCAGAAAGAGGCAACAGAAGTCCAGAAAGACGAAGAAAAGTGCAAGAAGAAGCAAGAGATGTGCAGAAAGAACCAACAGAGGAGCAGAAAGTCCTCCTGTGCCCCCAACTTTTTGCTGATGGGTACTGGTGGTAACTGACTCTGACTAACCGGCCCTAGAGCCAGTGCTATGCTAAAAGACACTTAGAATACAGTGAAAACACCTACATACACTAGGGAGCACTATGTGTTGGGGTACCCCCGTGATTAACATGACCTCCTCTGTATTTGCCATGAGTTAGTGCCTGGGTCATTGGATGAGTACATGGGTACTGACTGGATGATTAGAGTACTGCAAGGAGAGTGGATAGTGAATTTATAAACGCTTGTGTTTTGGCGGAGTGATTGGATAAGGACATGGAATTGGTTGGGTGATTGGAGGAGTGTATGGGTAGTGACAAGGAGATGGCTGGACTGCATCAGTAGTCCTCAGGGGATTGTAGCAGTGCATGTGTTAGTGCCTGCATCATTGCATGAGTACATGGGTAGTGACTGGATGATTAGAGTACTGCAAGGAGAGTGCATGGTGAATTTATAAGTGCTTGTGTTTTGGCGGAGTGATTGGATAAGTACATGGTGCTCGCTGGGTGATTGGAGGAGTGCATGGGTAGTGACAGGGCGATGGCTGGACTGCATCAGTAGTGCTCAGGGTATTGTAGCAGTGCATGAGTTAGTGCATCGGTCATTGCATGAGTGCATGGGTACTGACTGGATGATTAGAGTAATGCAAGGAGAGTGCATGGGGAATTTATAAGTGCTTGGGTTTTGGCGGAGTGATTGGATAAGTACATGGTGCTCGCTGGGTGATCGGAGGAGTGCATGGGTAGTGACAGGGCAATGGCTGGACTGCATCAGTAGTGCTCAGAGTATTGTAGCAGTGCATGAGTTAGTGCATGGGTCATTGCATGAGTGCATGGGTACTGACTGGATGATTAGAGTACTGCAAGGAGAGTGCATGGTGAATCTATAAGTGCTTGGGTTTTGGCGGAGTGATTGGATAAGTACATGGTGCTGGCTGGGTGATTGGAGGAGTGCATGGGTAGTGACAAAGAGATGGCTGGGCTGCATCAGTAGTGCTCAGGGGATTGTAGCAGTGCATGTGTTAGTGCCTGGGTCATTGCATGAGTACATGGGTAGTGACTGGATGATTAGAGTACTGCAAGGAGAGTGCATGGTGAATTTATAAGTGCTTGTGTTTTGGCGGAGTGATTGGATAAGTACATGGTGCTCGCTGGGTGATTGGAGGAGTGCATGGGTAGTGACAGGGCGATGGCTGGACTGCATAAGTAGTGCTCAGGGTATTGTAGCAGTGCATGAGTTAGTGCATGGGTCATTGCATGAGTGCATGGGTACTGACTGGATGATTAGAATACTGCAAGGAGAGTGCATGGTGAATTTATAAGTGCTTGGGTTTTGGCGGAGTGATTGGATAAGTACACACATGTCACATCAGGCCCGCCCCCTCCCTTCACCACTGTGCAAACGCGCCCCCTGGCTGGTTTCTAAGTTGGGGGATTAATTCCCCTTGAATCCTGAGGGTCCCTGGGGGCCAACTAGCCCACTAGGTACCTCCAGTAAGTGCCACAGAGCTGCGTTGCAGAGAGGTGTAAAGAGGAGAGTGGCCTTGGACCACCTCTCTGCAACGCAGCTCTGTGGCGCTTACTGGAGGTACCTAGTGGGCTAGTTGGACCCAAGGGACCCTCAGGATTCAAGGAGACTTAATCCCCCAACTTACAACGCGCCAAAGGGCCTGTTTGCACAGTGGTGAAGGGAGCGGGTGGGGCCTGATGTGACAAGTGTGCAAACGCGCCCGTGGCGCGTTTTACGTTGGGAGATTAAGTCCCCTTGAATCCTGAGGGTCCCTAAGGCCCAACTAGCCCACCAGGTATGTCCAATAAGCGCCACAGAGCTGCGTTGCAGAGAGGTTTTAAAAAGGGGCGTGGCCTCGGACCACCTCTCTGCAAGGCAGGCCTGTGGCGCTTACTGGAGGTACCTGGTGGGCTAGTTGGCTCCAGGGTCCCTCAGGATTCAAGGAGATTAATTCCCCAACTTAAAACGCGCCACAGGGCGTGTTTGCACACATGTCACCTGAGGCCCCGCCCCCTCCCTTCACCACTGTGCAAATGCGCCCCGTGGCGCATTTTAAGTTGGGGGATTAGGTCACCTTGAATTCTGAAGGTCCCTGGGGCCCAACTAGCCCACCAGGTACTTCCAATAAGCGCCACAGGCCTGCATTGCAGAGAGGTGGTCTGAGGCCACGCCCCTTTTTACAACTCTCTGCAACGCAGCTCTGTGGCGCTTACTGGAGGTGCCTGGTGGGCTAGTTGGACCCCAGGGACCCTCAGGATTCAAGGGGACTTAATCCCCCAACTTAAAACACGCCACAGGGCGTGTTTGCACACATGTCACCTCAGGCCCCGCCCCCTCCCTTCACCACTGTGCAAACGCGCCCCGTGGCACGTTTTAAGATGGGGAATTAAGTCCCCTTGAATCCTGAGGGTCCCTGGGGTCCAACTAGCCCACCAGGTACCTCCAGTAAGCGCCACAGAGCTGCGTTGCAGAGAGGTGTAAAAGGGGCGTGGCCTGGACCACCTCTCTGCAACGCAGCCCTGTGGCGCTTACTGGAGGTACCTGGTGGGCTAGTTGGCCCCCAGGGGCCCTCAGGATTGAAGGAATTAATTCCCCAACTTAAAACGCGCCACAGGGCGTGTTTGCACACATGTCACCTCAGGCCCCGCCCTCTCCCTTCACCACTGTGCAAACGCGCCCCGTGGCGCATTTTAAGTTGGGGGATAAAGTCCCCTTGAATCCTGAGGATCCCTGGGGTCCAACTAGCCCACCAGGTACCTCCAGTAAGCGCCACAGAGCTGTGTTGCAGAGAGGTGTAAAAAGGGGCGTGGCCTGGACCACCTCTCTGCAACCCAGCCCTGTGGCGCTTACTGGAGGTACCTGGTGGGCTAGTTGGCCCCCAGGGACCCTCAGGATTGAAGAGGAATTAATTCCCCAACTTTAAACGCGCCACAGGGCGTGTTTGCACACATGTCACCTCAGGCCCCGCCCCCTCCCTTCACCACTGTGCAAACGCGCCCCGTGGTGCGTTTTAAGTTGGGGGATAAAGTCCACTTGAATCCTGAGGGTCCCTGGGGTCCAACTAGCCCACCAGGTACCTCCAGTAAGCGCCACAGAGCTGCGTTGCAGAGATGTGTAAAAAGGGGCGTGGCCTGGACCACCTCTCTGCAACGCAGCCCTGTGGCGCTCACTGGAGGTACCTGGTGGGCTAGTTGGCCCCCCGGGACCCCCAGTATTGAAGGGGAATTCATTTCCCAACTGAAAACGTGCCACAGGGCGCGTTTGCAGAGTGTTGGTGGGAGGGGGCAGGGCCTCGGCGCAATGTCAGCTTTTTTTTTAATTATTAATTTTTTTAGAAGGGGGGCTGTGTGGCCCCCCTTCCTTTCCTATTTTATGGGCCCTGGGGACCCCATCCCCCAGGGCCTGACCCCTATTTTTTCAAAAATGGAAGGGGGCGGCGTGGCCCCCCTCCCGAGGCCATATTCGCCCCGGGGACCCCATCCCCCGGGGCATGGCCAGTGTTTATTTAAAAAATATATATATTTGGAGGGGGGCTGAGTGGGCCCTCCTCCTCAGGCCATTTATGGCCCCGGGGACCCCATCCCCCGGGGCCGGCCTTTGCGTGTTTTTTAATTTTTTTATTTCATTATTATGGGGGAGGGGGGCTGCGTGGCCCCCCTCCCGGGCAACTTCTAGCCCCAGGGACCCCATCCCCCGGGGCCTGGCCTCTCTGTTGGGGACCGTGGGGGGAGCACCAATGCCCCCACGGTCCCGCCGGCTCCCCGCATCATGCAGGAGCCGGCATTGCTTTTCCACATGGGGAGCTGCTGACATGCAGCTCCCCATGTGGAAAAGAAATCTGCTTTGGATTTTGGAAGAGAGAGCAGGTTTCCCTGCTCTCGCTTCCAAAATCCAAAGCAAGTTTGCTATGGCAGGACGGGAGCCGCGAGGCTCCCGTCCTGTCATAGCAAACAGCAGTGTCCCAGGGGGTGGGCACCCCAGGACAATGCAGGAGCCGGCCCTGGGTGGTGGCGGTCCCCAGGGCCATCACGGGCTCCAGGAGGGGGGCCGTGCGGCCCCCCTCCCTTCAATTACAAAGCCCCAGGGAGGTGGTGGTCCCCGGGGCTCGGGGGTCCGTAACGGACCCCCAAATTTGCATTTTAGTGCCCCGGGGAGGAGGCGGTCCCCAGGGCGTGTGGGGGGGCTCTAGCCCCCCCACACAGGTTTTTTTTTAAACAAGCCCCGGGGGTGGCGGTCCCTGGGGCTGCGGGGGGGCCGTATGTCCCCCGCAAATAATTAATAAAAGCCCCGGGGGGTGGTGGTCCCCGGGGCTTGGGGGGGCCTTGGAGGCCCCCCCACACATTTAAAAATTAGCCCCGGGGGGTGGCGGTCCCCGGGGCTGTGGGGGGGCTGCGTGCCCCCCGCAACTCATAAATCAAGCCCCGGGGAGGTGGCGGTTCCTGGGGCAGTGTGGGGGGGATTGGGGCCCCCCCACATATTTTTTCAATAGAAACAAGGTCCTAACTATAACTACCTACTGGCGAATGCCAGTAGGTAATATATATATTATTTGAGATGTCATCAGTGATGTCATGAGTGATGTCACTGACCATGTCATGAGTGATGTAATATGTGACGTCATCAGCAGTGCATTGCGGGCACGCGAGTTATAGTTAGCTGAACTAACTATAACGGGGGAATTTCTATGGTTTTGTACGAGTGAAATGTCCAACTAACTATAACGCCCCTGAAACCTATGGTTTTTCAGTGAATTTCTAAGGTTTTTTAAATGCTAATTTCTAACTATATTGTGCCTGAAACCTATGGTTTTTTTCAGTGAATTTCTAAGGTTTTTAAATGCTAATTTCTAACTATAACGTGCCTGAAACCTATGGTTTTTCAGTGAATATATATATATTTATTATACTATGTATACATGTGAAAATGTCTCGGTCCGCCTGTTTGCCTCGGTGGCACAGAAAAAATGGGTGGAACTGACGTCAGCATGCCGACGAGGTCCTCTTATGGCTCCGATGACGTCATACGGTGTCGCGAGCGGAGCCGTGCTATTATGACGTCCTCGTTGACGTGGGAGAGCTAGGAAAGAATTTCCGTGGAATGCTGGTGCAGGGGATATTCACCTAAGTGTTCAGGCTAGTCCTTTGGGAGCAACTGTTTATATTGCCACTCCAGAAACCAAAACCAGTGATCAGAGGACAGAGGCCCTGCAGATGGCACACGAGGTGGGGTGCCCAGTCGTGTGCACCGGCGGGGCAGCGAAGTGACAAGCACCACAACCCACAAGAAAGGTAACGAGGGCACTGAATAACACAGGATCTTCTCTTTGTATCTGGCAGGAACAACGAAGTTAAAATGCCCTAGTACCAAAATGTAGAATTAGTGCTACAACGGTCTTCAAGAGGACCTGCGATGCCGCTTCTGCCTCCCGTACCCTGGAGGCGGCACATGGGTCACGCGGTGCGGTCATACTGTGGTGGGGCCGCACACTCGTTGACCTCTCATGGCACTGCTCCACACTTCAGGGAGGACTCTTTCCATTAGCTATGTTTTCTGATGACGTTTCGCGCCGGCCCCGTCCAACAACAGAACTCCTTTAGATCCAAACAGACTATTTCACTCTCTCACCGGAAGTGAAACCAGGCCACGCGGACACTTTCACAATACAACAGCCGGGAATGCACTTTTCGGTAAAAAAACCACATTCCTTCCTCCTAATTAATCAAATAAACGTCTCACTGAAGAACAGGGGCCAGCTTCGATCGGTAAGCAGCCGTTACAACGACTTTTTTACTTCGCGATACCATTACAACGCATGCATTACCATGCATGCGTTGTACATCGTGAAGTCATTACTACGCATTTTTGTAGAACGCATGGTCATTTACCACGCATGCCTTTACAACGAATTTTGTTGTAAAGGTATGTATGGTAAATGACCATGTGTTCTAAAAAACATGTAGATGATCCACGTCGTTGTAAGGAAACAGAGGCTGTTCCGTTTCCTCACAACGACGTGCACCGCCCCTCAGAGACAACGTGAAGCAGGAACCACGAGGAGAGAGGAACCACGAGGAGTGAGAGGTAAGGGGGATTGGGCATGGGGTGGGGGTTTCTTTTCTAGGGTTTAGGGTAGTGCAGTGGTGTTTGTGTTGTGAGGGGGTCGTGCTGGGGTAGTGTTTTAGGGTTTAGAGTAGTGCAGTGGTGTTTGTATAGTGTAGGGGGTTTAGGGTAGTGCAGTGGTGTTTGTGTAGTGTAGGGGGTCATGCTGGGGGTAGTGTTTTAGGGTTTAGGGTAGTGCAGTGGTGTTTGGGTAGTGTAGGGGGTCATGCTGGGGTTGGTGTTTTAGGGTATAGGGTAGTGCAGTGGTGTTTGGGTAGTGTAGGGGGTCATGCTGGGGTTGGTGTTTTAGGGTTTAGGGTAGTGCAGTGGTGTTTGGGTAGTGTAGGGGGTCGTGCTGGGGTAGTGTTTTAGGGGTTAGGGTAGTGCAGTGGTGTTTGTGTAGTGTGGGAGGTCATGCTGGGGTAGATTTAGGGTTTAGTGTAGTGCAGTGGTGTTTGGGTAGTGTAGGGAGTCATGCTGGGGGTAGTGTTTTAGGGTTTAGGGTAGTCCAGTGGTGTTTGTTTAGTGTAGGGAGTCGTGCTGAGGGTAGTGTTTTAGGGTTTAGGGTAGTGCAGTGGTGTTTGGGTAGTGTAGGGGGTCATGCTGGGGGTAGTGTTTTAGGGTTTAGGGTAGTGCAGTGGTGTTTGTGTAGTGTAGGGGGTCATGCTGGGGGTACTGTTTTAGGGTCTAGGGTAGTGCAGTGGTGTTTGGGTAGTATAGGGGGTAGTGCTGGGGTAGTGTTTTGGGTTTACGGTAGTGCAGTGGTGTTTGTGTAGTGTAGGGGGTCGTGCTGGGGGTAGTGTTTTAGGGTTTAGGGTAGTGCAGTGGTGTTTGTGTAATGTAGGGGGTAGTGTTTTAGGGTTTAGGGTAGTGCAGTGGTGTTGGTGTACTGTAGGGGGTCGTGCTGGGTTCTAGTGTTTTAGGGCTTAGGGTGGTGCAGTGGTGTTTGGGTAGTGTAGGGGTTCATGCTGGGGGTAGTGTTTTAGGGTTTAGGGTATGGCAGTGGTGTTTGGGTAGTGTAGGGGTCGTGCTGGGGGTAGTGTTTTATGGTTTAGGGTAGTGCAGTGTTGTTTGGGTAGTGTAGGGGGTCGTGCTGGGGGTAGTGTTTTAGGGTTTAGGGTAGTGCCGTTGTGTTTAGGTAGGGAAGGGGGTCATGCTGGGGGTAGTGTTTTAGGGTTTAGGGTAGTGCAGTGGTGCTTGGGTAGTGTAGGGGGTCGTGCTGGGAATGTTGTTCATTTCTATGGCAAAATGAACCCCCTCATTTTGTTCCTTTTTAAATTAAATGTTTTAAGTGTTACCAGTTTATTCCAATCAAGATGGCTTCAGGTGTGCCATAATTTTGTCATAAGTAAGACTGTTAGCTCTCTAGTTGTTCTTTAGAACACTCTGGGAAGCTGCAGTAGAACACAAAGGCATCAACTGACAGGCTGCTCCTGTTGAAATATAACAGGAAGATATTTGAGATCACACTTGAAACATGTCCTAATTTTTCTTTCTACAGCACTAACCATAATTTCTATGACAAAATGGTCAGGGTGTTTCTACCCTGCCCCCTTTGTGCGTTTTGCACACTTGTTTCTTGTGCTTTTTTTTTTTTTTATCGGCGTGATCCGCGCACCCTAAGCGCATCCCGCCATTTAAAAAAAGAAAAAAATGCTTTTTCTGCCCAGGGGGTCCTTGTGGGACCCCTGAGCAGACCTAGGGAGTCAGGGTGTTTCTACCCTGCCCCCTTTGTGCGTTTTGCGCACTTGTTTCTGTGCCTCGGTTCTACCGAGGCATAAAATGGCTGTCCAACACTTCCTGATTTGGAGTGTTGACAGCCAATTAGCATGCAGCTCGTGATCAGGACGGTGCGCGCAGGGTGCGCTCAGGGTGCGCGAATCCGACGCGGCCATAGATATATATGTGATTTTCCTTTTTATTTTCTCAGGAACTACTGAACGGATTTACACCATTTAACAAAAGGGTTCTTTCTGAACCAAGAACTACCTCTTTGCCAAATTTGGTGTAATTCCGTTCAGCAGTTCGAGCTGTAGCCGTGGCTAAAGTTTCCTATGGGAAAATGAATGGGGAAAACACGTTTTGGGACCCCCTTTTTTCTCAGCCCCCGCTTGACGAATCACCCGAAACTTTCAGGAGTACGAGCGGACCGGAGCGGGCCATAAAGTTTGAAAATTTCACGAAGATTCGTCAACCGACGCAAGAGTTATTTCAAATAGAATGTTGCGGATTTCCTATGGAAAATAGGTCCTAACTATAACTATCTACTGGCGACCGCCAGTAGATAATATATATATATATATATATATATATGTATATTTTACTGGTCATCACAATTAGGACACTTTCAGCTTCAGTGCATGCACTGGTGAGGCGCCTGTTAATCTCAAAACCACAAACCACAACACACTGCTGACATACACTCCAGAACGAATAAGTCATCGGCCAAGTGATGAGACGTAAGTTCTTTTACACCAGCGCAGCCCCATAAACAATCCAATGCATTTTGGCGCTCCACACGCCTTGATCACGGGTTGAAAAACACCATAGTAAGAAAACTCATATAGTGAAAATTAATTAACATAAATGATGGACAAAAGACTCTGCAGTGTGAAAAGCAATTAAGAAGTATTGTGTTATTCTAATTTGCGCCCAGTTGAAGATGTCAGCTATATTTACCAGGTAGAACTATATGTATTGCACGTTACTCTCCACTATGTGCACTTTGTTTATCTACCTACTAGACTGTTGTATCCACATTGTATTATGCACCAGTAATGAGTACCACTTGTAAGATGGTCGCCGCTTTTCTATTGCTTTTCACACTTCTGAGCCTTTTGTCCTTGGCCCAGGGCCAAATCTTTACAAAAACAATATGGAAGAGGGGCTGAGCAGCCCTCTCCTGGAGCCATACATGGCCCTATGTACTGCTACACCCCAGGGCCGGCCCACCCTTGAGACATAGCTGTTTGCGCTGACTTGGCGGGAGCTTGAGGGAGCTCTGACAGCTATTGCCAAGTCATAGCAAACATGAACTCCGCTCTCAGCAAGCAAGAGCTGCAAAGCTGCTCCGGCTTGCTGAGCATGGAATTTTCGTCTGTTTCCCTGCCTGCTGTCAAGTGGGCAGGGAAACGGATGAAAGGATTGCTCTCACAGACAGGAAGCAGCATGTTTAGCAACTTCCTGTCTGTGAGAGCAATGCCAGCACCCGCAGGAGGCAGGGAGCCGGCAGGGACCACGGAGGCCACGGTCCCGGCGGGGCAAAGAGGAGAAAGAGGCAAAATGAAAGTCAGAAAATAGCACAAAGAGCCAGAATAAAGGTCTGAAATGAGCAGAAAGAGGCAGAATGAAGGTCAACAATGAGCAGAAAGAGGCAAAGTAAAGATGAGAAACGAGCAGCAAGAGGCAGAATAAAGGTCAGAAACTAGCAGAAAGAGGCAGAATAGAGGTCAGAAACGAGCAGCTGGAGGCAGAATAAAGGTCAGAAACCGAGCAGAAAGAGGCATAGTAAAGGTCAGAAACGAGCTGAAGGATTAAGAATAGAGGTCAGTAACAAGCAGAAACAGGCAGAATTAAGGTCAGAAACAAGCAGAAAGAGGCAAAATAAAGGTCACAATGGAGCAGAAAGATGATGAATTAAGGTCAGAAATGAGCAGAAAGAGGCAAAATAGAGGTCAGAAACCAGCAGCAAGAGGCAAAATAAAGGTGAGAAACGAGAAGAAAGAGGCAAGATAAAGGTCAGAAATGAGCAAAAAGGGGCACAATAGAGGTCAGAAACCAGCAGCAAGAGGCAAAATAAAGGCGAGAAACGAGAAGAAAGAGGCAGAATAAAGGTCAGAAATGAGCAGAAAGAGGCAGAATAAAGGTCAGAAATTAGCAGAAAGAGGCAAAATAAAGGTCAGAAATTAGCAGAGAGAGGCAGAATAAAGATCAGAAGGGAGCAAAGAGAGGCTGAATAAAGGTCAGAAATGAGCAGAAAGTAGCAAATTCAAGGTCAGAAAAGAGCAGAAAGAGGCAAAATAAAGGTCAGAAGCAAGCAGAAAGAAGCAAAGTAGAGATGAGAAATGAGCAGGAAGAGGCAAAATAGAGGTCAGAAACGAGCAGAAAGAGGCCCCCAATGACTCTCAGCAGCCAAGGGGACTTCATCTCCCAACCAGTAGTGTGCCAGGAGGCGTGTTTGCAGAGTGTTTGGGAAAGAGGGCGGGGCCTCCAACAAGGTGTCAGCAATCCCGCTGTGGGGGACTTACTGGTGGCAACAAAATGGGGTTTCATGGCCCCCAAGGACCATCAGCAGCCAAGGGGTCGTCATCCCTAACCAGTAGGTTGGGGATGAAGCAGGGCCTTCAGCCTCTTCGAGGGCTGTATATGGGCTAGAGCAGGACTTCAATTCCACACATGCCAATTTCTAACTACTTCTTATTGATTTGTGTGCATGTGGCATGCACAAGCAGTTTGCTGTAGCCTTACAAACTCTCAGGGAGAGCAGTCTCATTTCTTCAGGGCACAGTTCCCCTACTCATCGCCAGTTGTAGCGTCCCCCAAGCCTGGAAGCATGCAAAATGAATATGCCACACACGGAACTCTGGATTGTACGTCTTTACTCCTCAGCAAACAATCACACACTGCACACTCATTACTTCATAACAGTTAATAACCATACCTTAACACCTCCCAGCAAGTTATGTATATCGCAAAGGTCACAGGGCACAGTCTCACAACACCACAAATAGCGTTCAGCAAAGAGGTTCCGAAAAGAGGTAAAAAATCTGGGGAAACCCTTCAGAAAGGGAAAACACATAGGCGCTTATTTCTTATGAGGTGCACAACAGAAATGCAGTCTACCTTAACGTTCCAATTGCCTCATTGAAACAAATGCAGTTGCTTCAGGACATATCCGCATGTTTGGTGTTGGGACTCTCAAAGTGTGCTCATACTATGGGCCATATCATCATGATCGTTTTTTCTGGTGCAGCACAGAGCCGAGCTCCTATTTTTTGCCTCTGCAGGGCGCAAAGTGAATTCATTTAACCATATATTTTTCAGCCTGCAGGCGCATAAGGCAGGCACTCAGCTCTGCACTGCTCAAGAAAAGCCCATTATGATATGGCCTCATACCTCTCTCCACTGGTTCACTATTAAAACGTTTGTTTAAACCCTCATGCATTTGTAAAAAGGCTATTACCAACTCTGGTCCTTTGTTCATCAGTATTTCTTTTCTAGATGTCAGCCTTCATGGTTTCTAAGATCCTCTACTTCTAAAATATTAAAAGTGTCTCTCATTAGACAATACAGGATAGAAAGCAGATCTTTTTCTTTCTTGGTTGAAGGGGGTGTGCAGACGATGGGCGATGGGCGTCCCCTTCTGTAATACTGATAGTGGTGGCACACATGTTGCATCAGCGCTATCAAAAGAGGGTGGTCCCTCATTTGCATGGGGGCATGGACCCATGCAAATGAGGGGATCACTTTGCCTCTGCACCCGCGCCGTATTATGGACATGGGCCCAGAGGCAAACATGCCTTAAGGAGACGCACTGAAAATGCACCACACAATGGTGGCACACTATCAGTTCGCCTCCTAAAGGCAGCCCTGCATGACCATCCCATGGAACCCCCAGGCATCCCCCTGCAGGCGGGTACAGTCACTCACTGCACCCGCCTGCAAGAGGATCTCTCTCTCCCCTCTTGAAAGTGCTTGCGGGTTGCCGCCTGCAATATGAAGCAAAGTGCAGCTTTTAAACACCTGCTCAGTATTTTACTTGAATGTACTGTCCTGGGGGCAATGCAAGTTTGCGGCTGCCATGGGGACAGTGCACTCATTGTAATACTGCACACTGTCCCTGTTTGCTCCCGGTGCACCATGGCGCAAACTGTGAAAGTGCACCATATTCATAATACGGCCTCTTGTCTATTACAGACCATCTTTGTTTTTGAAGGGCACTTAAGAAATGGCTCTTCCCGCAGGTTTTCTGAGCATTTTGAGACTGTGTTTCACCTTTCTTCTGGTGCCAGGGCACCTTGTTGAAGTCATTGTTGAACTTTAAGAACACGTCAATTCAATTATAATTACCTTTATATTGAAAATACGCACAATGAACTTTAGGTTGATTGCATCCCTTCCCGCATTAGAAAAGCCCTTCAATAACTACCTACTTTGCCAGGCAGATCCTATAAGAAGGCTTCCGCCCCTTCGTCTTTAGCACCACCAGTGTCCTGATCAACACATGCGACTTGTATCAACGATATAAAATATTGGACCCTCTACTAATGCACCATATTGAACATTTCAGTCACAATGAACTGTCATGTAATGTGTGACATGTTACACATATATATCTCTACCAGGTCCACCCACTATCCCGATAAAAGTATAAAAACATCAGAACAATTTTATTTTTTTATGTATTTTATTGAATTTTTCAGACAAAAACATTCTAAATGCATAAACATTGTTAAATAGAACAAACAGGTATAGCAAATGAATATACACCCAATCAGACAATACTATATCAAAAAGTCTAAAAGACCACATTTATTTGTATTGCAAATCTTACAAATATATATGTACTAAAGGGAAAAATGTTTCAATATATTAGCAATACCTAAGCATAGAACTGGAAATCAGTCAGCACAGTCTCTAACCACAGAACTTCTTGCCAAGATGCTCTGCCAACCAAAACTAAAAATACAAATCAAAATAAAAGCAATAGCAGGAATAGACATTAGTAATTTGTGAATGTGCAGATGCCATTCACGCTAGTATAAGTTAACACTGATAATTTTCTTGCCCCTTTTGTGTATGCCATAGAAATCCTCCCCATTGGTCTTGCGATAATTTACTTGTATTAGTAGAGTGTGGTAGAATGTGTGTTCTGAAAAGCTCAGAGAGTTGTGGCTTCTATAAGGGAATGAAGTCCAAAACAATTAGAAAGTTGAGGTCATTAATGGGTGTACTTTCTACTGAAACAAGCCCTACTTTCCCGAGCAGCTCTAATCACTGACGATTTATGCACTCAGCCAAGCATAGAGCCAGTTCCACTATTGATTTTGCTTTGAATAGTGAGTCACTTTGGACAATTTAAAGCCTGTAAAGCACAGAATTAAGCAGAGCCATGTCAGCCAGATTCACACAATGCAGCAGGCATCGAGCCTTGACTGGGTATTGCCTCGCATACACAATGGCTCTGCTTCCCATTTGACAATGCCTGCCAATAAAGATACACACATTTCAAAGTTCAGGCATAGTTTTTACGCTTTAAAATCTTTTTACTTTTCCATCCAGTTTACCTTAAGTAATGGAAACTCAATACTGTACAACAAGATGCAAATAACCTTCCAAGCCACTTCTGTATGAGAGCAAACCTAAAAATGTTATGAGCATAAAAAAGATCTGCTAAGCCTCTATGCTAGCTGGTGGGTTACCTATATACAGTTGTGGCATTAAAACACCTGCTAGATCAAAATAAAGCCTGCAGCAGTACTGAATCAAAATCCAGGATCATTGTAGTGCAAAAACACTGGAATAGCAAGGATACCCGGGACCTGATATAAGGAAGGAAAATGTCCCTCTGTTACCAAGCTGTGTAGGAAAAAAACATAATATGTGGTGTGTGATGGGCTCCTCACACCACTGCCTCCTGGTGCCACTGCACGTGTTGTACTATTGTGTGGGCTACTTATTAACGCACAATGGCTTATGCATTTTCTCTGAGGACTGTTTTCTGCTTCGACAGCAAAGTGGGCATAGGTTTCGTTCACCGAAAACTGTTATTGGTTGCTCACATAAGGGCCGACTGGGGACCCTGAAGCAGCCCTGGCAAAAATGCTCAAACCAGCCACATCCCTTGTTTCCGTGCTCAAACTCTCTCTTTCCATCCGTTCATCCATTCCCTCTCTCCTTCTCTCCTCTCTCTCTCGTCTCCCTCTCTTATCGCTTTTCTCTACCTTTACCCTCCCTCCCATTCTTTTCCCCTCTTTTGAACACCCCCTGTCTCTGCTACAGCTAACCCCGGGGAGCTGCAGAAAATGACAGAGCCAAAAAAGGTGGCCAGGGAAATGCCTGGAGGAATAAAAGTTCTGTCTGTCCCTGGATCGCATCCAGACTCAGCTATGTAACCCTCATAACCCTGCAGAGTGTGAGGCTAAGTTTGTATCGCAGCTTAGTGCAGAGTATACTTTAGGGCAGATTTACAAGCCCCTTGCGCCACTTTTGCGTCACTTTTAACATGGGAAAAGTGACGCAAAAGTGGTGCAAGGGTCTTGTAAATCTGCCCCTTTGTTCTTAAGGGGGTGCCAGGCAGACGTAGCACTCTTAAAATATTACAAATAATTAATATGTAATGTTAAATATGTTTTGCTCCATTCACAACATTAGTGATTTAATTTGTTTTTTTACCTGCAGTTTCATTATCATTCAGCGCTTGGCCTGACTTTAAAGATGGTGCTTGCTGACTGACCAATGACCATCCTGCTCCTACTGGTCTCTGTGGTT
Organism: Calotriton arnoldi; assembly: GCA_963921515.1. Classification (NCBI taxonomy): domain Eukaryota; kingdom Metazoa; phylum Chordata; class Amphibia; order Caudata; family Salamandridae; genus Calotriton; species Calotriton arnoldi. Next base: position 309,339 of record CAWUFW010010249.1, on the reverse strand, counting down.
ACTGATTTAATGTCCTGATCAGCCTCGATGTGGCCTCCAACATTGCGTGGCAGCAGCTGACAAGCTATATGGCATGGGTCTAGCAATCTCGTACCTCCTCTTGGCCACCTTAACTCCTCGTGATCTGAGAAGGAATGGAAATGGCTCACGCTCACTGTGGAGTTGCTGTTTCACAGTAAAGACAAGGAATGACTGCAGCCACTGCAGGAGTACCCGGGCATGGACTGTCAGTACACTGATCTGGACCTCCAGCACTTAGCACCTCATTTGCCTCAGCATTGTTAGATCCATTTGGTCACTGGGAGTGGGTGTTAAAATGGCAGCTGCTGTTGAATTAGAGAAGGTGGGCATTCACCATATTAGCATCAGCTCATACTGATACTACCGAAATTGAAGGGTTGGCAATCTGATCAGATGGGGTCTGCCACGCTTCTCTTCTTTTTATCTTTTAATGCAGCAGCCATGTGGTAGACAGCTGGTATGATGGGTTGACATTATGCCTTTTGCTGCATAGCAAACTACCACATTTTATTATGTCCTTCATGCTCTCTCACTGCCATGATTCTGCAAGCCACGTACACAGATTGCTTTATTTGTGGGTCTTATTTGTGTAAGTGATCTCTGGATGGGGAGAGGAACCCAAATTGGCAAAAAAACTTGCTCAGTGACCGGACCACACACTTGAGCATATTTTTTTTTAAACCAAGGCTGTCATACTAATTTATGGCACATATGAAAAAGGTTTAAAATAGATTTTAAAAGATTGGAAGGAAGAATAGGTTCAGCTTTGGTGGGTGTCTTTCACGATTTTATCTGTTTTTGTACTCTGTATGCAATTTTTCCTCTCATTTCTTAACCATGTTTGTAGTCTTCATATTAAATCCATTTACTGCCTGATTTAGAGTTTGTCAGAGAAGATATCCCATCTGCCACATGACAAGTGCACTATATCCAATAGCATTTATAGTAAGGTGGATGGGATATCAGTCATGTTATGATGGAGTAACCCATCTTGCAAACTCTAAATCAAATCCTTAGTTTGATAAGCAAGTTCAAGTATCAGGCTGTTCTTCGTATAGAAATATCTCCAATGCCTTCTTATCAATATCGCTTTTTCCCTTCGCTGCATACCTTTTTGCACTGTGCCCTTCAATTCCAAATTAAGGTTAATAAATCTTATCGGCACTGATATCTGCAATTTATTAATATTGATGATTCCTTTTTTATTGCAGACATGCCCCAAAGCTTGTATCGTTGTTCTGTGTGCCGCAGTTGTTTCTATTTATGTAGAAATCTCAAGCATATATGGGTGTCACTTCAAGTCAAAGTAAGCTTCAATAAGCCATAGGCTATAAAAGCATAACATAGAAATAAAAACATTATACAAAGTTAAAAACACACAATTTCATAAAAAGCATCAGAGAGCCACAATATCTTAAAAGTATCTCACACATATAAACAGTGGCGTCACTAGGGTTGGTGTCACCCAGGGCGGTAACTCATGGTGTCACCCCTTCACGACTTACCCCATGATGGACCTCCTCCAAGTCCTCCGAGTCCGCCAAAAGCGTTCCTTGCGTGAGTGACGTTTCGAACGTCGTCGACGTCCGGACGCCGACGTGCAGAGGCTCACGGTGTCACCCCATGTGATGGTGTCATGTGAGTGACGTTTCGAACGTCGTCGACGTCCGGACGCCGACGTGCAGAGGCTCACGGTGTCACCCCATGTGATGGTGTCACCCGGTGCGGTCCGCACCCCCCGCACCCCCTTAGTGACGCCACTGCATATAAAAGGGCACATACAATGCATGAATCAACCTCAGCGAGGAATACACTATGTACTATATCCTTTCCAGATGTGAAAGGCACATGTTATGATGTTTAATATAGAGTAACACAACTCCCACGAGCTTAAAGATTGCAAGTTCAATAACCCTTCTCTATGAAGTCTCAGATTGGATTTGTGTAGGAATGGGACCAAAAAAGAACGTCATGACTCCGAGTACAGGGCACAAAATAAAATAAAATGACTGGTACTCTGTAACGAGAAACCGTTGCACCCGCAAGGTAGGAGGTCCCTACTCTAAACCTCTGCTGGGTTGAAAAAGTGAATTTGAAATGCAGAGTTTTCAACCTAAGAGTTGTTAGCCAATGCCGGTGGGTGGAATTTACTATCCACCCCAGGTATGGCTCCATCCTATATGTTGTGGAAATAACAGTGTACCTAACAATGGTAATTTTGGCCTGTGCGGATTCTAGGGGAATATTTTGACAATAGTGCAAGTAACACTGTTTGATGCGTAATTATATTTGTGTCTAATCCTGGGAGGATTATTATAAACATCCGCAAAGCCTAATACGTTAAGTGTGCTTTTTATGTAGCATACCCAAGGGATCTGATTGACTTTGTCTAATGACAGGCAGTCAGCTATGCATGTTCTACTGCGGACTCAGGAGTGCCCCAGATCTTTACCCAGAGCAGTAGCGATGCCAAGCCGATCATATCGTTTCAATATGTCAACGCCAGTTGTTCGTGACATATTAAGGTAGCAGTATTTCCTGGAACTGCCAATAGTGTGTGAGTAAATCTACTTTCTGCGCTTTGAAGGGTCCCAGCTTTATTGTATCCCCACTGCCCGGCACCATAGATTCCTGCCGAAATGCACTTAGACTTATAGAGGTTCAACATTTCAGGTAATTGCTTATGTTGCAATTTTTTAGCGAATCTGAATATGGCTTCAGAGTTCCTGTAAAAGGACTGAAGTCTGGCTGTTAAGAGAGGTCTTTCAATTGATTTCCTCTCTGGGAACCAGAGGGGAAAGGGGACTTGGGGCTGGATTAGAAGGCCCAGAGCCCGTGATCCTATGGGTAAGTGGAAAACTCAACTAATAGGGCTGTTGTTCCTAAGAAGGGAGGAAGATGATCTCTATACAGGTATAGTCAGACCAAGACAGTAAAGACAGTCTGTGTGATTGTCTGATGTTGCCCTCACACACCCCCAAGGGGATGTCATGCTTCATCATAGGGCGGTGCTCCTTGTCGGGCCGGCGCTGCAATGCCCTACGGGTCCCCCAAAGGGTCTCTTTGGCGGAGATCTTTTTAAGAGAAATACCGTATGATGAGTGCAAGTGAGGAGTGAATGGAGGAGTGAATGTGGTTGGGGATTAAAACTGATCAGGGAGGTTGTGGGCTATCCTTTAATAAATCTGCCGCCCCGTCAGCCAAGGCAGAGGAATTAAGGAGCTGGCTGTCAGCAGGTCACCAGGAAACAAGGTAGACACAAACAAAACCCATAAGCGTAACATACATATTATACTGTGGCAGTGATGTCCACAGAGAATGTTGTCACTGCGACGCAAACCCATAATGCATGGTAGTGATGTATCTAAGGCAGTACCCATAAGTATACAGCATCTGATCCAATGTACGGGTGTCTCTGCAACACAATGCGAAAAACATGAAGAGTGTTGTTCAACATTTAGGCTTAGAACATCAGTGCCAGTCTCAGTAGTGAGTGTGGGAGCCTGGCATCCACATCTTAACCCTAATCCGGTGGTAAAACAAAAGGTCAGTTGACCGGTATCTAAGGAATTAGGTGACGTGGACATTCAACATTACAGAGGTGTACATGCGCTCTAATATTAGTGCATTTTGTGCTGTTTGCCGTAGCAGCACACCAGCAGTGAGTATTGCACTGATGGCTATATATGACCATTGTAACCATTGGTGTTGATGTCTTTGCTTGGCATACAGAAACGGGGGGGGGGTTGGGTAGGGTTGCGCTTTCCTAACGTTATTTTGTTTGGTGCCTCATCAGGTGGTGCGGAGATGCCGCGTTCAAGTGTGCCCCAGCGTGAAAGGAGCAAAGACAGTTAGGCAGTGGAAATATCCTAATCAGTGAAATAGATGGGTCGGCCGGCGGGGAGAGCGGCATGGGTACTCACATTTAGTGGGTGCAGACCGTGCGTCTACACCTACCCGATCGTCTCCGCGTCCCTGGAACTGGGACCGGTCGAGCCCGTGGTGCTTGTTTATAATGGAAAGAGAGGGCGGGCATCTAGAATGTGTGTGGCTGTCCGCTCAAACCGCACATGTCTGGCGGCCATGTTAGAATGGCTAGGTTATGTGTCCAGATATGGTTGTGGAATAGACTGTGTAGTAATAGGTACTGTAACTCCCTAAGAGGAGGGGAGAGAACTCGATAATGTAAAAGAATGGCTCTTGCAGATGGGAAATCTTTGTAATAATATTGATATAGGTCTCCACTTGACTATTGTCCCTCCCATGTCTAGATGTATGGAGAATGAAATGTGTTAAATCCACTACATCGGGTGTGGTCATGCAGTAGGGTATGTCTCCCATGTTTAGATGTTTCGACCGTGAAGTATGTTGACTCCACCACGTGATGTGAAAATAGAAAGTGAGGGAATAATGATAATAGTCCTCACCGAGAGAGGTACCCTGGTTGGAGTAGTTACTAACCGCAATGGAGAGAGAACTGTTGCAGGGTAAATGGGGGTAAGGTCATGGTTGTAGTGTATATGCATGTACAACATGTGTTGTTTATGTTACATCACATAGATCAGACAACAACGGATGCCATGAGGGGTGGTGAGGTTGTCTATAACTCCACCCATAGAATTTCATCATTAAGTCCGCTCTTGTTGGTCTGGAGGCGGAAGACCTATCGCTGTTCTAGTCTAAAGAGATTAGCAACCTTCCAAGAGGGATTCGCCTCAAGTACTGTCCATTTTAGTTCATCAGTGGAGTGTTTTTTCTCTTTAAAGTGATTGCTCATTTTGGTCGGACGTCGTCCACATCTGATGGTACTCCTGTGTTCCCCTATCCTGGTTTTTACTGATCTAGTGGTCATCCCTACATAGTACATCATGCAGGGACAGGTGATCAGGTAAATACAGTTTTTTGTATTGCAGTTGATGTGTTGCCTTTGTGTCCAGGAGAATGACCCTAACTGTAAGGTAGTGGAGTGTGTAGTGGAGTGACACGCGGTGCAATTACCACAAGGGTAGTGTCCAGTAACCGGGGGAAGATTCCAAATAGTGGTCTGTGAGCATGATTTGTTCATACGTGGTCTGGTGTGTACCAATTGATCCCTCAGATTAGATGTTAAGAGAGGTGGCCAACTATGGGCCTCATTATGATGTTGGGCAGAAAGCCATCCGACAGCTTATTGGAAGCTTTCCGCCCGACATCATAGGTTTCCGTCCAACCGCTGTATTATGATACTGGTGGTCGGAGGGAAACCTGTGGGGGTATTCCGCTTTCGACAGGCTCATGGAGCCCGTCCGGGTGGCAGGCAGAATTGTAATTGCAAAGTGACAGCAGAGCCAGCCTCTGCTCTGCTGTCGGTATTACAATGTCACTTTCTACCTGCCCTTTCATGGCGGTCCTCCCGCCATGAAAAGGCAGGCGGAAAGTGACTTTGGGGGCCCCTAGCAGGGCCCTCTTCCCCTGGCCCTCCGCTATAAGGCCTGGGGGGGGGTGAACCCACATCCCTGCACCATGTGGCAGGCACCGCTTGGTGCCTGCCACACGGTGCAGGGTTGTTTGAAAACATCAATTTTTCTATTGCAGCTTGTGCTGCAGCCCTTTTCCGGCCGCCGCACAAGCTGCAATAGAAAAATGTATGTTTCCGACTGCCCATAGGTTGGTCTCTTCCTAATACTGCGAGTGGAACCGATGACTAATAGTCGGTGGTTTCCATCCCGCTACAGTGTTGGTAGGATGCTTGTCCGACCAACATAGTAATAGGGCACTAAGTGTTTGATAAAAAAGAATTCCTAAGTAGTTAAAATTCTTTACCTTTGTTAAAAAATTATCGCACATTCTAAAAGTCTTGGACTTTGCACTAGGTCGGCCACACATCAGGATAAAGAATTTTGAAAAGTTGACTTGTAGGCCCAAATCATTCATGAAGACCAAAAATAAGTCTAGGCCGGAATGCAACCAATTTTGCTGTGTGGGCGACTAATACCGCGTCATCAACACACAGCAAGATGGGAACAGTCTTATTCCCCATTCGCGCCACATCCTTCCCTTTCTCCATCAGGAATTGGTTTATCCCATTTATGTACAACAGGAAAAGGAAGGGGGCCAAGATGTATCCCAGCCTAAAACCCTTGGATGATTTAATGTGTGGGGAACATTCCCCCGAGGCGCCATAGCGCACCCTAACTGTCAAGTCTTGGTAGAGCCGACGCATGAGTAATAAGAGTTCCGGTTCCACGCCCATCCTGCACATTAGTTCCCACAGCTTTTCACAATTCACGAGGTCAAAAGCACTAGTTAAATCAATGAAGGCCAGAGGGATTGATTCATTTTTTGCCTTCCTATATTTTCCCAGGATTAAATAAAGGTTCAGGCATTGGTCTATTGTCCCTAAACCAGGTCTAAAACCAAATTGGGTGCCGGCTAAAACATTATTTTCAGAAGCCCATTCTTCTACTCGGAAGAGGAGGACTCGTCCTAGAATTTTGACACCAGAATTGATAAGCGAGTTTGGGCGATAGCATGATGGTAGGGACTTGTCCCCTTTTTTAAATATTGGGGCCAATAAGGCAGACTTCCAGGATTCGGGAATGGAGCCTTGGATAACTGATCTAAATACATGTGTTAATAGAGGGGCCCATAGGGGGATGTTGGATTTGAAAATGTCTGTTGGAACGCCATCTGGACCCGGCGCCTTTTTGGAAATGCATTTAGAAATGGCACTAATGACTTCACCAACAGTTATAGAAGTTTGGAAATCACTAGTGGTTAAGATAGACAAGGGGGGATTGGGCTCTGTGTGGGTCGCTCTTCCCTCACCAAAAAAATATTGGTAAAATGTGTCACCCAGGTGTCTACCCCAATCACGGAATCTATATTTGCAATCAATCAGGGGTTTGTTAAAGCGCGACTACTCACCCGTAAGGGTCTCAAGGCGCTAGGGGTGGGGGTGGGGGGTTGCAGGTTCCATTCCATCAAGGAGGGGGTCTGTCGAAGAGCCAGGTTTTGAGGTTTCTTGCGAAGATGGGGAGCGATGTTGTCTGTCTGAGGTGGAGCGGAAGGAAGTTCCATGCTTTGGCCGTGAGGAAGGAGAAGGAGCGGCCTCCCGATCTGGTCTTTCTGGTGCGGGGGACCACGGCGTAGGAGAGCTGGGCTGATCGTAGGGTCCTTTGGGGGGCGTGGAATTTGAGTCGGCTGTTCAGGTATGCTGGTCCAGTGCCGTGGAGGGCCTTGTGTGCGTGGGTGAGCATCTTGAAGGTGATTCTCGCCTCGACGGGGAGCCAATGGAGTGTGCGCAGGTGCTGGGAGATGTGGCAGTGTTTTGGCAGGTTGAGGACCAGTCTTGCGGTGGCATTCTGGATGTTCTGTAGCTTGCGGGTGAGGTTTTTGTTTATTCCGGCGTAGAGTGCGTTGCCGTAGACGAGTCTGCTGGTGACCAGGGCGTGAGTGACGGTCTTTCGGTGTTCGAGGGGGATCCATTTGAAGGTCTTACGAAGGAGGGTGTGGAAGCAGGAAGACGAGACGGAGTTGATCTGGCAGTCCATTTTGAGCTCGGAGTCCAGGATGATTCCCAGGTTGGTGCATGGTCCGTGGGGGTTGGCGGGTTTCCGAGGGCGGGGGGCCACCAGGTGTCACTCCAGACGTCTGGGTTTGGGCCCATGATGAGTACTTCTGTTTTGTTGGTGTTTAGTTGTAGGCAGCTGTTTTTCATCCATTTGGGGACGGCTTCCATGCCTTCTCGAAAGTTGCGTCTGGCGGTGTTGGGCTCGTTGGATAGGGAGAGGATGAGTTGGGTGTCGTCTGCATATGACACGATGGTGAGTCCGTAGGTTCTGACGATGGGGGCGAGAGGAGCCATGTAGACGTTGAAGAGCGTCGGGCTGAGGGAGGAGCCCTGGGGGACTCCGCAGATGGTAGGTGTGGGGTCTGAGAGGAAAGGGGGGAGTCTGACCCGCTGCGTCCTGCCGGAGAGGAAGGAGCGGATCCAGTCGAGGGCCTTGTCCTGGATTCCTGCTTCGTAGAGTCTGCGTATTAGGGTGCGGTGGGAGACTGTGTCGAACGCCGCTGATAGGTCGAGGAGGATGAGGGCTACTGTTTCTCCTTTGTCCAGCAGGGTGCAGATGTCGTCTGTTGCGGCGAGGAGGGCTTTTTCCGTACTGTGGATTTTTCTGAAGCCGGATTGGGAGGAGTCGAGGATGTTGTGTTCTTCAATGAATGTGGCGAGTTGGCTGTTGATGGCTTTCTCGATGACTTTCGCTGGGAACGGGAGCAGGGAGATGGGTCTGTAGTTTTTGAGGTTGGTGGGGTCCGCTGAGGGTTTCTTTAGGAGGGGGTTGACCTCAGCGTGTTTCCAGTCGTCGGGGAACGAGGCGGTCGCCAGGGAGCGGTTGATGGTGTGGCGGAGCATGGGTGCGATGGTGTCGGCGGCTCTGTTGAAGATGTGGCGGGGGCAGCGGTCCGTGGGGGCCCCTGAGTGGATTGACTTCATTGTCTTCAGTGTGTCTTCGGTGTTGAGGGCTGTCCAGTCATCAATCGCTGGTTTCCAGGTGTCGGGGGTGGTTGGTGAGGGTTCAGTGTGTTGGTTGTCTTCGTCGAAGTTGTCGTAGATGCTCTTGATTTTGTGGTGGAAAAAGGTGCTGAGTTTGTTGCAGAGGTCTTGTGAGGGAGGGATGTCGGTAGACTCGCTGGTGGGTTGGGCGAACTCCTTGATGATGCTGAAGAGTTCCTTGCTGTTGTGCGTGTGGGTGGAGATTCTGTCTTCAATCGCTTTTTTCCTCGTTTCTCTGATGAGTTGATGGTGGGCGTTGGTGGCGGCTCTGAAGTTGTTGTGGGCTTCTGTGGATTTGGTGTTCCTCCAGGCCTTTTCGAGGCGGCGGCATGTGCGTCTGGACTCTTGAAGTTCGGTGGTAAACCATCTGGCTTTCTTGGCGCGGGTATTGTTGTTTTTCTTGAGGGGGCTATGGTGTTGGTGCTGTCCGAGATCCATCTATGCAGGGTTCGGGCTGCGGTGTTGGGGTCGTCGTTTTCCGCGATGGTTGGGGTGGAGTTGTTGAGTGAGGAGGTGAGCTGGTCATCGGTGATTTTGGTCCAGTTTCTTCGTGGGAGCAGGTGCTGGTGTCTGTGGATGGTGGGTGTTCTGAAGGTGAAGTGGACGCAACGATGGTCGGTCCATGGGAGTTCAGTGGTGTGGCTGAAGGTGATGGAGTTTCCTGTAGTGAAGAGGGGGTCGAGGGTGTGACCTGCTGAGTGCGTGGGCTCGGTCACGATCTGGCCGAGTCCAATGTTGTGGAGGTTGTCCAGGAGGGATGTGGTGTTGGGGTCCAGTTGGTTGTCGAGGTGGAAGTTGAGGTCTCCCAGCAGGGTGTAGTTGGTGGATGCGATGGCCTGCGGGGAGATAATGTCCGTGATGGAGTTGGCGAAGGGTCCGCGGGGTCCAGGGGGCATCTGATTCTTTAAAAAACTGCCTATTGATCACCTCCCAAAATTTACAACTATCCTTCATTTCCCTGTCTTTTTGGAGATTTTCCCAAGCGTTTGATCTCCCTTTTTCTTTCTTCGAGGACCTTTTTATAGACCGCTCTGGCCTGCCTAACGTTGCATGAAACCTGGGTATAGTTCTTCGGTACAGTCATCAATTGCTTGTGATCCGAGCCTGCCGCATTAAACCAACAACAGGATAGTGATTCTCTCAGACTGACTTTACATGTGAGGTTATAAGAGATAGACCTACAGATGTTTTTGAAAATGGATATGATTGAATAAAACCGGGTCAACTTTATTTCATTTTAATTATAAGCCCCCATTCCGTGTGATTTCCAAGTTATCAGTTTTTTGGGGTTTTGATTTTCGAATGAGAGAATCCAAAGTAATGCATAATGGATTGTGGTCACTTATACAGCACCCTAGAACTTCAAAATCAGTCAAGTAGGGCAATAATTCAAAGGATAACAAAATGTGGTCTATAGAGCTGCCTGCATGGCTCGCTGTGAAAGTAGGTACTAAAGCAATGTCAGTGTCTTGGGCGTCGCTTACAAAGACTAAGTCATACTTCATTAACACTTCATTAAGGGCTTCCCCATATACAGAGTGAGAAAAATGGGTTACCTTTGCAGTTTGCTCACGGCACAAGCCACACACCAGAGAGTCTCACAAATTACAGATACCAATGGTAAAGTCCCCAACCCAGATAAAGTGTACAGTTCGTTTGGATTTTTTAAAAAAGTCCAAAAGGAAATCATCCATTTTGACGATGGGATCCCTCTTCACTTGATTAAATATATTATAGTAAAAATGTATGAATAAAATGCCAAAATCAACTGAGAGTGATAAAAGGGAGACCAGAAAATAGGGGGAGGACCAGCATTTCTGTGCTTTGAAGTCCGTCGCTTTCCCAGAGAAGAAGCTGGCTAGGTCTCTGCGTGCTCTACTCGACTTTGATGGAATAGCAGGTTCAATAGGCATAAAACCCATCAATATGGAAGTCAGTTAGGGATTAGGTTTCCTGACAAATTACAATTTCAAACTGGCTTATAAGTCTTAACCAGTCTGAGTTTGAGCTGTTGCTGCGTGCCCCTGCAATATTCCGGGAAACGATACTGAGTTTTCCGAGTGCGTTTGAGGGGGGTAGCCCAGAGGCCTACTTCAGACTGAGAATGACCAGTGGCACGGTGGTCAGGGATGGAGTCAGGGTTACAGTCATTTTGTAGATATTGTGACCAGCCGATTTCCCTAAAGAAGGGAGGAGATGAATCCGAAGGTGCGTATGGGTAGTCCGTCATCTCAGCAGCAGCTAGCGTTTTTAGGTGGCGTCACTCAATGTCCTCAAATGTAGCTAGAGGTTCAAAGGCATTCCTAGTGGGAATGTTATACCTTGTGCATGTTGCGATGGGGCACATAGTTGATTCACCCCTGTTGTCCTGCGGGAGAATAGATGGTCTATAAAAGTAGCCCAAAGGTTCGACCTGAATGCAGTCCAGTGGCTGAAACTGATTTTGGAAGAAGCAGGAGTAACTTTACCACCTTTGGAGGTCTAAAGTTTATTATCACACAGATCATCATTTATCAGATCAGTCTTTAAATAAAGTAGATCCATTGTCATATTTTGCCTCATTAAATGTTCTGCCTAATAACAATATTTAACAGTATTTAAAACCAGATAGAGCCAGTGGTGGCTGGCATCTATGGCGGGGGAAGGGTGGGTGCGCACAAAATAAAATTCAAATTTATAAAACTTACCTGAACGCGACACCCTCCGCTCCAGTCCTCTTCTCTCTACAGGAACTGGATGCAGCAATTCCCTTGACCAATCCTGGCACTGCTCTCATGCTGTTAACCAGAAGCATGAGAGCAGTGCCCTGATTGGAGGGAGAGGCCTCACTCGGCACTCCACAGCACTCTGGAGGCCTGCACTTGCTCTAACCTAGCTTGCTTAAGACAGCTGGGTTAGAGGTGTTTAAAGCGTGCATGAGTGGCTGACCATTGGAAGATGGCTGGCCAAAAAGACATGAACACTTTAAACAGTGCATAGACAGCCCACTCTCCTCCCTGCTGATGTCCCTCAGCAGCGGTCTGCACCTGTCCTGATGCTCTGTTCGAGACGGGGGATGAAAAATAAAATGGTAATAAATTCCCATTTTCTTTTTCAGGGTTTTGGGGGGATTTTAAGTGTGTTCACCGTTCATGCTTTATAGAAATTCTTTCCTGTCGATTTAATTGCATTCCATTCTATTCTAAGGGTGGTCAGAGAACTCTGCTCTGCCAGCAGAGTGTGCGGAGATTTGCCTACTCCGCGCTCCGCTGAGAATGCTGAGTATAGGGCAAAACTCCGACTCCGCAGCGTAGCGGAGTTAGCCAGCCCCCCCCTGCTAAATTGGCTCCCCGCCTCCACACCCCCTAATAAAAAATACTTAAGAAGTAATTTAAAAAGAAATAAAGTCACTTACCTGTACTGTGGCGTCCCCGGGCTGCCATCCTCCTCCTCACCATACATCTTGCGAAAAATGCGCATGCGCGTGCGCGCATTCTTAAACAAAACTTCCTTTTATGCACTCCCTTGGGGCTTCACCCCCACTGAACTTACTCCAAACTGTCAAGAGCCACAAGAAAATACCAATAGTCATCACCACTGCCCACGTTGCAGCACCCTTCCAGCTAGGGGCAAAGTCTCAGGAGAGTTTAAAATGGACACAGGTTCTACTTTAGGACCAACTCACATCAGAATCCACATAGGAATGCTGAACAAGGCGGTATTCTCTGCATTAGTTGAAAATAGTTTATCTGACAGAGTAATGAAAAGGGGCATGAAAGGATGGCCCTCCTCTCTTTCTTGACTTCAGTTTTTGGTGGAAATAGCGGAATCAACCACTTTGATCATGTTGTAGCGTTGCTCTGGACCCATACATTTGTTCTAATTATCAACTATTATTATTTCTATTTCACTAGATTTCCTTTAAACCCTTCTCTAGCTACCAAGTCAACCTTTTGTTCCTCCCATGGATCTTGTTTTGTGCTGAAAGAGATTGGATACTCGGAGGATGGGCAATTATCCAATGAGGACCAGGAATTGGATAATTGCTATTATCAAAGCCTCTACTCCTTACAATCAGAAATACACAATAACAACCACAGTAATTCAAAATCAATAGATTTATCCACAAGGAAATGATGAGTCAGAATCAGCAGAATGTAGTTTAAATTTCAAAGTTTAGTTATTGAACCATAGGTAAAGAACATTAGGATAAAAACTCACAGTTCTAATATCAAATTTGTAATAGATTTTATGAAGTAATACTAATTCTTGGAGATTCAACGATGAAAGGGGAAAAACTTCCTCAGTCCAGGCAGACTTAGACTTCTACAGCATATGGGTCGATAGGAAATCAGTTAAGCCTCATACAAACCCTTAGGAAAGTTCTGTAAGTTCCAAGTGGCCAGTTCCAGTTTGTTAAAGGCAGTAACCTGTCTCAATCTGTGACTACAACAGCAAATCACAGCAGCATGACGCGAACACTTCAGCTAAAAAGGTTCAAACTGCGCTAGCACACCAGTCGGCAACAGACCACATTGTTACGTCACAGTTTGCTTTAGTCCTTAGATATCCAAGACGTCATTGCTCACTGATGCCAAAGGTGGACGAGCCAAGTTCATTTCCAAAATCTGAGTAATTATACTCCATAAAGTTCCAGGGTGACACCCCTTGGCATCACCAGAAATGTCAGACCACTCTATTTAATTTGTCAGTCCTGATGGGATGAGGGTGATGTAGTAGGTAAAAAGCATACAATACCGGAAAATTAAGTAATTCAAATTACGTAGCTTCCTTAAGTCATGTAAGCTTAGATGTATGAACAATGAGATTTTTCAGAGAGAAAAAGAAAAAACGCTATGACTTGTCGATACTCCGTTCCCAAGCAGCTGTTCTAGTATGTAACAGAAAATGTTTCAATTATAGTTGAGCATTACAGAGGATGTCAAAGGAAACATTAAGAGCTGGAATACACATTATAACTTTGCTGAATATTCCCACAAGCTTCAGACTGTTCAGTTCACAAGTTCACGTTGTAAAAGAGCAATAAATAAGACCTACATGAAATGTTGCTAATACATGATTCAGTTGTGGTGAATTATAAATCATGCATTAATAACAACTAACATTATTCATTTTATAAGTGAATGCATTGATAAACACTTCAATAAAATCATAAGTAATTAGTGTGAGTATAAGGTACCCATAAAATTTTGCATGTGTCAACGTTCACATATAGGATAAATACAGATAAATCTCTTTACGTGAATTCTATTCAAGGCACACATATATAAAATGTACGTTAGAAGAAAGTTTCACAAATATAGCTTTAAACAAAATCCTGTGTAACACCTACTTTTGTATTGTAATTTTCGGTGCACACATTATAACATGAAATAATAATTCATATGTTTTACATGTAAATTGATCTATTACATATAGAATTTCTTTGTTTTCATTAATCTCACATTTTTCAAATCATAAATTCGAAATCATTAATAGTTGTTAATAATCACGTCTATTGAAGTTGAACATAAAATATAACATTTTCTATGCTACCATCTGCATGCTTTTACGATGCAGTATCTGAATCAAGGTTGCATGTCATTTACCAAAATCGTGGAGCTTAACATACGTTTATCTTCATTTGTGTAAAGGTTGTCATATTCGTTTCTCTTCGTCATAAATTAGTTAAGTGAAATATCTTCTCTATCAATCAAGTTGGTGAAGTCTCCTCGTCAGCCAGAGGGCATGAAATGATATAGGCTGACATCTACTGTAATCTTGTTAAATAGTGCTAATATAGCACGGCATCTAACTCTCAACTGATATCTCAACCACAGAATGATACTCTACATTTTAGTGATTACACTAGCCACGTTTATTTTAATTTTATCCATAATGCTCACTCGTAGTTTTCTCTTTTGAGAATTTTAACATACATTTTTGTAGAACATTCTAGCATACCAATTAAATATGGATTAGCAATCATCCTAGATTAATAGCTCAAAGTCAATGTTTTAAAACTTTGATATTTTGAATGTTGTGACTCAGGGGATAATAATGTATCTCAACTCACTTAGCAAACAAGTTTCCAACCTATCTGCGAGAAATAGTGAAGCAGGGTGGAAATAAAGACTATGGGGCCGATTCCGATTCGGGCCGGAAATCTCTCCGACCGAGCCGGACCCGGAGAGATTTCCGACCGAATCGGACTCTAGCAGTCCGACCGAACGAGTACGATGCGCACGTATGCTATCGGACTCGATTCGGTCGGACTCCCATTGAAGTCAATGGGAGCCAGTCGTACGACGCGTACACGGGCTCCCATTGACTCAATGGGCACGACGCGAACAAGGGCGCCCCCTACAGCGTGTTCACGTCGATGCGGGTCGCGCCGTACATGCACGTGTAGGGGGGACCCATGGGTCCCCCCTGTGTGCGACTCGCGTGCCTACGCTTCCAGGGGGTCCGACACGGACCCCCAAAGTGCGGCTCCGACAGCTCCTTGGAGCCGGACTGCGCGAGTCGGTCGGAGCGGTCGAGGTGCGCATCGTACTTACCCGGCCGGGGAACGTCTCCATAGCGCGGTGCGAGTCGTCCCCGTGCGAGTCGGTCGGAGCGGTCAAGTCCTGCGAACGAGTCGGTCGGAGATTTCGCGAGCGCACGCATCGTACTCGCTCACCCGGACGCACGTACGATTCGGTCGGGAAATAGGGCTCCGAATCGGATCCGGTAAAGCCGAATCCGATTCGGAGCCCTACCGGCCGAGATCGGAATCGGCCCCTTTGTCTAAGTAATACCTACATTAAGCAAAAGAAGCCAATTAACTTTATATTGTTCCATCTAAATAAATGATTTGATTAAGGAAGTACAATCTCTATTCATTTTACAACATTCAAAATAATTGAAAATACATAATGTGGGTAAATACACAAACTGATATTTGGGTGACTTGCTATTCCTAAGCAAAGTGGATCTTTGCCCAAAAAATAAACTCTGTAATCTAAACTTTAATGCAGTGTACAGAAAGAAATAACACTCAGGTGGAGGAGCACACACCTAGACCTCTTAGGAAATCTAAAATCAAAACAAAAAACAATGTACTATGCCTGCAGCAGAAAATATAGGGCCTGATTCACAAATGTTAACTTCCGTGTTTGTGAATGGTTAACATTTTTTGCTATTCAGAAACTACGATTTAATAGTAAATTGACGACTGCGGAGAACTCCGCACATAAAAAAGATAGGCCTGTCCTTTTTATGTGAGGGATAGAACAGGTCTATCTTTTTATATGAGGAGTTCTCCACCCTGATTGTGGAGTCTCTGCAGTCGTAAACTTACTATTAAATCATAGTTTTGTAAATAGCAAAAAAGTAGTAAACCTACACAAACGTGCACGTTAAACTTTGTGAATCAGGCCCCCAGTCTTTTTTCACCCACAGGTGACAGAACCCCTCCACCAAAAATATCAGCACAAGGGAACCATGGACTTTGGACATCATCATCTAAGTTGGGATCTTTAAAGGAATAAATGTGCTGGATCAATGTTGACTATATAAGCAAAAGGCGCTCATCAGCAGTAAGGAAAACGGCAATCAGCCAGCAACACTTTGACAGACAGTAGTAGCAATCCTATGTGTCAACAGAGTCCTGCTACTGAAGACATGAAAGACTTATAACAGGCAAAACAGCAGCCAAATATATATATGTGCAGCTATCATCTGGAAGAAAGAGCAAACAAGGAAGGTCTCCAAGCAATGTCCAAACTATGGCTAAGCAAGTCTAACTAGTGTCTTAAGGCACCAACAACTTAGTAACTCCAGAGTACCCTCCTTGCACCCAAAAAACAATAATAATGACCCTGTTTCCAAAGTATGGGATGGCAATAAATCACTTCACCTAGGAGGGGCAACAATTCTTGCTTTTCCCTGGCTGATAGCAGCACACAATTAAGTATTCTATACCTCTCCTACAGATGCACAAGGCCAATGAATTTAAGTTAGACACTTAAATTACTTAAAAATATGTGATTGGGTGACCATAAAATGTTGAAGCAATCAAATAACTTTCAACAAAAGATGATCAAAAGAAGATGCTTTTGATGGAGCAGGGTAAATAAAAACTTTTAACCTCCTAATATTTTTGTAAAATAATTAATAAACATGTTCGTTTAAATGAATAACCAACAATGTATGTTATATGTTAAGGGTTAAAGGTAACACGCCATTCCGTGTGCAAATTAATCAACTTATAATTGTTTACGTGTCTAACATAACATAACATTTGCGTACTAATTCAATAATAAACGCATGATCTGTGCTTTTAAATAAAACGTATGGTTGCAAAATAAAGCGATGGTAAGTAAGGGACAGCTTTATATGTTGCTTTTTGCTAGGTAATACCTAATTGGGGTACGTAGAAAGACGGGAGGGAAACGAAAGGGTTTATATTTCTTTGTTTTAACAATATTTTGTTTATCTTTGAAAATAGTGCGCTTAGGCCTGTCGAGCAGCAATATAAAATGGCCGCAAGTTGCTAGAGTACGCATGAGCGGGAGACCATGTGATAGAGGAGAGAGGCTGTGGAAAAGGAATGATCACGTGCTGATACTGAGAGGCTAAGATGGAAGTATGGTCAAGGCTGTTGTGACCTTTCTGAGCAGATGTGTGCCAAGATGATCAGCAAGAAGCGTGAGAAGTCCGACCGAATCAATAGACGGAACTGTTTAAAACAAAATGTAACAGAAAAAGATACAATTTGGACTGATCGAAACGGATGAGCAATTGCATGAACTGTGGGAAACGATGCTTGCATGGACATTCCACACAGGAAGTTTGATTAAAATGTATATGGGCCTGAAGTTTTGACCAATGAGAAAGAGTCACGCCATGAAGAAGAAACATTTTATGCTGTAAGCTAGAATTAGGGTATAAGAAGACCTACTCTTGGTGGGAGGGGTTAGAATGCTGCGAGCTGATGCTGCGGGAGATGCTGGAGAAGTTAGATGCTGTAGATGAGTGAAGTTGCGGTTGCTGATGCTGACGAGCTGATGCTGCTGCTGTTATTTCCCTTTTCCAGTTGAGTATAAAGATGCTGCTTTAGGAGAGCTTTTCCTGATAGATTTTATTTTAGAACTTTTAGATTTTCCCCAGATAGATAGATAGGTTGATCTTTAGAGTTCGTATCATGGTAACCCTATTTTTCCGTCTAATAAATATGCATTGCAATTTCAAATTATTCTTATATTGATTATAAATGTAATGATCTGAATAATAAGCTTAATCTCAATTTCCTGCATTCAAAACTTTATATAAACTTTATTATTCTTTAAACAAATGACTCAGTGATTCTTTAGCTCAATGATTGAAAATGAAATGTTAAAGAGTTTATTGTGATTGAGCTGGTCTTAATCACCATCAACTGATTCCTACTAGTTGGTCCATCGACCAATGAGCGGAATACCTTAAAGCAAATGAGAAATATTATGTCATGATAAAAGAGGTATCTTGTCTCCTTCCAGCGAATCGTTTTTCTCCTAGGTTCATGACAGAGGAAATCCAGGGAACAAATGAGTAAGTGAATGTATATGCGGTGTTATGGGCCCCACCGTCATATGGATATAGTGTGTGTGTTAGAGGAATAGTTGCACCTGGATGACCAAAGCCAAATAGGAGAATTATTTTTATTGTTAGCGCTGGATCAGATTTCTTGGTAGCAGAGTTATGGTTACTATAGATTAGTTTGGTGATTATTGATTATTGATTATTGATTATTGATAAGTTCATGTCTAACATTTTTTGTTGAGTCGCGTTATGTTATATGTAAGTTTTCACGCTTCCGGGAAGTAGGAAGTGGAACACGTGTGGCAAGAGAAGTCACATGGAATTGTACACTGTCTGAGTTCATTTTTGGTAATAACACAGGTTGTGTTATAATAGGGACATTTTGCGTATAAAAGGTGTGTAAGTGAAATAGTGATCGGTTTTCTTGTGAAACTCTGGCCTTAATTCTCAGGAGCAGTATAGTCTCCACATGTGCTTTATCCCCAGAGAAACGGGTTTACTGATTGCTTGAAAGAAGGGTAAGGTAGAGGGAAGTGCTACTTTATCGGCGAAACTGAAAATTCTGTGGTAGGGTAGAGGTAAGCGCTGCCTACTGGAAAATACAGAATTCTTGTGTAAATGGTTAAAGCTATCGTTTCGGTTTAGCGAATCAGACAATGGAAATGTGGTTAAAATGTTGTAACTAACAAAAATCGTTGAAAAAGAAATTGCTGATAAATTTTGTAAAGGAGGGGTCAATTGCAGAAGTGACGTAGACAAGAGTCGCGCTGGGATTGGACAGTGCGATAGTCACATGAGAACAGGAGCAGGACTGACGTAGACAAAAGCCGCGCTGGGATTGGACAGTGCGCCGTGGACAGAAATCGCTCTGATTGGAGCTTTGGTGTGAGTCGCACAAGGATTGGTTGAATAGCCTAGTGACGTGGAAGTTTGTGATTGGAGTGTTGGTGTGAGTCGTGCTAGTATTGGTTGAAATAACGCATAGGGAACAGCGTTGAATTGCGGATCGTTTAAGGAGAAAAAGGTTGTGAATCATGTCGTACTATGAGTATGGAAAAGAGAAAATGTCATGGATGTCGAACTTTAAGAAGGACAAAAAGGTAGTGACTAGAGAGGGACAAATAATTCCTCCGCCGAAATCACCAGCTTCACATATGATGCTGAAATATGGATATCATACATGCATATGGTTAGAAAATTGGACAAAATACACCAAGAATGATGGAGCATTGGCTTTCCCTGAGAATGGTTCATTTAATGTAGCCGTACTACGGAACTTGAGAGAAAAGATGGTAATGTTAGAACCTAGACCTAGACCGACACAGTTTGAAGCTTTAACGGAATGGGAAGATGAGATGTATGAGCGAGAGAGATTCAGAGGATTAAAGAATCATGAGTTTTTGCCTGGAAGGTTGTGGGGAGTAAATCATGAGGACAGAGTAAAGCGTTGGAGATATGCTAACATGACAGGAGGTTTGTTTCCAGCTTTTGCAGTTGAGGAAGAAGCAAAAAGAAAGTGTACAGAGAAAAAGAAACATGTAGTGGTAGAAAAGTATGTGTATGGTGGTAGTGAAACAGATGACGAATTGCTGAAAGATATTTTAAACAGAAATCCACCTCCATACCAACAGACTTCTGCGGTGGTGACACCAGTGGCGGCTGGTGACATTTGAAAGTGGTGAGGCGTAAAGGTTATGTCGGAGTGCACCGTGGGGAGCGAGCGCAGCGAGCGAGGCCGAACGTTTTAAGGGGGGTTCGGGGGGTTTTCCCCCGAGAAAATTTTGAAAAAAGAGTGGGTAAAGGGTGCATTTTCAAGCAAATTTGAGAAGCACAGAGACTAGAGCTGCAAACACACATAGAGCCCGCTGCAGAGGGTATGTTCATAGGTGAAGTCCTGCTGAAACTAAAATGCATTAACATTCTAATCTCAGTTTCCCCACTTAACAAAGAGAGTGATCCCCAGAAAATGAGTTCCCCATCCTGTTTCTTCATTACATTTTCAGACAAAATTAGGAACATTCATAGACTATCCACACATGCATTAAGCGCATTGTAAAAACAAAAAAAGCATCACGTACAAAAAGCACAAATACACACACACACAGGCGCACATACAGACACACATACCATAACACACACATACAGACATACACAGGCACGCGCGCCTCTTGCTCTTTGACATCTTGAGACTCAACATAATGAAGAACATGACAAAGCGACAGAGGGAGCAAAAATGTTTTGTGCTGATGGAGAGTTAATGTACTCACAACATGCCAGGAAATGGGAAGGCAAGAAACCAGAACACCAGCCAAATGCTTCGACAAGAGCGCTGGCCACAGCAATAACACTTCATAACTAATCGACCTATCAATGATTAAAAGACAACTGCAGCAAACAACAGCAGAACCACCAGACACCGGTGATGTGACAGCTCTTAGGAAGGAAACTCCCTGACTGTGCAGTCCTGTCTCCAGTTGTTCAGCATCTATTTAAATTCTGTTTTAGTTCTAAAGATATGGAGTAAGTGACAACAAAGGAACCTGGCATATACTAGTATCCAAGCGAAAGAAGCATTGTCCAAGTCATAGTCAGTATACCAGAAGTTCGTAAAATATTTTTTACCCTTGACTTCAAGTGTTAAGACCATAGCAGTAGGAACAAAATATCAGCAAGTGGAACATGTTGCTTCTACTGGCCACTTCACTTACTTCGTTTTATGGATAAAGCACTGTTTGACTAACGACACCAGATGTTTTAATAAAGCACAAATTTGCCTCACACATTTTGCTATCACCCCACTTGGTGGCGCTCATTTTATCTGCAAGCATCAACGAATAGGTGAAAAACACAAAACATTAAAACAGATAGTACGTTAACCCAAAACCTGTTACAGAAGCCTTTTCTGCGTAAACTAATGTTTAACTCGAATGGGAAATAGGTAAAAATAAAACTGAAACCTTCTATCTTTGCTTGCCGTGGTTCTGTTTACATTTTTCTAACATCTGCTTACATGTTCAGCACTCTCGCCATAAAAATAGTCTGTGCCCTGGCCTTCCCGGTCAGCAATGTGTGCTGCTTAAGTTCCTGTGAAATGAGGTAAGGCTGGTATTCTTGCTCACAGACCAAAAAGAGTATTTGTGCTGAAGTTGTGCACAATCAAGAAATCCTTTATCAACTAAAATGATATACATTAGTGAAGGGTCTATATACAATCTACTGAATTTAGGGTACCTAGAATGGGAAGGCTACAGTAAAAGAAATATATAGTGATAAACACAGAAATCTACACATATAGAAGTGCACATAAGTAGTTAACAACAAGGCTGCGTTATCCACTGTAGGGCTGTGAGTGTCACCATAGACAAGGAGACCAAAACAAGTAGATGCAACATTGTGGACTGATCATGGAAATTGCCACCACGGTGGACAATCTACTTAAATTATTGAAAATAGAAAGCTGGTATTGTCTCAAAGTGTGAACTACAATAGCTATAGCATGGGCTGTTTACAGAGTGACAACATAGCTGATTACTGCCTTTCACATGCACACATTCCGATATGGGGAAGTAACGCATACGTTGTAATTTACCATCATGGCCTGCAGAAGAAAAAGACAAGCATTTTTTTCGAAAATTACCTCAGACTACGCAGATGAAAATGTGAAATTCTTTGAACAATATGCGCATAATGCCACATCATATCCTAATACAAAGTGCGCAATCGGACGAACCTCTTTTCACAACTGAATAACGATGTAATTCTGCTTAAGATAATAAGGCACGTTACAGCTGTTCCCTTCAAGGCGCCGCTAGATCACTAAACAGAGGGGATTTCTGAAGCAATCAAGTGACCCGAGACTCATAAGCAGACAAGACTGCGCTACAGACTAAACCAAATTGCGTGAGACTATTCTCCTGAATGGAATACTCATACCCAAGAAATATGACTGTGTTCCTAGGTGTGATACTTAAAACCGAAACAAGTGCTTCAGGGTGTGATACTCATACTCCATAAAGGTGATGGAACTTGGGGGGGGTTCACTAGTGAGTGGCTGTGGCTTGTCCCGAGCTCCCGCCTCCCTCTGTTGAATTCACCCGACTCAGGAGAGGTGCGCCTGCCGGATATTGAGAGCCGTGAGGGCCTGTCGCAGACATGGCCAGGGGGCTGCGAAGACTCCTGAATCTCTGGTTGGAGTGGTCAAAAGCCCCTGTCTGCCTCATGTTGGGGGGTGGGGACTTCCCTAGAAACCTGAGGCCCTTGCCCCCGCTATCGAGCGGGCCTGGCTTGGCTCGGCCCCTACTACCCATTATTACCTGAATTGCCCCAAACATAGGGAAATACAATCTGCAGAACACGGAGACCTGCATGGACCTAACACAGACCCTGGGATATGTCAGTGACCCTTCGGCACGGCACCACATACCACCGTCGGTGTTACAAGAAGGCTTCCCTACAGGGAAGGACTCTATCACGTCCCTCCGTGCTGACTGCAATACCGGGCTGCGCAGGCGGGGGCCGGGCCCAGGCCCCGAGCAGCTGTCCCTCAGCTCGGATCACGTAACTGATGATGAAATCAGGAGTTGGCGAGGGATTTGGGGTCTGTTTACGCTTCAAGGACACCTGCCAGGGTGCTTGCAATCATAAATCGATCAGGCTCGCAGCCTATGAAATGCGCACCTGGCCCGACAAGTGAGTTTGTGTTTGTTCGTCTCTAACAAACTGCTTCCCTGCTGAGTGTATCTCATATTTCCTTCATCTCAGGAGAAATACGGAATTTTGACTGAACACAGAAACCCCACGCGGTATCCATCTTTACCTTGTGGTAATACTTCACTGCCTCTGTTAAGCATTTCCTAAATCCCCGCCACTGTTTACCTCCCCTATTGTCACCAGCAGTCGCGGCTTGCAATGGTCGCGGTGGGGGTCGCGGGGGGGGGTGAGGGCCGGAGGGGGGTTTAAGAATAAAATTAAAAAAAAAAAAACTTACCTGGCCGGGCGGGTCTGCGACGCCTCTGCTGTCTGCTCCTAGGCCCGTCCGGTGCGTTGGAATGGCGCCTTCTCAACGTCTTGCGTGAGTGGCAGGCAACCCCTGGCTCTCAGCCAATCCAGACGCTGCTCCAGACATGATTGGCTGAGGAGACCGGGGGCTGCGCATGAAGCAACCCTCGGTCTCTTAAGGGGAAGGCTAGTGCACATGTTCGGGCTGATCGTAAAAATGATCAGCCCAAAAACGAACATGCGCACTATTGCGCTGTCCGCTGTCACTCAACCCGGAGACTCGGAAAGTGCTGCCGCAGCCCCACACCCTTCAGCGTCCGTGTTCTACTTCTGATGCTAATTGCAAGATTGCTGCAATTAGCGTCAGAAGTAGAACGATGGGGCCGTGGCATTAGTGGGGCAACGCCCCAACGCCCCCAATGGACGCACCGCCACTGGGTGACACCTAATGCACCGCCAATGGAAACTGGGAGGAATAAAAAACCCGAACGAAGAAATGAAACAAATAGGTCACAAGAAACATTTAAAACTTCACAAAATGAAGAGATAGAAAGTGACAATGCAACTGAATTAGCAAAAACGACAAAAGAATTAACTGAGAAAATAAGAGAATTGACAAAGAATATGGAAGCTGTAACTGTACCAGTAACGATAGGTCCAGTAATGCCAATTTTTGAGAATCAGAAAATTAATGAACATTCCTTAGTGATTCCCATGAATTCACATTTGCAAAGAAAAAGAGAAGGGATGGAACTGAATAATGAAGGTGCACACAATTTGGCTAGTACCTATAGACCAAGCCCACCTACAAATTTGACGATAAATGAGAATGAGATTAGGAGAATGCCTATGGTGACAGAGTCCGCATCAGGAACACCAGAAAGAAGCAGCGATTGGATAGAATTAAATAGTACGCCTGTAGGTCCGACTCCAGATGAGTTAAATGAATGGATGAAAGCGCTAAAAACAAAAGAACCAGAAGAGAAACCATTAGATGTAATTAGGTTGAAAATAGACATGGAAGAATTGATTTTGGGAACAATTGGAACAGAAAAATTAAAAAATTATCAGGATGATGAGATTATGTTTTTGTGCAAGAGTCTTACTTGGAGAGCTAGAAATTTACATGACAAATTGGAAGAGACAGCAAGTGAACTAGGAGTAGAATTTGTGAAAGTGAGAACGTTGCAGAAACCATACAGAGTAGATTTTTGTGAGAAAGACATAGAGAATTTGAACACATCAGGAAGACTGACCCAAATAAAAGAGTTGATCGTCTTACTGAGAAAATGGGGTGATGTGGATAGATGGAGAAATAGATGGTCAAAGAGGAATGAGAAAACAACAGATAAAGCATCTTTGGCTTTTGCAGTGACAGATAGGGAACCAGTTGCTAGAGAATACCCGATGAGAGAAACTCCAGGTGGTAGTTATGTGCATGTTCCGTGGACCAGACAGGATATACTGTCCTTTACAAATGACTTCCCCAAATTGAGAGAGAAACCAGTAGAATGGTACAGACAAGTGGAGAGATTTGTTAAGGTGTCAAAAGTGCTGTGGATAGATCTGGATGGATTGTTTGATATAGTAGTGCCAGCTGATTTGTGGACAGAATGTAAGATTACTATTGATTGGCCAACTGTAGAATATCCAAGGGATGCTAAAACAGGAGCGCCAGGTCCAGAAATGATGAGGAAGTACGACCAAGTAGTTACCTTTTTGAAGAATAAAATTCCACCAAAAGAAACAGATTGGGTAAAAATAGACAGAACAACGCAGGAAAGCAAAGAGTCAGTGCACGCCTACTATGAGAGATTGTTGTTGGTCTTCAAACAGTATAGTGGTTATGAAACACTGAATGAGAAGGATATGAGTCATTTTGTATATAGGTTTGTGTATGGATTAAAACCAGAGATAAGTGAAATGATTAAGCAGCACTTGATTGGTTGGCAGAATAGCACAGTGGATGAAGTTTTGAGATATGGTAAGTATTGCAGTGATGAAATTGAGAGTAAACAGCGTAAATTGAAAGAAAACGCCATGTGGGCACAGGTGAAAGTTGCAGAGAAGCAAGAAGCTCAATTGAGTAATACTGGTAGTGAAACAGGACAGTTTAAATCCCGACCTAATATAGGTAAAGGAAAAGGACAAATGAGCATAGATGAGGCAAAGAAAAAGTGGCCATGCCACAACTGCGGAAAGCTAGGACATTGGAGAAACGAGTGTAAATTTCCTCCAAAACCTAATGTGGAAAATCAATCATTAAATTCACAGGTGCAGAGTGAGGTAGTTACTCAACAAGGTCAGGTGCCACAACCACCACTTCCCAAGAGTGTTAACCAACAGAAATACAGTGCAGAAACAGGATTCTACGGAGGAGAACAGGTAACACAGTTGCCGCGTGCAGCTGCAATTTCTCAATATTGGTTACGACAGGATGAGGATGACACGGATGAAAGTTCCTGACGGTGCCTAGGAGAGGGGAAGAGTGCGTGCTTGGCGCAACTCTAGAGGTAGATCAGTCTGGTCCATTTGTGGATGGAGAAGTGAATGGTGCAAATGTAACATTCCTTGTTGACACTGGAGCTACCCGTTCTACTGTTAGGTCAGTGGAAATTCCAAACCTTCCTCTCTCAGGTGAACATATCCAAGTAGTTGGAGTTTCGAATCAGCAAATTAAAACGCCTCTTACTAAATTAGTGAAAGTAAGAATTGGTCCATTTAGCGAAATGCACCGATTTGTGGTATGTGATTGTAGTCCCGTGAACCTTTTAGGACGCGATTTATTGTGCAAGATGAACTGCACTATCTATTGTACAACACACAAGATGATGGACGGAATGCTGCACATTGGCAAACATTCACCCCCAGTCACAGATCTGGGTTTAATCCATTGTTATTTTGCTTCACCACGCCACTCCAGTTCAGACATAGCCATATGCAAATCAGTCTTGACCCTGTGCCTCATGGGAACAGTCCAGACCGAACTGCCAAGCCATGACTTCCCTGGACCGGAATCAAGCATCCTAGGACCGGTTTCAGGCTACAGGCTTCATCAGCCAGGATAGCTTGACTCCAGTGGCGTAGTGAGCACAGGACCCACGTCTGGGCATACCCTTCCCACATAGGGCAAAATGCAAAACACACAAGATGATGGACGGAATGCTGCACATTGGCAAACATTCACCCCCAGTCACAGATCTGGGTTTAATCCATCGTTATTTTGCTTCACCACGCCACTCCAGTTCAGACATAGCCATATGCAAATCAGTCTTGACCCTGTGCCTCATGGGAACAGTCCAGACCGAACTGCCAAGCCATGTCTTCCCTGGACCGGAATCAAGCATCCTAGGACCGGTTTCAGGCTATCAGCTTTCATCAGCCAGGATAGCTTGACTCCAGTGGCGTAGTGAGCACGGGACCCACGTCTGGGCATACCCTTCCCACATAGGGCAAAATGCAAAACACACAAGATGATGGACGGAATGCTGCACATTGGCAAACATTCACCCCCAGTCACAGATCTGGGTTTAATCCATCGTTATTTTGCTTCACCACGCCACTCCAGATCTATTGTACCCCAGACGGAATTGCATTTCAGACTCCAGATGAGGATGTGCTGTATAAAATGACAATGGTGAATTTAGAACCAGAAGTAAATGGTTTGTTTCCTGTATTTGATGCAGAGAAAATCCCAATTGAATTGAAAAGGACAGTGAAAGAAGAAGTGTGGGACTTTACAGGAGAAGATGTAGGATTAATGAAAGGAGTAGATCCCGTTAAAATAACAGTGAAAGAGGGAACGAGTTACCCAAATACGCCCCAGTATAAATTGACTCCAGAAATAATTGAAGGAATAACGCCAGTAATAAATAAAATGATTGAACAAGGGATTCTAAAAGAAATGATGAGCAGTCCATGTAATTCGCCAATAATGGGACTGAAAAAGCCAAACGGAACATATAGAATTGTACAGGATTTGAGGAAGGTAAACAAAATTGTTGTGCCGTGTTGCCCAATAGTACCGAACCCTGCTGTGATTCTATATCAGATTCCACGTGAAGCAGAATGGTACACAGTAATTGATTTATGTCATGCATTTTTCTCTATTCCATTGCATCCAGATAGCCAGCCATTATTTGCGTTTAGGTTTGGAGAGCGTATTTTGGCATGGTACCGAATTCCTCAAGGGTACACAGAAAGTCCCTCAATCTTTAATCAGATCCTAAAGAAATCATTGGAAGATCTTAGAATGCCAGAAAAGTCAGTAATGGTTCAGTATATTGATGACCTACTGGTGGCATCAAAAACGAAAGAAGCATGTGTCAATGATACAATTGCTTTGCTGAATCATTTAGAAAAAAGAGGACATAAAGTGTCCCCTTCAAAATTGCAGTTTTGTCAACAAGAAGTCCAGTATTTAGGGCATAAAATTGAGAAAGGAGTGCGAAAGGTAACGACTGAAAGAATAAAAATGATTCAAGGAATGAGAGCTCCAATGACACAAAGAGAGGTAAGAATGTTTTTGGGAATGGTTGGATATTGTCGACAATGGATAAGCGGTTTTTCACTGATTGCTAAACCATTGCAGAAACTGACAAAGAAGGATGTTAAAGATCCTTTTGAAATGAATGATGAAGAAATGAAAGCATTCAGAGAGCTGAAAAAGAAATTATGTGAGGCTCCAGCATTGGGAATGCCTGACTATGAGAAAGATTTTGAGCTGTACTGCAGTGAAAGAGATGGATGTGCATTTTCAGTTTTGGTACAGAGACATGGAACTATGAAAAGACCTATTGCATATTTTTCAGCTGTTTTAGACCCTGTAGCGAAGGCATTGCCTGGATGTTTGAAAGCAGTTGCTGCTACTTGTGTGAGTCTGGAACAGAGTGAAGGCATAGTGATGGGGTATCCATTGAGAGTGTATGTTCCCCATTCTGTGGAAATTCTTTTGACAAGAACGAAAACCCAATACATGACACATAGTCGGCTGACTAGGTATGAAAAGGTAATTTTGAGTGCAGATAATGTGACCATTGACAGATGTATGAATGTGAATCCTTCAACATCATTGCCAGATGAAGAGAGTGTGATTGAAATGGATGAAGTAGATCACGATTGTCTGAATGTGCTCGAATACTGTACAAAACCAAGGTCTGACATACGAGATGAGCCTTTGAAAGAATCAGATTATATTCTGTTTGTGGATGGCTCATGTTTGAGAACAAGTGATGGAGTTCTAAGTGCAGTATATGCAGTTTGCACAGTAGCAACTGTAATGGAAGCATCATGTCTGAAAGGTGTACGGTCTGCTCAAGTCGCAGAATTAGTAGCTCTGATTCAAGCATGTAAGTTGGGAAGAAATGTACGGGTTACGATTGTGACAGATAGCCAGTACGGCTTTGGGGTTGTGCATGATTTTGGTCAGATTTGGTCACAAAGGGGTTTCTTGACGTCTGCAGGAACGCCCATTAGAAATGGAGATTTTGTGAAAAAGCTGCTTGAGGCGATACAGCTGCCTAAACAGATCGCTGTAGTGAAGTACAATGCACATAAAAATGGGGAAGACTACATAACTGTTGGTAATAAATATGCTGACGAAATGGCACAGTACTGTGCAAAGAATGTGGTTTCTTTGAACAAATGTCGGGAGAGAGAGCATATTTCTTGTCCTTTGCTTTTTACTAACTCTATTGAAACATGGGATGAGGTGAGACAGTTACAAGAAGCTGCAGAGGATGAGGAAAAAAGATACCTGGATAAAAGCAGGATGTAGAAAACATGAAGAAACTGATGTTTGGGTTTACAGGGATGAGAGACCAGTTATGCCTGATAGCATGATTTCTGACATGGCACGGATGTACCATGGACAAGCCCATATTGGGAGAGATTCAATGATTAGACTTTTTAGACAAACATGGTATAATCCAAAATTCAGAGCCATAGCTGAGAGTCTTTGTCAGAGATGTATTATTTGTCAACAGTTAAATCCAGGAAGGAAGACAGTAGTGAGTCTAGGAACAATAGGACAAGAAGGGGGTCCTTTCACTAGAATGCAAATGGATTTTATTGAAATGCCACCTTGCAACAGACTAAGGTATGTCCTAGTGGTCGTCTGTTTGTTTTCCCGTTGGGTGGAGGCATACCCAACAAGAAGGAATGATAGTATTACGGTAGCAAAACTTATGCTGCGAGAATTCATTCCGAGGTATGGTTTTCCAGTCACGATTGAAACAGATAGAGGAACACACTTCCAAAATGAATTAGTTAAACTGATTTGTGAAGCACTTAGTATTAAACAGAAACTGCATTGTGCATACAGACCAGAGGCTTCTGGAATAGTAGAGCAAGTGAATGGAACAATCAAGAACAGGTTAGGAAAAATGTGTCAAGCTACAGGACTCAAATGGCCAGATGCTTTGCCATTAGTTCTGATGACAATCAGAAGTATTCCGGAAAGGAAAACTGGACTCAGTCCCCATGAAATAATTATGGGACGAGCCATGAGACAAGCACAAGTACCTGTCAACAAACTACTGACTATAACTGATGATCTAGTGCTGGATTATTGCAAAGGATTGGCTGATGTGGTGCGTTCTGTGTTTCATCAGGTTGGACCGGATGCGACCACTCTTGAAAGAAAACCAGCTCACGACTTGAATCCAGGAGATTGGGTTCGCATAAAAGTCCACCGGAGAAGAAACTGTTTGGTTCCTCGCTGGGACGAACCACGACAAGTGATCCTGGTGACGACCACTGCAGTCAAGTGTGCAGGAGTGAAAAACTGGGTACATGCCAGTCACACCATCAGAGTTCCAGAACCTAAAGATCGACATGTGAGTCGACATCTGGAAGTATTGGATAACAGTTCAGCATCAGAAAGAGAAGAAGAAACAAACAGGGTACCAGAACCTGAAGATCGACCTGTAAGTCGATATCTGGAAGACCCAACAACAAGTGCAACGATAGAAGAAGAAGAGGAAATAGAAGAAATAGCTGAAGTTCCAGAATTTGAAGATCGACCTGTAAGTCGACATCTGGAAATATCAGACACCAGTTCAGAATCTGATACAGAGCATTCGGATTGTGAAGAAATTCTAAAAAGAAATTGGAATTTTGAAAGCATAAGAGAAGAAACTGAGCCAGAAAATAGTGACAGTGAGCAACCAAGTACAAGTTGTGGTAAAATTCCTTCGGAGATAATATTAATAGATGAAGAAGGGAGAGTTTCAAACAAAAAGCTAGAAAAATCGGAAAATCCCCGAGGAGCAGTAGGGACAGATAGACAAACACAAGAACAGGGAAATTTAGAAGCAGATAGAGAGACTGACATACATTCGGAAGAACCTCGAGGAGGGACAGAAATAGGTGAACGAAGGAAGATAAGAAAAGAACCACAAGTAGAAGAAAATGAAATTATAAGTTTCAAAATAAGAGGAAATAACGAAAGAATTGAAACAGAGTCTGAAGAAAGTGGAGAAGAAAGAAATCAAAAACTAGAGACAAGAAAAAGAAATTGGAAAACAGAAAGAGAGGAAAAAGGAAGTGAAGCAAAAAGGCCAAGAAAAGGAGACAATTGGCCCAACGAAGTAAGAAAATTAAGATAC
Organism: Calotriton arnoldi; assembly: GCA_963921515.1. Lineage (NCBI taxonomy): Eukaryota > Metazoa > Chordata > Amphibia > Caudata > Salamandridae > Calotriton > Calotriton arnoldi. The sequence goes on along the minus strand of CAWUFW010010249.1, from coordinate 278,634 downwards.
AGAATCATAAGGTTGGATGGGAAAAGTGCTGAACAAGTGAATGAAATAACAAGTCAACGAGAGCAAGAAAAACAAGGTGGAAAACACTTGCAGAAAACGAAAAGAATAAAGAAGGTAAATCAGAAGTATAGATCGCCTGAATGGTTGTATCGTGCTTTGACTAGTCACAAAGAAGAAAAGAACACTCACGAAAACCCAGAACAAAGAAACCTGATGGGAGAAAGTGAAGTGCAACAAACCTGAAGAAGTTTAGATAGTTTCTACCGGATTTGACAAAACACTGATCTGACGAATTTACCGGATGTGACAAAGAAAGAATTCTGAGAAATAATTAAAAGAAAGTACCAAGCAAAGACAAAACATTGGAGTACAGAGTGGCAAACAAGTCATTTCTGAGGTGTAGTGACACAATTTTCTGGAAAACAAATAAATAAGGTTATAAAACAAAATGGAGAATACTAGAGATAGAAAATGTAAATGTGAGTTTTTAAGTAGATGGTGCAAGATGTGCTGTTTTTGTACAGGATTATTAATAACAGTATGGGTGGTTTTAGCAATCACTATTCCAATAAGTTTAGCTGTAGTAGAAATGTCTAATAACACTGAGAAAGAAAAAGGAGCTAACACTCAAGAGCCAGTTATTTTAAAGAGTAGTGTAGAATTACACAAAGACAAATCAATAACAGATTTTTCAAAAAATGTTTTTACTAAATTATTATATGAGTATGTAGAAACAATGGATGTAAGAGATTGCTATGTTTGTATGCAGTTGCCTGCATCTGTAGCAGAGGGTGTGACCTATCATCACCTCCCTTTGACGTATGGAATAACATGTAGCGTTTTAGCGAGTTTATTTTATAAAACAGGTAGATTAGAATATTATTACACTGACATAAATAAGATTTTTGCGAAAGTTTCTGTAGTTCCCGAGCTAAACAAAATAAAAGAGGGAAAAACGTTTGGTGAATAATTTTTAGAAGATAAGATTTTAACATTAGATAGTATAATTAGATACAACCTTACCTGTGAGTTAAAGAAGGAAGAAAAGGTATTTTTAGAGATGGTTGAAGAGAGAAGAGTGAAATTTCAAAGAAAAGTGATAGAAGAGACAAAAACACCTCTTTGGGCGTTTGAGGAAGACAATCATGACAAGAAAAAGACAAATGCAGCTATGACTCTGGTTTGGCCCCAACAGGGAAGGTTGTGCATTAGAAGAAATAAGACAAGATATGACAATTATTTTGTGGGTTCCAGTAATTGCCATGACAATTACCAAATTTTAGGTGGATGGGGATTCAAAGGGGGAAAAGATCCAATATTTCCAGGGATTTATTATGTTTGCGGAAATAGGGCTTATTATAGGTTGCCGGACCATTGGTATGGTTCATGTTACTTAGGCCTGGTCTTTCCAAAGATTTTTCATATGGATAGAAAAGAAAAAGGAACACACAAAATGATAAATACCTTTACACGTAGAAAAAGGGAAAGTTTTTCAGAAATAGTAGGTGACATTTTTGGAGCATTGATACCAGCAGTGGGAGTATCTTTGAATGCATTTAGAATTCGGAAATTATCCACGGTGGTAGATCGTTTATCTACAGATACTGCTGGAGGGTTCTTCATGGTAAATACCGAGATGGTTGCCATGAGAGCTATGGTGATGCAAAATCGACTTGCCCTTGACATTCTTTTGGCAAAAGAAGGCAGAGTCGGTGGAATGCTGAAAGTCCAACATTGTTGCACTAACATTCCAGATAAAAGTGAAAATATACAGAAGTATATAACAAATATTACAAATTTGCACAAAGAACTTGTTCCACTGGAGGTTGAAAGTGCCTGGGGAAAACTTGGTAAAGGGTTTTCTTCAGTAATAAATTGGTTAACAAGAATGAGTGGATTAATAATAGGGAAAGTTATAATAATAGCAACCGTGATAATAATAATAATATTAGTACTGAAGCTTGCAATAACATGTATAAAGAGAAAAAGAAGGCAGAATAAAATAGAAAAAGAAAACACGATAAACAGGGAAAGAGAGAGAGAAATGGGTGAAATAGAGTTAGAAGAAATAAAAGAGCACATGTACAAGAAAACGAAGAAACAAGTTGAAAGGGATACAGTTGTATAAACTAACAAAAGCAAACGGATAAAAGATATATGCTGTCTGAGAAAATTGTATAACTTGGTTTTTGTGGTGATATTAAAAATCACCAAAGGGGGGAGTTGATGGAGAAGGGTAAATGAAAAAATTTTAACCTCCTAATATTTTCGTAAAATAATTAATAAACATGTTCGTTTAAATGAATAACCAACAATGTATGTTATATGTTAAGGGTTAAAGGTAACACGCCATTCCATGTGCAAATTAATCAACTTATAATTGTTTACGTGTCTAACATAACATAACATTTGCGTACTAATTCAATAATAAACGCATGATCTGTGCTTTTAAATAAAACCTGTGGTTGCAAAATAAAGCGATGGTAAGTAAGGGACAGCTTTATATGTTGCTTTTTGCTAGGTAATACCTAATTGGGGTACGTAGAAAGACGGGAGGGAAACGAAAGGGTTTATATTTCTTTGTTTTAACAATATTTTATTTATCTTTGAAAATAGTGCGCTTAGGCCTGTCGAGCAGCAATATAAAATGGCCGCAAGTTGCTAGAGTACGCATGAGCGGGAGACCATGTGATAGAGGAGAGAGGCTGTGGAAAAGGAATGATCACGTGCTGATACTGAGAGGCTAAGATGGAAGTATGGTCAAGGCTGTTGTGACCTTTCTGAGCAGATGTGTGCCAAGATGATCAGCAAGAAGCGTGAGAAGTCCGACCGAATCAATAGACGGAACTGTTTAAAACAAAATGTAACAGAAAAAGATACAATTTGGACTGATCGAAACGGATGAGCAATTGCATGAACTGTGGGAAACAATGCTTGCATGGACATTCCACACGGAACTGGTTAAGACCAGGAAGTTTGATTAAAATGTATATGGGCCTGAAGGTTTGACCAATGAGAAAGAGTCACGCCATGAAGAAGAAACATTTTATGCTGTAAGCTAGAATTAGGGTATAAGAAGACCTACTCTTGGTGGGAGGGGTTAGAATGCTGCGAGCTGATGCTGCGGGAGATGCTGGAGAAGTTAGATGCTGTAGATGAGTGAAGTTGCGGTTGCTGATGCTGACGAGCTGATGCTGCTGCTGTTATTTCCCTTTTCCAGTTGAGTATAAAGATGCTGCTTTAGGAGAGCTTTTCCTGATAGATTTTATTTTAGAACTATTAGATTTTCCCCACATAGATAGATAGGTTGATCTTTAGAGTTCGTATCATGGTAACCCTATTTTTCCGTCTAATAAATATGCATTGCAATTTCAAATTATTCTTATATTGATGATAAATGTAATGATCTGAATAATAAGCTTAATCTCAATTTCCTGCATTCAAAACTTTATATAAACTTTATTATTCTTTAAACAAATGACTCAGTGATTCTTTAGCTCAATGATTAAAAATGAAATGTTAAAGAGTTTATTGTGATTGAGCTGGTCTTAATCACCATCAACTGATTCCTACTAGTTGGTCCATCGACCAATGAGCGGAATACCTTAAAGCAAATGAGAAATATTATGACATGATAAAAGAGGTATCCCGTCTCCTTCCAGCGAATCGTTTTTCTCCTAGGTTCATGACAGAGGAAATCCAGGGAACAAATGAGTAAGTGAATGTATATGCGGTGTTATGGGCCCCACCGTCATATGGATATAGTGTGTGTGTTAGAGGAATAGTTGCACCTGGATGACCAAAACCAAATAGGAGAATTATTTTTATTGTTAGCGCTGGATCACTTTCTAAGGTACCAAAATAAATAGGTCACCTGCAGAATTAGGTGTAAGTTATAGCACAAAGTAAACACAGCTACATGTCCATGAGAAAGACAGGAAACCTTGGAATAAAATTGGAAGAAAACCAAAGTATTAACCTTCCAATTAGACAAAAGCATGACAATACTGAAAGTAATCAATACACACTACCTAATTTGATGACATCTTAATATGGTAGGATTTCCTGTTAATGCTGAGTTACTTGAAGGAGGACGTGTTGTTAATAATTAAGGTTATTTACTAGATCCCTCAAGAGTAGTTGAAGGTTTGCACTGAAGTAGCATTAAAAATCTGCAACTTATTTGTTGCCATATTTAGCCTTGAGACTACTCAATTACAAAGCTTCTTTAAGGGGGCCATCAAGAGAATTATATCAGAATACATCTCAACCCTCATTGTCATAACCCAACAAAGCAACATACTAGAAGGCTTATCAATGGTGATTGTTAGAGCTGCAGGATTGGGTAAAGAAGACTGTTTTTTCTATACATTAGTTGGCACCTTTAAGCCATGATACAACAAAAAGAGACAGAAAAAAGTATTATGAATGGAAGACTAGAGGTCGTTCTTATAATACCACATAGACAGGATCAGAAAATATGAGGAAACTACCTTAGGCACAGTATTGAGGAATCTCAAGCTCTAGACCATATTTCACTTCACATAATACCTATTGCAGACAATCTATTGTGCACCAACAGTCCTGAAGATAAAGATTCCTGAAAAATAGTGCCTTTGAGAATAACAAAGTAAAAGCAGCATGGAGGAGGAATCAATATATAATGTCTCTCGCTAAACCCTCTCCAGCATTATGGGTAATTGTTTTGTGTGGGAACATATTCTGATTGGGTAGTAGACTGGAAAGCAAAGACTGGAAGGAAGTAATAAAATCAGATTTGCCAAAAATCATAACCATAATTGGATCAGAGGTATACCCCCTTTAAGAATCATAGAAGTAGTACATCCTTCGGGAAGAATGACAACTTGGATAAATGGTGGTTGATGCCAATGATAATTGATCCTAATTCAGGATAAAAGAATTCAAATCTACAATGTATAGATAAAATATAAGAGATTAAGAATCCTGTAGAAATATAAGATTATATCATAATAGAACTAATAAGGTGATATGTTAAATCTAGTGAGAACATATTTTTCTTATGCAGCAGAATGGTAGGATAGTAGACAAGATTGGAATACCACAGTTACGATGATGGGAGACTTCAGTCCATGGAAAGGAATAGCAGTCATGAAAGCAGATAAAAAGTCCTCGAAGACGATGCTGGATTAATCTCAGAGTTTAATATATACAAATGTTTGCCAAACCAAACAGCTATTTGACTTAAAAGCAAAAAAGTAACCAGAGTCGGTCAGATACACATGCATGGGTTCAAAGAACTTGAGAGCTCTGTAACCTCTGTGTCTGCTCACCTGTGTGTTCACCTCACCTGCTCTCATCAGGGTGCCGTACAGATTTTTACTTCTTTTCACTTGATGGTGCACGATTCATCAATGGGTCACCTAATCTATATTTGGTCTCTCAAAGTAAAGAGACCTTAAGATATGTCCAGATGAAACTGCCAAACATTGTTCTTGGCAGTGAAACCAGAGGCGGCTCCTTCACTATGGCGGAGGTGCGTGGTCCTTCCTTCCAGCAGCCCAAAGAAAATAAAAAGAAAACGATAATAAACTGCAGTTTATTATCATTTTATTTTGTGTCACTGTCCTGGAGTCTTGGGGGCGGGGCAGGGGGATAACAGGCCCCCACAGGAGTGGTATGCACTGTTATCAGTGCACGGGACAGTTTGGCCGGCCGTCTCAGGCTGGCCAAACAGTCAGGTGCACTTTGCATGTTCTCCAAGCAGGCTGCATTACAGCCTGCATGGAGAACATGCCCAGGCCCCCAGTACCTGGCTGCGTGCTGAACCAGGGCACTCAGACCAATCACAAAGCTGCACTGCAATGTTGTGATTGGCTCAGGGAGCCTGGGTGCTTCCTGCTTCCGGCAGGAGCAGAGTGAGGAAAGGAGGGAAGACAAGAAGAGACACCGTGGCAAGGAGGTAAGTTCCATTATTTTTTTGTACTACCCCCTACACCTCTCCACCCCCACCCCTGATCCGTGTCAGCCGCCACTGAGTGAAACAGCTGTGATTTGTGTAAGAACATGACCCCTCCTTTAATAATGAGCTAGATCTAGCCCTTATTTAATGCTTTAGGGTTTGTTCTGTGATGTCTTCAAATACGTTGATCTTAGTTTATCTGAATTTCGGTTAGAAACCACACTGGGATTCACTGTTAACAGGCTTAAATCCTGTCTTTGGAGGGCAAAGATAGATGCCTGTTATGCTTGAAGCTGCAGAAAAGGATGTTGAGAACTGTTACACCTGACATCCTTGGCATGGTTTCCTCTGTCTTTTTTGCTTGTGCCTCCTGTATTTTTGACTGTATGGTGGGTTTCGTTTTTGCTGGCTTTTGAACTCTGGGCTCTTTACCACTGTTGATCAGTGCTAAAGTGCAAGTGCTCCCTATGTAAATTATGATTGGGATTTGTTTTCCATTATTGACATATTTGATTTACTGGTAAGACCCTAGTGTGCCCAGGGCCGGTAATTCAAATGCTACTAGTGGGCCTGTAGCACTGATTGTGTCACCCACTTGAGCAGCCCTGCAAATCTGTCTCAGGCCTGCTACTCCAGTGTCTGTGAGCGTAGTTTTAAACTGACATATGTAAAAGGAAGGACATGTACTAGTGTGTTTTACATGTCCTGATAGTGAAATACTGCTAATTTCGTTTTCTTCACTATTGCAAGGACTCTCTCTCCCATAGGTCATCATTGGAGCTGAAGTTTGGGTTCCCTTAACTCAGGATTTAAAAACACATCTTTCTATGTAGGTGGTTTTAAAATTGTGTGTTTGAAAATGCCACTTTTAGAAAGTGGCCATTTTCTTGCTTTATGATCCTGTACCTCTGCCTGCCTGTAGAATCCACGTCTGGTTTAGACTGACAGTTGGGCTGTATGTGCATTTGCTCTAGACAGTCTCACAAAGGGAGCTGAGGTGTGCCCTGCATATCCTGATTGCCCAACACCAGGCTGATGGGCCTTCCTGAGCTATAGTGGAGGGAGGAGTTGTCACTGACACCTGAATACAGCTGCTTGTCAAGGTTCTCCAAGAGCTTGTGTGTGGTTGCTCCCTGTTGGAAATCTCATGGCCATCAAAGACTTCATCTGAGGCTCTCCTGAACTCCTAGGCTGGGAGTTCTAACCTGCCAAGTCGTGCCAATCACAATTCTAGGCCCTTGGAGGTGGTTTTGCTGCTTCAAGTACTGAAAATCCACGCATCGCCCTTCAGCACCTGTTTTTCCCATCGCAGCAACGCCATGCGAATAAAAAACCAAAGCTTCGCCGCGGCAGAAGAATCGACGCAGCACCTGTCGTGCGGCTGAGAAATCGCTTCAGCCCGAGTCCAGAGCACCGTGTCTCCAACTCCGACTCAGGCCCTGCTGTGCAGCTCAATGAATCAACGCATCACCTGCTCGCGGCTGGGAGAATCGATGCAGTGCCTGTTTCGCCTAAAATCAACTCATGCATATAGTTCTATAGACTAAACTTGCTAAACGTTTAAAAATTGATATCTCTGCTTATGTATGTTGGATTTGTCATCTTGGCCATGTATGGTTTAGATAAAGTCTGGTTATTTTTCTAAACTTGTGTGGTGTCAACTTGTAGTGTTTTCACTTTGTCACTGTGTGTTTTATGTACAAATACCTTACACATTGCCTCCGAGATAAGCCTGATTGTTCGTGCCAAGCTACCAAGGGGGTGAGCAGGGGTTTTCTTGGGTATGTAACTCCCTTACTCTGACTAGAATAAGGGTCCCTAATTGGACAGGGTGCAAACCACTGCCAACTAGAGACCCCTATTTCTAACAAGAACAATGACCCCCTTCATGACTTACTACATGGAGATCAGAAGGATGAACCAGAGGATGGACTGTAACTCACTCCAGGTCTTTATAGCAGGAATTTATAGATAGTGTTGAGGCAATTCTGTGGTTTGTTCTCTCTGACCCTAGGATTGATGTTGGTGTGTAGGCACATGACTGACAACTGGACACTCTCCTCATGAGGGGGCACGATTTACAGGATGTTGGAGATGGTATAGGACTGCATCAAGGTAGGATTGGATAAGACACTAGTCTAGTAATAAATGTAATAGTCCCACCATCCATGGTTGAGTCCTATCATATTTGCTACTAACCATGGGGCAATAGCCATGAAATAATATCATTTTGATGATGTCATGTCAAAAACTATACATCCTATCTTTAGGTTGGATGAAGGTTTGGACCAAAAAGGAGCTGCTAAGTTCCTCAACTTGTTTGATTCAACCAATGAGTAGTAAATGATTGCCCTTAACCATGGGTTGATATCAGTACCAGGTCAGACCCCTTTTGTTGTGGAACACCTCCATCGTTTTCCAAAGGCCCATTAAAGAAGTTCTGGCTGCAATGCATATCTTCTTTCTTTACTACTTAAACATAATGCTCCTTAGTTCCAGTTGGAAAGATCATCTCCTCCAACAAAAGAGAGTGATCCAGGCCCAGAGACAGTCAAGCACACATTCAAGTCAACTAATTGTAAGACTGGGCAACAGGTAGGAGCGGTACGCTCCAGCCTTCTGAGGAAAAGGTCCTGGCTGTTCTGGGCTGGGTGACTCCCCCAGTCGTTGGCAGAACTATGTACAGACTTATAGAACCATACATACAGCGTGACTGCCCTGACCTCTAAGATGCAGCCCAAGCAAGTATATTGGACTGCAGAGTATGAGAAAGCTTGGGCCCTGGACTCACTCTTCGTACTGCAGACATATGCCTCTCAGAGGAGGTGCCATGTTATCATAAATCATTTTGCCCAGGAGAAGAGCATCCACTGTTTTTACAAGTTATTGTTTCAGGCTCAAAGTATACAATTGGTTCACGGTTGATATAGTGTTTTGCAACTTTCTGAGCAGTGAAGATGTTCTATCCCTCTTGATTTGGGGCCACCATTGAATATGGGACCAGCACCCTAGAAAATGGTTCCAATAGAACTACAGCAATGTTGGGATCACATTGGGAAGGTCATTTCAAAAACGTATTAGCTAAGGGATTTTACTGGGCGATTGTTCATTCATAGTTTATCTTCCACTTATTAAGAAATCACATCAAGGAACAACTTTCATCGAGTAAGCATCAATGAATGAAATTCTTTTTTGCATTGCATTTCCTTGTCTAGAAGGCCAAAGCCCTCATTCTGAGTGGCCACTGAATTCCGATGGGGCTGGTTCAGGCCCGTAGCCAGAAGTATATTTTTAGGGGGGAATGGCCCTCAGCTATGACCAAACATTAAAGCTGTGCTCTATAAGTGCATTATTTCCCAAATCCAGGTTGTACTACTAAATATCAACAGCCAGAATATCATTTTAGAAGAATATTGAGGCCAGAGTATCGAAAGGTAAGTGCATATAGGCAAGTATAGATTTACTATTTACTATCCCTATCTCAACATTTACATACCTTGAAGATATGTATATATATATATATATATATATATATATATATATATATATATATATATTCACTGAAAAAACCGTAGGTTTCAGGCACGTTATAGTTACAAATTAGCATTTTAAAAACCTTTGAAATTCACTGAAAAAACCATAGGTTTCAGACACGTTATAGTTAGAAATTAGCATTTAAAAAACCTTTGAAATTCACTGAAAAAACCATAGGTTTTAGGGACAGTTATAGTTAGTTGGACATTGCACTCGTACAAAACCCGTGAAATTCCCCGTTATAGTTAGTTCAGCTAACTATAACTCGCGCCCGCAATGCACTGCTGATGACGTCACATATTACATCACTCATGACATGGTCAGTGACATCACTGATGACATCACTGATGACATCTCAAATGACATCACTGATGACATCATCCAGTGACTGTGTGTTTCTGTAAAGTTTAAATATGTTTAATATATATAGGGAAAGGCGTATTGAAGAATGAGTGGGTGTATAAGTGTCTGAATGGATGATTTAGTACGTGCGTGACTGACTCTACAAGTGAGTGATTAAACGTATCTTACTGAATGCATGGGATAGTGACTAAACTGTGTGAATGTCTGTATCCGTCTGTTGGTGTGTAAGTGGATGCATGGATTTGCGAATAGCTACATGAGTGTCTATATGGGTTATTGATTGGTTCTATGAGTATCTGTATGGGTGCCTGAGTGTTTGTGTGGATGGGGTGTGTGCGACTGTGCATAGATGTGTGAGTGGGTGATTCACTGGGTGGATGGTTTCAAGAGTGCATCTGTGATAGACTGTATGGGTGGGTAAGTGTGTGTAAGAGTGTGTTAGTGAGTGAATGTATGTCCCAGTGGTACATGTGTGAGTAACTACATATGTGAAAGGCAGTATATATGTGTATTGGAGTATATAAATAGCTATAAGCGAGAGTGAGTGATTGTGATAGTGGCTGTATGGATGAGTGTGTGCTTGTATCAGTGATTGTATAAGAGCGTAACAATGTGCTAGTATTTGTATGATTAAGTGAGCTGGTGTGTGTATAACTGTATAGGTGAGTAAATGGCAGTGTGTTTAATTATTTGCATGACTGACTAGGTGTGTGAGTACCTCTATGGATGAGTGGCGGTGTTTGAGTGTCTATATAGGAGTAAGAGTGCATATGATAGTCCTGTACTGAGTGACCATAAGTATGAGTGACTGTACGGGTGAGTGAGTGGATGTGTGTGTGTAGACCTAAGAATCAGTGAGTGGGTATGTAGTTATTGGTGTTGGAGTGTCTATGGTTTTGCGAATGGCACTCTGTAATTTAGATTGGGTGTATCAAAGGTTATATTAGGGTGTGAGGAGGTGCATCAGATTATCACGTGGATGATGTCATCAGTGATGTCATTTGAGATGTCATCAGTGATGTCATCAGTGATGTCACTGACCATGTCATGAGTGATGTAATATGTGACGTCATCAGCAGTGCATTGCGGGGGCGCGAGTTATAGTTAGCTGAACTAACTATAACGGGGAATTTCACGGGTTTTGTACGAGTGCAATGTCCAACTAACTATAACTGTCCCTAAAACCTATGGTTTTTTCAGTGAATTTCAAAGGTTTTTTAAATGCTAATTTCTAACTATAACGTGTCTGAAACCTATGGTTTTTTCAGTGAATTTCAAAGGTTTTTAAAATGCTAATTTGTAACTATAACGTGCCTGAAACCTACGGTTTTTTCAGTGAATTTCAAAGGTTTTTAAATGACAATTTTTAAATGTATTAATTTTTATATTAATTTTTTTCACACTGATTTACTACATTTTTAGAAACAATTTCTTTTACATATTTTATTTTTTAAATTACATTGTAATTACATTATACATTACATTACAAAAATACTTTCTCAGAATGAATTACTTTAGTTTAAATACTTTGCACATAGGCAATAGACTTTTAAGTACAGTAGTTACAGTTGTTGCAATGGGCAACACATTTTCATACACAATGCAACATTCAGCTCAATGTGAATTTCTAGTTAAATGCAATTAGTTACTTTATGGATTACTTTTCTAACCACAGGACTGGATCCTAGATTCAGTCCTGGTACATCTCCTGTAAACAGTTGAGTAAAAGCGTTTTGGTTACAGTCGTGATTTTTAAGGAATATTATTGTATTTTAAAAGTTGACACTTAGAAACTTTTTCTCATAGAATCACCAATGTTATCCTATGGAAGGAAATTCACTTAGCAGGTAAAAACCGTTATCGTTACTTTTTCTTACTCAGTGTTGGATCCTGGATCCAGCACTGGTGCATCTCCTGTAAACAGTTGAAAGAATGCGTTTAAGTCATACAGGCGATTTTTAAGGAATATTTGTAGTTTGTGAAAATCGACACTTTGAAACTTTTCTGCTGAAAACCAGACAATGGATTCCTATGGAAGAAAATATAAGTTACTGGTAAGTACGGTTAAAATTACTTTTCAGGACCAGTACTGGGCTGAAAGATACAGCACTGAGGTCTCTCCTTATAACAGGTGAGTAAATCGGAATTCGTATTTCGGCTGATTTTAGAGGAATATTTGTATGTTTCAAAAATCAACACTTAGAAACTTTTTCAGCAAAAAGCAGGCAATGATATCCTATGGAAGGAAATTCAAGTTACTGGTAAGTACGGTTAAAATTACTTTTGAGGATCAGTACTGGGCTGAAAGATGCAGCACTGAGGTCTCTCCTGATAACAGATGAGTAAATCGGAATTCGTATTTCGGCTGATTTTAGATGAATATTTTAAAGATCCAAAACTCCACACTTAGAAGAATTTCCAAGTGAAACCAGTCAATGTTAGCCTATGAAGGAAATTCAAGTTACCGGTAAGTACGGTTAAAATTACTTTTCAGGATCAGTACTGGGCTGAAAGATGCAGCACTGAGGTCTCTCCTGATAACAGGTGAGTAAATCGGAATTCGTATTTCGGCTGATTTTAGAGGAATATTTTAAAGTTCCAAAACTCCACACTTAGAAGAATTTCCAAGTGAAACCAGTCAATGTTAGCCTATGGAAGGAAATTCAAGTTACTGGTAAGTACGGTTAAAATTACTTTTCAGGATTAGTACTGGGCTGAAAGATGCAGCACTGAGGTCTCTCCTGATAACAGGTGAGTAAATCAGAATTCGTATTTCGGCTGATTTTAGAGGAATGGGTGATTCACTGGGTGGATGGTTTCAAGAGTGCATCTGTGATAGACTGTATGGGTGGGTAAGTGTGTGTAAGAGTGTGTTAGTGAGTGAATGTATGTCCCAGTGGTACATGTGTGAGTAACTACATATGTGAAAGGCAGTATATATGTGTATTGGAGTATATAAATAGCTATAAGGAGGTGGTGGTCCCCGGGGCGTGTGGGGGGGCTGGAGCCCCCCCACACAGGTATTTAATTTTAAAAAAAGAAGCCCCGGGGAGGTGGTGGTCCCCGGGGCTGCGGGAGGGCTCAGAGCCCTCCCGCGCCATTATACATAAAGCCCCAGGGGTGGTGGTCCCCGGGGCTTGGGGGCCCTTAGAGGCCCCCACACATAAAATTAACCCCCCAGCATGCCCCCGGGACTTGGCCCACCCGGGGGCCAATTAACTATCGAGCGCGGGAGACCGCGCTTCGATTTCTCGGCAGGATTCGCGCACCCTGAGCGCATCCTGCCAATTTAAAAAATTTTTTTTTTTTTTTTTGCCCAGGGGGTCCTTGTGGGACCCCTGAGCAAACCTAGGGGTCAGGGTGTTTCTACCCTGCCCCCTTTGTGCGCTTTGCGCACTTGTTTCTGTCCCTCGGTTCTACCGAGGGACAAAATGGCTGCCAACATTTCCTGAATCGGAATGTTGACAGCCAGCTGACAACCAATTAACATGCAGCTCGTGATCGGGAGGGTACGCGGACCCTACTCGGCCATAGATATCACTATCTTTTTTACTTTTCATTTTCTCAGCAACTACTGAACGGATTTACACCATTTAACAAAAGGGTTCTTTCTGAACCAAGAACTACCTCTTTGCCAAATTTGGTGTAATTCCGTTCAGCAGTTCGAGCTGTAGCCGTGTCTAAAGTTTCCTATGGGAAAATGCATGGGGAAAACGCGTTTTGGGACCCCCCTTTTGCTCGGCCCCCGCTTGACGAATCCCCGAGACTTTCAGGGTAGGAGCGGACCGGAGCGGGCCACAAAGTTTGAAAATTTCGCGAAGATACGTCAACCGGCAAGAGAGTTATCTCAAATAGGATGTCGCGGATTTCCTATGGATAATAGGTTGTAACTATAACTATCTACTGGCGACCGCCAGTAGATAATATATATATATATATATATATATATATATATATATATATATTGAATAGATACATATATGTGGAGTAAGGTATAGAAAATCTATACTTACTTACCTGTTAATATTTTGGATTCAATATTCTGTACCCTTGATATTCAGGTTTTGGTATTCAGAGTGCACGTATGATTCTATGATAAGGAATCTGTGGATTTTTCACATATTAAAGGACACACAATTAACTTTCTGCAGTTCAACTTTAAATCCCGTCAACTAGATGGCATTTAATGTAGAGGGGAATAAAGTTGTATGGAAGGCTGGATCGCTGCTTTGGGTATTTTCTAAACTTTTCAAGCTTTGTAAAATGCAAAGCTTATGAGGTTCTTTTCTTTGAAAAAAATAAGCTGGTCTCATCTCAGAGCCCACCCTCCTGAACCTCTTACCTCAGGTGGTGGATGTTCAGCCTCCACACTCAATATTTTTTTCTGGAGGATGCCCTACCTATTCTGCATCAGAAAATGATGACACCTGGAAGGCCCAAAAGGATGAACCTTACCTCATGTAAAGTAGGAAACTTTATCTGCTTCATAAAGTGTGGAGTTTCCTAATTCTACCCACCTTTGTAAGTGAGTTTTTGATTCAACTTGGCACTAATTTGAAATACCTTTACAGAGAGCTTGGAACATATCCATTAAAAACATTTTGGGAAATGATTTGTGTGTTTTAAACATTTTAGGGCTGCAACAATAGTGAAAAGAATTTAGATGTCAGTTTACAGGGGAAGTTGGGAAGGCCTCACAATGAATTTCACTATAAGGTTGTGCAAAATATTGATCATTCAATTACATTTAATCAAAAGTACCAGTCAAAACTGCATGGACTTGAAGCAGACTCCGGAATTGGAATACACCCCTCAGAGTTACAGGCAGGTTGTTCAAAATGTGTTGTACAAAAGGAGAACCTTGTTAGACATCGACAAGCAATTCAGGAAGGCATGGTAAAGGATAGGTGACTGTGTGAGCCTGGGTGGGTCCATTTGAGGGCTATGGCCTAGCTGAGGGCACTAGTTCAATCTCCAGTTAGAGGAGCAGTGGATGGACAGGCAGCAGCACTGCCTTCAGGGGTCTGAGTGGTGGTTTCATGGTTTGCATCTAAGATCCTGCTCTTTGATAACATCTCTCTTTGATGCTGCCTACACGATACCTCCCATTTGGATGCCACAGAGTCCTTCACGTCCAGAATTATGGACATTCTCCACTCTTTGACATGCAGTAGACTCCTTGCATAGAATGCTCAAGGTAGTATCCTCTATGTGGCAACATTGCTTGGACAAGCATACACGTTTCTGAGCGGTGAATGTACAGAGCATGGAAACCTGCTGTGTGTACTAGACATTGAAAATATTTACTTCCACAGGGATTGACTGTCATTGCTACAAGTGCAGATACAAGTTAAGCTTCATGTTATGAAACAGTTAAGAGGCTGCCTTATTTCAATCTACACTAGAAAGTCAAATCACCTCCTTAATAGAACGTAGACTACTCAGCAAGTAGGTTGTACTTTCCAGCACCTACACATGCAAATGTAGACATGGCTGTAATGCATTAAAAGAGAAGGTGCCAGTACTTCATTCTCATCAAGAGCATATAGTAACATATGATAAAGGGATGAGAGGTCAATTTTAATACAAATGCTTTCAGCTTCACATGCCCTGATTATGGTTTCCGCAATATTTGGTTCAAAGAGATGAACACTCAGCATGTTGACCCTGGCAGGATTATCTAGATATTAAACTATTTTTGAAAGATAGTCTGTTATAGCAGTCCTTTGTGACATGGCAGGCTATATTGCAGCCGGGTCTGGTAGCTTAGTGGAGTAATCCATCCACTGCAGGTATTTGACCTCATGGTTCAAATTCCGGCAGGTCCAGTCAGCCTCTCATCCTTTCTGAGGTCGATAAAATAAGTACCATGGAGTTGGGTAACAATAAACATCTGTTATTCAGCACCAAGATACCCCTTTGGGAGTGAATGTGTGCTTTACAAATACACATGTTATATTATTGGGTCATTTCAGATTCACAACGCTGCTAGTTAGGGTATTAGCAGTCCTCTGCATCAGGCACATTAACCTAACAATCTGTCTGTGTCCTGCAAACAAAATAAAGATCTCTAGAGCAGATACATTATCTCTTAGGCTGTATTTAAGTACAAGCAAGTGTAGGCTGGAACAATGTCAGTCAAATATAAGTAGTACTTGACTTGTGATGACCCTGCCCCAGCACAATTGACTAATCAAAGCACTATGTCATTTGGAATCTGAAGTCTCCTCCTGGTTCAACATTGCTTCTGAATGGCTATTAGGTAGTGGCAACCATTTATGCAGCAGGAATAGGAAAGGTCATTACGTTACTGGCTTAACAACACCATGTCTCAATGTCCTCTACTGTTGTGCAATCTTTTCACACAGCAAATTTTTGTTTGACACATATATGTGAAAGGTGGGAAGATAGTTCAGCCAATGCCCATTGAATTCTTAGCCTCTAAGACTATACTGTGAACTAGTGCTGGTACCAGCTTTCACATCAGCTCTTCACACACAACACTGGGGTGTCCATCAGGGGTCCATCATATCTCTTCTATTATTCAGCATATACCTAACCCCTGTACCAAACCTGATTAAATCATTCAACCTCATGTGTTACAACTATGCATATGATACCCAAATTATTTAAAAAATGGATGGTCTGGAAGACGTCTACGATTTAAATCTAGATGACTACCTTCGAGCCTTAAACACATGGATGACGAATAACCATCTATACCTCAAATACAGAGATTACGACCTGCAGATAATGGCAAATATAGCAGCCTACCCCCATATGGTCTAAGGAACATGAGGTCCCTCCAACAAGGCCAAGACGAGTCAGAAACCTAGCAGTAACCATGGATTCGACCTATATTTGATACCACATGTATATAACGTCAAACAGAGTGCCTTGTACACAATGAAAACACTACGTTGCATCCTCCCATTCCTTGGATATGAACAGAAACTGCAAACAATCCTCACACTGGAAATCTCCAAACTTGACTATGCCAACAGCCAATACCTTGGTGCACCCACATTCATCGTGCACAAAATACAATTCATCTAGAATGCTACTGCAAGACTTCTTCTCCACCTTCACCCAAGAGAGCACCACACTCCAGTCTTCTAATCACTCCAGTCTTCTAATCACTCCACTGGCTACCTATAGCAAGTAGGGCAATGTTCAATGCGCTTTGCATTATCCACAGAGCCTCCAAGGAGAAAGACCCTATACCTACAAACTAAATTCAAGCAATGCAAACAAAACAAGACACTGTGCTCCAGGCTTGCACCACCTATCATCATACCACCTTAGTATAATAAATCCATAGGAGGCACTGCTTTTTCAGTCCTATCTACCAAGCTCTGGAACTTACTACCAGTCAGAATCCAAAGCATCCAAGAGCATTTACACATTCAAAGACCATTGAAAACATAGCGAGTTCTAAGACAACTGCATCACCACACATTCAGGCAACAGAACCCAGAAAGACAGTCACATTCTTAAGCTTAATCTTCAACTTACAATGTACAGATTGGAAACAACCCAACCAGCAAACTACTTTCAATAGGCAGCTAAGTTAAGGAGGGCTAACCTATGGTTCACCTAGATTATATAGTTATGTAATTTCATATATAACATTTCTGGCTCACACTAATACTAATCCCATAATACTCAGCGGTCGGTGGCCAACTTAAACTTACACCTCTGAAATCCACTTAGGACATATGTGTTACAAGGGTTGTTCATCACCATTACTGTGCAACCAATTAACCAGGCATCACTAAATTAACCGCCATTGTATAACTGAAAAGATCTGTCACACTTCCAGTCAATCAGAGGACTTTAATCTAGTCCACAACTTCAGGCTCCAAATATCTATACTCTATGGCCGCTTCTTTGCATTTCACGATGACACTCAGATGTGGGATGATAGTAACAGTGCACATCCCAGCAGATCTCGCCACATCTCTCTCCCTCCAACAATGGCAGCTCAGTCCCACACCATACACACATTTCTGAATGTACAATGTAGTGGAACAACCAGCTAAACAAACTATAATCATAAGGAATACCATTAAAGGACATGCAGACCTGGTCAAATCTGCCAGCCGACTGAAAAACCCTAAATTGAGCGTTTGTTTATTTTACACCACATAATTCACCTCTCTGGTATGCGCTGCATTCCATAACATGCATGATAACTGCACCTTTGTGGTTATCATACACAACATGGAAACATTTCCCACATAAGATCAAAAAACACAGACAAAACCCTTCCAACCACACACCACCCTAAATGGGACAGCTTGCTGCCCATGTACATAAGCGCTTCAGTGCCAAGCACTGGAGTAGTAAGCGCTATACAAATGCTGCATTACAATACAATACAATATTTATCATTTGTGCTTCACCAAGATTTGTTTTGTTCCTATTAAATCTTTTATTTCCATCACACTTCAGAATTACAAAACAAAATGTTATTTCTTTGGTGCTTTCACTGCTGATATATGTTGAAATATCTGTACAGTTCATTTACAGGTATTTACATGTTTATGTGTATGAAATTGGCATCCTACAGGCTTTCTTTTCACACTGCCTGTTAATAGGGCTACTGGAATTCTGCAATTCTGCAGTGCTTTACGCATAATAATGATTCTGCTGCATTTGCCACATAATCCATCATCTGCTGCATAATCTGCAGGTTTTAACAAAAAGAATTTCTAGCTCAAACTGATCAAAAGTTTAAAAAAAAGCTGCAACATGTGCTGTCGCACAATGGAAGGTCCTTTGCAAAGGTTGACTGGTTATCTTTCTGTTACTTATACCTGTATTTGAGTATGGAACTGGCACTAATGAAGTGAAACCATTGCCCAGACAGTGTTAACATGTGTAAAAAGTACAACATAATGAAGTAATACCATCACCAATTGAGCTGCATTAAGGTTCAGAATTTGTATTTTGCTGCCGCATAATTTAGTCAACCTTGCCACATAATTTGAGCCTCCCTGCTGCATAATTCCAGTGGTCCTGCTTGTGCAGTAGTAACATAGTTAACTTTAAAAAAATCCTCACACTTTGTAGAAAGGAAAAGAAAAGTAAAGGACATCGCCACTTAAAAGAAAAAGCAGAAATGTTTCCAAACACATAGCCTGACATTTAACCTCTGTCTTTTAACATGCAGCGAAAGTAACAAGACAAAAAGGCATTTTTATTGTTCATTCACCTTCCGAACTTCAGCACGTTTCTTTCCAATCAGGCTGTATACATTCAAATGTGGATGCAGTTTGCTTGGTAAACCTGAATTTAAACAAAGTTTTTTATAAATATTGTGCCAGATGCCTCTTCCATTTGGGGGGGCCAATGATTAACATGGGCTAACACGACCCTCAAATGCCCCCCCCCGTGGCTACGGCCCTGGGCTGGTTATGGGAGTTCCTGTCCCATCCAAATTTGTTTGCTTTCACTCTGAGATTTTAGCTTCTTTGAGAAGCTGAAATCAGTAGGCAAAAGTCCAGTGCAAGAAAATAAATTACCTGGGGAACTAGACCTGGAATTTCTGATCCCCCTGGTCATTTCTCAGGGTTTCTGCTAAAATATTTTCAAACTGTGCCTCATGGAGTTACCAGTATGCTAAGTAATGGTAACTCAGAAGGAGGGAGTTAATTGCCCAAATCCGGAATTCCTAAAGAGGCCCTTTGAAGGGTAATTGTCAATTCTGTGCGAATGAAGAACACTGTGAAACGATTAGGTACACCAGTGGGTGAATTACACACATAAACTGCCCAGAAGGTGCTAATGCTATTGTTGAATATTGACGTCAACTTTAGGAAAAATATGAACGATTCTGATGTGTCTAATACTGGTGTGATGTCAACAACAGCGACTGATAGAATACATGCCCTGGAGACAAAGACCTGAAAACTGTACATGGTCATGGTGCTTTGTAGGAGCAGCACCATATCTCCTCGTCAAACATGTACGGTCCAGGTGACGCTAATTGGCACCATAGTCATTTTCAGTACAGTGTCACATACTGTAAGCATTTTTGTATGTCGTTATTGTTCGTATATCAATCAGTCAATACAGCAGAAAATCACATGTAATATTTTGCCTGAATAGATAAAAAGCTAACAATACATTTTACTACCATAAAACATCGCTGACAACCGCAAAAATAAATGTAGCAAAATAGCACCTCCTCGCAGTAAATATTATGGTAAACAGATTATGTGGTCTGGCCCAAGGGATTCCAGGTAAGCACATTTTGAATATCAGCAGGCCCATATTTATGAGGATTTCTTGTGGGCAGCCTCTGATTAACTCCACATTTGCCACATAATCAGTCTTAAATTTAACTCTGAGTGGTACAAGATTAGGGGGCATATTAGCAAGACCCACGTTAAAATTATCGCCGTTTTAGCGGCAGGAAACTGCCGCTAAAACGGCGATAATGGGCTTGCTAATATGCGTTATGGAATTCAATAGAAGCCCAGGTTAGATGTCCTGCACATCTAACCTGGGCTTCTATTGAATTCTATAACGCATATTAGCAAGCCCATTATCGCCGTTTTAGCGGCAGTTTCCTGCCGCTAAAACGGCGATAATTTTAACGTGGGTCTTGCTAATATGCCCCAAAAGTGTGATATGAACTATGTTCACCTTTTTAAGAGATAAATGAGTGGAGAGAACCGAAAGGGAGTACGGCAGACTTTGTTAGAGCGAAATTCATCTTTCTCTCTTCCACTCTGAAATAAACATTTCCACAAAGAATCATTTATGAGGATTTCCAGCTCATATTTCACCAGGAAGACCCAAAAAAGAGAAATGTACTTGAAATGCTGCCAGTTCATTGTGGGAATCAGAGGCACAGGCTTTTCCAAATGCATTTAAACAGAAAGCAATGAAGAGAAAACATTACATCATGATGGAATTAACAGAAGTCTAGACACACAAATCAAAGAAGCAGGACCCTTGCAAATTACTGCAAGGATCTTTAAATATGTAAACATACTTAGCTTGCTGATATATATATATATATATGCTGTAAACGACCACAGATGGAGCGCAACAGTAAAATAAAGACGGAGGAAATCCAGATCATTAAATCCTGGAGCCTTACATGCTGTGCCACTCATCTGAGTAACTACTTATGTATTCTCCAGTATCCCTTCTTGCACTCGTTTACTCTGAAGGCATTGCACCGGAAATGGGGACTAGTAGTTTAGATGCTTGCCGTGGAGCAAGTGTGCTTATGCTCGAATGCAGGACTCACCACTTTGCCAAACCACATGCTCACGGACAAATCTCTTTGTGGCGATGTGATTCCGGCCCCCTAGCTAATGAAATATGGAGTGCAGTGAAACACAACAATACCCAGTATTACGAGTGATATAAAAACTGGGGGGCATATTATCAACGGCCAGCGATAATTATCGCTGGCCGTTCTCAGCGTGAGAATTGTTATCGCCGGCTACCGCAGATAATTATCGCCATGCTAGCGCTGTATTAACAACGCATAGCGCAATGGCGATAATTATTCCTGCGATAGCTTGTTTTCCATGGAACATCGATGGTTTTCCAGCGATGTTCCATGGAAAACGGCGATAACCTTGCTGATACGACCCTGTGGTCGTATCAGCATAATCCACCTCCAATACAAAGTATAGGTAAGTCAGCATTTTTGCAGACGTTAGTTTTTGGCGAAAACCAAAAACTAACGTCTGCAAAAATGCCTGGGCCTCCTTGTAAATATCGCGATGTGCACATCAGCGATATTTATAAGGATGTTCTGCCCAGTGACGCCCACTTTGCATCTCATTAGAGATGCAGAGGGAGAGCGTCGGGTAAAAGGGTGCTAACATGTGCTAATGCATGTTATCACCCTCTTGTTAATAGGGCGAAAACATTATCTCCGCTTTTTTGGCTTTTAAAGCCAAAAAAGCGGAGATAAGGCCCTTGATAATATGCCCCTGGATTCTTTTTTAGAGAACGGTAAGCTTCTATTCCCATTAGGCTTACCTCTTGCTTTTTTTTATTATGTGAATAGATAGAAGTTCCTGGTATTTTGGAAAGTATAGAGGTCTTTGGACCCCAGTGTCATCCACATCTTTTCTGGTGTATGAAACAAATTGTGGTCTTACAAATCAAAATATTCTGTTATTAGTGTGTGCAAGCATCAGAGGGATATATGTACAATTGAATACCGACTGTATGTTGCCTTTCATGCCTATGTTCATTTTAACAAATACAATAAAAACAGATTTAAACAAAAAATTAGTGTGTGTGCAAGAAATTGGGTTTTTGGTTGACTGGGGTGTTAGCACTGGTCAAGCAGCATTAACAATCCTTGTCAGGGTAAGGCACAAGCAAACCCCAAATTAACCTACGCTTTCCTCCTTGGTAGCTTGGCACAGAGCAGTCAGGCTTAACTTAGAGGCAGTGTCTAAAGTATTTGTGCAACACTTCAAACAGTAACACAGTAGTCACACACCACAAAAGGAGACCACAACATATTTAGAAAAATAGAGTAGTTTTAATAAATATATCAAGACCAAAACAACAAAAATCCAACAAGTAGAACTGGAGATATTGAATTTGAAAGTTTGTAGTGAAAATAGCACCAAAAAGCACAAAGTTCTCCTGGGGATATCTGGTTGTGCCGGACCAGGACAAAGTCACATACCTTATACTGTTAGCGGAGCGTTGCGTAGATCTGCGTTGAAGATATGCTGCACAGCCGAAGCGATGCATCGGTTCTGAGATGCAACAAGGCTGCGGGCGTGGTACTGTTGCATCATTGTCGATGGGGCTTGCACTGCGAAGCCTGATGTCGGGGATGCGGCACGCAGCTAGCGATTAGCCGGTTCCGAGGAGCTGAGAGGCTATGATGCCGATTCTGGCATCGACATTGATGATGCCGTCGATGAGAGATGCAAGGGCCTGGAGTGTGGATGCGCTGCGCCGTCGGGGCGATGCATCGGTTTTGAGAACTTGCAAGACTATGATGCGTGTCTCAATCCACGGAACAGGGGCAATGCTGCAGTTCTGCTCGGTATACGCCAGTCAGCCGAGGAGATGTGGCAGTTCTTCTCGGGGATGCATCGCTCAGCAGAGAAGATGCATCTGTTTCACTGGTAAGCACCTTAGGCCCACTCCAAGAGGCCAGGACTGGGGTGGCACCACTTGGCAGGGTAGACTCACAGATGGCAGAGTCCAGGTGCAGGAGGTTGGAAGCCTGTTATGTCCCTGAAGCTTGATCAGGAGGTCAGCCAACTATCCCTTGGAGTCACTCTGGGTTCTGGGTTCAAGAGATGCAAGTCCAGCCTTTCTCACCCAGGCAAGAGGACAGGAGATCAGCACAACAACACAGGAGTCCAACAGAGTGCAGTGCAGCATAGTGGCAGTTCTTAAGCAGGACAGCAGTCCTTCTTCCTGGCAGAGTATCCACAGGTCCAGAAGGGTATTGAAGTGGTGGTGTCTGAGATCCTTCTTTTATACACAGTTCTGCCTTTGAAGTGGGGAGATGCTTCTAAAGGCATGCATTTGAAGTGCATAGATGCCTTGCCTTCCCTTCCCTGGCTCCAGATTAACTAGAGGGGGATGCAGCCCTTTGTGTGAGGACAGGACACAGCCTATGCAGATGTATGTGAGGCTGGGCCAAACTCCTCCCACAATCCTGTCAGTGATGGCCCACTCAGTCAGACCTAATCTCCCATTGTATAGGGCTGTCTAGGAGGAATACACAAAGCCCAATTGTCAACTACACCCAGTCATGTGACCAGAGACAGGCTGCAGGCACTAAATGGCTAATTGAACAGCAACGTTAAGCCCATCAGTATTTGTGTTCACGGCCATGTGCTCCAAATAGATATGAGAGCAATAAATAATAAAGATATGTGTATAGAACAACTTCTGGCTGTACACTATTGGGGATTTTAGTATAGTTTCTAGTTGGGTTAACATTTAACCCACATTTTTTTATCCCTAGCTTTGCATTAACCCTTAAAGCCCAAGTGGGTTAGACCAGCTTTGTCGGTCTTCAGTGTGTCTCACCAAAGAAATCAATTGGTAAGTGAATTTCTTTTGAACCTGAGCATGACTGTGTAGGAATGCTGGGTAGACTAAGTTGTTGTGAGTTTCTGCACTCCAGTCTTGATTGGGCCTTTTGGACAATTATTCTCTTTAAGAAATGTTTTTTGGTATTTACACTTGTCAGAAAAAAGCATGGTTTGAAATGAATCGTTGAGACTTAGAATTTAGATGAATGTTTTAAATCATAACTGTGAACCAATGATGAGCAACTTCTATTTGTAAGATTTGGTTGTATTTTAAAGATATAAGATTCCTAATGATATATGTTTTGTGTTTTTTATGCAGGTAAACACTGCATAATCGTTTAGAGGGATAAAATATTTGTTGTTGTCCTGAAGAAGGTGGTCACGGCGGTCTCGGCTGTGGAGGACTGCACCGCCCGAGAACTGAGGTGGGGCCGCTGGAATATGAATTGTTCGGATTCCGTTAGCGGCACAGTAGGCAAATTATTGAGGAATTTGTTTTTATTCTAAGGCTCACTGGAGGGCTTGTACATTATTTATCCTTTTAATTTTTCAGAATTCATATGGACCCACTGGAGGGTGAAATTGGGCGTAAAACGGACTACAGATCCCAACGTGCATTGCAACATAAACCCATCGGGGAGGCACACCGGCAGCCTAATAAAGGATTAGCAATGCAAAGGATTGTGGTCAGCCAGCAATTACCTGTGAATTCTGAATGCCTATGAAGAAGGAGCGCGAGGCTCCGAAACGCGTCTGCGAAAGGAGACATCGCATTTGAATAAATCTCAAGTTCTTGTTGAAATAAATGATTTTGCCAATCACCTGCTGTGGAGTGTGTCTTTAATTACAGGGCAAACTTGGAAAATATATATATATATATATATATTCACTGAAAAAACCATAGGTTTTAGGGACAGTTATAGTTAGTTGGACATTTCACTCGTACAAAACCCGTGAAATTCCCCCGTTATAGTTAGTTCAGCTAACTATAACTCGCGCCCCGTAATGCACTGCTGATGACGTCACATATTACATCACTCATGACATGGTCAGTGACATCACTGATGACATCACTGATGACATCTCAAATGACATCACTGATGACATCATCCAGTGACTGTGTGTTTCTGTAAAGTTGAAATATTTTTAATATATATAGGAAAAGACGTATTGAAGAATGAGTGGGTCTGTAAGTGTCTGTATGGATGATTTAGTAGGTGCGTGACTGACTCTATAAGTGAGTGATTTAACGTATCTTACTGAATGCATGGGTTAGTGACTAAACTGGGTGAATGTCTGTATCCGTCTGTCTGTTGCTGTGTAAGTGGCTGCATGGGTTTGTGAATAGCTACATGAGTGTCTATATGAGTTATTGATTGGTTGTCTGAGTATCTGTATGGGTGCCTGAGTGTTTGTGTGGGTGGGGTGTGTGCGACTCTGTGCATAGATGTGTGAGTGGGTGATTCACTGGGTGGATGGTTTCAAGAGTGCATCTGTGATAGACTGTATGGGTGGGTAAGTGTGTGTAAGAGTGTGTTAGTGAGTGAATGTATGTCCCAGTGGTACATGTGTGAGTAACTACATATGTGAAAGCCAGTATATATGTGTGTTGGAGTATATAAATAGCTATAAGCGAGAGTGAGTGATTGTGATAGTGGCTGTATGGATGAGTGTGTGCTTGTATCAGTTATTAGGTGTTTGAGTGTCTATATAGGAGTATGAGTGCATATGATAGTCCTGTACTGAGTGACCGTAAGTATGAGTGACTGTACGGGTGGGTGAGTGAGTGGATGTGTGCGTAGACCTAAGAATCAGTGAGTGGGTATGTAGTTATTGGTGTTGGAGTGTCTATGGTTTTGCGAATGGCAGTCTATAATTTAGAGTGGGTGTATCAAAGGTTATATTAGGGTGTGAGGAGGTGCATGAGATTATCACGTGGATGATGTCATCAGTGATGTCATTTGAGATGTCATCAGTGATGTCATCAGTGATGTCACTGACCATGTCATGAGTGATGTAATATGTGACGTCATCAGCAGTGCATTGCGAGGCGCGAGTTATAGTTAGCTGAACTAACTATAACGGGGAATTTCACGGGTTTTGTACGAGTGAAATGTCCAACTAACTATAACTGTCCCTAAAACCTATGGTTTTTTCAGTGAATTTCAAAGGTTTTTTAAATGCTAATTTGTAACTATAACATATCTGAAACCTATGGTTTTTTCAGTGAATTTCAAAGGTTTTTTAAATGCTAATTCCTAACTATAACATGTCTGAAACCTACGGTTTTTTCAGTGAATTTCAAAGGTTTTGTAATTGACAATTTTTAAATGTATTAATTGTTATATTAATTTTTTTCATACTGATTTATTACATTTTTAGATTTTTTTTTTTACATATTTTATTTTTTAAATTACATTGTAATTACATTATACATTACATTACAAAAATACTTTCTCAGAATGAATTACTTTAGTTTAAATACTTTGCACATAGGCAATAGACTTTTAGGTAAAAACTGTTATCGTTACTTTTTCTTACTCAGTGTTGGATCCTGGATCCAGCACTGGTGCATCTCCTGTAAACAGTTGAAAGAATGCGTTTAAGTCATACAGGCGATTTTTAAGGAATATTTGTAGTTTGTGAAAATCGACACTTTGAAACTTTTCTGCTGAAAACCAGACAATGGATTCCTAAGGAAGGAAATATAAGTTACTGGTAAGTACGGTTAAAATTACTTTTCAGGACCAGTACTGGGCTGAAAGATGCAGCACTGAGGTCTCTCCTGATAACAGGTGAGTAAATCGAAATTCGTATTTCGGCTGATTTTAGAGGAATATTTGTATGTTTCAAAAATCAACACTTAGAAACTTTTTCAGCAAAAAGCAGGCAATGATATCCTATGGAAGGAAATTCAAGTTACTGGTAAGTACGGTTAAAATTACTTTTGAGGATCAGTACTGGGCTGAAAGATGCAGCACTGAGGTCTCTCCTGATAACAGGTGAGTAAATCGGAATTCGTATTTCGGCTGATTTTAGAGGAATATTTTAAAGTTCCAAAACTCCACACTTAGAAGAATTTCCAAGTGAAACCAGTCAATGTTAGCCTATGGAAGGAAATTCAAGTTACTGGTAAGTACGGTTAAAATTACTTTTCAGGACCAGTACTGGGCTGAAAGATACAGCACTGAGGTCTCTCCTGATAACAGGTGAGTAAATCGGAATTCGTATTTCGGCTGATTTTAGAGGAATATTTTAAAGTTCCAAAACTCCACACTTAGAAGAATTTCCAAGTGAAACCAGTCAATGTTAGCCTATGGAAGGAAATTCAAGTTACTGGTAAGTACGGTTAAAATTACTTTTCAGGATTAGTACTGGGCTGAAAGATGCAGCACTGAGGTCTCTCCTGATAACAGGTGAGTAAATCAGAATTCGTATTTCGGCTGATTTTAGAGGAATATTTGCACAATGGTGAAGGGAGGGGCGGGGCCTGAGGTGACATCTGTGCAAACGCGCCCCGTGGCGCGTTTTAAGTAGGGGATTAAGTCCCCTTGAATCATGAGGGTCCCTACGGGCCAACTAGCCCACCAGGAACCTCCAGTATGCGCCAGGGGCTGCGTTGCAGAGACGTGTAGAGAGGCCACACCCCTTTTTACAACACTCTGCAACGCAGCTCCGTGGCGCTCACTGGACGTACCTGGTGGGCTAGTTGGCCCCAGGGACCCTCAGGATTGAAGGAGTTTAATTCCCCATCTTAAAACGCGCCACGGGGCCTGTTTGCACACATGTCACCTGAAGCCCCGCCCCTCCCTTCACCACTGTGCAAACACGCCCCGTGGCGCGTTTTAAGTTGGGGGATTAAGTCCCCTTGAATCCTGAGGGTCCCCGGAGTCCAACTAGCCCTCCATATACCTCCAAAAGCGCCACAGAGCTGCGTTGCAGAGAGGTGTAAAAGGGGCGTGGCCTCTGTACACCTCTCTGCAAGGCAGCCCCTGGCGCATACTGGAGGTTCCTGGTGGGCTAGTTGGCCCCCAGGGACCCCCAGTATTCAAGGGGATCGTTCCCCCTCTGCAAACGCGCCAGGGGCGCGTTTGCAGAGTGGTGAAGGAAGGGGCGGGGCCTGCGGGCCCGATCGTTTTTTTTTTTTGTCCCCTGAAGGGGGCTGTGTGGCCCCCTTCCTTTTTCATGTTTTTGGGCCCTGGGGACCCCATCCCCCAGGGCCTTACCCCTTTTTGTAATTAAAATTAAAAAGACAAAAACGGGAAGGGGGCCGCGTGGCCCCCTTCCCTGGGCCTGTATTGGCCCCGGGGACCCCATCCCCCGGGGCATGGCCTTTTTATTTTTTATTTGGAGGGGGCTGCGTGGCCCCCTCCTCAGGCCATTTAAGGCCCCGGGGACCCCATCCCCCGGGGCCGGCCTTTCCATTTTTTTTTAATTATTTTTTTCTTATTGTTTGGGGAGGGGGGCCGCGTGGCCCCCCTCCCTGGCCACTACTTGCCCCGGGGACCCCATCCCCCGGGGCTGGCCCTCTCCGTTGGGGACTGTGGGGGGGTCCCCAATCCCCCACAGTCCCGCCGGCTCCCCGCGTCCCTTGGGAGCCGGCATTGCTTTTACACATGGGGAGCAGCTAACATGCTGCTCCCCATGTGGAAAAGCAATCGGCTTTGGGTATTGGAAGAGAGAGCAGGTTTCCCTGCTCTCTCTTCCAATATCCAAAGCAAGTTTGCAATGGCAGGACGGGAGCCGCGAGGCTCCCGTCCTGCCATAGCAAACTACAGTGTCCCAGGGGTAGGCACCCCGGGACACTGCAGGAGCCGGCCCTGGGGGTGGCGGTCCCCAGGGCCATCAAGGGCTCCAGGAGGGGGCCGCGCGGCCCCCTCCCTTAAATTGCACAGCCCCGGGGAGGTGGTGGTCCCCGGGGCGTGTGGGGGCTGGAGCCCCCACACCTTATTTAGCATAAAAAGAAGCCCCGGGGGTGGCGGTCCCCGGGGCTGCGGGAGGGCAGAAGAGCCCTCCCGCACCATTTTATATAAAGCCCCGGGGGGGTGGCGGTCCCCGGGGCTTGGGGGGCCCTTTGAGGCCCCCCACACATAAAATTAACCCCCCCCACCATGCCCCCGGGACTTGGGCCACCCGGGGGCAAAATGCGACCGCCAGTAGATAGTTATAGTTACAACCTATTATCCATAGGAAATCCGCGACATTCTATTTGAAATAACTCTCTTGCCGGTTGACGTATCTTCGCAAAATTTTCAAACTTTGTGGCCCGCTCCGGTCCGCTCCTACCCTGAAGGTCTCGGGGGGATTCGTCAAGCGGGGGCCGAGAAAAAAGGGGGGTCCCAAAACGCGTTTTCCCCATGCAATTTTCCATAGGAAACTTTAGACACGGCTACAGCCCGAACTGCTGAACGGAATTACACCAAATTTGGCAAAGAGGTAGTTCTTGGTTCAGAAAGAACCCTTTTTGTTAAATGGTGTAAATCCGTTCAGTAGTTGCTGAGAAAATCAAAAGTAAAAAGATAGTGATATCTATGGGCACGGAGGATTCGCGCACCCTGAGCGCACCCTGCACGCACCGTCCCGATCACGAGCTGCATGTTAATTGGCTGTCAGCTGGCTGTCAACATTCCGATTCAGGAAATGTTGGCAGCCATTTTGTCCCTCGGTAGAACCGAGGGACAGAAACAAGTGCGCAAAGCGCACAAAGGGGGCAGGGTAGAAACACCCTGACCCCCTGGGTTTGCTCAGGGGGTCCCACAAGGACCCCCTGGGCAAAAAAAAAAATTTTTTTTGTTTAAAAAAATCGGCAGGATGCGCTCAGGGTGCGCGAATCCTGCCGAAAATAAAAAAAAATCGAAGCGCGGTCTCCCGCGCTTCGATTGTATTTTGCCCCCGGGTGGCCCAAGTCCCGGGGGCATGCTGGGGGGGGGGTTAATTTTATGTGTGGGGGCCTCAAAGGGCCCCCAAGCCCGGGGACCGCCACCCCCGGGGCTTTATTGCAAAAATAGTGCGGGAGGGCTCTTCTGCCCTCCCGCAGCCCCGAGGGCTTCTTTTTAATTTGAATAAGGTGTGGGGGGGCTCCAGCCCCCACACGCCCGAGGACCACCACCTCCCCGGGGCACTTTTAAAATAAATGTGGGGGTCCATTACGGACCCCCAGAGCCCCGGGGACCACCACCTCCCCGGGGCTGTGCAATTTAAGGGAGGGGGCCGCGTGGCCCCCTCCTGGAGTCCTTGATGGCCCTGGGGACCGCCACCCCCAGGGCCGGCTCCTGCAGTGTCCCGGGGTGCCTACCCCGGGACACTGCTGTTTGCAATGACAGGACGGGAGCCTTGCGGCTCCCGTCCTGCCATAGCAAACTGCTTTGGATATTGGAAGAGAGAGCAGGGAAACCTGCTCTCTCTTCCAATATCCAAAGCACATTGCTTTTCCACATGGGGAGCTGCATCTTAGCAGCTCCCCATGTGGAAAAGGAATGCCGGCTCCCAAGGGACGCGGTGAGCCGGCGGGACTGAGGGGGGATTGGGGACCCCCCCACAGTCCCCAACGGAGAGGGCCAGCCCCGGGGGATGGGGTCCCCGGGGCAAGTAGTGGCCCCAAAAAAATAAAAAAAATTTAAAAAAAAACGGAAAGGCCGGCCCCGGGGGATGGGGTCCCCGGGGCCTTAAATGGCCTGAGGAGGGGGGCCACGCAGCCCCCCTCCAAAGAAAAAAAAAAATCGAGGCCATGCCCCGGGCGATGGGGTCCCCGGGGCCAATACAGGCCCAGGGAAGGGGGGCCACGCAGCCCCCTTCCCGTTTTTTTTTTAAAAATTTAATTTAAAAAAAGGGGTAAGGCCCTGGGGGATGGGGTCCCCAGGGCCCAAAAACAGGAAAAAGGAAGGGGGGCCACACAGCCCCCCTTCAGGGACACAAAAAAAAAACGATCGGGCCCGCAGGCCCCGCCCCTTCCTTCACCACTCTGCAAACGCGCCCCCTGGCGCGTTTGCAGAGGGGAACGAATTCCCCTTGAATACTGGGTGTCCCGGGGGCCAACTAGCCCACCAGGAACCTCCAGTATGCGCCAGGGGCTGCGTTGCAGAGAGGTGTACAGAGGCCACGCCCCTTTTTACACCTCTCTGCAACGCAGCTCTGTGGCGCTTTTGGATATACCTGTTGGGCTAGTTGGCCCCCAGGGACCCTCAGGATTCAAGGGGAGTTAATCCCCCGACTTAAAACGCGCCACGGGGCGCGTTTGCACAGTGGTGAAGGGAGGGCGGGGCTTCAGGTGACATCTGTGCAAACGCGCCCCGTGGCGCGTTTTAAGTTGGGGGATTAAATCCCCTTCAGCCCTGAGGGTCCCTGGGGGCCAACTAGCCCAACAGGTACATCCAGAAAGCGCCACAGAGCTGCGTTGCAGAGAGGTGTAAAAGGGGTGTGGCCTCTCTACACGTCTCTGCAACGCAGCCCTGGCGCATATTGGAGGTTCCTGGTGGGCTAGTTGGCCCCTAGGGACCCTCAGGATTCAAGGGGACTTAATCCCCCAACTTAAAACGCGCAACGGGGCGCGTTTGCACAGATGTCACCTCAGGCCCCGCCCCTCCCTTCACCATTGTGCAAATATTCTTCTAAAATCATCCGAAATACGAATTCCGATTTACTCACCTGTTATAAGGAGAGACCTCAGTGCTGTATCTTTCAGTCCAGTACTGGTCCTGAAAAGTAATTTTAACCGTACTTACCAGTAACTTGAATTTCCTTCCATAGGATATCATTGCCTGCTTTTTGCTTAAAAGTTGCTAAGTGTTGATTTTTGAAACCTACAAATATTCCTCTAAAATCAGCCGAAATACGAATTCCGATTTACTCACCTGTTATAAGGAGAGACCTCAGTGCTGTATCTTTCAGCCCAGTACTGGTCCTGAAAAGTAATTTTAACCGTACTTACCAGTAACTTGAATTTCCTTCCATAGGCTAACATTGACTGGTTTCACTTGGAAATTCTTCTAAGTGTGGAGTTTTGGAACTTTAAAATATTCCTCTAAAATCAGCCGAAATACGAATTCCGATTTACTCACCTGTTATCAGGAGAGACCTCAGTGCTGCATCTTTCAGCCCAGTACTAATCCTGAAAAGTAATTTTAACCGTACTTACCAGTAACTTGAATTTCCTTCCATAGGATATCATTGCCTGCTTTTGCTGAAAAAGTTTCTGTGTTGATTTTTGAAACATACAAATATTCCTCTAAAATCAGCCGAAATCCGAATTCTGATTTACTCACCTGTTATCAGGAGAGACCTCAGTGCTGCATCTTTCAGCCCAGTACTGGTCCTGAAAAGTAATTTTAAGCGTACTTACCAGTAACTTGAATTTCCTTCCATAGGCTAACATTGACTGGTTTCACTTGGAAATTCTTCTAAGTGTGGAGTTTTGGAACTTTAAATTCTTCTTCTAAAATCAGCCGAAATACGAATTCCGATTTACTCACCTGTTATCAGGAGAGAACCCAGTGCTGCATCTTTTAGCCCAGAACTGACCCTGAAAAGTAATTTTAACCGTACTTACCAGTAACTTATCTTTTCTTCCATAGGAATCCATTGTCTGGTTTTCAGCAGAAAAGTTTCAAAGTGTCGATTTTCACAAACTACAAATATTCCTTAAAAATCGCCTGTAAGACTTAAACGTATTTTTTCAACTGTTTACAGGAGATGGACCAGTGCTGGATCCAGGATCCAACACTGAGTAAGAAAAAGTAACGATAACAGTTTTTATCTGCTAAGTGAATTTCCTTCCATAGGATAACATTGGTGATTCTATGAGGAAAAGTTTCTAAGTGTCAACTTTTAAAATACAATAATATTCCTTAAAAATCACGACTGTAACCAAAACGCTTTTACTCAACTGTTTACAGGAGATGTCCCAGGACTGAATCTAGGATCCAGTCCTGTGGTTAGAAAAAGTAATCCATAAAGTAACTAATTGCATTTAACAAGAAATTCACATTGAGCTGAATGTTGCATTGTGTTTGAAAATGTGTTGCCCATTGCAACAACTGTAACTACTGTACTTAAAAGTCTATTGCCTATGTGCTAAGTATTTAAACTAAAGTAATTCATTCTGAGAAAGTATTTTTTGTAATGTAATGTATAATGTAATTACAATGTAATTTAAAAAATAAAATATGTAAAAGAAATTGTTTCTAAAAATGTAGTAAATCAGTATGAAAAAAATTAATATAAAAATTAATACATTTAAAAAATGTCATTTAAAAAACCTTTGAAATTCACTGAAAAAACCGTAGGTTTCAGGCACGTTATAGTTACAAATTAGCATTTAAAAAACCTTTGAAATTCACTGAAAAAACCATAGGTTTCAGACACGTTATAGTTAGAAATTAGCATTTAAAAAACCTTTGAAATTCACTGAAAAAACCATAGGTTTTAGGGACAGTTATAGTTACAAATTAGCATTTAAAAAACCTTTGAAATTCACTGAAAAAACCATAGGTTTCAGATATGTTATAGTTACAAATTAGCATTTAAAAAACCTTTGAAATTCACTGAAAAAACCATAGGTTTTAGGGACAGTTATAGTTAGTTGGACATTTCACTCGTACAAAACCCGTGAAATTCCCCCGTTATAGTTAGTTCAGCTAACTATAACTCGCGCCCCGCAATGCACTGCTGATGACGTCACATATTACATCACTCATGACATGGTCAGTGACATCACTGATGACATCACTGATGACATCTCAAATGACATCACTGATGACATCATCCACGTGATAATCTGATGCAGCTCCTCACACCCTAATATAACCTTTGATAGACCCAATCTAAATTACAGACTGCCATTCGCAAAACTATAGACACTCCAACACCAATAACTACATACCCACTCACTGATTCTTAGGTCTACACACACACATCCACTCACTCACCCGTACAGTCACTCATACTTATGGTCACTCAGTACAGGACTATCATATGCACTCTTACTCCTATATAGACACTCAAACACCGCCACTCATCCATAGAGGTACTCACACACCTAGTCAGTCATGCAAATAATTAAACACACTGCCATTTACTCACCTATACAGTTATACACACACCAGCTCACTTAATCATACAAATACTAGCACATTGTTACGCTCTTATACAATCACTGATACAAGCACACACTCATCCATACAGCCACTATCACAATCACTCACTCTCGCTAATAGCTATTTATATACTCCAACACACATATATACTGCCTTTCACATATGTAGTTACTCACACATGTACCACTGGGACATACATTCACTCACTAACACACTCTTACACACACTTACCCACCCATACAGTCTATCACAGATGCACTCTTGAAACCATCCACCCAGTGAATCACCCACTCACACATCTATGCACAGAGTCGCACACACCCCTCCCACACAAACACTCAGGCACCCATACAGATACTCAGACAACCATTCAATAACTCATATACACACTCATGTAGCTATTCACAAACCCATGCAGCCACTTACACAGCAACAGACAGACGGATACAGACATTCACCCAGTTTAGTCACTAACCCATGCATTCAGTAAGATACGTTAAATCACTCACTTATAGAGTCAGTCACGCACCTACTAAATCATCCATACAGACACTTATACACCCACTCATTCTTCAATACGTCTTTTCCTATATATATAAAAAATATTTAAACTTTACAGAAACACACAGTCACTGCATGATGTCAACAGTGATGTCATTTGAGATGTCATCAGTGATGTCATCAGTGATGTCACTGACCATGTCATGAGTGATGTAATATGTGACGTCATCAGCAGTGCATTGCGGGGGCACGAGTTATAGTTAGCTGAACTAACTATAACGGGGAATTTCACGGGTTTTGTACGAGTGAAATGTCCAACTAACTATAACTGTCCCTAAAACCTATGGTTTTTTCAGTGAATATATATATATATATATATATATATATATATATATATATATTATCTACTGGCGGTCGCCAGTAGATAGTTATAGTTAGGACCTATTTTCCATAGGAAATCTGCGACATTCTATTTGAAATAACTCTTGGGTCGGTTGACGAATCTTCGCGAAATTTTCAAACTTTATGGCCCGCTCCGGTCCGCTCCTACCCTGAAAGTTTTGGGGTGATTCGTCAAGCGGGGGCTGAGAAAAAAGGGGTCTCCCAAAACGTGTTTTCCCCATTCATTTTCCCATAGGAAACTTTAGCCACGGCTACAGCCCGAACTGCTGAACGGAATTACACCAAATTTGGCAAAGAGGTAGTTCTTGGTTCAGAAAGAACCCTTTTTGTTAAATGGTGTAAATCTGTTCAGTAGTTCCTGTGAAAATCAAAAGGAAAATCACATATATATCTATGGCCGTGTCGGATTCGCGCACCCTCCCGATCACGAGCTGCATGCTAATTGGCTGTCAACACTCCAAATCAGGAAGTGTTGGCAGCCATTTTGTCCCTCGGTAGAACCGAGGGACAGAAACAAGTGCGCAAAGCGCAAAAAGGGAGCAGGGTAGAAACACCTTGACCCCTAGGTCTGCTCAGGGGTCCCACAAGGACCCCTGGGCAGAAAAAGCATTTTTTTTTTAAATCGGCGGGATGCGCTTAGGGTGCGCGGATCCTGCCGATAAAAAAAAAAATCGAAGCGCGGTCTTCCGCGCTTCAAATGTATTTTTCCCCCGGGTGGCCCAAGTCCCAGGGGCATGCGGGGGTGGGTTTATGTTTTATATGGTGGGCCTCTAAGGCCCCCCAAACCCCGGGGACCGCCACCCCCGGGGCTTTATAAAAAAAAAAGGTGCGGGAGGGCTCTCCTGCCCTCCTGCAGCCCCGGGGACCGCCACCCCCGGGGCTTCTTTTTAAAAATGTAATAACGTGTGGGGGGGCTCCAGCCCCCACACGCCCGAGACCACCACCTCCCCGGGGCACTTAGAAAATAAATGTGGGGGTCCGATACGGACCCCAGAGCCCGGGGACCACCACCTCCCTGGGGCTGTGCAATTCAAGGGAGGGGGCCGCGCGGCCCCCTCCTGGAGCCCTTGATGGCCCTGGGGACCGCCACCCCCCAGGGCCGGCTCCTGCAGTGTCCCGGGGTGCCTACCCCCGGGACACTGTAGTTTGCTATGGCAGGGCGGGAGCCTCGCGGCTCCCGTCCTGCCATAACAAACTGCTTTGGATTTTGGAAGAGAGAGCAGGGAAACCTGCTCTCTCTTCCAAAATTCAAAGCAGGTTGCTTTCCACACGGGAGCTGCATCTTAGCAGCTCCCCATGTGGAAAAGCAATGCCGGCTCCCAAGGGACGCGGGGAGCCGGCGGGACTGTGGGGGGATTGGGGACCCCCACAGTCCCCAACGGAGGAGCCAGCCCCGGGGATGGGGTCCCCGGGGCAAGTAGTGGCCCGGGAGGGGAGCCACGTGGCCCCCCTCCCCAAAAATAAAAAAATAAAAAAATAAAAAAAACAGAAAGGCCGGCCCCGGGGGATGGGGTCCCCGGGCATTTAATGGCCTGAGGAGGGGGGCCACGCAGCCCCCCTCCAAATATTAAAAAAAGAGGGCATGCCCCGGGGGATGGGGTCCCCGGGGCAAATACCGGCTCAGGGAAGGGGGGCCACGTGGCCCCCTTCCCGTTTAAAAAATAAATAAATAATAAATAAGAACAGCCTCAGGCCCCGGGGGATGGGGTCCCCGGGGACAAAAGTGGACAAGGGAAGGGGGGCCACGCAGCCCCCCTCCCATAAAAAAAAAGAAAGCAAAAAAAAACGGCATCGTGCCAGAGGCCCGCCCCCTCCCTGCAGCACTCTGCAAACGCGCCCCCTGGCGCGTTGTAGAAGAGGAAGTAATTCCCCTTGAATACTGGGGTCCCTGGGGGCCAACTAGCCCACCAGGAACCTCCAGTATGCGCCAGGAGCTGCGCTGCAGAGAGGTGTTCAGAGGCCACGCCCCTTTTACACCTCTCTGCAACGCAGCTCTGTGGCGCTTTTGGAGGTACATGGTGGGCTAGTTGGTCCCCAGGGACCCTCAGGATTCAAGGGGACTTAATCCCCCAACTTAAAACGCGCCACGGGGCGCGTTTGCACAGTGGTGAAGGGAGGGGCGGGGCTTCAGGTGACATGTGTGCAAACAGGCCCTGTGGCGCGTTTTAAGATGGGGATTTAAATCCCCTTCAATCCTGAGGGTCCCTGGGGGCCAACTAGCCCACCAGGTACGTCCAGAAAGTGCCACAGAGCTGCGTTGCAGAGAGGTGTAAAAAGGGGCGTGGCCTCTGAACACCTCTCTGCAACGCAGCTCCCTGGCGCATACAGGAGGAACAGGGTGGGATAGTTGGACCCCAGGGACCCTCATGATTCAAGGGAACTTAATCCCCCAACTTAAAACGAGCCACGGGGCGCGTTTGCACAGTGGTGAAGGGAGGGGGCGGGGGAATTCACTTAAAAAACCATAGGTTTCAGGCACGTTATAGTTAGAAATTAGCATTGAAAAAACCTTTGAAATTCACTGAAAAAACCATAGGTTTCAGACACGTTATAGTTAGAAATTAGCATTTAAAAAACCTTTGAAATTCACTTAAAAAACCATAGGTTTTAGGGACAGTTATAGTTAGTTGGACATTTCACTCAAACAAAACCATAGAAATTGTCACTGACCATGTCATGAGTGATGTAATATGTGACGTCATCAGCAGTGCATTGCGGGGGCGCGAGTTATAGTTACGTGAACTAACTATAACGGGGGAATTTCTATGGTTTTGTACGAGTGAAATGTCCAACTAACTATAACTGTCCCTAAAACCTATGGTTTTTTAAGTGAATATATATATATATATATCTGTGGAACTTTATTTATAGTTTCCTTTTTCCTTTGAATATATTTAGGACTCTTGCACAATTGGGACCACAGGAGGTTTCGAATTTAGCAATTATTGCCATTATACTTCTTCATCCACAGAGCAAGTACATTATAGGAGGGCTTGGACCGAGTATTAATATCTAGTGGGGATTAAGGGCAATTCCATCCCCAACTTTTAAAATACTTATACCAGGTTGTCGGGCTCTTCTGTTCTCTCCTGGCTGTAGGACTTTATTGAAGGGAAGAGTGCCCATTGAACAGCAATGTGAAGCCCACCAGTATTTGCATTCACAGCCATATGCTCAAAATAGATATGGGAGCAATAAATAATAAAGGTATAGAACAACTTCTGGCTGTACACTATTGGGGATTTTAGTATGGTTTCTAGTCGGGTTAACGTTGTACCCACATTTTTTATCCCTAGCTTTGATTAACCCTTAAAGCTCAAGTGAATTAGACCAGCTTTGTCGGTCTTCAGTGTGTCTCACCCAAGACAACAGTTGGTCAGTGAGTTTCTTTTGAACCTGAGCATGACTGTGTAGGAATGCTGGGAAGTGAAAGTTGTTGTGAGTTTCTGCACTCCAATCTTGATTGGGCCTTTTGGACAATTATTCTCTTTAAGAAATGTTTTTGGTATTTATACTTGTCAGAAAAAAAGCATGGTTTGAAATGAATTGTTGAGACTTAGAATTTACATGAATGTTTTAAATCATAACTGTGAACCAATGATGAGCAATTTCTATTTGTAAGATTTGGTTGTATTTTAAAGATATAAGATTCCTTCTGATATCTGTTTCGTTTTTTTATGCAGGTAAACACTGCATAATCGTTTAGAGGGATAAAAATATTTGTTGTTGTCCTGAAGAAGGTGGATCTATTTTGTCAACCCACCGAAACGCGTTGACGCTCTCTTTTCTGTTAAATTTGAGGAACAATGAGCCACATGCCAAAAAATGGTCAGATGACATAACTTTTCTATTGATTCTATTCAAATTAACAAACTTTTAATGACAAATGTGTATGTCTTATGTGCTGTCTCTCTTGATATAGTGTATTTGTGATATTTTTTGCAATTCTTTTATTATTGGATTTGCAAACTGTTTCTAAATACATGAATTTTATATAAATTGTATAAACTGTTTTATTTGGAGTGATATATTAAATACCAATTGTTAAACATTGTCTTTTGTGTCCCTTTGAAGATGGGTGTGGTGGGATGTATGAGCCCGAAGAAGCGTAGTGTGGAATGTTTGAATGGAATTAATTGATTTCTCCAAGGGATTTTTACTCTTGACAATTAAGTTGTACATGGAACCCTGTCTCTTGGAGTAGCGGGCCCCTCTCTTTTATATTGAGGTAAGACATGAAAGTGCCAACTTTCTAAAAGTGGCATTTTCAGAATTGTAATTTAAAATCTGACTTCACCATAAATTAGGATTTTAAATTAGGATTCCAGAGACACCAAACTTGAATTAGTCATCATCATCATCATCATATATAACTTTATTCAGTCATTTGTACAAAAACCATCAAAGTATACAAGAATAAAACATAAGTGTATTTACAATTAAAAAAGTATAAAAACATTGCATTCTCGAGTACAAATAACAATCCCAAGTCAAAGTTAAGAAAGACATAAGTATAGTCGAACAAATCATACATAAAAAAATGCAGAAGCAGCTGCCAGTGCATAAGAGATACTAGACCATACTTACAAGACTTAAAAATACATATGCAACATGGGAAAATTAAATATGACAACACAGCTATGATAAAAGCTTTTGGCGAATTATCCAAAAGGAGAATAAGAAACGACTAAGAGCAAAGACTATTGGCCCAGAGGTGTCTGTTTTTAGAATTCTGAACGCGATCTGATACTTCCTTGCACCCAAGTTGAGGCATATTGGTCTTATCCACCTCCTACGTACCTGCCGATACTTGGAACAAAAAAACAAAACGTGTTCTTCAGTTTCATTAGCTTCGGTGCAAGCAGGACAGGAATCTAAAACTAAGCCAACCGCCTCTTTCCCAGGAAATTTCAGAAGCAAGTTGCCATATCTGAACCTAATGTACAAACTTTTGGCAAGGGGGGGCGAGATCAGATCAAGGAAGGGTTCAAATAGAGAGCATGATTTTATGTTTAAAAAGTTAGATGTTAACTGACCACTAGTTTGATTATTAATGTAATGCTCCCCCATTACCTTCCAATACATAGCTTTAAGGCTCAAAATATCACGTCTAGTGGCCCTATCTGGATGCTCCCACAAACCCGTCAGGTTCAGTAGTTTGCACCAGTTAGCAATATGTTTAAACCATGGTAGATGTTTTGCGCCATTAATCGCCAGGACCTCCCGTAAGGAATTGCGATAATCAATTAATTGGGGAGTAGTCCATAGGCGCAACCAGTAAATTAGGGGTCTCAAGGCAGCCAAGTCGCCAATTCTCTTTAATCCAAGATCGCAAAAAAGTGGGGTGAGTGGTGTTGTAATAGGTAGTGAAATGAGAGCCCTAGCAAAAGTGTTCTCGCAAATCGTTAATTTACTAACAGAAGTGTACCCCCAAATCTCTGCCCCATACAGAGCTCCACTTTGGGCTTTTGCACGATAGATTTCTAGAGCCGGAGAGAGGGGTTGGGTATAAGATTGTTTAAAAAATCTTAATATTGATTTAGATCTTTGGCATAGTGCTAGGAAGCTCTTTCTTAATTGATATTCCCAGCTAAGTGTCTCATTCAAACCTATGCCTAGATAATCAAAGTTTGTTACCCGTTCCATGGGTTCTTGTAGGAGCTTAATCTCCTGTATACCACCCCGTACTTTACCGAACACCATATATTTCGTCTTTGAGGAGTTCAGTTCCAGTCTCCTCTCCCTGCAAAAACCCAGAAATGTATCCAATAAGATTTGCAAGCCCATAGGTGTTGTGGATATTAGTAAGGAGTCGTCTGCAAAGAGCAGGATAGGAACTTTTGCATCATTCAATGAGGGGGCATCATTCTTACAACCCATTAAACATCTCACCACATCATTAATAAACAAGGAAAACAGCGTGGGGCAAGGACACACCCTTGACGCACCCCTCGTTGTATCGGTATCTTCTCTGTTAATTCCCCGTTTTTCCCCCAACTGACCTGGGCGTAATTATCCTTATGAAGCCTGGCAATCAAGGTCACCAAATCCTCTGGGGAGCCTTGGTCGAGCATAGTCTTCCACAACAGATCACGCGGTACCAAATCAAAGGCAGCTCGCAGGTCCACAAAGGCTACATAGAGCCGCTGTTTCCTAAGTAGCACGTACTTCCATGTTAACAGGGAAATTCTAAAAGCTTGGTCGCACGTGCTAATTTTTGAGCGAAAACCCGCCTGAGCTGAGGACAATATCTTATTATCGTCCATCCATCCTTGAAGTTTATCTAAGACTTGCCTAGCAAAAACTTTTTGTAAATTGTCTATCAGGCTGATAGGTCTATAATTGGAGGGGATAGCAGCATCGCCCTTTTTGTAAATAGTTATTATCTCTGCTCCCCTCCAGGTTTCCGGAATATCCCCACCAGCCGCAATAGAATTAGACAAAAGGTTTATGTACGGTGCCCAAATCATAGGTTCTGATTTCTACAGGTCTCCCGGTATCAAGTCAGGGCCAGGAGCTTTACCTGCTTTCAGTCTACTAATTGCTAACACAGTATCTTCTAAGCTAAAAACTAATAATAAGTTATTTGCGGTCGCCTCAGAGACAGTGGTTTCTAAGTTTGGGGCAACCCGATCAGTATATGGACTGTCAAGGACCTCCTTCTCTGAATATAATCTCGAAAAATTATCCACCCAAGCCTCCGGCTGGATGTGATAATTATTAGTGGTAACTTTCTCCAAACTGCCCCTGGATACAATGTGCCAAAACATGCGGCTATCTCTAATTTGGGCTGCTGAGACCAGGTCGTTCCAATTTGTGTCACATAATCACGCTTAGCTTTACTAAGCGCTACTCTATAAATATAACGAGCAGAAATTATGTTGGATCTGGAGCACTCTCTAATTGCTATTTGCAGTGCCTTCTTAGCTCTCTTGCAATCATCGTTAAACCAATTGCGATCCCTTGCACTAGCGGGCCTTCCACCAAGGATATGTTTGGAAAAGACTGATTGTAAAGCTTCAAAAAACTCGTTGTGTACTACGGTAACATACGAGAGTTCTGGCGATTCAATACTTCCCTTGTGACTGCACAGATTGGTTAAGGAGGCCACGAAGAGCTTATATATTCTAGTGTAGAGGTCCTGGTCAGCTTGAACTTTAGGCCATGTAACTCTTCTACGATTATAAGTTGTACACGGCTCTACTATTTTAGAAATTTGACAATGAGCATCCCTGTCCAGATCCCTACCCTTCAGTTTTAATAACAGGAAATTATGATCACTGTCAGTCCTTGGTTCGATGGTCATGTCTTCCACTAACGACCATATTCTAACATCAACAAGAATATAATCTATGATGCTTGTATACGTACCCCTCTTAAAGGTGGTCTCTCTTCCTAGGTCAGATGGAGTTCTCCCGTTGCAAGCCCTCAGGCTCCTACCTGCAGTTAAGGAGGCAATCTGTAGAGAGACATTTGAAAAACGTTGGCCGTGTTTGCCAACAACCAGGTTGGGAATGCCCCATATCTCGTCCTCCTCCTCAAGCGA
Organism: Calotriton arnoldi; assembly: GCA_963921515.1. Classification (NCBI taxonomy): domain Eukaryota; kingdom Metazoa; phylum Chordata; class Amphibia; order Caudata; family Salamandridae; genus Calotriton; species Calotriton arnoldi. The sequence continues at coordinate 236,205 of CAWUFW010010249.1, read as the reverse complement.
AGCACTTAATAAGGGGGAGGGTTCGAAAGCGTCATTAAAATCCCCCGCAACTATAATTTTAGAGTGTAATTGGTAACCTCCCACCAATTCGTCTAACAGTGAAAGTACCAAAGACTCGCTACTGAAAGATTCTGACCTGGCATAAACATTGAACAAGATCAGAATTAAACCAGACGAGAAAGCAAGCTGAATCCCCATAAGGTCAAGCGAATTTATTAATAATTGCTTATACTTACAGGCTAGGGTGTTTTTAACTAATATTAGCAGTCCACCACTGGCCCTACCTGTCGTTTTTGAGGGGATAGCATCCACACAATATATGGTATAACCATTTATGTGCACCTTGTCTACGGCCCAGGTCTCTTGGAAAACACAGATATCAGTGTTTCCTAAGGCAGTAAACCATTCGGGATCTTGGAGCTTAGAATGGATCCCCGCCAGGTTCCAAGATATTAGTGTTAGTCTATTGTTTACCTCGTGTCTACTGGTGGGGGCACCCCCATGAATGTCTACACTACTTGGTAGAGCAATATAGTGGTTTGAATGAGTGAGCATTTAGGCGAATGACATTGCATCGAAGGTAAAAATGTAGCCGTACTAATTGTATTATTGGTTATCACCTCAGTAACTACAATTGGCAGACTCCCAGCAAACGATTCGATAGGAAGGTTGGCACCCTGGGTCCTAGAAATTAATACATTATCAAAGTTCGATGGATCTACAGGAGGTGCATTGATATGTGTATCCAAAGCGTACCTTAGCTCTATGTATGGACTGTCAGTGATAGGTTTCTCAGTAAATCCCCTTGCAGTCTCCCTATTGGGAGACCTGGAATCAAAGGCCCCCGTAACTTCCAAACAAACATTGAATTGTGATACAGGCATGTTACCCCTTGGAAGGGCTACATTCTCAGCTCTTACTCCATTCATTGGGGTCAAGGGGCTCAGTCAATCATTATCATCCAAGGGGTTAAAAACATCGAAGTGATTATTAACTGGAATAGCATATCTATAATGCCTCTGGCCCCCCATTAGATACTCCCCTGGTGGTATCTGTGCGGCACGATGATGTTTATAGAAATGTCCAAGGGGTAAAATACTGATCCCTGTTTGTGCCATGGACCAGTTACCTGCCCTTTCTAATATTGCATGAACTAAATCGGGTGACCCAAAGGAAACTACTATACAATCACCTTCTCGAGATTTATTCGAATTCCCTACCCAACTAACTCGTCTCACCATTTTAAATTCTGAAAAGAGCGGATTTCCTAACCGTGTCCTCCTATTTAACTCATGTAATGATTTGTTTTTCAAGTTAGTCCAATGTTCCAACACTCCCAGGGGAAATTTGGGAACGTTGGCTAGCACTATAGTATACGGTGTTGCTTCTGGAGGTAAGTGAAGTGTGTTGGTGCCTAACGGTTCCCTCCCTAATTTGTTGTAGAGTCCCTTGTTCCTTAGGGGCTGTGCTTCCTCACCGCATACATGTTTAAACACATTAGGGAGAGATGTTTTTTGTGTATTTGTCAGCTGCTCTTGGGTGGTACTTTGTGTGTGTGCTGGATCAATAGCCCCCACTGAGGTTACCCCCGTACAATTGTTAACTTGGCTATTAGATGGAGCAGTGGAGGGAGCCGCTACTGGGCCTAGACCAAGAATGATGGACTTATCTTTTGGACGACAGTTAGGCCCAGTGGGCTGGGCAGTTTTAAAGCTGCCTAAGCTAGCCTGAGTTTGCTGAAGAGAATAAGCACCCCCGTGGCTTAACAGCGTCTGCTGATCTAAAGAAACAGCGCTTGCGATCTTTTCAAGCTTGTCAATGGCCGCTTCCAATCTAGATAACTTTTGCATCAGCGGGTTCAATAAAGCTGATACAACGTCACCTAGTTTGGTCCAGAACCCCTCGCCGTCATTGAACTGCGAGGAAGGTAGGGATGATGGAAGAGACTCCCTATCAGCAAAGGCAGTATTGGCCACCGAGTCATCGCCCCCCCCAGCAACCTCTCTTGCTACGCCTCTGTGCCCTCTTTTAGGTAAAGGATAGGATTGTTTACCAGGTCCCGGCCCTTTCCGTTTCTTAGACTGGGATAAAGAACTATCCCCTTGAGTGATCTTACTTTTTTGGCCTCTAGTGTGCACTTTCGGTCTAGTGACTATTTCACTAGTCTTTGAGGCGACACGCGGCACGGGGTCCTTATTAGACAAAGTAGTAATTAGGGGTAAGGGTGATCCAGCAGAAGGGCCAGGATTAGATTGGTCATCTCGGTCTATGTGAACAGAGGTTTCGGGCTGTAAAGAAGAGGGTTGGGGCTCTAATGAGAGTCTACGCTCAGTAAGAGCAATTTGGTGAATAAGGACTGACTCAGCCCTTTGAAGGAAAGCGTCCAGAGTCCCTACCACTCCTTGGCCCGTTAACAATTTCCTTTTGGCTACTTGCTTCTGCGCCATGACCCCAAAGAAGATCTTTAACACAACAATAGTACGAATAACCCCCGTACCTCAGTTCTCAGTTCATCGAATCTCAAATCATGTGCCTGTATTTCAAAAAGAAGGACCATGCAAGATGATTAGTTCCTGCCAGAATCAGAATCCAAATGACGTGGCCCAGCCCAGCCTCCTTTGGCCTCTGATGGGCTCAGACGGGCCCGCCCTTGGTCCTGGCTGCGTCCCGCGCACGTCCCGCGCCGCAGGTGGAGTGGCAGCGCTTTATGCGCGATGACCACGCCTCCCCCTCACTCGCGGCAGCTGTGGCAGAGGTGTTGCACCCTGGGGGTTGAAGTCCTCTCCCAGGGTGTTGATGTCAAGATTGAAGGAAGGGAAAAGTGTGGTGACCCTCGTCCCACCAGGGATTCCTCTGGAGTCAGCACAGGCTCGCTCTGAACAGTCCGGTATCAACAGGTTCGGCAACGCAATTGACAAAGACTCCCACGCCGCGGGGGGAGAGGCAGCGCTTTATGCACAATGACCACGCCTCCCCCTCACTCGTGGCAGCTGTGGCAGAGGTGTTGCACCCTGGGGGTTGAAGTCCTCTCCCAGGGTGTTGATGTCAAGATTGAAGGAAGGGAAAAGTGTGGTGACCCTCGTCCCACCAGGGATTCCTCTGGAGTCAGCACAGGCTCGCTCTGAACAGTCTGGTAGCAACAGGTTCGGCAACGCAATTGACAAAGACTCCCAAGCCGCGGGGGGAGAGGCAGCGCTTTATGCGCGATGACCACGCCTCCCCCTCACTCGCGGCAGCTGTGGCAGAGGTGTTGCACCCTGGGGGTTGAAGTCCTCTCCCAGGGTGTTGATGTCAAGATTGAAGGAAGGGAAAAGTGTGGTGACCCTCGTCCCACCAGGGATTCCTCTGGAGTCAGCACAGGCTCGCTCTGAACAGTCCGGGAGCAACAGGTTCGGCAACGCAATTGACAAAGACTCAGTCATATCTTCCCATTTAGAAATTACACTTATAAAATGTAATAAGGCAATCCTAATGTTATCCTTTGGGAGACATAAGCCTTGCAGTAGTGAAAAATTAATTTAAGAGTGTTTCACTGCCAGTACACATAAGACTTAAAAGTACAATTCCTGCTTTTTAAATCAAGTGCTCCCTGCCCTCTGGGCTGTCCAGGGCCTACCCTAGAGGTGGCCTATTTGTATTGAAAAGGAAGGTTTGGACCTGGCAAAAGGTTTATTTTGCCAGGTCGAAATGGCAGATTAAAACTGCACACACAGGCTCTGCAATGGCAGGCCGGGGCCATGTGTAAAGGGCTACTTAAGTGGGTGACACAATCAGTGCTGCAAGCCCACTAGTAGCATTTATTTTCAGGCCCTGGGCACATGTAGTGCAGTTTACTAGGGACTTATAAATAAACTAAACACACCAATCTGGTATGAGCCAATATTACCAACTTTAGAGGAGACAGAGCATGCACTTTAGCACTGGTTAGCAGTGGTAAAGTGCTCAGAGTCCTAAGGCCAGCAGAAAATATGTCAGAATAAATGGAGGAGGACGGCAAAAAGTTGGGGGGAAGACCAGCCTAAGGCTGTCAAGTCTAACAGTGTGTGTCTAATCTAGGTTAGGTTTTTTTGTGGTATCTTTTAATAAATCAGAGCTGATATGTGTCTTGAACTGCTTTCATTTCATTTTGGGAGTCAAATGTATGTGAATGTGTAGATTGCAGTGCTTATGGTCAATGAGCTGACCATGCGACTTAGACACGAAGGTTTGTGCCGATTACAACTCGGAGCAATTTTACCATACAGATAATGTTATGTTCAAGAGTTGAATAAAGCAAGTAAGAAACATTTTCTTACTTTACAAACTCATCAGAAAAATCTGACTTAGAACATTTTTGGATTTTAACTCTGAATGGCTAGCGACTGATTATACTGTCCTCAGACCTTCATCCACATTCAACGCTCATTTAGTCTCTATTCCCCCAGAAATCATTACTTCTGAAAAAATGATTCTCAAAGACATCTGTAATGTCCAACACAAACATTTTACACCATGCAATATCACTAAAGAGGAGAGAATAGACCTCAAAAGATTAAAGAGAAAGACTGCCATTGTGAATAAACCATCTAACAAAGGTGGTGGGATTGTTAGTCAAGAATATGACAAATCACTAAGCAATTAAACAGAAATCATTAAAACAGGTATACAACACCGATCATTACAGGAGACTTAATGACAACCCATAGAAAGAAATACAAACTAACATGTTTGTGGTGACCACACTAGCTAAAGATGAAGGGTTTCTCAGTAAAAATTGATTCCTTTTTCAAAATAATAGCCATCCCAGGAGTCTGGTGCTGTACACAATTATGAAAATTTGCAAAGCCATTCAAGTCATTGGCTAAGAATATGGTTCTGTTTTAGAACCAAAGTTTTGATGGCACCAAGCGAGCAAAGCAAGTGACACGATCCTCTCCAGAAGAGCTTCCTTGTCTCTTCTACCCCAACATCTATCCATTCATCCTTTCACCCTTCAATCCACACACTGAGATCCACAATTTCATTTTTACATTCTGTGATTGATTTGTTCTTTCATCCATCATTCAGTCTTTCACTATTCCATCCATCCAGTCATCTATCCTTTCACCAATCCATCCTTTCAACCACCCACTCATCTTTTCACCCATCCACCCTTTCACCCACCCATGCATTTTTTCACCCACTGATGCATCCTCTCACCCATTGACACTTTCACCCACCCAAACATTCTTTCACCCACTCACTCATGCTTTCATCCATCTTTTCACCCACTCATGCATCCACTCACCCACCCTTTTACCCACCCATGCTTCCTTTCACTCATTCATCTGTTCACCCACCCATGCATACTTTCACCCATTCACCCTTTCATCCACCCATGCATCCTTTCATCACTCACAGATCCTTACACCCCTCCACACATCCTTTCACCCATCCACCTTTTTACCCATCCTTTCACCCACCCATGCATTATTTCACCCATTCACCCTCTCGCCTATCCTGTCTCCCACTCACCCATGCATCTTTTCACCCATGCATCCTTTCACCCATCCACCCTGTCATCCATCCCTTCAACCACCCATGAATCCTTTCACCCATTCATCCTTTAACCTATTTTAACATTACATCCTTCTTTCCCTTTTCTGTTCACTTGTCTTTCTTTAGCTTTAAATGTGAGCTTTTGACTTCAGAGTTGCAGATAGAAGAGACCATAAATAACTCAACCCTGCGGTAGCTGGCAAAGCAGGGGTTTACAACAACCCTAGTTAGAACTATTAGGCTATTATTTCTTCATCAAAGACTACTACCACTAACAACTATGTACATCCGTGACAGAGTGCACTTTATTAACACAATTGAAGATAAAGCTTTGAACTCCTTGTAGGAAAGTTGAATATTATGTGGTGTGGCTGTGTAGCCTTACCATGTAATATTATCACAATATCCCAAAGATGTGCTGGGATTCACACCTATAAATCCTTAGCTCAGTCCCGGTAGAGTGGCTAAGAGCAGTCAGGCTTTACTAGAGAAACATTTGTTAGGCATTTCAGAGTACCAACATGGACGATAAGTAATTGACACAACTCGAGAGAAATCCGACACCAATTTATAAAAAGAGTGTATTTTTCTCTTAATTTAAACACCAAAACAAACAGAATAGCATACATATATCCAGAGTTCTAGATTTATAGAAGCAATATTAAATCAGTGCAGTAAAATACATACAGAAAATAACATTGTGATCAATGGCAAAATCCACTAGTGACAATTGATCACTTGCAGGTCGAGTTACTTGGAACCCTTATAGGGATAAGGTCATGTGGGCCCCAGGACCAGGCCACAGCAGGTACCTATCCCGTGGCGTCAGGATACAGAGTTGTTCTGGCTGTCCTTGCTGATGAACAGGACCCGCAGGTGGTGCTGATTTTAACACTTACACAGTGTGTGCAATTAACATAATGCAAACAAACAACAGGTACACAGCTGCTGACATCAGACGATGATTGCACAGTGTTCTCTGTAGGTGCAGTGTCGAGTGTGGGGTCGGTTACTGGATTGCTGACCAACAAGCCTTAGCAGTGGTAAGTGCAACGAAAAGCTCCAGGAACTTCACTATGTCTGGGGAGTAATGTTGCGGCCAGAAACTTTGGGCCAGGTGAGGCTACAACTCCTACAATTCACTGGGCCACCTGGATTTGGGTAATCCCTCGGAGGTCCTGATGCCCAGCGATTCTTTGGATCCGAAGTGTTTTTTTAACTGCAGTTTGCAGGGGACTGGTGCCACTAGTCCAGGGGAGACTGAGGGTGCTTCTGGCATCCACAAGGGTCCCTCTCTTCCAGAGTGTCGCGTTTTGGCCAAGGACGAGGGTCGTTCACTCAGTTTCAAGTCTGATGCCTCAGGGACAAAGTATATTTTGCTTTGTGCTGGTGGGCAAAATCCTGTTGTCGGCGACACGAGTCGCCTCTTGGTCCTTCTTTGATGTAAGTTGTTCTGATTTGAGGTTCTGGTGTCAGGGGGATCCCCTAAATCTTAGATTTAGGGGAGTTAAGGGTGTGAGAGCTAGTAGCCAATGGACAACTAGTCCCTGCAGCTAGCTCGTCCCTGAGGTGACCACATCCAGTGGTGTAGGCCACCTTTTCTACCCAGAACCCACTATTTCTTCCCTCCTAAAGATGGCATAATTCAATTTTAGGTGTACAGACCAGGCTGCCCAGTCTAGAGGTGTGACCAGACTTCCTGGGGTTGTACACCTCCTGCATAGCTAATTTCCCACCTTGTCCGGGTGCAAGCGTACCTGGTACAAAAGGAGGGCTGTTTCCTCCTCAGGAGGACAGCCCAGATGCATATCAGAGGCAGTGTAGCCTTTCAAGATCACCGCTCTGATGTGCCAATTCATCAGGGGAGGAGAGGGGTGTGACCTCCTTCCTACCCAACCCTTGCCTCTGACTCCTGGGAGTGATCACAATGCCTGGCAGGAGGTCAGAATCCTGTTGTGGCGGCAGGTGTCCTCTGGGTATATGCCACATCACTCAGAGCACAAGAATCATGTTGGGGGTAAAAGGCACTTTGTTTGATACCAAACATGACTTATTTTAGTGGTACCATAATGGGACTGCCAATCTCGTGGGTGCCCGGTTCTCAGCCCATGTTATCCTACGGACCGCTAACACATATAGTGGTTTCCAACTGGAAACACCACTCTAGGGATATATAGGTGTCCACACCTTTAATATAATGCACCCTGCCTCCTGGACTGAGGAGGCCTTCCTTAGGGGTGCCTTACATACATTAAAGGTAAATTAAGTGACTGTGCCACACATGGGGAGGGCGCATTCGAGTTTCGGTAGATTGCACTGCTCCTGCAATCTGCAATGGAAGGCCTGCTGTCAGTAGGTTGCATGGGTCACCCAGGGTGGCACAAACTCATTTTGCAGCCCTGGGGACCCCTTTACCACCAATGCCTTTAAAACCCCTGGTACCATATATTAGGTCCTTACTAAGGGGTAAAACATTTGCCAATTTGGGATTACCAAGTCGAACATAACAATTTTTGGAGGGAGCACAGGCACTGCGGTGTGGGCAGAAAACTCTATTGCACTATCAGAGTCATAACCATCAGCATTTAGAGCAAAAAGTGATGGGTGACCATACAAAAGCGAGCACTTTCCTACACTCCTCATCTGAGATAATTGAGGGTATTTGGGTGATTGAAAAGATATTGAATTCCAGACTGAGCCCTGTGCGGGTTCCTTCCAATTTTATTATCCCAATTTTACATATTGCTTGGTCCAAAAACTATTTTGAGTTTAAGTAAAAGTATAAAGTATTTTCTTCAAATCAAAGGGACATCCATGGGCATGGTTTCTGCTCACCACGTTTTGCGAATGATCTAGAACTACTACCATTTTATCTCCAATTAATCCAAGTAGATTATTGATCGTCCCTCGGAAATTATATATTGATGATATTCCTATTATCTGGCGGGTCTCAAAAGCCCCGTTAACTGACTTCCCTGACTATCTTAATTCATATTGGAAAGGATTACGCTTTCCATCCCATCAAAGTAAAGCTATTATTACCTTCCTATATTCAACCATTTAGGTTAAGAAAAGCCAATTATATATTACGCTGTTTGGAAAACTCGCTGAAAGAAACTTGCTTTCACAGTACACTAGATATTATCCCAGATCTTTACAAGTACCTTCCTTTCAGAAAGTTCCTTAGAATCAGATGTAACTGTAAACTCAAGAAATACAATTTTTGTGAAGCAAACCAATTAGTGGAAAGAGACGATAAAGCCATTGCCTGGTGAAATGCTCACTGAAAAGAGCCTGGTACTGTGTGAGAGACTATCTACTCTATCCTCACCCTAAGAAAAAGTCTGATAAAATTGTCTGTTTTATGACCTTTTCTCGAATTTCCAAATTGATTAAAAAATTCATTAAAAAACATTGGTGTATACTTAGAACTTAGAACATGAGTCTTAAACTGCCTATGTTCACGTTCAGAAAGGGCAACAATCTTAAAGATCATTTGGGCCCTGCAACCCTTCCATCCAATGCACTACAAAAGTGTCTTTGTGAGATGTGGAGTTTACCACTCCTCATAGGTCACAAAAAATGTGGACACTGCAGTATATGCCATGTTACTATTGGAACCAAAGTATTTAGGCACGCAATAGTTCACAGCTTGTTGATACAGTTTTCCAGCTGTAATATACAAAATGCAATCTACATCATTCTATGTCCATGTGACTTATTGTACATCAGACAAACTAGTAAGAAAATTAAACAAAGCATATGTGAACATAGAAGCAGAATCAAATGCAAGGATCTCAATGCTTCTCTTGTATCTGTATGTGAAGTGCTCCTGAAAGAAACAGATCCCTGAGGGGTCCAAAATGTGGACAATGTGAAGTCCTGTGCAATGAAAATGTGGCAGCAAAACCATATTTCAAACTTTGGACACCCCAAATTTACCTCAATTGGTACTCTCACAATTTAGTGGATCTGTGTTAAACTTCAATTTTATGTGGCAATCTGTCCCCCTGTTAAGGCACCTCCTGTACATCAATTAGCAGAATAAAAACAGTTAATTAAATAATGAGGTCCACTCAATAACTGAGTTGATGAATGGGAAGTTAAAGGGTTTTATTACAAAAATTCTAAATAAGGGGGACAGAGTCAATGCCATAAAAGCTTTCAGATGCAAAGTTAAACAAAGTATGTAAAATCTGAAATTATTCTAAGTCTCAATGGGCAGCAAAATCATAGGCCCTGAAGGGGTGTATTCAGGGTGGAAGAATGGCACAAACGAGGGAGTCTTCCAATTTAGGAAGTGGTGCCCTCACACACCCGTGAGGGTGTAATGTTTCATCATCTGGCTTAGCTCCTCGTGGGGTCAGCACTTCAATACCCCAGGGGCCCCGCGGGGGGCTCTTTGGCAGAGATATTTTAATTGAGTAGCCATGATGATGAGTGCAGGTGTGTGGGATAAGTGAAAGGGTGAGTTAAAAATACCTAAGGGGTACCAAAAATCTATTTAATCCTCGGTTCCCTTGGTAGAGATAAAAGAAATGTGTCAACTTTTTGCTCCTAGTTACTAAAATAAACTATTAAGCAATGTGTGAAGATTGTGTGGGTAGTGTAGGTCGACATGTTTCACTCCTCATGGTCCAGGAGGGATCCATGGCATTTCATCAGGACCAAATGAGTGAAAATAGGCATCCCTACCCTTGGTCAGGGTTAGGAGGGTATGTACTGGTATCAAATGATTACCAAAATGTGCTTACATGGAGTTGTAAGTCAAATATGTACCTAATAGGACGTAAACCAACTGAGGCTTTCTTATGTTCTAGCCTAAAAGAGAAAAAGTGTGTGATATTTTAATATTAAACATACCCTGGGTTGCCCTCAGGGAGTATACAATGACGTTATAATATCATGTGTCAATAAAAACATGCTAGGAGTGCAATGCAATGCTCCTCTCATGCGTTGTGTCACACATCCCAAAAATATTTAGGTGAGTGACTTTGTAAATATAATTCGTAGAAGTATAAGACAGACATACAGATACACACAAAACATGTAGTGACTCATCCCTTGTCAAGGGTAGGGGCATATTTTTACCCTACGAATGTGAATTGCATGCCCTTTAGGTCATAAGCAGATGCCCGCGTCAATGCTGTGATGAAAATTTCTGAACGGGCACATTTGAGAAAGTGTCAAAAAAGAATACGGCGGGCGTTTAGGAGCAGTGGAACGTCCCAATCTGTATATCTTGTACTTACATCGTCAGCGGATGAGAAGCGTAGTCACCTACCCCGTCATCTGCCAGCCTGGAGATGTTTAAGCACCGTTCAGTGCTGGGTTAAATGCATCTTCCGGGTCACAGCTGAATGGTGTCTACCCCTCCGCTCCATGACCGTCAGCATGTAGCGGAGAACACGCGAGGGGGGTTTTCGGTAGGGAGTGAAAAGCCAGGTGACTGGGGCGGCCATCTTGAAATGTACAAAATGGTAAGTATGCCACAAGTGACATACTCATGTGATATATGTGGAGGCATGATGGAGGAAGCGACACCTCAAAAAACAAAGACTTGGTCAAAGTAGCTAATATGCTGATGGTGACATGTATATGTTATTGTGGGTATAAATTTCATTATATCAAATTAACTCAGTATTACATCATGCACTGTGTCTGTAAGGCTGATTGGACATAATTTCATATTGCAGATTACGTCCATCAGGTGTTGTAAAAATGCCTTGAGTTCAGAAATGCAGGTAATCTCCAGCAGTGGAAAAATTATTATCTGGTACATTCAGTCCTCGGTATATCATCATTGAGACCATGGGTGTGGGCATCACTTCCTAAATAGGAAGACCCCCTCATTTGTGCCATTTTTCCACCCTGAGATACTCCGTTCAGGAAAGGTTACCCTACTAGCATTCTCCTACTTGTTCTTGGGAGCAAGGGTTCTGGACCTTTTATTAGCTCCCTGTCCCCCCTCTCCGTGTAATTGATACAGCAAAATCATAAGACAATCAGGTAGCATCTCTAGTATGATAGAAAAGTCTTCCAAAATCTGGTTCACCCCCAGAATTAAGGTGTTCTCATACACAATCCTTGCATAGTAAATTAGAACTGCAGAATGATTGTGGTGTGAGCAAAAGTATCATTTCCTTAGCAAATCAAAACACGGGTATAATACACAGCATTGCCTTAATACATAAGCACCATCCCAATACTTAAAACCTATTCAGCACCCTCTATGCCAATGTCGTCCAGAGATATTTGAACAAATATGAAACATTTAAACAATAAGACTTTCTCCAAGTGAATGAACCCAGCAAAGATACCGAATTAAACTGATATTTGTTGCAATCTTACATCCTCACCATAGCAAATTAAACTCAAGCAAGGCAACTAATTGAGTGGAAATAAACAATTGTCACCAGCTTAACAGTGCTCTCTGAAGCCCGTGGAGAGAGGATGTGTGCAGGTGGGGAAGCAGATGGCATTCATCTTGTTCAAAATGGAGTTTTATATAGACTAACTAAAGCAGATTCATACCTTCACTTGTATACATCATATGAAATCTCTTTCAATTGCAATTATATTAATTCAGTTTATATATGTAGGATCATGTGTACAATTGCATATTATATGTTAATATTAGTGCACAAAAATATAAACCTTAAACAATTCCACAATATTCCTTGTATTCATTACTCCAACACTACGAGCCCTGTGTTCAATGTTAATTAATCGGGTAGCTGGAATTTATTTTTATTTATGTCTTCCATGTTTAGGTGGTTGCCTATTTTTTCATTTATTTTGTTACATATGCTTGCATTAAAAAAAACATTGCGTCAGCAAAGGCCAGACCTATCAGCTTTGCTAATTTGTTTGTGTCATGGTTTTAGGTATAGCAGTCTGGAGTCTGCCTACATGTGCAATGGCCTGGGACCTTTGTCCCGAATCTAACAAATAACTGTGTTTGGTGCTCACAGGCATCCACTGGCACTAATTAAGCACTGTTATGTAATTTTATCTGTCATTATTATTTAAACTGGCTGTAATAGCTATGACTAAACTGCCCAATGGAAGCCTATGGATTTTCTGCAGTGCAGACAATCCACTTACGTGGTATCACGACAACCCAGTGTGCAGTAGAGAAACTATGAATTTGATAGTCTACCCTGGCAAAGGCCAGGAGGTTTGTAAATCTTGTAAAAAACACAAATGCCGACAAGCCAAGAGTATGTCCATGCCTCTCAGGCTATCCCCCCAGTGGCGGCTCGCAGAGGGAGTGCTGCGGGGCGGTGGGGTGGGTGCAGGGGAGGGGCTGGTTGGGGGGGTAGTGGAGTCAGACATACGACGGGCAGGAGTAAGGTAAGTAAATAAATAAATATAACTATTTACCTTGCGCTCGCTGCATCGCCGAGTTGGCGATGCAGCGAGCGCAAGGTAAATAGTTTTATTTATTTATTTACTTACCTTACTCCTGCCCTTCGTATGTACGACTCCACTACCCCCACCCAGCCCCTCCCCACCCCGCCCCACCGCCCTGCAGCACTCCTCTGCAAGCCGCCACTGCTATCCCGCCTTCTAAAAACTAGGCCATAATACATTGTTTTCCTAATACCACAGGCTAATTGGGCACACACTTTTAATGTGATGAGCAAGAAGATGTGTACTGATATTCTAAATTCTGCCATAAGTTACCAAATGCCTGAAGCAAAAAGTTATCCAATGGTAATGTTCAATTTCAAGAGACACATTTCTTTTGAATTAAAATACTGTCAGGCGAATGTATACAACTATATATTGTTTTGAAGGTTTCTATGACTGTCCTACGTGTAATGCAGTACAAGAAATACAAACATGATTTGAAGTCGTGCAAATGCAGAAAGTTGTTATATCTTTGGCATTGATTGATCAGGCCTAGTTCCACAGCAAGCACTCATGGCACCATCGAGGGTGAGGAGGTCAGAACAAAAATTGATCAACTTGTGTCGGTATGTTGCAGTGATATATATTTCATGTTCTCCTTGCACGGATGCTGTCTAGTTCGACAGTGAAGACGTTTCGGTTTGTTGCTTTCAGCTTGTATTGATTTGCAGCACTCCTGTGGATACACTGGTTTCATGTTTCCATCTTCAAACAAAATTGACCAGAGTGCAATCAATTCAACCCACCCTTTGGTCTTTTAGAATGCTATATAAGGGTCATGCAGAAGTAATGATATAAAACAGCACACAAATCACACAGATTAGGGAAGATTTATATGCACTGCTTGATTTGAAAAAAAGTCCTGTGGACCAAATGATTTGAGGAAGCCACTGGAACTGCAGAATGCTGGGGCTGCCCATTACCAAGGCTGCCTAGTGTTGATTCCACCTTATGCCCCTCTGTAAAGTTGTGGGCCCTAGGCCACGTGCTACAAAAATGAGTGACACATTGGATATGCTGGCTAACTGGCCACGAGCATGTGCGCACAGGCCCTTTTATTATCAGGCTCACGCCACTCGTGACACCTGTGTTGAATGGGTGTGTGGTGTAAGTGTGGCCAGCCCTCGGGGGAGTGGATGGTTAAACAAGTGCCTGCTGAGACGTCAAGCAGGACACTACACCTTCGTCCACCATCCTACACTTTCTGTCTCTTTATGCCAGACTCGCAGGTTCTTTTGCATCCCTTCTTTCTCCCTTTGTCTCTGTTTTCCTATTTTTCTCTTCCTCCTTTCTCTTTTTTATGCCTTTCTGTCTCTTGGTCTTGATCAAAGTCTGATGATGGAAAATAAGACTCAGTTACCAAGTATGAGAGGTGTTGCCCACCATCTGCCACCACCTGCACAAATTAAGCACAATTCTACACGAGTCAGTGTTATTCACGGTTTCTATTTGTGTTTATTGGCATATGGATAGGTTAGTGGGTTTCAAAATTGCTTAGGTATCCCCTGTTAAATCCCATTGATCCTCGTTAGTAGGTATGACGTGAATTGCTTGGGTTTGGGGAAGATCCTTTCACTTGGAAAGTGAATGCAGCAGCATAACATTGATATCAGTACATCTTTTTGCATTATCCTGTAATGGATTTCTATTCATTTCTATGACCCAGAACAAATTTGCTTCCAAACTTCCCTTTTGGAGGTTAGGGACTTGAGTAATTAACTTATTCTGCTTGTCAAAGCGGAACAGCAGCATAGGGCAGGTCTACATGACCAATGTGCATTAAATCTATGTGATTGGGCAGGACCACCCATCTTACATTGCACAAAGCATAACCATTATTTTGCGAACTGTGTTTAGTCTCCCAGGTTTGCAATGGCTGTGTAAAGTTGTAAAAATGCATTGAATTCCACTTGGGAGGGAGAACACTAAGCTGCAGTGGCTTTGAAGAAATCCAGTGGCCTGGAGGGCATCCATCAGAGGTCAAAGCTGCATGTATAGGATGTGAAAGATAAGCTGCAATGAGCGAGGTAAAATCCTGCGGTTAGGCTCACAAAAGACAGGAGATCTCATGACTCATAACCAGGGTTTTCTTCCCATTCAATTCTTTGGGCACCTTACAATTGGCAATTTGTTCTGAAAAACAAACGTTAACATACCATATTGGGCACATTTGTAGTAGAATAACAACAAATCGTAGTTTATTTTTATCTAACCCAGTTGTACTGAACCTTAGGACATTTAGCATAACATCTAATCATGGAGCATTAGTTCACTAATCTACTGGTGAAAGTACACTAGATACTTACAGTAGAGAGGGCACATTTGTCAAACTTTCACGCAGTGCAACGTAGCAAGCCACCATGCTGCACTGCGTGAAAGGGCAGAAATGTGACGTATTTACCATTACACAGCGCATTCCTGCCCTTTCCTTGCGCTCCCGCTCAATGTGCTGCCTAGAGCCAATGCAGGCACCCTTGCACAATAGTGAAAGGATGCCTGCGCTGTAAGCAGGATTATGTTTGTGCAGGAAGGGACACCTTCCTGCAACTTCCTGCACAAAGGGGAGAGGAAGTGGCCTTACGGCTAGGGCGGTGGACCTCAAATGTGGGGAACCGGGTTCGTGTCTCGGCAACAACGCTTAACATTCTGGGCAAATCACTTAATCTGCCCATGCCTAACAAAAATGAATGCGTCCTTATGTAAAGCAACTGGTGCTCATGTAAAGCACTCTGATACCTGATACCCTGGGGTCAAGTTCGCGCTATATAAAACCCAGGAAAAAAACAGTCCTCTGAGGCATTTTCCAGAATGCAGTACACATAGGAAGAGGAACAAGCATTGGCATAGCCAATAGGTCTCGCCTTTGGGACCTTATAAGTGTTTAGCTGTGCAACATTTCATGTTGTTGACGAAAGGATATTGTGCTGCAGAAGTAAATACTTATAGGGTCATAAAGGGGAGATATATTGGATATGGTAATGATTGTTTTTTTTAAGGACAAGAAGTGATTTTAGGCTGCGGCTGCCACTTAGTGTACCGTATTATACGTGAGACGTTGTAGCTATATTTGGAGAGAGGTAGCGAGAGGTAGAGAGGTGTATAGAGGTAGAGAGAGAGCTAGACAGATGTAGAGATGTAGAGAGAGGTAGAGAGGTGGACAGAGGTAGAGAGAGGTAGAGAGGTGGACAGAGGTAGAGAGAGGTAGAGAGGTGGACAGAGGTTGAAAGAGGTAGAGAGGTGGACAGAGGTAGAGAGGTGGACAGAGGTAGAGAGGTAGAGAGAGGTAGAGAGGTAGAGAGAGAGAGGTAGAGAGAGAGAGGTAGAGAGAGAGAGGTAGAGAGAGAGAGGTAGAGAGAGAGAGGTAGAGAGAGAGAGAGAGGTAGAGAGAGGTAGAGAGAGAGAGAGAGGTAGAGAGAGAGAGAGAGAGAGAGGTAGAGAGGGAGAGGGAGAGAGGGAGGTAGAGAGATAGAGGGAGAGGTAGAGAGAGAGGTAGAGAGAGAGAGAGGTAGAGGGAGAGGTAGAGGGAGAGGTAGAGAGAGAGGTAGAGAGAGAGGTAGAGAGAGAGGTAGAGAGAGACAGGTAGAGAGATAGAGAGAGGTAGAAGGAGATGGAAGAGAGGTAGTGAGGTAGAGAGAGAGGTAGAGAGGTAGAGAGAGAGAGTTAGAGAGGTGGAGAGAGGGAGAGGTAGAGAGAGAGGTAGAGAGTTAGAGGGGTAGAGGGAGAGGTAGAGTGGCAGTGAGGTAGAGAGAGAGAGGTAGAGAGAGAGGTAGAGAGAGAGGTAGAGAGAGAGAGGTAGAGAGAGAGAGGGGTAGAGAGAGAGAGGGGTAGAGAGAGAGAGAGAGAGGTAGAGAGGGAGAGGTAGAGAGAGAGAGAGGTAGAGAGAGAGAGGTAGAGAGAGAGAGAGGTAGAGAGAGAGAGGTAGAGAGAGAGAGGGGGAGAGGTAGAGAGAGAGGTAGAGGGAGAGGTAGAGGGAGAGGTAGAGAGAGAGGTAGAGAGAGAGGTAGAGAGAGAGGTAGAGAGAGACAGGTAGAGAGAGACAGGTAGAGAGTTAGAGAGGTAGAAGAAGATGGTAGAGTGGTAGTGAGGTAGAAGAAGATGGTAGAGTGGTAGTGAGGTAGAGAGAGAGGTAGAGAGAGAGAGGGTAGAGAGGTAGAGAGAGAGAGTTAGAGAGGTGGACAGAGGGGGAGAGGGAGAGGTAGAGAGAGAGGTAGAGAGATAGAGGGGTAGAGGGAGAGGTAGAGTGGCAGTGAGGTAGAGAGAGGTAGAGAGAGAGAGGTAGAGAGAGAGAGGTAGAGAGAGAGAGGTAGAGGAGAGAGAGGGAGAGAGAGAGGGAGAGAGGTAGAGAGAGAGGTAGAGGGAGAGGTAGAGAGAGAGGTAGAGAGAGAGGTAGAGAGAGACAGGTAGAGAGTTTGAGAGTTAGAGAGGTAGAAGGAGATGGTAGAGAGGTAGTGAGGTAGAGAGAGAGGTAGAGAGAGAGCGGTAGAGAGGTAGAGAGAGAGTTAGAGAGGTGGAGAGAGAGGTAGAGACTTAGAGGGGTAGAGGGAGAGGTAGAGTGGCAGTGAGGTAGAGAGAGAGAGAGGTAGAGAGAGAGGTAGAGAGAGGTAGAGAGAGAGAGGTAGAGAGAGAGAGGTAGAGAGAGAGAGGTAGAGAGAGAGGGGTAGAGAGAGAGGTAGAGAGGGAGAGAGGGAGAGAGAGAGGTAGAGAGAGAGAGGTAGAGAGGGAGAGGTAGAGAGAGAGAGAGGTAGAGAGAGAGAGAGAGGGAGAGAGGTAGAGAGAGAGGTAGAGAGAGAGGTAGAGAGAGAGGTAGAGAGAGACAGGTAGAGAGTTAGAGAGGTAGAAGGAGATGGTAGAGAGATAGGTACAGAGTTAGAGAGGTAGAGGGAGATGGTAGAGAGGTAGTGAGGTAGAGAGGTAGAGAGAGAGGTAGAGAGAGAGGTAGAGAGAGAGAGGTAGAGAGGTGGAGAGAGGTAGAGAGAGAGGTAGTGGGAGAGGTAGAGGGAGAGGGAGACGTAGAGGGAGAGACAGAGAGGTAGAGAGATAGGTAGAGAGTTAGAGAGGTAGAAGGAGATGGTAGAGAGATAGGTAGAGAGTTAGAGAGGTAGAAGGAGATGGTAGAGAGGTAGTGAGGTAGAGAGGTAGAGAGAGAGGTAGAGAGAGAGGTAGAGAGAGAGGTAGAGAGAGAGAGAGGTAGAGAGAGAGAGGTGGAGAGAGGTAGAGAGAGGAGAGTAGAGGTAGAGAGAGAGAGGTAGAGAGGTGGAGAGAGGTGGAGAGAGGTAGAGAGAGAGGTAGAGGAGAGGTAGAGAGAGAGAGAGAGAGGGAGAGAGAGATAGGTAGAGAGTGAGAGAGGTAGAAGGAGATGGTAGAGAGGTAGTGAGGTAGAGAGGTAGAGAGAGAGAGTAGAGAGAGAGGTAGAGAGAGAGAGTAGAGAGAGAGAGGTAGAGAGAGAGGGTAGAGAGAGAGAGGTAGAGAGAGAGAGGTAGAGAGGTAGAGAGAGAGAGGTAGAGAGAGGTGAGAGAGAGGTAGAGAGAGAGAGGAGAGAGAGAGTAGAGAGAGAGGTAGAGAGTTAGAGAGGTAGAAGGAGATGGTAGAGAGGTAGTGAGGTAGAGAGGTAGAGAGAGAGAGGTAGAGAGAGGTAGAGAGAGAGAGGTAGAGAGAGGTAGAGAGAGAGAGGTGGAGAGAGGTAGAGAGAGAGGTAGAGGGAGAGGTAGAGGGAGAGAGAGAGGGAGAGAGAGATAGGTAGAGAGTGAGAGAGGTAGAAGGAGATGGTAGAGAGGTAGTGAGGTAGAGAGGTAGAGAGAGGTAGAGAGAGGTAGAGAGAGAGGTAGAGAGAGGTAGAGAGAGAGGTAGAAAGAGAGGTAGAGAGAGGTAGAGAGAGAGGGGTAGAGAGAGGGGTAGAGAGAGAGGGGTAGAGAGAGCGAGGGGTAGAGAGAGAGAGGGGTAGAGAGAGAGAGAGGTAGAGAGGGAGAGAGGTAGAGAGGGAGAGAGCGTTAGAGAGAGAGGTAGAGAGGGAGAGGTAGAGAGAGAGAGGTAGAGAGAGAGAGGGAGAGAGAGAGAGGGAGAGAGGGAGAGAGGTAGAGGGAGAGATAGAGGGAGAGGTAGAGAGAGAGGTAGGTAGAGAGAGGTAGAGAGAGAGGTAGAGAGAGACAGGTAGAGAGAGACAGGTAGAGAGAGACAGGTAGAGAGTTAGAGAGGTAGAAGAAGATGGTAGAGTGGTAGTGAGGTAGAGAGAGAGGTAGAGAGAGAGAGGTAGAGAGGTAGAGAGAGAGTTAGAGAGGTGGAGAGAGGGAGAGAGGGAGAGGTAGAGAGAGAGGTAGAGAGATAGAGTGGTAGAGGGAGAGGTAGAGTGGCAGTGAGGTAGAGAGAGGTAGAGAGAGAGAGGTAGAGAGAGAGAGGTAGAGGGAGAGAGGGAGAGAGGGAGAGGGAGAGAGGGAGAGAGAGAGAGGGAGAGAGAGGTAGAGGGAGAGGTAGAGAGAGAGAGAGAGAGTAGAGAGAGAGTAGAGAGAGACAGGTAGAGAGTTAGAGAGGTAGAAGGAAATGGTAGAGTGGTAGTGAGGTAGAGAGAGAGGTAGAGAGAGAGAGGTAGGGAGAGTAGAGAGAGTTAGAGAGGTGGAGAGAGAGGGAGAGGTAGAGAGAGAGGTAGAGAGTTAGAGGGGTAGAGGGAGAGGTAGAGTGGCAGTGAGGTAGAGAGAGAGGTAGAGAGAGAGGTAGAGAGAGAGAGGTAGAGAGAGAGAGGGGTAGAGAGAGAGAGGGGTAGAGAGAGAGGTAGAGAGGGAGAGAGAGAGGTAGAGAGGGAGAGGTAGAGAGAGAGAGAGGTAGAGAGAGAGAGGTAGAGAGAGAGAGGGAGAGAGGTAGAGGGAGAGGGAGAGGTAGAGAGAGAGGTAGAGAGAGAGGTAGAGGGAGAGGTAGAGAGAGAGGTAGAGAGAGAGGTAGAGAGAGAGGTAGAGAGAGACAGGTAGAGAGTTAGAGAGGTAGAAGGAGATGGTAGAGAGATAGGTAGAGAGTTAGAGAGGTAGAAGGAGATGGTAGAGAGGTAGTGAGGTAGAGAGGTAGAGAGAGAGGTAGAGAGAGAGGTAGAGAGAGAGGTAGAGAGGTGGAGAGAGGAGAGAGAGAGAGGTAGTGGGAGAGGTAGAGGGAGGAGGTAGAGGGAGAGAGAGAGAGAGAGAGAGAGAGGTAGAGAGATAGGTAGAGAGTTAGGAGAGGTAGAAGGAGATGGTAGAGAGATAGGTAGAGAGTTAGAGAGGTAGAAGGAGATGGTAGAGAGGTAGTGAGGTAGAGAGGTAGAGAGAGAGGTAGAGAGAGAGGTAGAGAGAGAGAGTAGAGAGAGAGAGGTAGAGAGAGAGAGGTAGAGAGGTGGAGAGAGGTAGAGAGAGAGAGAGGTGGAGAGAGGTAGAGAGAGAGGTATAGGGAGAGGTAGAGGGAGAGAGAGAGGGAGAGAGAGATAGGTAGAGAGTGAGAGAGGTAGAAGGAGATGGTAGAGAGGTAGTGAGGTAGAGAGGTAGAGAGAGAGGGGTAGAGAGAGAGGGGTAGAGAGAGAGGGGTAGAGAGAGAGAGGTAGAGAGAGAGAGGTAGAGAGAGAGAGGTAGAGAGAGAGAGGTAGAGAGAGAGAGGTGAGAGAGGTGGAGAGAGGTAGAGAGAGAGGGAGAGAGAGGTAGAGAGAGAGGTAGAGAGTTAGAGAGGTAGAAGGAGATGGTAGAGAGGTAGTGAGGTAGAGAGAGAGGTAGAGAGAGAGGTAGAGAGAGAGAGAGGTAGAGAGAGAGAGGTAGAGAGGTGGAGAGAGAGTAGAGAGAGAGAAAGGTGGAGAGAGGTAGAGAGAGAGGTAGAGGGAGAGGTAGAGGGAGAGGTAGAGGGAGAGAGAGAGGGAGAGAGAGAGGGAGAGAGAGATAGGTAGAGAGTGAGAGAGGTAGAAGGAGATGGTAGAGAGGTAGTGAGGTAGAGAGGTAGAGAGAGAGGTAGAGAGAGGTAGAGAGAGAGGTAGAGAGAGAGAGGTAGAGAGAGAGGTAGAGAGAGGTAGAGAGAGAGGGGTAGAGAGAGAGGGGTAGAGAGAGAGGGGTAGAGAGAGAGGGGTAGAGAGGTAGAGAGGTGGAGAGAGGTAGAGAGAGAGGGAGAGAGGTAGAGAGAGAGAGAGAGAGAGGTAGAGAGAGAGAGAGGTAGAGAGAGAGAGAGGTAGATAGAGAGAGGGAGAGAGGTAGAGAGAGAGAGAGAGAGGTAGAGAGAGAGAGAGAGGTAGAGAGAGAGAGGTAGAGAGTTAGAGAGGTAGAGAGTTAGAGAGGTAGAAGGAGATGGTAGAGTGGTAGTGAGGTAGAGAGAGAGGCAGAGAGGTAGAGAGAGAGAGGTAGAGAGAGAGAGGTAGAGAGAGAGAGAGGTAGAGAGGTGGAGAGAGGGAGAGGTAGAGAGAGAGAGGTAGAGAGGTAGAGAGAGAGAGAGAGGTGGAGAGAGGTAGAGAGAGAGAGAGGTAGAGTGGCAGTGAGGTAGAGAGAGAGAGGTAGAGAGAGAGAGGTAGAGAGGTAGAGAGAGAGAGGTAGAGAGGTAGAGAGAGGTAGAGAGGTAGAGAGAGGTAGAGAGAGAGGTAGAGAGATAGGTAGAGAGTTAGAGAGGTAGAAGGAGATGGTAGAGAGGTAGTGAGGTAGAGAGGTAGAGAGAGAGAGGTGAGAGAGAGAGGTAGAGAGAGAGAGGTAGAGAGAGAGAGGTAGAGAGAGAGGTAGAGAGAGAGGTAGAGAGAGAGAGGTAGAGAGAGAGAGGTGGAGAGAGGTAGAGAGAGAGAGAGGTAGAGAGAGAGGGAGAGAGGTAGAGAGGTAGAGAGGTAGAGAGAGAGAGGGAGAGAGAGAGGTAGAGAGAGAGGGAGAGAGAGAGAGGTAGAGAGACAGAGGTAGAGAGTTAGAGAGGTAGAAGGAGATGGTAGAGTGGTAGTGAGGTAGAGAGAGAGGCAGAGAGAGAGAGGTAGAGGGTGGTGGGCACGGAACTCGTTTTGGGCGACCAGTGCTTGTTTTCCATAATCAAATTTCGACCCAATGCAGGCGAGAGAGAGAGAAAGTTAGACAAGAAAGGCTGAGCGAGAAGGGAGGGGGAATGCCAGCAGCAGAGGCAGGCGAGAGAGAGTAGAAAGTTAGACAAGAAGGGCTGGGCGAGAAGGGAGGGAGGGAATGCCAGCAGCAGAGGAGCTTGATCAAAGCTCACGAAAAGGGAGGGGGAGAAGGGAGGAGGGAGTGCGAGCAGCAGCTGTGCACGTGCAAGCAGGCTGGCAAATGGTGTGCGATGTGCGTGCACCATGACGAGAGAGGAAAGCCA
Source organism: Calotriton arnoldi (assembly GCA_963921515.1). Lineage (NCBI taxonomy): Eukaryota > Metazoa > Chordata > Amphibia > Caudata > Salamandridae > Calotriton > Calotriton arnoldi. Next base: position 213,987 of record CAWUFW010010249.1, on the reverse strand, counting down.
TATGGCGCCTCTGCTCGTCATTGTGCGCGTACTCGCACGCTCTAGGCAAGCCCAAAAAAAAATGGTCGCATTTCTAAATGCCCACTTACAAAATGTCTCGCCCAGACCAGCGCAAGCGCTGGCTTCAGGGCGAGACCTAAAAACGATTAGAAATAAATATATTTCTCCTTGTTATGCCTCACCCGGGAGTGGTAGCATTTTGACACATTCCCATGTCTACCACTAATGATAAATCTTTGTAATGCGCCAGAATTCATGAAGGGATGCGTGGGAACACCCACGCTCCACCCATAGAATGCCTCCTGGGGAAAAGTAACGCAACACAGCAATTTTCGCTGCAAAACACTACTCTACATTTATCAAGCCATGCAAGGTTGCCTTCCGTGGCTTGACAAATCTGACTTCGTAGTTTTCACACCCTTGCACCCCCTTGCAAGGTGCAGGGGTGAAGGAACAGCAATGATAATTATGCCCCTAATTGTCTGCACCACATGCCATAATAATTGGTTCTTGGACTTTTAACAGCTACTCCAGGATGGTCCATCACTAATATGCACATTTCCTACATGCTTGCAATGTGCAGTGTACACTGAAACTTGTTACAATCACATGGTAACATTCCACTGCTCTATTCACAGTACCACAGTGGTCTCCAGAGTTTTATTAACAGCACAAAGTAATGTTCGGTTACACTCTTAGCATGCTTCCGTCATCAGTTCATCATATCAGTTCAACACAAGATCTGTTCTTGAATAGATCCACTACCAATGGCCTGAAACCATAGCTCAAAAATGCATTCATTTCTGTGATGCAATCCTGCCAGCTTCCAGGCCAAGACACACTAAACAACAAAGGAAGAAATCTAATTGCACCAATGGTGAGTCAAGCCCCAGGTCCAAATGGATGAACAGGTCCATGTTGCCCAGGACAGCGGCCTCTGAAAGTGGCATACGAGCAGGGTCTGTACAGCCACATCCCAAAGACTTTTCAAAACACAGCATAACGCCACTGCAGAGAACAAGTTCACCTATGTTGGCCTTGTATCCCTCCCACATGAATGCGTGCACAGGGTCTGCGGTGGCAAGACTTCCGGTATCATACTGCTAGTAGCTACAGACATGAGTAAAAGGTAGGGCTCAGGGAAGCAGGGTATGACACCAACAATTAAATTAGCATTAGCTTTTAAATCACGAGGGGTCACACAAGATTAGACCTCCTGGCATTTAAAACATCTAGGGGTAAGGTAATAAGTGTGCTGAGGCAATAAGGACACTGGGAAGTACAGGAAATAGTAAACCAAGAAGGTAGACCACAGAGATATAGATTTCAAAGTGGGTAAGAAAGAGCAAAAAGAGCTTAGAGTTTTCCTTAAGCAGGTACCACATGGGAGGGAAGCATTGTGACTTGGCTAGGTCAGAAGAAAGAGGACTGCGATACTGGAGAGCACGTGTCACAAGGATTAAGGAGCATACTGTTATATTTACAATAAGTTTGCATTACTTTCAGGGAAGGGGTATGAAAAGTTTTCATCTCGATCTGGTGACTCCTAGTTGGGCAAGTAAAAAAACTCTTTAGATCCTAAAACACATTAGCTTAAACATTTGTAAACACAAATCTGAACTGGCTTTAATACTCCAGCTCCTCCAAGAGGAGAAAGTATATTTTGCTCATGGGCTACAAAAAATGGGGTTACAGGACCACATTTAAATCATATCGTCCAGATAAAAAGTACACCATTGCTGAGTTATGACAAAAGGCACCCGGATTACTGGATGGATGCATGAAGCTAGCGTAGCAGGCTTTTAGAGTTTATTCCTCTTTACACAGAACTGCTGTAGACAAAGGAAAATACATGCCTGGAATGAAAGAATTATGCCAGATGATAAACTCAACTAGGAATAGGTGCAACTTCTTCCGCACATGATTCAGTAGTGTGAGGACTCACACAAATATTATCTGTTTCAAAGCACCATCCTATTCCAAACTGTTCTTCCATGATGAGTCTGATAAGAAAACAAATGAGAGTGAAGGGAAGGATAGAACAAACCAAATATCCCCTAGAAATTGTAGCAGGTCTATTGAGAGCAGGGCATTGATGGATGAGATGGGTTCATTGGAGGGGCATACTGGCAACTTGGAAAAGGCTCTAACTTAAGTAAGAGAGCAAGGGCAAATTTCTTCTTAAATGGTTCCAGAAGGCCATGGGATCCCATAAAAAAGATCTCTTAATGTTATGTATCACAAATCCCCGAGGTGAAAACCAGAGGTGGAGAACAGTAACTTGCTAGTAAAGAAAAGTGGGGAGGGCAGCTGAACTGCGTGAGGATTGCCTTAAAAACTACAGTTTCCCCAGAAGGTTTGGAACCTAAAAAATTGAGTGAATTCCTGATGATCCATCACTTGTTTTGTCTTTGAGAACATTCCATTAGTTAGCATTTTGGCCAAGCAGATTTGATAGTGGCCTCTACGTCATTTGAAGGGTCTATGAGAATGCAAGGAAGGCAAGGGAGCAATTTTCTTCAGATGCTCCTAGTTAACTCACATGGTTACCATCAGCTGGGGTTTGACCCTGTGTTTATATATATATGCACTGAAAAAACCAAAGGTTACAGGGACGTTATAGTTAGGCTCAGATTTCACTCGTGACATCTCAAATGGCATGTTTTCCAAAGGTTTCTGAGTGTTAAATATATATACTAACCTACTACAAAAGTTAAATTAGTTTTCTAGGTGCACTACTACTGAGTGATTTTACTTATATTATGTGAATACATCCCTGTAACATTTGTTTTTTTCAGTGAATTTCTAAGCTTCTTTAAATTCTATTTCCTAACTATAACATCCCTGTAACCTTTGGTTTTTCAGTGAATTTCTAAGGTATTTCAAATTCTATTTCCTAACTATAACATCCCTGTAACCTTTGGTTTTTTAAGTGAATTTCTATGTTTTTTTTAACTGGTAGTCACGTTTGCAGAGTGGTGGAGAAAGGGGCGGGCCATGACCAGCTCTCAGGAATACCGCTGTAAGGGACTTACTGGAGGCAATAGGAGGGCTTCTTGGCCCCCAAGGTCCCTAAGCATCCGAGAGGACTTCATCCCACAACCAGTAGTGTTTTAGGAGGTGCATTTGCAGAGTGGTGGAGAGAGGGGGTGTGGCCTCCGAAGACCTCTCAGCAATCCTGCTGTGTGGGACTTACTGGAGGTAGCAGGAGGGGTAGTTGGCCACCAAGGACCCTCAACAGCCAAGGGGGCTTCATCCCCCAACTAGGCCAGTTTGCAGACTGGTGGAGAAAGGGGACATAGCCTCCAACAACTTCTCAGCAATCCCGCTGTGTGGGACTTACTGGAGGTAACAGCAAGGGTAGTTGGCCCCAAGGACCCTCTGGAGTCAAAGGGACTTTATCTCCCAACTAGTAGTGCTCCAGGAGGCACCTTTGCTGAGTAGTGGCAAAAAGGAACTTGCCGTCTAGCTTTAAAAACAAATTATTAGAGGAGGCGGGCTTTGTGGCCCCCTTCCCTGGGCCGATTTGGGCCCCGGGGACCCCATTCCCCAGAGCCAGGCCTTTTTTGACTGGGGGAGGGGGGCTGCATGGCCCCCCTCTCCTGGGCCAATTTTGACACCAGCGACCCTGTTCCCCCGGGGCCCAGCATCTCTTCTATTGCTGATATTTTTGTTGGAGACCTCAGAGGTAGTCTCACGGCCTCCACGGTCCCTGCCGGCTTCCCGCCTCCTGCGGGAGCCGACATTGCTTTTACAGAGAGGGAGCTGTGTAAATTAATTTTGCTCCCATTCTAGCAAGTGAGAGCATTTTTGATTCTCTCGCTTGCTAGAAGCGGAGTACAGTGTGTTGTGGCTTGGCGGGAGTGGTAAAGCTCCCGCGAAGCCATAGCAAACAGCTATGTCCTGGGGTGGGAAAACCGGGACATAGCAGAAGTCGGCCATTGGGGGTGGCAGTCCCCAGGTCCATCTATAGCTTCAAGAGGGGGCCGTGTGGCTCCCCCTCCTTTCTTCAATTTTGCCCCAGGAGGTGGTGGTTCCCGGGGCTGTGAGGGCCACCTGTCCCCACGCAATCAATTTAACAAAAGTCTCGTGAAGGTGGCAGTCCCCAGGGTTGTGGGGGGGTGTCTCTGCAGCCCCCCGCATTGTTTAAAGGTTAAGCCCCGGGGAGGTGGCAGTCCCCAGGGCTGGGGGGGTCCAAGAGGCCCCCCATTTATAAATAAATAAGCCCTGGGGAAGTGGTCATCCCCGGGCAGCAGAGGAGGTCATTCGGGCCTCCTCCACATTCATTCAAAAAAAAGCCCCGGGGAGGTGGTGGTCCCCTAGGGCATTAATAAGCCCCAGGAGGGGGATCCCGGGTGCCCCCCACACTATGCAAATGCTCCCGGGACCTGGCCCACCTGGGGGCTGATTAATAACGGATTCATTTTTGGTGGGAGCCGTGGATCCAGCATGACTCACTCTGATTTAATTTAGGCCATGCTGGGTCCTCTGGGACCCCTCCAAGAGGCCTAGGGAGTCCGTTTGTATCTACCCTGCCCCCTTTTCTTTCTTTTTACTTTTTTTCTATGACTCGGTTCAAGCCGAGTCACAAGATGGCTGCCAAATCTTCCTGGTTTGAAGTGTTGGCACCCAATTAGATCTTAGCACGAGATCGGCAGTGGTCGCGGATCCTATATATACAACTGGAAATTTCTTTAAATAACTCCCCAACTGCTGATCGGATTTACACCACATCACAAAAAGGCCCTTCCCTTGCCCTACATCTACCTTCCTGCCGAATTTGGTGTAATTCCATTCAGCATTTGGGGCTGTGTCTAAAGTTCCTATGGAAATTAACATGGGGAAAACATGTTTTGGGACCCCCCCTTTTCTTGGCCCCCGCTTGACGGATCACCCCGAAACAATCAAGACAGCAGCTGAATTGAGCGGCAAACTAGTTTTGAAAATTGTGCGAGGCTTCGCCAAACGACGCCAAAGTTATGGAAACTACATTCTAACTATAACTACCTACTGGCAATATATTACCTTAATAAATGTTCGCCCATATGTTGTGCTACTTCTTGTGCTGTTTCCATTCTTTGAGTGGTTTATGATAAATAAAGGGGATTGCAGGGAGTAGCACAGAACCTAGATGTGTTTCTGTTTGTGGACACAAAAGGAACGGATGAATGTCCGAAGATTATGGAGACTTTTCAAGCCATGGCACATAGGACAGGGGGTAATTTGGACTCCAAGAAGTATCAATGCCTTACAAGGGGGGCGTGGCTTAGGAGCTGAAGATGGTGCACGCGTGAGCCTGTTGCTCCTTGCCAGCCCACCATTAATCCTGCTATAGCAGGCAAATGGCGAGACTCACACTAAACCCGAAGTCCATCTCCGAGTGCTGGTGCCCCCATTCCCAGAGCCGGAAGTAGGAAGCTGCCTTTGATGAAAGCGCGACCGATGCTGGTGGTCGCCTGCCGTGACGTGCCCGCCTCGTGGCTGTAGGAGTGGAAACACGAGATGTGGGGCCGGGCGGATGTGCGTGCCTGACCTGGAGACTGAGGGGGCGCCTCGTGGGCCAGAAGACATGGCCGGGAGCCCCCTCTTCCCCTGCCTGCTGCCGCCACTGGGACCTCCGCGGCTGGAGACACGTTGCGTACCGATCTCCTCAAGTCAGCGCAGGCCGGAATAGAGGAGGCTGTTCTGCAGAGGCTGTCGGTACCCTAGATGCCTCCAGAGGCCAGCAGTTGCGACAAATGGAGAAGCGGAGAACCGAGAGGAGCGCACATCATGCAGAGGCCAACGGGCCCGAGGTGAGGTGAGTGTGGTGACGTGGGAGGTCGGGGCCTAGGTTGGGCACTGGACCTGGATCCCTCGGCCCTTTGTAACAACCTGAGAGTGCGATGCTGGAAGTCCGGCCTGGTTCGGGGGCCTGGGAGCCAAGAACACCTTCTCTACCCAAGGGACACCTACCCCGGGGCCGCCTGAGGACACACGGGCCCGAGGTAAGACTGAGGCTGGCACGCCATCCCTGGTCTTGAAGCCTGCATGGGGCGAAGATAGCCTTGACCTGGAGTACTGGGAATCGTCCACCGGACTGGGCTCTAATTGGGAGCTAGGTCTGCAGGGACGGGACAGACACTTACCTTAGAGGGCCACCCTTCCATTAGGAACATATACTGCAGCTAGGAACTCCTGGGGGCCACTAGGGGACACCGAATGAAGGTCCTGAACCTTACAGCTTGAAATGATGCTACTAACCTGTGGGGATTAACAGATGGTGACTCACCTGGAGTGCACAAACCTCCTGATTGCCTGGATTCCCTGGGTGCAGACAGGGCTCCCCAGCTGTAACACTAAGAGGAAAGCCTGGGGTTGCATTACCCCGCCTCAGATGCTTTAAGTGCTCGGTTTTGATCCACTGGGGGTGATTGTCTAATAGCCTGGAGGCCTGTGACGTTCTACAACTCTCAGAGCAGACAAACAGACATGGGGAAACCCAGGAATAAGCAGGAGTCCACGCAACCTGAGATGAGCGAGCCATTGCCCCTACTCCCTGAGCACATAGACAACACAGACACATCTGAGGACTCCATTCACTCGCACCTGGATAAAGTGTTGGTAGCTATAGCTGATACCAAAACTACTCTACAGCAAGACATAGGAGCAGTGTCAGTGGGTCTTGGCCTCCTACAGTTGGAACACCATAAACTTGAGGACAGGGTCTAAGAAGTGGAACACTCGGTGAACACAGTAGTGCTGGTGTATCACGAGATGTTGTGAAGAGTGGAATAACTTGACAGCAGGGTCACCATCCTAGAATGCCGCACGGAAGATGTGGAAGGCCAGAACCGCTGCAATACCATCAGGGTGATGGGGTTGCCTGAGGAAATTGAGGAAATGGACATGGACTCCTTCTTGGAGAACTGGTGGCACCTTAGGATCTTACTCAATTCTTTTCCCTTGAAAGGGCGCATAGAGTCCCGGGATGGCTCAGTGGTGGCCAGACTGCTACACTATAGGGACTGAGACTTTATCCTCCAACGGGCACAAACACATGGTCCATATGCCTTAACGAACAGTAAGGTGCTGATATTCCCTGATTTTACCGCTAAGGTACAAGCACAACAGGCGTCTTTTATGGAGGCCAAGAAGGCCCTCCGAGATGAGGGACTGCAATACTCCTTGATGTTTCCAGCCAAATTGCGAATTATACTAGATGGCACCACCCAATTTAGTGACACACCGGGGGAAGTGTGAGCCTGGCTGGAGGCCTATAGAGGGGTGCACCTCTTCCCAAGTTAAGAACCCAATCCACCACACATGGGAAAAAGTTCCAGAAACAAAGCAGGTGGCAGACCCGCAGGACCTCCATGGGGAGGCCCCCCTCCCAAACGTAAAGGGAACGGGCTGCGTCACTACTGGCAGTAGCGGAGATTACCTTAATGCAGAAGACAGAGGCAGATACAGAGCAGTCTTCCGATCACAAGTCCTTGATTTCAGACTCAGGAGGCTCTACTGCGAGCAGAATGGGTATGCCGGTGGTAACCCTGCAGATGGCTGGCGAATTGATCTGATGGGCCCCAGCGACACATGGCGAACACTCAGGTCCTCCGGCTGGGGTGGGGAGCTCTGCCCCGAAGATATGAATAGGACTTTGATACTGGGGAGGATGATTGCAACATAATGCTGAGCATTGACACAGTGATGTCATCTGATATGGGGTGGGTGGATGACCCGTGGCCCAGAATGGATGGAAGTTGGTGGCTAATGCAATATATGGGCTGGTGTGACACTAGTGGAGTCACTATCCCTTGACTGACCCCTGCTGGATTACGCCACCTAAGTGACTGGAGGTGCTTGTCCTATGATGACCATGTTCTTTTGCAGGTTTGGACAGTCAGCCGTTGCTGAACGACCCTGGAATGTGGGAATTCATAGATGGGGGTTTATTTACACGTCTTGGGGGGTAGCACATGAAGCTGATGGTGGGGGAGGGGTGAAATGGGTATGGGTGCATGGGGGTGATTTGTCTCTACTCCTGGAATAGGAGAGACACAAAATGTGAAATTGATATCTTGATTGCTAGGTGGATGGGCTTGGCCTCGAAGCGCCATAATATCTATAGGTATTTACAGCGACCCTTGAGCGCACATAGTTATGCTGCAAGAAATGCACCTCGCAGCAGAATGAGCAGCACACCTTCATCGCAGATGGCAAGGGCAACTCTTTGCACCCTCCTACTCGGCCTTCTCCAGGGGGATGCTAATATGGATACGGCGGGAACCCATTTTGAGCTATTGCACTCCATTATAGATGGTGAAGGGCGATATGTCCTGGTTAAGGGTAGACTGATAGGTAGAGAGGTGACACACTTTCTTAGAACACTCGCTGTCACAATGTCCACTATGATTGCTGACGATCTTATCATGGGGGAAGACTTGAACAGTGTGGCTGATGTCACCATCGACAGGTCCACCCGCCCCTACTGGAGACGCCAGCATAAAGGACTTCGGAGGGCTTCCAAAACTGGCTGGGTCATTGGGAACTGACAGAGATTTGGAGAGTGCATCTTGGGCTCGAGCACGACTAGTATTATTACTCCCATCTTTACAAATTACTTACGAGACTCGATATGTTCGTATGCTCGACTGCCCTTTGCACCTCAATGATCCACACTGAGTATTTAGGGCACATGTTTTCAGACCATAACCCTATACTCCTGACTTGCCGACCAGTGGCGGAGCGCCCAGCGACATCTACCTAGCGCCTCAAACCCTTGCTGTTAGAGGACTTTTGTTTTAAGGAAACCTTGTGAACAGCGATCTCTGAGTATTTTGAGCATAATATGGGATCTGCCTCCAGTGCCCTAGTCGAATGGAAAGCCCTAAAGGTGGCATAGTTGGCGCACTGTATAGGGCACTCTGTGGGGGCAATGAGGGAAATGAACTCAGAACTCATCTCTCTGGAACAGCGGCTACTTGAGCTGGGGAGAAAACTGGGCACCAACGACACAATACCAGACCAAATCACGAAAGTCAGACTCCAATATAACACCACGCTGGACTGTCTCCGATGCTATGACTATAAAAACGACCCCGCTAGAATGCACAAAGGGGGGGGGTTCAGGTAGGCTTTTGGCATGGCTGGTATGCCCAGAGGCGAGGAGAACACCCATTACACAACTATCATCGGCTGAAGGTACGCCACTCTACTCTCCGGGAGCCATTAATGCAACTTTCCGAGATTACTATGAAACACTCTACTAATGCTGAGAGGTCCTACAACCCGAGGCCATAACAAAGTTTCTAGCCCCTCTGCCCCTGTCCACACTCGACCCTACACACAGGGAGGATCTGGGAGGCCCTGTGACAATACAGTAGATAAGAGCAGCGATCAAGGGCATGGCTCCTGGGAAGACTCCCAACCCAGATGGCCACCCTGCAGATTTTTATGCTGCCTTCATAGCTGACCGGGACCCCAGACTGGAAGCTTTGTATGCTGAATCACTGAGGTGGGGCAAATTTGGAGTATCTGTCAGAGATGCCCTGCTGATACTGCTCTTGAAAATGAAACAGAAAGGTGCACACGCGTCTATATCCCGTCCTCTGTCTATGTTGAACATGGACTTTAATATTCTTAGTAAGGTGTTGGCATCGAGGTTATTACCTTATATGCGAGGTCTTATTCACAAGGACCAAAATGGCTTCATAGCAGAGAGGTCTCATCCTTAAACCTTCGCCGACTATATCATATCCTATACCACCTGAGTATCGTCACGAGCCCGAATGCTCTCATCATGTCAGTTGACCTTGAAAAAGCTTTTGACTCAGTGAGATGGGACTTCCTACAGGCAGTCATGCTAAAGATGGGGCTGGGTGAGAGATTGTCCAGATGCGTCTGGTTATTGTACACTACTCCGATGGCGAGGGTTAGAACAGGAGGTGTTGTCTCCGCCACATATGAGATTTATCAGGGGACTAGATAGGGGTGTCCTCTTTCTCTTGTCCTGTTTGCTCTGGCCATTGAGCTGTTGGCAGAACTTTTCCACCAGAGAGGATCAGGCCATGGGATAGTGGTGGATGGAAGGGAGCATATTATTTCCTTATATGCAGACGACCTGGCGCCACTAATGGAATCTGGGACCGGTACTTCGCTCAATTAGATCGTGTGTACAGTTCAGGCGGATCCTGAAATTACTCATAATGGCAAGAATTTCCTTGTCTAAAATGATTATGCTACCCAGACTATTATATTTTTTTTGTTAACCTTTGGGTCAAGATAACACACTCCTGGTTCAGGTTCAATCAACTGGACTCGCTGTTATGTGACCTGATATGGGATGGAGGCCTTAATCGGCTCTCCTTGGCAATTTTCTGGGACCTCCAAATGACGTGGACCTAGGGGGCAAGACTCCTGGATCTGAGGGTGGTGATCTCTGAACTGGGAATATTGTTGAAGGTAGCCTTGCAGTGTTGGCAGAGGTGCCTGAAAAGGACAGCCGGGCCCTTTTATGCCCCAGACTTGCCACTGGTGGGACTGCCACATGGTATCCCCCCTCTCCATTTACAGGACGACAGCTGACCGACTGGACTAGCGTGGGACTGATCACAGTGGGGGATTGCTATCAACACGATTAACGATGTACTGGCCCGTACGCTCCCTTGTACAGCAGAGGTGAGCCTTTTGGGCCTGTTTCCAGGACTGAGAGCGCGAACAGCTGGTACCAGATTTGTGGACCTGGCTTTGGTGCTAGCTGGCACACAGATAGCACTGAGATGGACAGCTAGGATAGGCCCGACGACCGCACTATGGGTACAGGACGTGGACCGGTGGGCTAGAGCAGAGGAACAGGCATTGCTGAGAGAGGATGCCCGGGGGATACGGAGGCACCCACTGGCTGGCCTTTGGATGGAGGTGCTTGAGGCACGGGAGCACAGAGGAGAGGTCCGGGGGATGGGGGAGCCCCCGGTCACCCACAAGTAGTACAGAGTCCCCCAATGGTGACATAGGAGGCAAATAGTGGAGCTCACCTGGGTAAATTCATAGCTGAAAATTGAAGGGATGTGCGCTGGGACCCCACCCTCCAGATGAGATGAATAATAATCCAGTTTAGACAAGGACATGGGTCGGCCCCAGCCTCCCCCAACAGAAACAGATGCACCCCATAGGAATATCTATGCAGACTGGATAACCCTGGGTACTAGATGTTACAGTAGAAACCCTCTCCCCCCACTGACATGCTCACCTATGATCTTGACAACCCGCCAGGTAACATAAAAAATGGCAGATTTTCCATGTGCTTGCTAGCTACCTAAACCCACAGGACGTTCTTTTTCTTTCCCTTTTGGAGGTATTGTTTATTGTTCCGCTCTCCCTGGTTTTTTGCTTTTCCTCCTTTTTCTTCTTATATTATCTCACTTGAGAAGTACTGCTTATATTTATGCGAAAATAGGCGGCGACTAGAAATACCGCACGACTCCCAGCACACCACACACATTAGTACAATTCCTATTATCAGATAGTTAAACAACCACTGGATTCCATAGGTTATCATTAGTCTTTTCCTTCTTTTCTGCACAGTTATGGGAAACGATAAGGCTCTCGAAAACCGAGGTGACGGCACGACGTTAAACCCTCATTAACACAACTGCTAGGATGGATATGAGCCGTCCCCTTTTACTAACCTGTAATCTTATGCAGGATGTATTCTCAGCTGATATAACACAACTGCTGGATGTATGTTTCCCTTGCATTCAAACCCTATGATGTATGATGTGCTCTTCTTGCCGGAAAAAAACAATAAAAATATATATTTTTTTAAAACCTTACAACATTTATGGCATTTGAGATTTTCAGATGAACACAATCAGGCAGCAATGCATGTTGCCAAAATGACAAGGTTACGGCAATCAAGGACTCAATCACTAATTTCTTATCATTATAATTTAATTTCAGGCTTTCATTTGCTGGTTAAAATTTGCCTTGAGGTGCTAAAATAAACAACAGGTCTTTGGAACTGTTGAATTTCACGCAACTCACCATGGGCACTAAAGAGTACATCACTATCCAGGAGGAGCCTTGGGCAATTTTAATGGAGTGGCCATGTGGAGTAAGAGGAAAATGTCCAATGGCAAATCAGATTTTTTTTAATAAAGCATACATGTTTGTATACCACTGATGATGTATTGGTGCACCACGAAGGAGCCAGCCTGGCAGAGGAAGAGCCACTGATAAATGACAAAAACTTCTTGAAATCTGTTCCCCATTTATTTCCCAGTATTGCCATTGCAAATGCTTATCTAAAATTGGTTTAGTCTTCTTTGATTCTAAGTAACATGCCCAAGTGAAGAAATAGGGAAATGCAGACAAGTGGAACATTCCACAATAACTGGAGGAGAAAAGATCAGAATGTGAGGTCCAGGTGCCTGTATGCAGTGAGGGGTGAGCTGCAAGTTGGGCATCTGTCATCCTGGTAAGAGGTGTCAGCCAGCTCCTGCAGTAAAAGCTGTTTGCATGATATGGCAGCCCTGGTGCCTCCCTCATATGGTATATATAAATCGATCAACGATCATGGAAGTCACAGTGTACATTTTCATTCATGTAAATTACTTAAGTAATGACTAACAATTCAAAGATTTTATGTTAAGATTTTGACTTTGTTTGCTTTTTTAGTTTATTAGTGACTTTCGGGCACATGCATCAAGGTATTTTGTAATCGCAAACAGTGCGAGTCGCAAAAAATGGCTGTTTGCGATCGCAAAATAGCCATAAGCAATGCATCAACCAAAATCGCAGACTTCCACTTGCATTTGCAAAATATAGCGATTACCTATTTAGCGAATGGCAAATAGCGAATCCATATTAGCGAATTGCTATTTGGTAATCGCAAACCTATGCATGAAAATTCGCAAATTGCGAATGGCCCTGAAATCGCAATTTTGCACTCGCAAAATAGCACAAATTCAAATCAGGTGTTAACCATGTGAAAACTATCTAATCAGGTGGGAACCATTGGCATGTGATGTTCGAGGGTCTGGTTGGCTCTCCTCTTCTGTTTCACAGGCAGGTAGTGGTGCCACTGTGGACCTGCGTCTTGTACCCACAAGGTATTGGGTTTGCTGGGGCCACTTGTGTCTCCTCTCCTGACTGGGCCTGAGTCTCCTGGGTGTCATGGCCTTCACCGTCGTCAGACTCCTGCGCAGCTGCATCTGTGATGTTAAACAGTGCAAGTTCAGTAATTTTTTTTGTACATGTGTGTAACATTGCGCAGGGTATTGTTCAATAAAGTTTATTGGTAACACACAGTGTCTAGATTTTTAACTTGCTTGTTGTACTTGAGAGCACAAATGCAGTTTTGATCCCTCCTTGCCTTTCCTATTGGTATTGCTGTCTGCTAATCCCATAATGCATTTGTGTGTAGCAAGTCAAATGTGGACAGGAGTAGGATTTGCAACACTAAACCTGATCTAATTTGAGGAGTATTTGTTTAGATTTAGCATTAAATGGTAATTAGCATGCCTCTCACCTTTTTTTTTTTTTGTCCTCATTGCCCAAGTTCACAAAAGATAGTAATCCAAACACCGTGGTCTCCCTCGAGATAGCACCATCCGGTGATCTTTTGTTTTTAGACCCGGGGTGGATCACTCTACACCTTGCTTTCTATACCCAACCGTAGGTAGCTAGTTTTTCCTGTCCGTCTCTAAAGCCACCTCCAGAGTAATCAAGCAATATGGTATAGAGGCCTAATCATTGGACTATTATATGAAGGATTATCCCCAGTTCTCATAGGGAAGCCAGAACTCATTTCGCTTATATTTGCGTGCCCTATCTAACCGATTAATATATTTTATTGAAGCCAACCATTCTATTTTATTTGGAGGAGTGGCTTTTACCCAATTTTACATATTTCCCTACGGGCAAGCAATATTAGATAAAATATCAATTTTTTTGTATTTTTTAACAAGGGTTCGTGATCTTCCGGGATCCCAAAGAAAACAAAAGTTTTGCTTACCTGGAGCGTCTCTCCAAGTATTGAAAATATCGTATTACTCACATCCAACCAGAACCCTTGAATCACCGGGCATTCCAAGAACATATGTATATCGTCGCCTTTTTCTTTACCACATTTAGGACATCTTGGCGTATCGCCTTTCCCCAATTTTGATAATTTGTATGGCGTCCAATATACCCTGTGGAGACAAAAAAGGTGGTTCCGCCTTAAATTTGCTGCACGTACCGTGGAGTATAACATGTCACAAGATACTTGCCATAAGTCTTTCATCTGCTCTCCTGGCAAGTTCTTTTCCCACAGTGCTGCTGGCAGATTAAAGTTTCCGTCTGCTATCTCCATTAACAGCCAGTACCAATCTGCCACCTCTTTTTTCCGTGTTACGTCACTTGTCATGTGAGCTTCCAGTTCATTAGACAGTCCCGCACCAAGACCCTCTGTAAGGCTCCAGCTCTTTATTTGGAGATATTTAAATCTTGACAGTCGACCGTAGGCTAGCTCTTGACCCTCTTCCCAAGAAATTAAGACTCCGTTTTCCATCAGTTGTCTCCAGGTTGTTATTCCTGCTTCTTTTAATGGAAGGGCCAAACAGTCCTTGGACCACTCCGGTGATCCAGGAGAGTCCCAAATAGGGCCATTCCACTATAGTAATTAAGTTTTAGTTCTCTCCTGATTTTATACCATGTGGTTGCAAAGCCCTGTAGAGTTTTCAGGCGCACTTTTTTAAAGTATCGTGGGTCTCCATATTTATATATAAAGCCATACTCTCCCCCTTTTACATCACAGAGCATTACTTTAAACATTTTCCCGATTTCAGAACAATCTGGTGCACTAAATAAACATTTCCCTCCTTTTAATAGAAAGACCCAGGCGTAGTAGGATAAGTCAGGCAACCTTAAGCCCCCTTTATCGTATTGTCGTCTTAACTTTTTCCACAATATTCTTACACCTTTAGAGGCCCAAATAAAACCAGTAATTTTTGACTGGATCTTTTTGAGCCAGTCTTCCTTAAAGGCCATGGGGATATTCTGAAATAAAAAGGTAAGCTTTGGAAGGATTGACATCTTTACAAGGTTAACTCTTCCAGTAAATAGACAGAGGCAGATGAGACCAGCTAAGTAAAAGTTTCCCCACTTCCTTATTGATCTTCTGAAAGTTGGTTTCTGGTATTTGTTCTATTTTTTGGACAATTCTAATACCTAGGTATCTCATTTCCTCTTTTACACAGCTCAGTGGTGCGTTGATATTCCAAGTCATTATGACTGTTTTACTTTCATTTATCTCATATCCTGAGATCCGCCCAAACCGTGCTGCCAGATCGTATACTACTGGTAATGCAGGAATAAGATCCGAAGTATATATCACCAGATCTTCTGCATATAATCCCACTTTTTTCTCCCAGCCTCGACTTTTGAAAGGTATTATACTAACGTGTTTTCTTATTTTCTCCGCTAAGGGTTCAATATATAGGTTGAAAAGCAGGGGAGATAACGGACACCCTTGCCTTGTTCCCCTATGGATGTTAAAAGCTTTTGATATGTTCCCATTTGCTAATATTTTACCTGTGGGGTCCTGGTATAACCGGTTTATTGCCCTGCAGAAGTTCTCCCCCAGATTGGATAATCTTAAAATGTCCTGCAAGTAAATCCAGTTTACGCGATCAAAAGCCTTGGTTGCGTCCACTGTGATGACCTCTAGTGGTAGTTTATATGCGGATGCTATATCTATAGCTCCAATTAAACTATAGGCTAGATCTTTAAGTCCTCTACCCCGCACAAAACCTTTCTGATCTTCATGAAGGAGCACTCCCACTACCCCATTTAATCTGTCTGCTAATATTTTCGTAAAGATCTTATAATCTAAATTAAGCAGCGAGATAGGCCTATAGGACTCACAACAATCTGGCGGTTTATCTGGTTTAGGTATCAAAGTGACAGTGGCTTCATTCCAAGAGGGGGGAATCTCTCTGCCACTTTCGAAAACCTCTGAAAACAGCCTGACAAGAACCGGAACTAGATATTTCCCTAGCTTTTTATATATCTCAACCAGAAGGCCATCTGGACCTGCCGCCTTACTCATTTTCCCTGCTTTGATGGCATTTCCAGTTTCCTGTTCGGTTATTGGACTGTTAATAGCTTCTTTTTGGGACTCAGAGACTTTACGGGGGGTTCTTGGCCTAGCCAATCTTCCACCTCCCCTCTCGTCGTACTTAAATCTTCTGAGTACACTTCCCCAAAATACTTTAGTAAAGTTTCCTCTATACTATCCCCCGCTCTAATTGGACAGCCTGCCCCTCCATATTTTAGTTCTTTTATAAAAAAAATTTGCCTGGTCACTTTTTACCTTCGACGCAAGTAACTTGCCACAGCCTTCCCCATAATTAAAGTGTGCCAATTTACTTGCTTGCCACCTTTCCTGTAGTCTTCCTTCCACTACTCCCAAAAGGTCCATTTTAAGAGTCTGAATAGATGTTTGACCCAACCCATGATCTATCTCACAACTTTGTAGTTGTTGTTCTAACCTCTGAATTTTGTTTTCAATATTCGCTATCTCAGCCCTTCGTTGTTTATTTTTGTAGGATTGGATTGATGTTATTTTACCCCTTAAGAAGGCTTTATAGGTATCCCATACTATCCCAATCGGTGCACTGTCTAAATTGTTTTCAAAGAATTCTTGAGATTCCAGCCCAAGTTTATCTATCATTTCCTCATCAGACAGTATAGTGCGATCTATAGTCCATCTCCTTTGTATTGCAATGCTTGGAGGGATCAAAAGTATGGTTATGGCCAAATGATCTGACATATGTGATCCCACATGATTGGCATCTTTAACCTGATCTTTTATATTTTGATTGACTAAAAACAGATCTATTCTGGATATTTTTTATTATTCAAAGTGAAACTCTTTAGGGATCCCTTCCTTTCTCTCCAAATATCACACCAACCTAAACTCTTTATCGAATTTATTATCAGAGATCTTGATTTGTTATGTACAATGCCTCTACTTTTAGTGGAACGATCTAAACTCCCATCCAAAACCACATTAAAGTCTCCTGCCATTATAACAGGGTCAGGGAAATCTAAAAGTTCTGAAAGTAGATTACCAAATGGGATAGGATCATCGAGGTTAGGGCCATAATATCCAACTACAGTATACAGTTGATCATAGCATCTCACCTTGGCAATCACCCTCCTACCAGCCTTGTCTACCCTACTTTCCTCTATTGTAATCTGGGGATTAATTTTAACAAGAATCACCACCCCTCTTATAGTGAGTTGCTGCTCTGTACATACCACTATCTGTAGCCATCTTCTGGATTTGAACACCCCCTCATTTCTTTACTAGTTAGATGAGTCTCTTGGAGAATTATAATTTTAAGTACTGCAGGATCCTTTCCCTTCTATGCCTCACCCTGAGCCCATTGACATTCCACAGTAAGACTTCTATCTGTGCCTTCTGACTAGCGGTCATTTTTTATTTCTTAACCTCATAACTCTATTAAAACCTGAGTTCCAGCTTAGTTTATTGAGGACAAAATCTTTTTTTTGTATTTTCTCCCACTGCTCCCCCACCTGTGCACAGAATACAACCCGTGACCCCCTCCCCCCCTCTCTTGGAAAACCCTCCTCTTCTTTCTTTTTGGCCTAGGCCTGAGGAGGCCCTCCAAATCTTGGAGACCTATTTCCAAATTTTGAAATTCATTTTGCCCCTTCAATTTATTTATAGCTTTTAACCACCCTCTCATTTAGATCTTAAATCTAGACTAAAGCAGCCTATATGCCCCGTGTCCACCTTCTACACTAGACGGAAGCGAGAGAAAAGAAAAAAGAAAAAAGGAAGCAAAACCACAAAAAAATTAAGAGAGATAAGATGTAATAAGATGAAAGGGGAGTAAGTTCAACCTTCCCTATCTCGTGCCTGCCCCTGATACTGATTTAAGAAATTCCTCTGCTTCCTCTATTCTGCGAAAGGTCTGCATCCTGTTGTTATGCATTACACACAAGCTGGCCGGGAACTTTAACTGTGCTGTCAAACCCAGTTTTTTAAAGGGCTCAATCAGATTGCCAAATTCCCATTGCTTATTTGCCATAAATTGAGAGATATCGGATCTAATTTCAAAATTAATTCCATCCACTGTCAATGTTTTTTGCTTCAACGCTTTGGTAAGAATTTCTTCCTTGATTTTATAGGTGTGGAAATTTACCAAGATTTTCCTCGGTTTAGCTTTGTTCGTATTCAGTCTATATGAATCTCTGTGGACCCTCTGTATATCTTTAATTAGATCCTCTTCTGTACAATCTATATGTACTCCTTCCTTAATCAGACGTACCACAAATACCTTTATATCTTCCCCCTCCGCTCCTTCTGGAATTTTTAAGATACAGAGGTTACTTCTTCTTTGGTTATTCTCCAAGTATTCTATCTTCTCTTTCAATAACACCTCATTTCCCATAAGGACTCTGATCTCTTTCGTGTTAACCTCTAACTGAAGTGTTAAGTCTTTCACTGAGGTTTCCAACTGTGAAGTCCTGACGGCTATATCATCTAGCTTCTTTTCTAGACTGTCACAAGCAAATCTAATCTCTTTTTGGTTAGA
This sequence comes from Calotriton arnoldi, assembly GCA_963921515.1. Lineage (NCBI taxonomy): Eukaryota > Metazoa > Chordata > Amphibia > Caudata > Salamandridae > Calotriton > Calotriton arnoldi. Next base: position 195,397 of record CAWUFW010010249.1, on the reverse strand, counting down.
CTCAGATATTTCGAATCTGTTCCTAACTTCAGTAGTTAGTAGTTGGATTAGATCAGTGACTAACTGGGGCTGTGATTGAAGCTGGGGCTGGGATTGGTTTTGGGATTGCTTCGCTTCTATTGAGCTAATTCCTCCCCCATCTTTAAAAAATACTGGTGAATCTTCAAAAGGTATTGACTGTGTCTGAGACTGAGACTGAGACTTTAGCTGAGACTGAGACTGAGACTGAGGCTGAGCGGAATGTGACTCCATATTTCGAAGGAATCAAAGGCACCTCAATTCCTGCTTGTGCTTTTCCTTCTCTCTCTAGAGGATCTATTTCCTGGGGCTCGGAGATATTTGCCAGCACCTGAAATTTGTTTGGGCTTATAATATACTGTCCTACTAGCGGCCTACTCCCAGGATATACTAGAGCAGGATTCTTTAACAACAACGTCTTAGGTACGACTTTGAAAAAAGTCCTCAATGAAGGGGTGATCTTAAGGCTTGTTACTTGTGTCTCCCCTCTCTTCACCTTCGACCTTCTCTTTTTTGGGGTCACCCACTCTCCTGTATCCGTATCTACTTGTTTCAGAGGAACAGGTTCTTTTACTGCACTGTTTGTTTGGGATTTACTTTGTATACCCCTCATACAAATTCTTTCCTTCCCACTCTGTTTCTTTCTTAGTACTCTTGAATGGCCTCTACTTTTAACCCCAGTGCTGCCTCTCCCTGCCACCTTTCTCTCGGCATCTCCTCTCACATCCTCCTCCCCTTCAACATTGCCTGTACCTGTACAATGTGGTGTCTTCCAAGGCTTTCCCTCTGCCTCCAAGTTGTCCCGGGGCGTACAACCTGCGTGGGATACTGGCTCTCCTCGTCTACCTGCTCTGTAAGTGTATTCACATTGGGAGCCTCCTGCCCTTGTGCTGACTCTGCCCAGACCTCCACGGCTGGAGCGCTGAGCCACCACCCTCCGGCCCCTGCCGAGCTTCTGAGCCACTCGAGCCCAGCAGGAGTCCCGGATTGGCAGCCCTGCAAACTCCACCAATGCCAGCAAGCCGTCCAGGGCCTCCACCCCAGCAGCCAGTCAACCGGACCCCGCCTGGGAGCCCAAGGACGCCGAGGATGTCAAAAACGCCGAGAATGCTGAGGCGCAACACCGCGAGGTAGAGCCTAATTAAATACTTCTCCCCACAGCAAGGACACGGTTTCCACAATAGTGTGCACCCATTATGTCAGCATTATATTTTGTTTTTTATACGGGCATAGCCTCCCGTTTGGTCTCCAATCCTCGGGAGCCTCCGCGACCACGTCCTAAGCAGCCGCCATGTTTTCCCTCCACCCCTCAGCATGCCTCTTACCTTGTGAAGTACTGGGCTGTGCCGAGGTGTCGATCTGGGTGTCTCCAACTACAGCTTCAGGCTGAAGTGTTGCCTCCACCAGGTCCTCCTGGGGTGTATTTGCAGGTTGGGTCAATGATCCCCCTCCAGTCTTCTTGGCAACCGCAAGCCTGGCAGCAACCTTCTCCTTGGTACGGCTCCGCAGGTCATACCAGCACTTGCGCAGGTCTTCTATGGAGCGCTGGATGACCTCCACTGCATTGATTCTGGATTGGGTTCCAAGCTAGATTTTGCGTTTCTCCGACTCAGGGACCTGGAGTGACTGCTTCCCAAAGAGTTTGTCCTGGCTCTTTACAACTTCCTCTGTGAGGACTTCAAGCTCCTTCTCGCTGAATTTCAGCTTCCTCTTCCGCTGTGCTGCCTTGTTCTCACTTGTTCCAGAAGCCATGCTGATGTCCTTACACAGGGTATTCTGGTCTCCAAAATTGCTTCCTTCTGCTGTGCTCCTGCAGTCTGCCTCCTCCTCTGTCTCTCTCAGTACACAGGTGACAGCATATCCTGCATCACTTCCTGGTTGTGATGTCATCATGCTGCATCAAAAAACTGATCTGCTATTTGCGATTCGGTAATTCCGGATTCGCTTTTTGCGATTCTGTATTTGGCAATCGCAAGTAGCAATTGCGATTTTTACTGAATTGCTAAATTTTTGCGATTTTTTTGATGCATGGGCATTTGCGATTACCAAATAGTGATTCCTTAAAAATCGCTATTTGGTTTATGCAAATTCGAACTTTGGTGCATGTGCCCCATAGGGGCTTATTTATTCTTTGGCAAGCTGTATGTACTCCATTCTGCCAGGTCAGTGTAGGGATGTACTTTGCTGCCATGGAAGAGTGCAGTCTATCATATTTAGAGATCTCGCCCAGGCAGGCAGATATTTCTGGGGCTTCAGCAAAGCTGCCTTTGTGTTAGACTATGAGCCTTAATATGATGTTGGTGGTCCTCCAGCAGTACTGCCACTGTGCCGTCCGCTGGAGGACCGTCAAAGCTGTGGTGCGCCCACCTGCTGGATTTGTAGTTTAATCCTGCTCAGGCAGGCGGTGCTGCGGCGGTCTCACAGTGGTGGGCTATTAGGCTCATAGGAGAGCCTAACATGCAGCCCACCACCTTGACTGCACCTGCAGCACGTTACTGCAAAGTGTGGCATGCATTCCACGCCATGCAGGAACATGTGTGCAATTCCAGGGGGGCACAATATTTGACCCCCTGCATACACCCCCAGGCCCAGGAGCAGCAAGGGGGCCCTGTTAGGGCCCCCTTTGTTGCCTCTCAACCACCCTTTTCATGGCAGGCTCACCACCATGAAAGGGGCGGCGGATAGGTAACTTGTAAAATGCTGACTGTGCTTCAGTGGCACCACCAGCATATTGCAGCTCCCTCACCGCAGCACAACCGCTGCAGGATCCCGAATCCATGGTGGACGCAGAAGTCCTGTGGCCGTCTGACAGCCCAAATCGTGATATATTGCGGGTGGGCCCTCAGTGTGGCAGTGGTCGGACCGCCACCGCGAGTACGGCAGTCCTATGTACCACCATACTTGTAATAATGCCCTATTTCTATTGCTAATCAATTACCCCTAATGTGTTAATTCTCATTCTCTTATTGTAAAAATTGGATAATTGAGACAAAATCTCACCAAACTTTCAAGCATTGCTCATCCATAACAATAAGGCAAAAACCTTCCATTTCCCCCCATCAAAGTATTCGGTTGGCCAGGTACCATGGATTAATGATATTAAGTTGCCTCGAACTTTTGTGGTTATTAAGTAATGCTCAATAAAAGTGTATGCATGCACAATACTGTTTTACATATTATTCTAAGAGCATCTGTGTTTTAATTTGACTTTTAAAAAACCTGTTCGTATTATATGGTATGGTCTAAGTATTTATATAGCACTTATCAACCCAGACAAGCCGCTACAGCCACTCCCTCTATGTGGGAGCCCATTATGAGTGATTCAGTCATGTATAAGGGTTATCGTTCATTATGCTGTTCTCATGCCTACTTTTGGTAATGTGCAACTCACTGAAATTTATTGTGGAATTCCTTACACATGGAGGTTAATGTCATGAGTTTTGAGTAATATGGGATGCTTCACACCATTAGGAACTTTGACATTGTATTGTATTGTATTGGATTGTATTGATATTTAAATAGAGCTTTCTACTCCTGACAAGTTGCTGAAGCGCTTTGCGGATGGGTACTTAAGAGATGATTATTTGCTGACCCTTCATCTAAATCTGGTCCCTATAACTTGGGCTGATAATAGGAAAGAACTGACCTGTTCAGTCTTCGTGTTTGTATGTATATTGCTTTTTTATGGGCTTTTTAAAGGTGTTTTTATTTTTATAACTTTGTCATTTTATGTAACAACGTTTTTAACTCATATGTAAATATATCTGTGGTTTTTATATAAGCCTGGACGATTGTAGATCGTATTTCATATCCCAAGTTTTTTAATTACTGATGTATTTTGTCTTTTATGATTTTGTAAATCGAAATAAAGACCTTATTGAAATTGAAATTGAAATTAATATGGGATGCTTCACACCATTAGGAACTTTGACATTGTATTGTATTGTATTGTATTGGATTGTATTGATATTTAAATAGAGCTTTCTACTCCTGACAAGTTGCTGAAGCGCTTTGCGGATGGGTACCACTGCTCTATAATATTGGAGATATTAGTCATGCAAAATGAGTTAAATGTATCATGGTTTGTTCAAACATTGTCTATACATGCAGTTTATACTTCTGAAAAATAGGCAGCGGCTGGGGAAAATAAGGAATTGCGGCTTAGAGTATTCGACTCAGTCTTCAGAGGTTCCAAACTTAGGGGCTGATTAGGATGGCGGTCGGAAAACCTCCCCGACCGCCATGGTAGCGGGAAAAGACCGCCCGCATGGACCGCGACTTGACCGCCAGTCGAATTACGATGGCCCGCGGTCGAAATCCGACCGCGTCGGTACGATCGCGGGCTTTAACATTGCGGCGGTTGCTGCTGCTCGCAGCACCGCCGCGATGTTGAAAGGAGCATGTCCTGCATTTCCCTTCACTGCGTGGCAGGCACTGCACAGTGCCTGCCACCTGGTACAGGGAAATGTAGGGGGGGACCATGGGTACCCCCAGTGCACCCACACCCCCCCAACACATTGGGGGCCCGCAACGGGCCCACGGAAGACAATCTCCCCCAGCCTTTCCATGGCGGTTTGACCGCTGCGGAAAGGCTGGCTACCGCCGGCATCATAATCGTGCCGGCGGAGCCTGCTCGGCACCGCCACTATTATCCCGGTCCTGCTCCGTCCGCCAGGCAGGAGTGCGAATGGCAACCGGCGGAAAAGCGGCAGTCGGAATTTCTCACCGCCGCGGTCACCACCGCCATCCTAATCTGGCCGGCGGTTTTCTGTGTTGCGATCGCGGGCGGATGTCCACCGCCTCCCGGCGGTGGACATCCCCCCGCCATCCTAATCAGCCCCTTACTTTTTTATTGTGTTAAAAATACTCAGGAAACAGAAAAAAGTCAGACAGCAAAAACTAAACACCTGAGACAATATTTATTCAGACATTGAACCCTATTTTAATATCTACTCAGTTTTAATGTTGATGCCAATCTGTGTGATTTATATATTATCTGATTTTAAGCACATTTTGCCAACCAAAGATACTTCAATGTATTAACACATCTGCATGTTTTGTTTTTATCACATCTGGGCGTTGCTTTAACCACATCTGTTCAATACATTTTTATCACTCTGCATGCTTCATTTTTTGCCATTCTATGGACCTCACGTTGTAGACTAGTACTGGGACAAAGACCTTTGCGAGCAAGAAAACATTTAAGCTGCTTTTAATTTCATCAGCATGCGCTGGTCTATTAAACTGTCGGCAATATTCATACCTAAAAATTTGCTGTAAATCCGTTGAGGCTGAAAATACTTCACTACAGCTGGCTCCCATATATTTGCACTTGCATATCAAAGAGTCCCGCATTCCACGCCTGCCCCAGAAGGAACCCTGGTGCATCACATGGAAGAATGGATCTGAAAATGCAATTATCTGACTGGAGTGCAAGGTCTGACCAATTCTTGCTGAAAAGCAGACAAACCACACCGGGAGAAAATACGGCCTAACACTAGACTATTGTAACCTGGGACTTATGAAAAAACGATCAGGTCGAATTCGCAGAATTCAAAATGCTCCATCAAGCTCAGCGGGTACAGTTTTGCACTGCCAACACATATCTGCCATTGTGCGCTTCCTACAGTGCAGCCAGGGGTAACCTGATAGAATGAAAAGCACCAACTACTATACACAATAGGCCTTATTTAGAGTTTGGTGGACAGGATACTTGCTCAAAACGTGGCAGATGTTGCACCCACCATATTACTAGGGTCATAGGCCATAATGCACTTGCAATATAGGAGACTGGACGTCAGCCACATTTGTAATGGAATATCTCATCTGCCAAGTTCTAAATAAGGCACTAAGTCCCTGATGACAAGTGAAAAAATTCACCTGGAGAAACAGACTCACTGGTATAAACCAGCCTTCTGAACACTCAGGCCATTGACACAAAAAAAAATCCATGAATTGGCTGAGTCCACAGGACCAAAAAATAAATGTTACTGATTTCCTTGTAGAAATAAGGCCCGGGTGAAATCTTACGCTAGAGTATTCAGAGTCACAAGGTAACACAAAATTTCCAAAAATAACTCGATAATGCCCGCTCATGTAGTTTAGAGTAATTTAGGCAAAATGGCGAATGAAAGAGCACAGGAAAAGAGTACGAGCAGCGAACTGACTGATGCCGTTCTTGTTCTGTTACATTTAGCGCTATTTTCTTAGCAGAAAATGCATTGTTGGGTCCGTTTTGTGGCCTTTTCAGGTCAAAACGAATACTGGAGATATGTTTATTATGCACTTGTTGACAAACACATTGAACAACCTTGTTCAGGGCCTTACAAGCGACACAGTGAAAGTGGAAATAGCAAAACCAGTTAAACAGTTCATATGGGATGTACTATCAGTCTTCAAACTGCTTTAAACACTGTGACAATATCCTTGATGGGCAGTAGTACAATAATGTTAGATGATAAGGCCTGGAAAGTGGGATGGACATGATACTGACAATAGTGAAGCTTGGCTGTCCCTTGTAGGTTGGGGACAAAACTGATTTACTTATTCTTTTTCCCCCCGAGATGGCACTGACATGCTAAAAATAATGAAAGGGGATGTGGCAGAGTGGTCACCAGTGGTTATGACTGATTCAATCATTTGCAGCCATTGCTTCTGTGCCATGTGAAGGAGGCTGGGTCTACTGGATGGCTGCGGTGGCTGGAGACGTTTACCGCTATTTCAGTGGCACTCATGCTTTTTAGGTCTCACGCCTAGCGTTGCAGTGCGCAGTACTGCTTGCGCAGCGCGAGACCTCTAGAAAGGGCTTCAGAAAGCTAACCACACGCTTGTGCGTGTGGTTTTGCTTTCCGAAGCCCACATTGGCTGTAGCGTGTTTTTTTTTTTTTTAAACGGCACGCGATTGGGCAAAGGCAGGCGCATGTCCCGCCTTTGCTCCGCCCATTCCCGTCCGTGTCTAGCACGCGCTTTAGCGCGCGGCACAGACGGCAGGCTCCCTCTCCCCCCCCTCCTCTGTGGTGCGCGCGCACCACTGGTTACAATTACTGATTCTCATTGCCTGACCCGAGCGGGTGAAAAGGTAGGTCCGATTCCGTCCTGTCTTTACTGGTGTTATCGCCGCTCTGAAGGGGGCGCTTTTCATGGTAATAATGCATGGCACGGCTGCATCGAGTGCAAGAGGGTCGGTGCGTATGGGGGAAACTGCAGCAGCAGGATAGCACCTAGAGGCGACTTGGATATGTGTCTCCTAAAAATACATATCAAACCATCAGACAGCAAAGTCATAACGTAGATTACACAACGCAGAAGAAAGTGATCACATGCCCTATCACAACATATAACGTAATGATAAACGTAATGCCACGTGTGTGACGTAACACAGTGCCACGCAATGTAAGATAAACAAAAACTTCAACTGATAACATGATACATGGAATCTCCAACACAACGAAACAACATAAAAGGCAATTTAACATAGTAAAAAAGCGACAAAATTAACATTATACAACAACTCATAACAAGACGTGAGGCTTTTTTCCAGCTGGCGGGAAACTTTCAACGGGGAAACTGCCCAATATCGTCCTTGAGTATGTTCTTTTTGTAGTCAAGGAGCTATACAATGGATCACGGAAAACTGTTCTGACAGGTCCACACTCTGGGGTCGATTCCGATTCGGGCCGGAAAAAGCACCGACCGACTCGGAGCCGGAAAAATTACCGACCGACACGTACCAGTGGCGCCCGACACGCCAAGTACGATGCAAGCCGCGATAAATCCGACCGACACGTCAGGAAACCAAGCCGACCGACCGAGCCGCTCGGAAAATAGCAATCCGGCCGGAAAAACACGCGAATCCAACCGACCGACACGCACCCGGAACAAATCCGACCGAATCGTACCCGCCAACTCCAACCCGCAAAGTACGATGCAAGGCGCGAAAAACCCGACCGAGTCGGACGGAGGACAAGCCGTACGACTGACACGCATACAAAACCGAGCCGAAGCAACACAATACACCGCGACCGACGCGTACGCAGCATACAAAACTGCACAAACACAGCGTGAGCGAAACGGAAAACACCGTACGAGACCAATGCAGGGTCCGACTCGGTCACAAGAACGTTTCCAACATACACAAACAGCACAAAGGAAAAATCAACCAAAAAAAGGCCAAACAAGCAATTACCAAGCCAATAAATACTGGGGGGTGGGGACAGAGAACAAAGACACACCCACAACTCCACCTATATAAAGGACACAAATCACTACCATGAGCCTTTGCAAATGCCATTCCACTGCCAGCACCCAAGAGAAAGCAACCACACACCCACAGCTCATCCCTCACACAAGCCACACACCAGCAGCACACCAACAAATACCTACCTCACATACACCCAGCACAACACACACCCACACACCCTCACCTGCACACCAACACACACATCACCCACCATCACCACCCATCACCATGCCCCCAAGAAGAATCACAAGTTCCTAGATTGTGAATTGGAAGTCCTGGTAGACGAGATCCTCAGGGTAGAGCCACAGCTGTTTGGCACATTGGTCCAACAGACCCCCATGTCGCAGAAAACCAAGATGTGGGAGAGGATCATCAACAGGGTGAACGCCCAATCACCATGTCGGCGCACAAAGACCGACATCCAGAACAGGTGGTATGACGTGCGCAGGAGGAGTACGGAACTGCTGAAGCAAGACTACATCAACAGCCAACACACCGGCAGTGGCCCTCCTGCCAAGCCAATATACCTCAGGCCCTGGGAGGAGAAGGTGCGGGCCATCCTACCGCCAGTGAGCATATATGGACTAGAGGACATCCCAGAGCCTGGTGAGTACACAACAAATGTACACAATATACTGCCACAAAACACACACACATCACTGTCAAGGGGAGAGTCAAACCATGCACTCATAGCAATCACACAGCAACCAGAACAGAATCATCCCAAAATGTGTATGTCAGTCAGAGAAACACAACACATGCCATTAAAAAAGTCACATCCAACTGTGCCAACACATGTACAAACACAACCACAACTACAGCTAGGCAGTGGCACAAATAGAACTAACAAACACATCCACACATGTAGCCACCACAACAACACCAACACACAGTGAAGACCACTCAAAGGAAGGAATTCTGTGTATGCTGGCCAAGTCAGTGTAGCCAATAGCATCATGGGAGTCGTAGTCACAGACATTGCTCGCCCCCAAAACTGTCCCATCAACACCACCATGAACCATGCGCACATCACAGGGAGTGGAGAAGGACTCACAAGATGGCTGACACTGGCTACTGCTGTGGGGAGCACAAGGCCCTGCTGCCAACTGTGCACCAACAAACAGCAGGACACCACTGACTGACATCCTGAGAGACAACTTCCACTCCCTGCAATGCAAGCACGTTCCATGGTGGGCTATCTGGCTGGCTGGGTGGGAAGGGGGACTTGCAGCACTGACTATAGTCACCAGCACCTCCCCTCACACCCCCCAACACAAACTCCACAGTACCCACCTGGTAGAATGCAATGCCCTCCATCCTAACACAAGATCCCACAAAGCACCACCACCCTGGGTTATGTTGTGTGAAGCACAGGGACACACTTGGGACTCTTAGCCAAACAACTGCCAGGACAACACTCCCAGCCATCCTGTCAGCACAGCCAGCCCACCCCACAGGGAAGCAGAGTCAAAAGGAAGGAAGCATGGGCATGCTGGGAAGGGGGTGGAGGCAATAGCATGATGGGAGTCGTAGTCACAGACATTGCTCAGCCTCACAACTGGCCCATCAACACCACCCTGAACCATGCTCACATCACAGGGAGTGGAGAAGGACTCACAAGATGGCTGACACTGGCTACTGCTGTGGGGAGCACAAGGCCCTGCTGCCAACTGTGCACCAACAAACAGCAGGACACCACTGACTGACATCCTGAGAGACAACTTACACTCCCTGCAATGCAAGCACGTTCCATGGTGGGATAACTGACTGGGTGGGTGGGTGGGTGGGAAGGAGGTCTGGCTGTCAACCAAACACAATCAATGCAGACCATGTTCACACCCCAGAGAATACATAGAAATGCCCAAATAATGCAGGACAATGTGCCACACCAATATCAACCCCTGACTGTGACGACTTAGGACAATACAATGTACAGGCCCGCACCCCGAGGCACAGTCACAACTGTCAGGTGTGTCAACCACTGATGCCTGCTGAAACATGACATACATTGTTTGTGTCTCCCAAAAACAGGTGATGATAGGGACACAGCAGCAGACGCTGAGGAGTCCCAGTCCCAGGCTCAAGAGGATGCCGAGCTCACTGGCGTCGTACAGCCTCTGTCCTCCTCGGACGATGAAGAACAACCTGGCACATCCGGTGCAAGTCAACATGCTGCACCAGCAGGACCACCAGCTGCAGCACCAGCAGGTCCACCAGCTGCACCCCCTGCACCCACCCCTCCAACGACTGTCACCACGAATACCATCCCTGCCGACATGGACAGAATAAGGAACAACACCAGCGCAGTGACCCTGGACCAACCTGGGGCCATGGACACCACCACCACCACCATCCCCCAAGGTGGACCAGGGTTATCTGTGCGTGCAACTGCACACACTGCACATGTCAGCAGGGGTGGTGGGAGGGGTGGGAGACAGAGGTCGCTGCTTGCAGACGTTGCTGGTGTGCATGAAGACCCACAACTGGTACGCATAGCTGATGCGTACCAGTCCAGCACCGGAGAGCTCAGCCAGGTAGTGGGGCTCCTCAGAGACATCAAACAGCAGCAGGCTGCCCATCATGCCCGCTTGGACTCCCACATGTCCCACGTGGAGTCACACATGTCACGTGTGGACTCCCACATGTCCCGCGTGGAGTCCAAGTGGGATGTACTACATGAGATGACGGCGGTGCACAGGGACATATTACAATGCCTCCGCCAGATGAACAGCAACCAGTCCACACCTCCCTGTGTGCCAACAACATCTGGTACCGAACAAACTGCAACTGCCACAGGGAGGGAGGAGGACTCTGGCGGAGAGTCCCCTGCACCGCAGCAGCCTGCACTTGAGGGCCCCCCCAAGAAGAGGGGTCGTCCGAGGAGGGGAAAGTGAGAGGCTGATGGCCAAGCGCAACTCCCAGGAAGCCTGAACCTGTTCTGGATTTTCGCCTTTGTGCACAGACTGTTCACCCTGTTGATGGCAACACTACTCCCACACATTGCATGGGGAGTACAAGTTGGAACAATGTGTCAGACAACTGTGGCCCCGATACTGGGGATCCTGTCTACCTGGACTTTCAATTCACCTAGGAACTTGGGATTGCAAGATTCATGTACAGCACAATCCATCCTATGCACTATTAACACAGATGTATCACAATAAACACACTAATACACCATACTTGCCTCTGTCGTGATTCCAACGTGGGTGCTGTTATGGGGATGATGAACTGCAAAATTACACTGTGTATGCGAACTGCAACAGCAAGGACAACACAGGCATGTGAGTACAGGCAACGTGACACATATGAGGGAGACACACCACCAGGGCTACACAACACATACACACCTAGGCCATCTGACTCATTGCCTACACTGATGTTGCCAGGGAAGACGGTGCAATGCACAGACACCACACCCATTCCCAGTTGTAGTCAAGTAGCCCACAGGTGCAGTAAGCAAATGGCAGTCAAATGTGTGACCACAGACAACGCACATCACTAAGTGAAGCACAGGTTTATTACACAGTAGCAACATGCCGTAACCACTACAGATGCAAGGTAACCCCACCTGGTAGCGGGCACACAGTCAACAACTGTAGACGGAAGGAAGTCCATGGGTGTGGCGCACATCACCTGTAGGGACACAACAGCTACCAGCCTGGATGTGCAATCACGTCGTCGGTGGACACAGTTGACCAAACGAATCTGAAAGTACCCTGTGAAGGACAGAAATGACACACAGTCAAAAGCAATGCAGTACAGGACAGATCAGCAAAACTCATGCACAATACATGTTACAAGATACCCACCCAGAACCAAGTTAGCATGTCAACACTGTTGGGGAGTACAGCCCACCTGTCACCACACATCGCAACACACATCCTGTCAAGTAGCCCATGGACACACTCCAACAGCACCAGAGCACCACCCACACATCATGCCAACTCACATCATTCACATGACACCTCAGGATACTCACATTCAGCTAAAGAAGTTGGTGATGAGCTGTGTGCGGACATCACCATCACCATCATCATCATCATCATCGTCACTGGCATCGTGGTCCAGGCCAGGATCCTCCACAGGTGGCGGATGTTGGTCATCGTCATCCTGGATGAGAGGCAACTCCTTCCGCACTGCCAGGTTGTGGAGCATGCAGCAGACGATGATAATCTTGCACACTTTCGCAGGGGCATATGGGAGGGACCCTCCGGTCTTGTCCAGGCAGCGGAAGCGGCTCTTCAGGAGACCAAAGGTCCGCTCAATCACTCTCCTGGTCCGACCATGTGCCTCATTGTAGCGCATCTGGGCAGGTGTCACAGGGTTCCTGAGGGGTGTCAGCAACCACGGCATGTTGGGGTATCCCGAGTCACCTACGGACAGACAAGTGCACATCAGCTGACTTGGAAAAGTGGGCGGAATACTACAGATCAGATCACACACAATGGCACAAAGTCAGTACACACCGACAAGCCAGGCACGCTGGTTCTGCATCTGTGCCATCAACCTGGGGATGCGACTACTCCTCATCACAAAGGCATCGTGTGCTGAACCAGGGAAACGGGCACACACGTGTGTGATGGTCATGTCTGCAAGACACACCACCAGTGCATTGACCGAGTGGTAGTGCTTGCGGTTCCTGTAGGCCTGCTCCTGGGCCTGTGGTGGTACCAAAGCCACATGTGTCCCATCAATGGAGCCAATTACATGCGGCATCCTCCCCAGGGCATAAAAGTCACTCTTCACGTCAGTGAGTCGTACGCAGTCTAGGGAAATATATGTACCGGTTCAGGAAGAGCAACATTGCCACCAAGAAATCGCGGAGCACACGGCTGAACATGGTCTGTGACATCCCACCAGCAGACGCCACAGTATGTTGGAAGGTACCGGTGGCAAAGAAGTGTAGGGCTGCCATCACCTTCACCTTGGGGGTCAGCGCTGTAGGATACGGCCGGCCAGGCTGCAAATGTGGGGACAACTGCACTGCAAAATCCTCAATCAGCTGCCTGGTGAAGCGGTACCGTCGGATGCTGTCCCGTTCCACCATCGTTGCCAGGTCTGGGAATGGCCGATGGACAGCAGGAGCCCTGCAGTGCAGAGGAGAAGTAAGCAAGATCGTCAGTCACCCCACATATGCGGCATTGAACACACTCAAGATCCCAACATACATCATCATGAGGCACAACTACATGAAGTGTGCAGTACCGGAACGACATGTATGGTACATACATGGCCAACATCTGTCAACACGGTCCTACAGGTGGCATCAATTTGTCCCAGGTTGGCCCATTGGATATCATGATGCTGTGTCACAGTCACCCCCAGTGACATGTGAGGACAGATGTGCCCCAGGCACCACAGCTCAACGACAGGCACATTCCCAGGGACCCTGTAATGCCACATGGACACTGGCATCACCTGGAGTATCATGTGTACACCACAGCAAAACAAACATGACCCCCACAGGTAGTGGCCACACTTGCCATGGCAGGAGAGCCATGGACGTCTGTGACACACACGCACAACATCAGAGTCCATGCACACACAACGTGGATGTGGAGACTGTCTCCCATTGTGCACATGAAATCAGAGACATTGTAAACACTACATGCACAAAGACTGTGGAGGGCCATCACTATTGTGCCACTGGGACACCCTGGCTCAAACATACCGTCCCACATGGGACTCACGGGGTATGTGACATGACATACACAAACACCACTGTGAAATGTGACCATGACACATGCACAGATATGAACAGTTGCACATCACAGTGGTCACGTACACGTAACACCCAGGATCCTGTCCCCATGAACACGTGCACAGCCTGGGGGTGGCTGCCCACAGGTGACACCCACAGGACAACATGTACACCAACATACACACAATAGGAAATGCAGCCTTACATGCCTTATGATAAGGTTTGGACAGGCTGTCGTGATGTAGGTGTGCCCCTCACTCCCTGGGAGCTATCTGTGGCTGGCATATGTCCATCTGAGACAGGCATGCTGACCTATGCCAGTCACATATACAGTGATGCGTTGAACAGCAATGGACCGATCGGTGCCTCCGGCCGGCCCATTGCTTTCAATGTGTGCGGGTGCGCGTTGTACCCCTGTGCGCGTTGAACAGCAATGGACCGATCGGTGCCTCCGGCCGGCCCATTGCTTTCAATGTGTGCGGGTGCACGCGTTGTACCCCTGTGCGCGTTGAACAGCAATGGACCGATCGGTGCCTCCGGCCGGCCCATTGCTTTCAATGTGTGCGAGTGCACGCGTTGTACCCCTGTGCGCGTTGAACAGCAATGGACCGATCGGTGCCTCCGGCCGGCCCATTGCTTTCAATGTGTGCGGGTACGCGTTGTACCCCTGTGCGCGTTGAACAGCAATGGACCGATCGGTGCCTCCGGCCGGCCCATTGCTTTCAATGTGTGCGGGTACGCGTTGTACCCCTGTGCGCGTTGAACAGCAATGGACCGATCGGTGCCTCCGGCCGGCCCATTGCTTTCAATGTGTGCGGGTACAGCGTTGTACCCCTGTGCGCGTTGAACAGCAATGGACCGATCGGTGCCTCCGGCCGGCCCATTGCTTTCAATGTGTGCGGGTACGCGTTGTACCCCTGTGCGCGTTGAACTGCAATGGACCGATCGGTGCGCACCCATTGACAATGGGCTTGCCTGGCAACGGACGCGTTTCGAATATTCGAACGAGTCGGTTGCTGGAAAATCAGTTGGTCACCCACAACAATGTTGCAAAATCATGTATGTCATGAAGTTGAAGTTTTGAAGGATGCTGTGGGCGTGTTTCGGTGCTGCTATTCCATGGATTGGCCAGATTCAGAAGATGCAAACGACTTGGACCTATCACTTTGGACACAAGGGACAGTATCTGCCTCTCCAGCACATATATATTGCTGCCTGTTCCCCTGAGAGCCCACTTGCCTGCACTACATGCTCCAGGACGACATCTGCCACTGCACTGCTGCTGTCTCTGCCCCTCTGGACCCTGCAATGGCACGTACTGTGGAGAGAGCCCCAGCCTTCAGCCTTGAGGAGAACCAGGCCCTGCTGGACAGCCTACTTCCACAGTACAGCAAGCTGTATGGGACACCAGGGGAGCAGGTGAGTGTTCTGTGCACTGCCTTTCTGAATGTGCATTTTGTCTGACTAGCAAGGCTGAGAGTCAGCACACCACTGGCTAGCAGGCTCACTGAGTAGTTGTCACCCCCCATAGTGTGTAGTGACTTGCACTGGACAGGTATGGTGCAGTGACAGTGCTTCTGAACAGGGTTTTACTCCCCATGCAATGATACCATGTAGTGACTTCTGGAAAACTGTCCATGGGCAGCCGTGCACTGCCTGGGTACACCATGTGCCCCTGTGATTGCGACATGTATATGCAACTGTGTCATGCACGGATATGTTGCATGTGTAGTAATGGCCTTATCACTTTGTCATCCTGACAGGCTTCTGCCCATCGGAAGCATGAGATATGGAAGGACATCGTCCGGGCTGTCCGGTCCGTGGGGGTCTACAAGCGCCGGATCCGCAACTGCCAAAAGAGGTGGCAGGACCTTCGGGGCTGGACCCGGAGGATTGCACGGGTCCAGCTGAAGCTGTCGCCTCCTCGCAGGAGGGGCGGAACACGGACCCTGACCCCCACATGCTCAGGATCCTGGCGGTGGTCTTTCCAGACCTGGATGGGCAGCTGAAGGCCAGAGAGCAGCAAGGAGGGGGTGAGTCAAAGACTGCACTGTGTACTCTGTCTAACATGCTATGTGCCCTCCTCGGGCCTAGGTTAAACTGCCACAGTACAGCAGTCATGTTGTCCAGGAGCCATGTCCCTCTATTGTGCACTGCCCACTCCTCATCTGATACCCAGGTGTGGCCCTTACATGCAGGGAATTCTGTCACTTAGGACTGTGTCCTTGCAGTTTGCTTGACTCAAGGTGGGAGACAGCATCTGTTTCCCTGACTCTGTGGTGGGCATCATGGGTGGGTCCATTGCTTACACAATGCCTGTATTCTGACATGTATTCAGCGTGTTACTTTGATCTGTGGTCCAATTGCTGAGCTGATCCACCACATGTGGCTGGGGTACCTGGCACACACCCATGCTGCGGGTGGGAACAATGTTTGGGCCCCAGGAGTATGTATATGACGTGTGTCACACATACTTAGCCAGCTGCCTACAGTCCAGGGCTCATCCCTCATTCATGTGGGGCTGGACAGTCATGCCTACTCCAGGCCATACAATACACTCTGTACTCCCACTCCCGTGTATCAGCGGACACATTGTGCACAGTGATTTGACCCCTCAGGTGTCTGCCTCTGTGTCAGTGTGCTGTGGATTAGTCGCCAGGACTGCTGTGGAGTTTCTTGGTAGGGGCTCAGCATGCCACTGGAGATGTGACCATAGGAGACGATACTTGTGTGACACATAGGTGTCTGATCAGCTGCCCATGCAGACTGGGGCATGTAAATGTGAAGTTCAGGCAGCTGTTCCCCATGCACAGCAGAGTGTGAGGGGCTCAGGTTCAGAGGGTAGTGTCACAGGTCTCCCATATGTCCAATAGGTATGACCTGGACAGATGAGGGTTAAGAGGATGTGTTGTGGGGGGATGTACATGTGCACTTGTGCAGCTCCAGGACTTGCATTCCCCATGACCTACTATTGTGACACAGTGCAGAGTGTTGTTGTCTGGCTGCAAAGTCATACATCACTGAGCCAGTGATGTATGACTTTGCAGTCATGCCTCCGCCATGGCATGTGTCTACTGATTGGTGAGCCTGCAGGGGAGTGACATGTGCTACATGCACACCATAGTGGCGCTGGCTATCAGGACATGGGTGCATCATGGTGTCTGTCGCTGGTATGCATCACATGCATTTCCTATTTGACTCTGGGCATCCCTTACATCCGGAAACCTGTACTGACTCAGTGGCAAGAGCTGTGATGTGTCCACACCGTGTCCTCTGCACTGTCCAACTACTGTGTACTTGGTGCATGTGTCAACACTGGGGTGTTGCAATCCAACAGACACCAGACAGATGGGTGCAAGGCCATGTGGGATGTGAGTGCCATGCTTGGCATCAGACTGACAATTGACTTCCTGTTCAATTAGTGCACTTTTAGCAATGTACAACTAATGATGCCAGGGCTTGCTCTGTGATGTGCTGTGCTCACAGTGGTGTGTGCGTTATGTGCAGGTGACTGATGTCTGTCTGTTTCCCCATTGTTTGCAGATACATCCACGGCCACGGAAGGGGACAGCTCCACGGACCAGGAGGAGCCGGAGAGCCAGACTGGGTCAGCAGCCGAGGAGTGGTCGGAGGGACCCAGTGGCACGGAGGGCGAGGGAGCCACACCGAGGAGTCCTCAGCAGCATCCACCTCAGCTGAGGACCAGAGCAACTCGGAGGATGACTCCCTTGTGGAGGCGGGTGTCAGCAGCCACCACACCCCAGCTAGTGTTGCTGTCCCCGCCACCACCAGCACCACCACCGCCCTCCCATCGGCTCCCATTCCCCAGGTCCGTGGAGGCTCCCATGTCCGGGAGCGTGTCTCCTTTGGGCCAGGCACCGCACCCCCTGCCCCTGTGTCCCCTGCTGCCCTGAGTGAGGAGTCTGTGTACCTCCTTCGCCAGCTCCATGTAGGGCAGACAGCCATGCTGAGTGTCCTCCATGCGCACACCGCGCTGTTGACTCAGCTGGTGTCGTTCATGGAGGGCATCTCATCGGGCATGTCTGACCTACAGAGGGGCAATAGGTCCATGGACTCCTCCCTGACGGCAGCAGTGTCCCTCCTCAAACGGTCCCTCACCCCTCCTGCCTCTGCTCCATCCACACTCCCCAGCACCTTACCCATCCCAGGCACACACACACCGGCACAGGCACACACCAGCACACACACATCCAGCACACTGACACACACGCCAATGACAAAACGCACACGCACGCACATTCAGGGGACTGAAGCCGGACTCACAGGGGATGGGGCCCTGGAACACACACACGCATCCACATGCACTGCGCAGTCCTCAGTTCCCTCTCCCTCCAAAGCACCCTCCCTTGCCTCACCTGCAACCCCAAAGTCACAGCAGCTCTTCCTCTGTGACCTCGGCCTCTTCCCCACCGATGAAGCTGCTCCAGCATCCCGGGGGAAGAGGAAGCCCACCCACACGGAGCAGAGTGCCCCTCGCCCCCGGACACCCTCCCCCAGGCGCAGACGGACTGAGGCCCCCACCCGCAAGTCCCCCGGAGTGGTAAGAGCAAGACCCCGCCACCGCCCTGCAGCTCAGGCACAAGGTCTCCGTCCTCCATCCCTCAGGCCCCCACTGCACAGGTGCCCCACCACACCCTGCCCCAGGTTCCCCCACCCACAGATATACCATCCCCAAGAGGATCCGGCCTTCTCCCCCTGCCACTTGCTCTCCCAGCACCACACCCCCCGCTGCGCTTGTCTGTGCCACTGATGTGGTGAGGGTGTCCTCCCCCTCTGTCCAACCCACCTTGCCTGTTCCCCATTCTCCTCCCCTGGAGGTAGGCACTGCAGTGGAGTCCACTACCGCCCTGTCTGACTTGGGCACTGCAGTGGCGGACCTGTCCACCCCATCTGCAGGGTCCACTGCAGTTGTGCCGGCACCCACGACATCTGAGTCATGCCCCCAGTTGTGCCGGCACACACCATGTCAGACACCTCCACTGCAGTTGTCAGTGGCTCTCCAGCACCCACCACCCCTTCCCTGACTCCCCCTGGTGAGCCCTGATCCTGTCCCTGCGGTGCCTGGCCTGCCCCCGGTTGCCCCTCCTAGTGGATTGTCCCTGGTATTGTGCAGGCATGCGTAGGGTGACATCTGCCAGTGTCACCCTGTTTGAACTTTGACAATGGACTGGCCATTGGCCTTTGCTCTAATTTCTTCTGGACGTCGTTATCAAACAACACATATGCTGAATAAAGCAACTTTCTTTTCTCTAGTGCTCATGCTTCAGATGTACATGTTGTTGGTGCAGCTAACCATGCCCTTGCTGCAGTGATGGTGATATCTGGTCTCATGATTATGAAGTGTTACTGTGCAGGAACCCATGTGGTCCAGGGGAATGTGTCCTATCATGTGGTGTATCCATGTCATCAATAGCAGCATCTGAGGGTGTCATGTGTTCAGTATTTGGCAATGGGTTTCCTACTTACATTGGCAATTTCATATCTGTGGCTTCCACCCCTGCACATCTGTTGTGCCTGCCATCGTTGCATTTGTCTACTTCCCTGACCGTGTTGCCATCTCCAGTGGACATGCAGGTTTGGGCATCAATGGGGAGGGACTCATCCGTGTAGTCAGTGCAACATTGCTATACAAGTGTGTTGGATCTGTGCTGATGATTCCGTTGGCACATCCATGACCAGGCTGATGTGATGGGAGCCCTCATTTGGTGCTAATTGTTGATTGTGTGACCAAGTGCTCAGCTGACATGATGGGGCCCTACTGAGGCAACATATGGCACAGCTTTCCTCACACAGGAGTGGAGTCCCCTCATGGCAGTGTGTACACGTGTGACATTGCCTGCGCCCAAGGTGTGTGTTGTATGTGCATGTCTGTGTGTTCACTTCCATTCATCTGCGCATGCTGTGATCCCTAGTGTTGTACCTGTTTGTGATGCTTGCTGACTTGAGCTATGTTCCCCCAAAGTCTTCTCCCTGTGTTCTCTGTGATGTGGGTGCATGGCACATTACTGGTCATCAGGGTGTCACCCATAGGTGTGTTTGCTGTCAGGGCAGAGTTTGTGTGCAGACGCAGATGGGTCACAGTCAGGTTTCCCTTTGGCACTTGTTGTTTGCCCCTGTCATGTGATTTCCAGTTTGTGTTATCTTTCAGTGATTGTGACACGTTGTGTGTGTGACTGCTGGCACTCCTTAGGGTCCGGGCTGCAATGTTGGTTGTTGTCTATGTGTGTTCTTTGTGGGTGACCTTGGCTTCTTCATTGGTGTGTGACTGTGGCTGGGATCCCATTGGTCGGTGTGGTATTGCCGTCATGTCCATGTACAGCGTAGTGTGCAGTGTGTCAGACATTCAGGAGTCTTGTTGAGTGTCCATGTGTGATGTGTTTCTACACCTTGGTTCCCACCCACCACCCTGGAATAGTCATGGGTGCATGTGCAATGTCACCAGTGCATGTGTACTTCACTGCTGCACATTGTTGGAGGTCGAGGGGTGTGGTCTTGAGTGTGTGCAGATGAGAGTTGTTGCCCGGCTAGGCCCCTGCCTCCATGTTGGCCTTGGCTTACTGGCCATGCTGATTGATTTGTGCTTGTGTAGGTGTGATGGTAGTTTGTTGCTCAGGACACCTGACTGTGGTTCACAGTGTGAACGACATTTAGCTTTGTCATCACAGTGGTATTTTTATTCAGCCCAGGGTCACCACATTGTGGGGGCCCTGGGGGTGGTGCTGTGGTGTGTCTGTGACTTGCTGTGTCAGTTGTTGTTCCTACGTGCCTGTGTGACATGTGTGTTTTGTGCTCCCTCTCACCTGTCAATGCCTGCTTGCCCACATAGGGGATTTGGATCCATGAGTTACCTTAGTGTGGCAGTGTATGCACATCTGTATGATTGGTATTCAGCTCTCCTCATGTGTTGTGTTGTTGCCTGGGGACACTGGCACCCCCACCCCTCACCTGCTGTGTATGATGACAGTGTTGGTCTGCCTGTTTGTGTTTGTGCATCTGCACCACTGCATTGGCATATCTTGGGTGTGCCATTGGCTGTATGTTGTTTGGTGTGTTTCCCCTGCTGTCCCTGGGACTCCTAGGTCATCGGTCAGCACAGTGATCATGGTTTGTGTGTCCCATTGCTGCCATGGTATGGTATCTGTTCACCTCACATCTGCAGTCTCCACAGGGTATCTGCATTTGTGTGCCCATTGGTGCAAATATGTGGTTCTGCATTCTGATGGTCACTTCTGTCATTGTGTCATTGATGACTGTTGACGGTCTCAGCCCCCATGGGTGTTGTTTGTCTGCACATGGCCAAAGGAATGTTTCATTTGCACTGCAGTATTTGGCTCCCCCAATTTATGTTGCAATGGGACACATACACTACTTTGCCACAGATGAGTTTTTGGTTCTGTGACCAGGAATGATCCATGCAGTTTGGCAGTTGCAGCTCTTTCTTTGTCAACAATTACCTTTTGGTCACTGTGATGATGAGGGTGTAGACCCCATTGCCACAATGGTCAAAATGTGCTTCAGCTATGGACCCCACACTTGCCTTTTGGTCACTGTGATGATGGGGGTTTAGACCCCATTGCCACAATGGTCAAAATGTGCTTCAGCTATGGATCCCACACTTGCCTTTTGGTCACTGTGATGATGGGGGTTTAGACCCCATTGCCACAATGGTCAAAATGTGCTTCAGCTATGGACCCCACACTTGCCTTTTGGTCACTGTGATGATGGGGGTTTAGACCCCATTGCCACAATGGTCAAAATGTGCTTCAGCTATGGACCCCACACTTGCCTTTTGGTCACTGTGATGATGGGGGTTTAGACCCCATTGCCACAATGGTCAAAATGTGCTTCAGCTATGGACCCCACACTTACCTTTTGGTCACTGTGATGATGGGGGTTTAGGCCCCATTGCCACAATGGTCATGGGCTGCTTGCATTGTGGGTGCCACACACATATATGTGTGGCACATGTGCTAGGGGGTCACATTGTATGTTCAAAGTCATGTTCGGTGTTGTAGGCATTTGACACAGCCTGCTCACACGCTTGTCATGGTGGTGGGGGGATGTCTTAATCTTGCATTCCCTAGGTTGTGGTGTGCTTGTTGTGTCATGCATTGTCCATCCTATGAGTGGGGGTGGTAGTAGTGGTAGGCATCCAGCCCCCTGGGTGAGGGTGGTAGTAGTGGTAGGCATCCTGCCCCCTGGCTAAGGGTGGTAGTAGTGGTGGGCATCCTGCCCCCTGGCTAAGGGTGGTAGTTGTGGTAGGCATCCTGCCCCCTGGCTAAGGGTGGTAGTAGTGGTAGGCATCCTG
This sequence comes from Calotriton arnoldi, assembly GCA_963921515.1. Taxonomy (NCBI): domain Eukaryota; kingdom Metazoa; phylum Chordata; class Amphibia; order Caudata; family Salamandridae; genus Calotriton; species Calotriton arnoldi. The sequence goes on along the minus strand of CAWUFW010010249.1, from coordinate 173,107 downwards.
CCCCCTGGCTAAGGGTGGTAGTAGTGGTAGGCATCCTGCCCCCTGGCTGAGGGTGGTAGTAGTGGTAGGCATCCTGCCCCCCTGGGTGAGGGTGGTAGTAGTGGTGGGCATCCTGCCCCCTGGCTAAGGGTGGTAGTAGTGGTGGGCATCCTGCCCCCTGGCTAAGGGTGGTAGTAGTGGTAGGCATCCTGCCCCCCTGGGTGAGGGTGGTAGTAGTGGTGGGCATCCTGCCCCCCTGGCTAAGGGTGGTAGTAGTGGTGGGCATCCTGCCCCCTGGCTAAGGGTGGTAGTAGTGGTAGGCATCCTGCCCCCTGGCTAAGGGTGGTAGTAGTGGTAGGCATCCTGCCCCCTGGCTAAGGGTGGTAGTAGTGGTAGGCATCCAGCCCCCCTGGGTTGGGGTGGTGGCGCGCATTCAGGCCCCTGTGTGCATATGTGGCATTGGTGATGGGCATCCCGCCCCTATGGTGCTGCTGTTGCTGGTGTAAGTATATTCAGATTCCCAGTGTATGTGTGTGATGTGTCGTGTACGTGTTGTATGTGTTTTGTGGTTGGTGTCTGACTTACCTTCTGCGCCGTACGCGTCCGTGCCTGTTCCGGTAGTAGATGTAGAATATTGGTATGATCGGGACGAAGGGATTCATGGTTGGTTCGTGTCGTTCGTCCTTCTCGTTGCTTCGCGTCGTCCTCGTCGCTTCGCTTCGTCCTCGTCGCTTCGCTTCGTCCTCGTCGCTTCGCGTCGTCCTCGTCGGTGCCGTGTTCGTCTCGTAGCCGTGGATCGTGTTGTGGCGCGATTCGGAGCTTATGTGCGCCTCTCCCGGATGCTTTGACGTGCCGTGCGTAGCGACGGGTTCGGCGCGTACGGGAAGCGCATCGTACTTGTCCGGCCGGACGGGGCTGCATTTTCCCTTCCGTGCGACTCGATTCAGCGTTTCCGGATTCGCCTCGGTCGGAGAACAGGACCTGGTTTGGGTGAGTACGGCTCGGCCGGAATTTTTGCTGTTGTGCGCATCGTACTTGCTCGTTCGGTGTGCTGTACGGATCGGTCGGGAAACTGGCTTTCGCATGGCTTTTTTCCCGACCGAATGGTATTGGGTGCGCCTCCGACCGAGATCGGAATCGACCCCTTAATCTTTCAGCCATCTGCAGAAGATTCAGATTTGAGTTTGGGGATGGCATGTGAATAGGCCATTAGATACATGGTCTGCTTTAAGATATATCACTTAAGCTCTCTGAGGAATTCTACATTTTCCATGCTCTTCAAAGTCCCTTTTGGAATGAGCACCTGTGGGCAACAAGACATTTGCGCTTTGCATGCCCATTTCACCCTTGAGCTCTTTCATTTAATCATACATATGTGATATATACATATCTACTAGTGGCATATGACACACTTAAGGTTTCAAAGTTACGCAGTATCTAGTCCTGGGCTTTTACAAAGTGTCATTATAGTGTGCAGTAGGGGATTCGGTTCAGTTGAAGAAAAGGAAACTACAGCTTTCAGAAGACACTAATTAGTTCAATGAAGGCCCATGACCGAAATTATGGTTTTTGGTGTTTAAGGAGTGACTTTTCACCCATTACTCTGTAATCACTGTCCATCAATTTTACGAGGTTTAGTTTTCCACACAAAGCATTCGTCTGATTTTGAAGATGTTCATGATTTTACTTATTTTCTTTTACCTGCTTTCAATGAAATTAAACATGTTTCATATTAGCTTTTTACAACATCTTATATGGAAGAGCAAAAACAATCATTTAGGTATTCTCAGCTGTTAAACTATGTCATTAGCATGTTTTACATATCACTGCAACATGAATGGGCTGAGGAAATAAATGGCTTTAATGTGAAACGATGGAGATAAGATTTCCTGAGCCAGCCATGCACCTCTGTATCACTATGCATAACAGATGTTGTAATAAGAATCTGTTTCGATGTAGTATTTCATCCCACAAGTCAACCACTTCTAAGCACTGTAGATGACTTATTTCAGCCAGTTGATGTTATAACAACAAATTTCCTGGGTCCAAAATACTTTCGATGCTGATGCGACTTGCACTTTGATCGATGCCTCCAATGAAACCAGCAGTTGCCCTTTAGCCTTGGCAACCGTTAAACTCTAGTCATCAATGACAGTTGCATGCACCTATCACTCAAATCACAAAACCTACAATTCCTTGCTGCACACCCAAGGCCCTTCCAAACCTAAAAAAGGTCCTGCTTTTCGACATGATATAGCAACAAGTTGTACGGTGATGGACCCGGAAATGAAGCATTGAAATAAAAATGCCTGCTCCTAGCATGCAAAAACAAATAACATTGGACAAGAGAATGCAGCACAAACTCATCACCCAGTGATAGTGTGATAAAGGCCGCTTTAATGAAGCAGGTGCATATTACAAAACATAACCCTCGGAAAAACCGCCATACACGCTACTGCCACCTCACTATGCATCATTAGTCACCTATCCTCCCCATCTCCCCCACCTCTAAGCGCCACCCCAAAACCTCCTCAAGGTTATCTGCCTGGCACAGTACCACTACCTTGCCTCCTGAACTTTATTAACTTCCTGCCTCTGTCAACCTTCAGCTTCCTGTCTTCTGAAAACTGCCGACCTACCCCTTACCCCATTTAAGCTGCTACACCTACCCCAAAAGGCAACGCAAATCTTATAAATGATCAAACAACTCATCCAAACACCACTCAGAAAAAAACCCTTCTGTCAGGCTTTTTCTGCCACCCAAAATACCCCCACCTCCCAGCAGTCAGTAACGTTAATTACTTTTCCTTAACTTAAAACCTAATATGCCTGCCAGTACCTCCTGCAGTTACGTGATATATAATTCCATTCCTATAGGGGATAAATGAATGCCGTCTGGCCGAAAAAACTGTGGCTCATCGTACCGTAGTTCTGGATGTGTCACACGACTGACCCCTACGTCTTTGCAAAACTTTCTAAATTCCCTATTTAGCTTTCTCCTGGCTTTATTTATTGCTGCTGGCTTATCAGCCCCTCCCCACTGAAGTCCTGGAATCAGTTCTGTCCATAAGACAAAGGTTCCAGACTACAGCACCAAAATCTCTTTCAAATTGCCCTTCATAGCCTTTATCAATGTCAAACCCTTTACATTCGCCAAATCATTCTCAACTAAGTGAACTACCAGGACCTCTGGGCAACCATCCCCATTTAGATCTTATGCAACATAGTGAGTACTTTGTGCCACAGCTTTCCCCCTTTTCCAAAGCATTTTACCCTACATTTGGGTCCTTCAAAACTAAGCTGCACCCTGTGTTGCATTGCTGTTGCCTGTCTTTATGCCTATTTTTCAAAGGAGTGGTGCACAATCTATATGGTCAAGTCAGCACGGGCCGGCCCTGAACCTATAAAACGAACAGAAACAACCAGTGAACAACAGCATTAGTTATTAGCACCTCCACAGCACACATGACTCCTATAAGTCTGACAAACAATGGCCCTTTTACTGACCTCCAACCATTCCCAGCGCCTTGCCTCTGTTGCAGCCCAATCCTAAAAGAATGTGTCCCATATTCTGTCCCAGGCAACCCCAGCTGCCCCCGTGCTTTCCGTAAAACTGCTAACAGCTTAAATGGCGTAACAATAGATAAATCCCTGTGTCTGAAAATTCACCCCTCCTGTCTCCAAACCTTCTTCCAAATATCACTTCTTCCAATACACTGGGCACAAGCACTGTGGTGAGTATGGTTTCAACAGCACCCCTTACCCCTTGCCTCTTGATCCATCTTTAACATCCTCCATGGTATTTCCACTCCATCAATGCTCATATCAACATCCTTGCTCTGCAACCTGCTCCTCTTCTTATCTCCCAACAAAGACTGGTCCAGGGTTAAAATATCCGGTAAGTTGACAGAAAAGCCCTTTTTGGTCAAATACCCGAAATGCTCCAAAAAACATCCAGGCCATTAGTGATGAAAACAATACTATTTCTGTCCCATCCTTACACACTAATGGAGGAACGCCCAGGACTCTTCTCCATACCGACCACCTTAAAGGTTTCCTTTACAGCCCCCGTTGCTCATCTCCTTCAACAAGCCTTCCAACACTGACATCCCATCTCCCCTCCCATTGGCGCATAACCCCCAACACAACTTACCAAAAAAGGCTATTCCTGCCAACTTACCAGATATCATAGTCCCTGGGCCAACCTTTGTACATCATATCCATTATGAACTTAACCACATCTTCTTTCCTCTTCCATACATCCTCTGCCTTCCCTCTCTTCCATGCCCCTGACTCCAGAAATTCTTTTCACTCTTGCTCATTTGCCTTCCACATAGACTGTGCTAGGGATTCCACCACCAACTGAACAATCCTCTTCTGCCTATCTCTGACATTTCCTGAGTTATCGGCGTCCTCTCTCTGTCCGCTCCCACTGCAAGCCCATGGAATATCTTTCACTGCGAACGAGATAGCGCATCCCCATTGTCATTATCAACTCCTGGGACTTGCCTTGCCCTAAAGGCAATGTTATGCAGGGCATGTGCGGTAGAGCCGATGGCTGGTTGATCGCATCTCTCTACCTCGAACGGAGCCTAAATGAGGTGGTTCCAGAGCTACGGCGCTTGAAACCAACACAGAGCGCAAGTAATCGTAAGATGAGGGTCGGCTGCTTCCGTGAACGCAAATGTTGGTGAATTTGGAATGTGTGTTCGGCTGTGATCTTTAAAGCATTCCTGCTTCGGAACGTAAAGGAACACACAAAATGGCGGATTGCGAGTGCTCCCGCACCAGACCTCCGAGCGCGCTGGTATGCCACTAAAGTTCTGGGATTGCGACTGCATGGATACCTACGGTCCTTGTTCTGTCTGCAGCAAGGTATTTACATCGTGAAATCGATTCCTTTGCGGAAGCGGAGCTTTTTCTCCCGAACGCTGCCTGACTTTAAAATGGCGGTTCGGGCGCGCTGTGAATATTAAACCTCATGGACGCCTGCAACTGCATAGCGTATCTTTTCTTTTTTGATGTTAGCTTCTCGGAACCCCATCTGGCTTCCAGCTATTATTGGGGTGTCGTTACTGTGCCCTTTATGTGTGGGTTGACCCAGACTTGGTTGATGCCTGACACTGTGATGGCGGCGCTTGTTATCATGCGCTGATCGTTATTCCGATGGAACTATGCAACGCAAGGAAAGGGGGTCACGAGAATCCTGCTGAGCGTCCTAGATGCAAGCAATGTGAGGATCCTAAAGACTGTGGGGCCGATTCCGATCTCGGCCGGTAGGGCTCCGAATCGGATTCGGCATAACCGGATCCGATTCGGAGCCCTATTTCCCGACCGATTCGTACGCGCGTCCGGACGAGCGAGTACGATGCTAAATCGCCGACCAACTCGTTCGGGCGTCCCAACCGCTCCGACCGACTCGTTCCCGGGTCCAACCGCACCGACCGACTCGCTCGGACACGACTCGCACCGCGCAATGGAGACGTTCCCCGGCCGGGTAAGTACGATGCGCACCGCGAGCAGTCCGACCGACACGCGCCGTCCGGCTCGAAAGAGCAGTCAGAGCCATACTTCGGGGGTCCGTGTCGGACCCCCCTGTACGCGTAGCAGCGCGAGTCGCACACAGGGGGGACCCATGGGTCCCCCCTACCTGTGCGTGTACGGCGCGAGTCGCTTCGCCGCGTACCCGCTGTAGGGGCGCCCTTGTTCGCCTCGCACCCATTGAGGCAATGGGAGCCCGCGTACACGTTGTACGACCGGGTCCCATTGACTTCAATGGGAGTCCGACCGACTCGAGTACGATAGCATACGGACGCATCGTACTCGTTCGGTCGGGCTGCACGGGTCCGATTCGGTCGGAAATCTCTCCGGGTCCGGCTCGGTCGGAGAGATTTCCGGCCCGAATCGGAATCGGCCCCTGTGTTTCTTGGTCTGTTTTGCAGTTGTCCGTGGATCCTAATATCTTTGCTTCGTGCTTCAAATTATGGCTACAAATCGATGTGAGACAGCGCCAAGTATGCTACATGGTGCAATTTGGGAGTGGTAGCACGAACTCTCAGGTCAGCACCTGGTTCTAAAACGAGATCTCCTTATCAACCATCAGTCCCTATAGCCTGTGTCGGGGTAACATCTGCTGCCTTGGGATTGAGTCAGCGCTCATTTCTGCAAGGGAGCTACCGATGCACAGGACTTTCTATGAATGCTCCCCAAGGTCAGGTCTGTAATGAGGGGCATGAGGGCCACCATGATTTTTTGGGAAGCAAGTTTTTAAGCCCTCCCTTTACTACCTGTTAATCCCTTGCCTGACCCCAAGATGGCTGCCACAATGTTCCCTACCCCGTCGTGCTACTCCTCTGAGAAAAAAACGGACTTAGACCAGACCTCGGACACATCCCCCATCCGGCCTACCCTACAGGATACCGAATCTTGAACCTTTCTCTGACCGTGGAGACCCAGCTTTTTGGCCGATGCCCGGTGGAGCTACTTGATAGCTATAGAGGAGATGGGCTGTGGGCTACCCCTTCGACTGTCACCTACCCAGCCGGACATTGGGCAGACCTTACTTCGTCTCTCCGTTGTACTCTCCCTCCTACCCCTTTACTCCACCCACTTTCTCCTTTACGCTCCATTTATCCCTCCTCTTTGCTCTCTAATTGTTTTCTCATTGAGACTTAGCCGCTTGACTGATGCCCGGTGGAGCTACCCGATAGCTATAGAGGAGATAGGCTGTGGACTTCCCCTCGGCCGTCACCTACCCAGCCGGACTTTGGGCAGACTCTCCTTCATCTCTCCATCCAACCTATCTCCATCCTTTCTCCCTCCTACACCTTTACCCCACCCCTTTCCCTTCTAAGCTCCATTTATTTCATCTTCCGACGCTCTTGAAATGTTTTCTTGTAACTGATGTAACTTGTAACTGATGTAATTCTTTAATTTTGTGGATCCTTATGTAAAGCGCTCTGATACCTCCGGGTCTAGCCAGCGCTATATAAAACTCAAATAAATTAAAAAAAATATGTTACAAACAGCCAAGTACAAACAACCGTAGCAGATTCAGTGCTCTCATTTCCCTCTCTAATTGCCGGTTCACAATCTGTACTACCACCATGTTGTCCACATTAGAAATAACTTTTTTGTTTTCGAGCCTGTCACTCCACAATGTCAGTGCCACCACCAGGGGGAAAAATTCCAGAAATACAATGCTCCTCTCAATGCTTTTCCACTGCTCTGGCCATTGCTCTGCACTCTTGTATCCCTGGCAATATAACCCAACACCTGCTCCTCCTGTTGAATAAAAAAAAAATGTGAACATTCCACTCAAACTCGTCCCTGATCCCCAATAAGGACATACCATTGAAATGCACAAAGAAATTCCTCCACATTCCCAAATCTGCCTTCACTCCTGCTGACAAACTTAGCCTGTGGTGTGGAAGTTACAATCCAGACAGAGCCAATCCCACTCTCCTGCAGAACGTCCTCCCAGCACGCCCACCCTGCATGCAAAATTCAAATATCCCAGGAAAACTTGTACCTCACTCATCTGCACCTTTTTCTTTGCCTACTGGCCATGATAAATGCATCCGTTGAAACTGTTGTAACTCTTTCTTGGGCACTATCCCATTGGGTGACACAATTAGGTTTTCCATTGGCCAGTCATCAAACGGCCTTGCCATTCTTCCTTCTCCCACCTCTTCCTAAAGTTTTTCCCCCACCACTCCCGGGTGTTCCTTTACAGACTTTAACTTCTCTGCCCAACGCTTCTCCTGCACGCCTTCTTACCCCAGTATAATCCTATCTCTAACCCTGCCCAAAGGATTCCCACACAATTTGGTTGTCATAATACTTTAGTCAGTGTCAGAATGTCTCCAGTTTAACTGGAGTATGAGCCCTTTCCAATGGGTCCTTGACCCCCTCTAGCAGGCTGTTGATGACAAGACCCCCCCCTGTTGTTCCCTGCACCCTACCTGTATTACCTCCGCATTGTGTAAGTGGGTGTCTTGCTCCACACTGGAAGCACTCATGCCTGAATTTGCAGTATTCCCTGCCGCAAAATCTCCTATTGATTGCCCAGCATGCCCCTCTTAGGGCTCCCTGTCCTCCACCCAGTGTCCCCACCCCACTTTGGGATGCCCCTGAAAGGCCAGGTACACTACCGGTTAACCATTGGGCCTGGCCTAGTTGGTGCTGTTGTATGTAGCCATAAATCATTGTGTAACTCTCCCCACTTTTCTTACTCGTCCTCTGCCAATTTTGCCCTGTACTGCTCATCGTGGTGCCTAAGCCATGCATACTCCCCAAAACATGATGTGTGCCTTCCTTATTACATCCATGTATTTGAACAGTGCCACGCACTGCTCTGGATAGTTTTCAGAATAGATGCTCACGTATATAAAGAATGTCGCCATCCAGTTCTCTATTGTCACAGTGCCCTAGGTCTCTTGGCTATCTTGTACTTTTCATCTTTGGAACCCTCCTTTGCGCGCACTTCGTATAAAGAAGCTTGAACACTTCCATGTATTCAGCCTTCCATATGTGCTCTTTCGTGGCAGCCATGAGGTGAGCCCCTAATAATACCACATTTAAGGTGGCTTCTTCAACTTCAGTTCCTTACTCTCCTTTCCATTTTCTCTGCCCCCTTCCCTTTCTCCATCTCTCTGCCTTTGATTTTCCGCAGTACTGCAACACCGATCTTGCTCAAACCTGAATCCCCTGCCTTATCAGTTTGTTGTGTTGGCTGCCAGTCTGCTGACAACTTGTCTGCCTTTCCCAGTACTTTGTTCACCCTTGTCCCTTTATCCGTCACCACTTTGTCCCCGTTTTCCAGTCCTTTGTCTGTCCCCACTGCAATATCAGCTACATATGAACACTTTCTGCAAACGTACTCTGAAATCGCCTTCTTTGCCCTCGTTCTATCCCCAATGCATTTAGACGCATCACAGATTTCCTAGGCCCTTCCATTTTACCTGGCTTTAAGGTTGGCACACACCCTGAAGCCTGCTGCTTCACCACTAGCCTCGTATTCACCATCCAAGTGCTACTGACATACACTGCCTGCTCCTGAGTCTTCCCCTGTAAAACACAAAACTCCTCCTCTTTCTTGTTACCCCCTTTCTGCACTCTGTCTCCTTTGTCTGCCAACCAGCGCCATTCCATGGACTCCTTGCTAGCCCCTACTTCTACCAGCTCACCATTCTCCATTTCCTTTTCTTGGTAATCAAGCACCATCCCCTCTCCTTTGTTGCCCCACTGGAAATGCACACCACTAGGTCCATCAATCTCTCCATCCACAGTATCCAGTAATTGCTCCTGTTCCGTCTTTTTGCTCCTGAAGAGGCCACACCAGACCTTCCACAGTCGTTGCTGGTCTTGTCCAACGCCACGTTCTGAGTGGCCACCTGGACCCTGCCATCCCTTCAGCTCAGGGTATTGGGGCCACACTAGACTATTCTGAGTCAGAACCCACCTCTGCCTAGCCTGGACTCTCCCTCAAGCAAAGGCCCGGTGTGCTGGGGAACCCTACCTCCTCCACTTCCCCTTGTCTTCCTCATGCACCCATACCCACCTACCTTTTCCTAGTGACACCTCTCTTGCCTCCTTTTCCTTCTCTACCAGCACCACAGGATGAAGCGCATAATCCTCTTCACCTGCCCCGCTCAACCTCTGAACACCAATGCTCATCTACTGCTCCTACCCTCCCACTTGCCTTTTCTGTTCATACCCTTTATGGGGTTTCCCAAACCCTGCCCTCCTGCCATGCCACTACCTACAGCAGCTGTGTGCTTTTCTTGAGCCATTCATCACTCCCCCAACAGCCTTCGTTACCACTCCATTCCAACATTGCTGCCACCATGGCCGAAATCTTGCCCAGCTATGGACCTGCTGAAACATTCCTACCTCCCCCTCTCTGGCTGCCCCTCTCCATTCCCCTCTCCCACATAGCCCCTTTTCCAGATGCTGCACAGCACTGTAAGCTGCTTCCCAGCCCATCTGGTGCCCTCTTTTGGCCACTCACTGTCACCATGGCCAGCTGGCATGCTTGTGTGGCACTCACCACTCTGTCACTCCCCCACCTCTTTGCCGCTGTGCCTATTTGGGGGCGGGCTGCCAGTTATATGCGTGGACCGACCTTCCTTCCTCAGGCCAGCTTAAAAGCTGCCTCGCAGTCTACCCACCCTGTCCGCTGTTGCTCTCCACCCTGCCTCCTTTTCATGTGAAGTCTCGCTCCCACCCAAGCTCTCTTGAGCCAATGCCGCCTGTGCAGCCGCTCTTCTTTTTGTTGTACCCTCTACCTCCAAAGCACCCTCCTGCCTCCTGACTTTGGCATAAGCCCACACTGCCACTGCAACACTGCCTTCTGCCCTCCTCACCGTTGTGCTCAACATCCGCTCATTTCTCCCCTACACTGACCTGGTGCCAACAGATCCTCATGTCCGGCTTCTTTCAATGGCCAGATCCAGGCATTTTCCTTGTATGGTAGGGACCAAGCCTACCAGTTAACCACATTACCACGAAACAAGACATACCCCCACTGAGTGAGGCATGAAGTGTATAATTATCTGACAGCAGTGGATGTCAGGGTGCCTAATTCAATAGCCATTGTGCACCTGAAAGGGGCATACATAGTGTTGGGTTATGCATTGTGTCATAGTATAGTGACCTTTGGTTGGGAAACATCACCACGTCTTTTGGCCAAACTGCACGTGAAAGCCGATGACACGATACATGGCTGTGGGAAGTAAAAATTACATAGAAATACGATGAGACACTTGTTTTGACGAAGTGACAAAATGCTATTGTTAACATGAACATCAAGTCAAAGTGCACCCATTGTGGATTATTTGGGAATATTTAACCACATACAACTCCCTTTGCTCCATACACGGCAGCAATCTAATTGATGTTCTTTAGATGATTACTGACAGTAAGAAATTTTATTTTTAAGGAATGGTTCAAAGGCAGTGACTGGTGGAACCTCGGTTTAGCAGTTGTGAAATGGGTTTGATTGGCTAGCCTCCAACCATTGCTCAAGTCAAGAAAGTGGCTGACTTTTGTTGTCTGTTTTTTGGTGACTTCACTTTTGGATACTGCTTGTTCATCTACACGAGTATCAAACATTCTGGTCCAACTCACCTCACCAAAGCCAAACATTGCAAATTTAGCACAAAAATACTAAACATCAATTAAAAATTCAACCAACATAACATTTCGACCTACATGAACAGATAAACCTCCGTGCCAGCAACACCAATTATCACTGCAAAACATGACAGCTAACCATACCCTAAGTAACAATATATTCAGCAAGTCCTGCTTAAGGTTTATAATGCCAAGTGTGTGTCCCAGACCCGAGATGGTAGTGACATTAGGGGGTACGTGAAGACTAACAAAATTCAAGCAGCTGAAAATAAATTCTTACGCCGACTTGTCCAGGTTCCGCAGTGCCCCCTGCTTTTTCAGTTCACACTCAACTTGGAATCAGGTTCCTTGCTGAAACAATCACTCTTAGCCCCCTTTTCTGCTGGATAAAAGTACGGACCAGGCAGGACCTTTGGCTTAATAGACTGATCCTTTCGGATTGTTTGTCCTTGGATGGCGCAGGCAGAATCCCATGATTAACCCACGTCAAGGCAGGATTTGCAGCTCTCAGGAGAGAAGATGCTTACTTGGCCCCCCTCTCCCTGGTGTCCCGGGATTTTCTGTCCATAAAAGAGCTGTATTTTGAGGAGAAAACTTTAATGAGAGAAGGGGCCAAACGGATTAAACCCATGGTGAGGGAACACTTGCTTCTTAAGTCTGTTCAGGGCATGGAGCATTTGAGTTAAGGTATCTAGTAGGCAAGACCGGTTTCTGCTGGCCAGGTTCTGATTTAACCAACTTCATCATCTTCTGGCCACACCTTGCACATGGTCCATTCTGGTATATAGGATGCCCTGCGGCTGCGACAATAGGTCTCCGAAACACCTTACATTTTGGTATGTTCTGTAATTAGTACGATTGGCCCAGAAAGCAGTTTTTGATACCATTGTTGCAGACTCTGAATTTTACTCAAGTCCGTCCCGCTCTTATGTATTTACCACTGCTCCCGAATGAACATGTTTTATTCGTTATGGTCGGTTTTTTAGGTTGAGCCTCGAGTAGCGCGCAAGCGCTGCTCTGGCGAGACTTTAAGTAAGGGGTTTCGAAAGCTGACCACACGCTCGTGCGTCGTGGCCTTTTCGAGGCGGTTACGCGCGCAGGGCCGACATCTGTTTCCCATTCTCGTGCCCAGACGCGTGCACGATAGTGGAAACATATGCCGGCCGTGCGAGAAAAGGCCATGACGCACAAGCGTCTGGTCAGCTGAGCAGGCTGCCGCGCTCGCTCGCCCTCGCCCCCGCTCCTCTCTTGTTATCGGAATGCGGCCTGTTTCTCTCGCTCTTCTTTTAATAAAATCGGAACGCTCCGAAATACTTCTTAACTCGTTCCTTTTCCTTTAAATGGCGTCACAGAAGACCTTTCAGTTTCATCAACGCCCGGGTTTTGATGAGGACAATACTTTCTTTTTCACAGAAAAGTCTTCTCACTGCATTGGGTGTCTGCTACGTAAAGTCACATGGTGTAACCATATGCTTCCTAAAATGTAGCTCAAATTGCCTCAAACCAACTTCCTGTTCTGATGTGGGTATTTTTAGTCCCTCGCTGCGCATTCTTCCAGACTGAAACTGCCAAGTTCAGGCGAAGAGGGGAACCGATTTTCAAGAAGAATAAGGTTAAGCACCAGGGGTATCAGTGACTCAGCTCTTCATCCCACGGTCTGAAGAAACAACACATTTTGAAAGGTACGTTCTTTAAAACTGCTTCATCCCACTCTATAAAAAGGTCATTTTGGTGGTGACTCAAATATATTGCCGACAAGAAGAATGTTTTGAGGCATTTTTCTAAAATGCATAATATTTGCAAACAATCGCTGGGAATATTAAGTTTAAGTTAAGTCATAATTGTTTTGACTTCTAACGGGTTTCACTTTAATATTGAAACAACAAGTGCAGTGCAGCTGTTCGCCAGCAGAGGGAGACAAAGGACGACTCCTTTGTTTCATAGCGTGGAGACACAGCCCGTAAATTTACGTTTAAGTTTAAAACGAACAACGACTCACTCTTCGTCTTGCTTAGCTAGAACATTTCCAATTTTACACATCTAATAGACATGATATACAGCTGCCAAGGTTTCAGACTGGTTATGTGTGTCATTTCTGTATAAGATTCAGTGTGGTTGGATTTGACACGTACAGTGACGCTACACCGTTAAGTAATGTGGCTTAACGGCTATAGTGGCTGATGCTGGGGAACCAGGTTCGAATCTAGCGGGAGGCTCAAATCTCCGGTGATCCTCAGCAAATCACTTAATCTCCCCTGACTAAAAATGAATGTGTGGGACTCGGTCTGTAATGCAAATGGTGCTCGTGTAAAGCGCTCTGACACCTTCGGGTCGAGTTCACGCTATATAAAACTGAGAAAAAGAATAAGAGTTATCCATTGCGCAGATTACGGAACTGAGCTTCGTATTGGTGGCTATATGACTCAATTTATATCTGCAGTATTATAAATAAGGGTTCTGACTGAATGTCATTCCCCCATCCTGAGACGTAGGTATTTCTCAATGTATTTGAATTGTCTTTGGAGCAAACATTTGGACGTACAAACATTATTTCATCATAGTCTGTCTGGAAAGTTAGTTTTACATTAAAATTGTATCACCAGTCAAGACAGTTTGTAGCAACTGTTCTTACCTATGGTGAGAACCCAGCCCGAGAGCACAAGCCGTCTTTGCGGGTCGGTACCAGCACCGCTTGCGCCAGGTGCCTGCGCGTCTTGTGTCAGTAGTGAGACCAAAGCGCCCGGCCTGATAAACAGTGTGTTTAGGCGCTCTCTGGTGCAGCCTCTCCGCAAGGCCCTGGCCATGTCAGCCCATCAGTGACTGACACCAAGGGCCGTATTTATCAAAGCGTTGCATCGCATTTGCACCACGCAACGGGGTGCAAAAGTGACGCACCCTTGCGATGCGATTTATCAAGCAATGCAAGGCCCCCTTGCGTGGCTCTGAGTGGCTTGATAAATACAGAGTAAAGCAACGTAAATGCATTGCAAATACCTGGCTTACTCTGCCCCAGCATTGGCATAGCCAATAGGTCTCACTTTTGGGACATTATAAGTGTTTAGCCATGCAACGGTTGATGTTGTTGCACCAAGGATATTGTGCTGCATAACTAAATACTTATAAGGTCCCAAAAGCGAGACCTTTTGGCTATGCCACTGCTTGTTTAAGGGCAGCTTTGGTGTCTAGGCGTTCTAGACCTGACTGAGAATTGTATTAATTTGTAACCTGTGTACCTTATATTTCAGCTGTTTTTATTGTATCTTGGTTTTATGCTGTATCTAATGTACTTGTGTTTTATTCTTACGATTTTAAAGATATTTATTGTGTTCTCTTATGGTTGCTGTGAACAACCGAATAAAGATTTTATTGATTGATTCAGCAAGTGTATGACACAACATAAAAACTATTCAGTAACAATATAGGTACCATTATTACACATAGCATAACTAAACACAACATTACATTTTACATAGCAACTAATATAAAAATTAAAAAGACCATAAAAACTAAACACATAGGGGCATATTAGCAAGCCCCTTATCGCCGCTTTTGCGGCCGTTTTTGGCTGAAAAGCGGCGATAATTATATCGCGGTATCACCAAGGACACGCTAACAGGCCTTAGCGCGTGTTCCCTGGTGATAGCGCCTGTTTTACTAACGCCTTGCTTCGCATCGCTAATGAGATGCAAAGTAGGCGTTCCTGACATAACTCTAAGGGAAATCATCGCTAACGCGGCTCCGGGCTATTAACAAGGATGCCCCGGACCCGCGTAGCGACAATGAAAAGCACGCTAAGCCCCCATTAACGCAGGAATTTAAGAACTGCTAAATTCATGACTTATGTATTCATTACATGGGGGGGTGGATTATTGTGATACGACCACAGGGTCGTATCAGCAAGGCCAACACCGTTTGTACTGCAACATCGCTGGTTTTTCAGCGACGTTGGCCCATTTCCCCCGCTATCGCTGGAATATTCATCGCCATAGCGCTAATCGTTGCTAATACAGCGTTAGCGTGGCGATATATTCCAGCGATAGCCGGCGATATAAAAAATCACGCTAAGCAGGGTTAGCGATGATTATCGCCTCTTCTAGCTAATATGCCCCATAGTGACAATCCTAACATAATGAAAGCTACCATGGCATACTTAAATCTAAACAACACCCATTCAACCTGATTTGTGGCCATGCAGAGTTGAACCAATCATTCTCCTGGACGGCCCTACATAAGTATGATTGACAGCGACGTCAGTCCCCTTCATTCAGTTGTCTCATGCTCCTCGCTCACGCGCCCTTGAGTGCTGTCACTGGTTGGTGCATTCAAGTTTTGTTGCATTAAAGTTAACTCCCTTTGTGTTCTAAACTTTGACGCCCATAGCTGAAAACTCCACACCGGCAGTAATTGCATAGGTAAATCTTGTTTTGTCTTCCTGCAACGACTCTGCCAGGTTTTTCATGAACGTGTCAGGGGCGGCATTAAAATTTTATGGCAGGCAGCGCAGGTCGGGAATCGTACAGTGACTTCACAGCAAGGCATGTCCACCTTAACCCACAAGACATTAGTCATGGACGGGCTCCTCGCGCTTTATAGCAGCAAAGCAATGAGGTGAATTGCAGAGATCTGCATGCCAGCGGGGCTGAGCATGGAAGCAAGCTGTTCCCTCTTAGCAGTCAGAAGGACCATTCTTTCTCATCCACGTGGATCTGCGAACGAAATGCTCTTGTTAACATGGACAGCAAGTCAAAGTGCATCCACTGTGGATAATTCTGGGATATTTTACCGTGCACGACTCCCTCTGTTCTGTACACGGCAGCCATTTTAATCGGTGTTCTTTAGATGATTGCTGGCAGTGGATAGATGCTAATTGTAAACCTGGTCAAAGGCAGTGACTGGTGGGAATCCCAGTTCACCAGTTAGTTATCAAATGCGTTGACTGAATCTAGGTGTAGTGTGTGTGTTGTTGGACGTGGACTAGACTGCAGAAGACCATCCGAGCAAGCAAGCAATATTCTTCTTAAGTAAAAACATAAACTGCTGTCTTGTTATGCAGCTTTTATAAAGTGCCTGCCTGCCAATGAATTGGCCCTTTCCCGCTTTGCATCAATAAATGTCACTAGAAACCAGGTTTCTGCACGACATGTCATTGGCAAGATGCAGTTAAAATCCAAGTGGATTCTTCACAAAGGTTAACAAAACTTTAGCATGACATTCAGTCGGGTTGCACAGAAGCTCTGAGCCAATCAGCTGCTAGCATTTTAGCAGACATCTATTTAATGATGCCTTAGGAATGCCTAGTATGCTAAATGCTAAAGGTTCATTTGATCTACAAGGTAGAGAGAGTGGATTAGAAATGTGATCAAAGATTGCAGGAGAGGCACCAGGTCCTCGTGAACAATGGTTCTTTGCTTTGCACTCTAGTTGCTGACATCTGGTTTGACTGGCAGGTCAAGGGCTTGAATTTCAGTTGGGCTAACACAGCTTTTCATCCTTCTGAGGTCAAAAACCTGAGTACCAATAAATTGGGATACAGTAATATCTGTGATTTGCAGTGCTTGTTATTTTAGCACATTCCCCTTTATCTATGTTGCTGGTTTGACCAAATATGGCATAATTCAAGTCATTATAAATGCTGCCGTTATTGGCGGAACCATTCGTATTAAACATTTCTCCATGAAGGGTGGGAAGGAGATACACATTGAGGCAACAGTGGGCAACAGCAGGGTCACAGGGATTCATTATTTATGTTACTCTATATCTGCAGCTCATTGGATGACTTTATAGTCAGTGTTAATTTATTTAGAAGGGGTGATGGGACGTTTCTAACATGTAGAGATGCTGCTCCCAAATTCCCTCGGGTTCCATTGTAGTAAGTAATATCATGTACATTGCCAGTAATGAAAAGTTAGGGTACCAGAAATTCAAAATATTGTCTAACAGAAACATCATGTTTTAAATATTGATTACAAAAATATTGACCCATTGGCGTTAATAATAGAAAATGCCCAACAATTGGGACAACATTTTAATAAATGGTATTTAGGACCCAATATTTCTATTGCACAATATTTTTGCTAACTTTATTCTGACATACAACTAACAAAGAAGAGCTGCTTAAGCAATGTTAATTCAATCTAATGTATTGTTTTTCTAAAGCAGTTGTGTGACCAGATGATGCTTTGGAGCACTGATAAGTCAAAGGTGGGTGGGAAGGACCAAAGGAAGTGTCTTATAGTCATTCTAAACTAAAAACTTCTCCTGATTCCGCATTGTACCTTAGGTTTTAAGAATCTCTAAATACATGACTTTGTTTTTTAAGTGATATATTTGATGTCAGTTTTATAAAGTTGTTTCCATTACATACAAAAATATGCTATTTCAGGTTCTTGTAATCCCCCCTCATGGATCGTCAAACCACTTCCCGATCAGCGGCTAAGGGAAGGTTTCTAGATTACATGCCAGTGATGTCTTTATATTTCTAACAATCTGTCAGGGGTTGGATCCAGGCCCTAATTTCAAAGTTGGATTCAGGGGCGTTGTGAACCCCTCGCTTTATCAGCTACCGCGGGAGTGGGGTTCTTTATGGGCCTCTTATCTGCAACCTGACAGGTAAACACTTATAATTATCTCTAAAAGAAAGAATGAAAGATAGGCTGATAGAAAAGGGAAAGTAGGATGGGCGAGTGTATGCATGAGTAAGTGAAAGGATGTATGAGTTGGTGAAAGGGTGGGTGGATGAAAGAATGGATGGATGAGTGGGTGAAAGGATGGTGGATGAAAGTATGGAAGGATGAGTGAATGAAAGGGTGGGTGGATGAAAGGATCGATGGAAGGATGAGTGGGTGAAAGGATGGTGGATGAAAGTATGGAAGGATGAGTGAATGAAATGGTGGGTGGATGAAAGGAGGGATGGATGAGTGGGTGGATAAAAGAATGGATGTGTGGATGAAAGGAAGAGTGGGTAAAAGGATGGATGGGTGGGTCGGTGAATGGTTGGATGGATGAGTGGGTGAAAGAATGGGTGGGCGAAAGGATGGCTGGGTTGGAGAAAGTATGAAGGGTAAAAGGATTGATGGATGAGTGGGTGAAAAGATGGGTAGAGGAGTGGGATAAAAGGATGGGTGGATGAGTGGGTGAGATGATGGGTGGATGAAAGGATGGCAGAGTAAATGGAAATCTAAGAGGATGGATTGGTGGATTAAAAAAAGATGGCAGAATAAATGGAAATCTGAGAGGGTGGATGGATGGATGAATAAAAGGATGGCAGTAAATGGAAAATATGACGATGGATGGGTTGATAGATTGAAAGGATGGCACAGTAAATGGGGATCTGAGTGGATGGATGGAGGGATGATGGATGGTAGAGTAAATAGAAATATGGGTGGATGAATGGGTGGGTGAAAGGATGGCAGAGAAAATGGAAAACTGAGAGGATGGATGGATGGTCTGGTGGCTGGGTGAAAGGATGGCAAAGTAAATGGTAATTTGAGTGGATGAATAGATGGCATAGTGCATTGAAATCTGAGAGGGTAGATTGCAAAGTAAATGAAAATCTGAGGGTTTGGATGGATGATGGATGGATGAATTGATGGGCAAAATGATCAATTAATAGATGAAAGACTTTATTGACGGATGGCTAAGTCAAAAGATGGATGTTGAGGTGGATGGATGTACAGATGGATGCAAGCATTGATAATGGATGCTTTTATTGATGGATAGATGGATGGAATGATGAATGGATGGATGGAATGGTGAAAGAATGAATGATGGATCAAAGAATAAGTGGATGAGTGAATGTGAAGATGAAACGGTGGATATCAGTGAGTGGATGGAAGGGTGAAAGGATAAATAGACTGATTCTTGGACGGAAGAGACAAGGGGGTCTTCTAGGAGTTTCAGGATCACATGCCTCGCTTGCTTGGTTTCACCAGAGCTTGGATTCAAAGTGGGGGGTATTTTAATTTTCTGGCTACTCCTCTGGTCTGATTTAACTGAAGTAGTAGTGTGAATCTCGACAGAAACGGTAAATGCCACTTGAAACTGACTACCTATACTTTTTTTACTTCTTAGCTTGTAAAAGTAACTAAAACAGAGTTAGATGTTTTTTCCAGTGGCACAAGCCAAACAAGTAATGTACAATTCTGTGACTGTGCACACTTCAAACCATATATAGAGCTAATTGTGAAGGAATTTAAGCTTATTCTAAGCATTCTCCGCTATGATCACGAAAGGGCATTGGAGCAGAAAATACTTTGGATAATTTGCCCAAGGCACACAATTTGGTGAAGGAAGGAATCCATAATTAACACTCAGCCGATTTGGTTTTACAATTAAAAACTTAATTATTGGACCGTAGTTCCAAACTACATTTTCATGTCTGAAAATGCCAAAAGCATCGCAGAGCCAGTCAGACAGTACTTCAAATTATATTTTCAGTAAAATCCTGAGTAACTTGTGGCCATTTCAGAATAATTTACAAGCATCCCATGAAAAAAGCCCACTTCCAGAACTAAATGGGGAATTTAATAAAACCAAGAGTGGAGCAAATGGCAGTGGGCAAGTGAATCTTTAGCAGCTCCTGAAAGTGTTGGGTGTACAGGGCACACCTCTTCATGCCGGGAGAGGCCAACACTGCTCTGGCCACCGAGTTCATAAACACTATGTCACGTGGTTGGTCTGGAGGTAGTGTAATCCACCATGCACCATTCAGAGGACGGAAGTGAAACATGGATATCCACACGTGCAAACAGATTACCTGATGGCAAAGTTCAGTGCATGGTGGATCTCGCTGGGTCTCCTGTCATCTTGAAAATCGAACTGTATTCTGATCCTCACCGGTAATGCGTTCTGACCATGGTGGATGGCCGTCTTAGGCAGAGAGGCAGTGATAGAATGGAATAAGGTGGAAACACACAGCTTTGCGACTCTGCGACATTGTTGTGCTTTTAACATAAAAATTAATTCCTCAGACAGGCATTGCACATTACCTTACGCAACATCAAAAACAGGAATGAGCACAGAGACAGAATTTGTTACCCATTAACAGCGATGCTGTAACAGTGCTCACACTGCTTTTACGCATTCAGGTTGCTAAGTGCAGTATTTAGCCGTGTTCTTCATGCAGCCAAGCATAACCAAAGCACCTAGATTATGATTGTTATTGGGATTTGCAGAGGGAATTTATGACCCATGGGATTACTTCCACAAAAGGAAATGTTAGAAAGCAAACACAAAGTCATAAGGCAGGTTGGGAGAATTAGATTCCTTCAGCAAGGTGTCTGCTGGGGGTGGAGAGGCAAATCAAAACAATTCATTTTCTTTTTGATGTGTAAATCATTTGCTTAGACACACAAAGCCAGCAGATTAATTTATTCTAAATTAAAAATAGTTGTGTGTTGTTAGTTTAGGGTTAATTCGCTCTCTGCACCTGGGTGACAGTGTGAGAGCCTAAATATTCTATACTTTTTGAAACCCAACATACAACGGATATGCATTTTCCAGTCATCCTTGACAGAATCATTCAGTGTAGAGGGCGATGGTATGTAGTTCAAGTGTAGGAACAGGTTTGTGTCAGTTGCGTCAGGAAGCAAACTTTCAGAATGGCTCCTGTCACAGTCAAGATGGGTGTGTACCTCAGAAGATGTTCACCATGTAAACAAACTGCAAATGGTACACATCTCCATGTCCAAAGGTAATGGTTTTGAAATATATGAAGAATGTGTGTGATACAGCAGTACATGCAGAGTGGTGTATCCTTGGTGTGGTATCAGAATACCATCTGGCATACCTATCATGTTCTAAACATTGCTTACAAAAATCAACCATTGTGATAGTAATAGAACATCTACACTCAGTGGGACAATATTTATCTATAGTAGAGAAAACAATTCTGCTTAATCAGTCCCTGATCTCAATCACTAACAATACGTTGCTTTTTTAGCGTATGCTTGGATTTCGAAACTTATTGTTACATTATTCATCAGATGGCCCATTTAAGTGGAATGTGGTGTGTTGTGACCTTCCATAGGCGGATTTGACAGCATTGACAGAAAGATACATTAATCTTCACCCACAGACTTATAACCTTGCATATTTTCAGCTTTCTGCAGTGTTGGAATTCACAAAGGTCTTCCGGGCTGTAGCCTGAGACAGTTACTAGTTGCCAGGCGTACTATTGGAAAGAAAACCTATTTGTGAATTTGCACTAGCAGCAAAGCATAGGTGTTACTGCATGCCTAACTGTACACAAGGTTCTATTGCGAAATGGGAAATAGCACCACATTTGGGCAACCGAACCTTTATTTTTTTCTAAGCAATGGAAATAATTTTTCCTGTTGAGAACCCTTGTCCAGCCTTGTTGTCACTCTTGAAAGGGATTTAATCCGACCATTGACATTAGCAAATCTCTGACCATTTTCAGTGTCGGAGTAGATCAGAAATACGTTTCTGAATCCTCGAAGTTCCCAAATTTTGCAAGCCATCCCAGCCCTGAAACTATGTCGAATTAATTACTCAAGCCCCATATCATGCAATCCTGACTCAATATTATGCATAAACAAAGGATGTCCGAGTGCAAAGTCACATTTTGTGAATGCTTTCCACTAATCTGCCCAGCCACTTCCAGCTGTAAATTTAACTTGAACATACAAATTGGTTTGATAACCAGACCCATTGTCTTTAAAAAAAAATTGTATTCACTGTGAAAATTGGAGAAGCTGCTCCTCAAGGCATATCTACAACTGGCCAGTAGCAGGTCAGGTGGTTAAAGGTAACTATGGTGGCTCCTCGAGATTATCACTATTTACTGAGGGCACACAATGCACTACAGAGGCCTGACAAGAATCCTGATCTACGAGCCCTGGAATCGATGTGATAAAATCCAAGAGCACTAACATAGTGTTTAGCCATCAAATGCAGTTTTTACCCTTCTCCGTCCTTCACCATTAGTCTACTCAATGCACTCACTGCCACTAAAGCTCGAAGATGCACTTTATTCCTTCCCCCTTTGTTCCATTCTTTTTTTCCTATTTTATATGGCCTGTGCATTCATCAACTTGGATTTGTAGAGCGCAACTAATCACCTGTGAGGGTATCCAGGTGCTGGGATCTTGCTGGGATCAGTCAAAGAACCAGGTCTTGAGTCCTTTTCTGAATTCAGGGAGAGAGGATGATGTTCGGAGGTGCAAGTCGTTCCAGGACTTGGCAGCGAGGTAGGAGAAGGAGCGTCCTCTACTGTTGCTTTGGCGGATGCGGAAAGTGTGAGTGAGGGAGGCGGAGACGGAGCGCAGGTGTCTGGAAGGTTGGTGGAAGTTCAGGCACTGGTTGATTTATGCTGGCCCTTGGTCATGGAGGGCCTTGTAGGCATGTGTCAACTTCTTAAAAAGGCATCTTTAATTAATGCAGAGCCAGTGGAGGTTCCTGAGGTGGGGGTGATGTGGGTCCGTTTGGGGAGGTCAAAGATTAGTCTGGCGACTGAGTTCTGTATCATCTGGAGTCTCTTCAGGAGTTGGGTGGTGAGTCCTGCATAGAGAGCATTGCTGTAGTCCAGCCGGTTGGTGACTAGGGCTTGAGTGACGGCTTTCATGGTGTTGAAGGGGAGCCATCTGAAGATTTATCGGAGCATGCGGAAGGTGTGGAAGCAGGCAGAGGAGACTGCATTCATCTGGCTTTTCATGGTGAGTTTGCTGTCCAGGATGATCCTGAAGTTGCGGGCGTGGTCTGTCAGTGTGGGTCTGGATTCCGGGGGACCACCAGATGTCATTCTATGGAGAGGTGTTGTTCCCAAAAATCAGCACTTCCGTCTTGTCTATATTGAGCTTCAAGCAGTTGGTCTTCATCAAGTCGGCGACACTTTTCATGCAGTTGTGAAAGTTGGTCCTGGTGGCGGAGGGATCTTCTGCGATTGAGAGGATGAGCTGGGTGTCATCCGCATAGGATATGAAGTTGAGGCTGTGTGTTCTGACAATGTCGGCAAGGGGCATCATGTACGTTTTGAACAGGGTGGGTCTAAGGGATGAGCCTTGAGGAACGCAGCCGATGATGCTCTTGGGTTCCGAAGTGAAGGGTGGTTGGCTGATCTTTTGTGTTTGTCCTGTGAGGAAGGATGCAATCCATTTGAGGGCATCTCCCTGGATCCCGATGTAGCAGAGTCTTTTGATGAGGGTGTGGTGGGTTACGGTGTTGAACGCTGCTGAGAGGCAAGGAGGATCAGGACTGCTGTCTCCCCGCGGTCGAGGAGGGACCTGATGTGGTCGGTGGTGGCGATCAGTGCGGTCTCTGTGCTGTGCTGCGCTCTGCATATGCACAGTGGGCAAGGTCAAGGGAGTAAGTAACATTGTCACTGAGCTGAAGGTGCTCAGTGATTCCTGGATCACCAGAGTGGTTTCTAGAGCAAGAGCCTGACACCCCTCAGCAGCCAAGCATAAAGAACAGATAATAAGGCTCCTCAGCCTGTCAGGTACCAGAGTTTCCTCTAGAGATGGCCTTCAGTATGTTTTTTGGGAGGACTGTGTATGCCCGTGCATGTGTGTGTTTGCACACATCTGTGTGTGCTACTGCTTCAATGTCCCAGGGTGAGCGTGTGCACGTGACTTTGACAATATGAAATGGAGAGATGATTAAAGGTTAGAATCAAATGAAAGGATACGAATAAAAGAAACTGACAAATAAAATGGCGAATCATATTCCTACTTTGGTTCACACAAGAGAATGGATGGCTCAAAAAGCAGCCTCCGTTGTCTCCCGTGTGTTAGGGAAACAGAAGGTCTGATAGTGAAGTGCTTTTGTAAGCTGTTAGATTGTACATGCGAATGAAACGTAACCTTAAAAGTGGCATGTAATTCAATAATCTGTTTAATTCTTTTTGGTTTTATTTCTTAAAAATACTATTTGTAAAACATGCACATATCTATGCTAAAGTATTTTCGTTTCATTAGTTTTCTTAAGTTATATTTTCTGGATGTGTGATGGGAAGCATAACTTGGAACGTAAAGTGACAGAAATTTGCTTTTTGGGAGAAATGCCACAGTTATGCGGAGTCATTCTGGACTGGACTGATGTCTGCAAATTAGCAACTGGCCTTTCTCTGGTATAGTGCCTACTCTTCTGCCTAAAGCATGGGAGTACATTTTTTAAGAGGTGCAGGAATCTATTTGTAGATAGATCTGATCCAGCGCGATATTAGCAAACAGCATTCATACACTAGATACTCACTTGGGCCCATACATTCATACTACGCTAATACTTACGCTGGGTTTTATCAGTTGCTACTCTTTATCAAAATCCCTGCTACCAATTACCTTCCGATTGAAGAGTAATGACTTACCAATGAATCCTTTGCTAATTGGGAAGTTTAAAATGAGTGACATTCATTATAGTACATAATCCTGAAATAACCACTGAGTCAGGAAGTTTTAAAATGTTTATCTAAAGATTTAGCAGAGTAAATTACAGAAACACATGGTACTTAGTCGCATATCATAGGTGAAGCATAGAATAATAATTATTGATTAATGACGGTCCCTCAGAAAGGAGAAGATAGAGACAGCAGCGCAACTAAAGGTTGCATTTATATTTACCTAAATGCGAGAACCCAACCCTTGGCCAAGGAGTTGGAAAGATTAGGACCCAGGAAGGATGAAGACCAAAGACCTCCTCCAGGATCAGGACAGGACCGGTGACCTCTCTACAACGACGCCTGCGTCGTTCCCCTCTCTGATACTCGACTTCTCCTCGATTCTCCCGTGCCTTTCTTCTAATGGACTCCGCCGCCCCCTCCTCAGGACCTCTTCTGGACAGGATTCAGTCTGCAATCGATCAGCTTGGCGGTCTGGAGCTCTTCTGTGCGTTCTGAGAGTAAACTCTCTTGCAGCATCACCTTCTTTCGTTCTGCGGTCTGAGTCTAAACTAATTAACTAATTCTATATCTATTATACCCTTCTACGCCCATGTACCTCCCCTTAATGTTGCTAAAATATGGGACCACTACTTCTGATTGGACAGGGACAGGGGGTGGATTCTCACACCATATGATTTTAGTTCATTTTCTGTAGGCCATTGTCTTTAAACTACCGCCCATCCAATTTTATACATTTGCTTTATTTCCCACCCGTCTCACGACAAATGTTATATATTCTTCATATACAAAGTTTCAATTTTCAACAGGAAAGGCAAGAGCACATCAACTTCGGCCACCAGGTCATGGCCTTGGACGACGTCCAGGTTGACTTCATTCTTTGGCAGCCAAGGAGGACACATGCGCAGAATCATTGTCTCTCGAGTTTCAGATCACCAACCCCAGGCCCAAGTTTACGAACTAATAAAAGTCAAAGAAGAAAATATTAAAATCACAAATAATAGGTTTCACTGTATACCCACTCTTTCTACTCTATCCCCATTTACTTATAAATCTATCCCGCATTAGTAGCGTTAAGAAAACGACAAATTAATAATAACACAAGAGCAAGCTGAAGCATGTGAAAACATCAAGCAGCCATTTTAGAGCACACTGCGCAGAAGCAGAAATTTCCCACCAAGCAAAGAAAGACGTCACACCATGTGATATGGATGAGACATGCGCAGTAAGGTTCCCGCGCTTTAGCGGCCATTTTAGAATAAGACAAGCGTTACTTGTTAGTTAGAACACATAGGCAAGCTTCCTTGCTATTCGTGTAATGTATGCAACGTTAGTATAAACAATACATAATTAATAAATTAATACTGTGAGGTGATTGCATTCAAGCAAGTCTCATTTTTGAGTCCTTGCTCCATCAATCCCCTCTCTGATGGCGTTTAAGAGCCATCAAAATACTACCCTCAATCAGATGCCAACTTCTAGCAAATAGTTTCATTCTCATTTTTACATTTTCTATTTTTAACATCCCCTTTCAATTTCTTGTATAATTCACTTCTCACATCCTCAAGTTCAATTTCATCAATCTTTCTCTTCTTTCCTCTTCCTGTCACAGTATATGTTCCATTCTTTCTACAACATTTGCACCATATTATCATCGTCAGTACTATTATTGCTAACCCTGCTAAAGGTACTAATATTTGACCTATAAGCCCTTTTCCTACATTAGAAAACCAGGTACCAATTGACGCAATACTACTTGTCAATCTTTCCCATACACTATCAACTTCCAGTGGTTTAAGTTCCTTCTCAAGTTTAGTTATATTCTGTATATACGTTCCAATTTCTGCACTTTTATCAGGAATGTAAGTGCAACAATGTTTCGTCTTCAGTAATTTACAGACTCCGCCCTCTTTTGCCAATAATATATCAAGAGCAAGTCGATTTTGCATAACCATAGATCTAATCGCAACCATTTCTGCATTAATCATTAGAAATCCTCCAGCAGTATCCGTTGATAAACGATCAACCACTGTAGACAATTTACATATCTTCCTTGAGTTCAGAATTATTCCCACTGAAGGTATCAATGCACCAAATATATCACCTACAATTTCAGAAAAACTAGCTCTTTTACTACGTGTTAATTCGCCATTGTTTTCATTGCTCCCAGTGTTTCTTTTTACGTGGTATATCTTTGGAAATACTATTCCAAAATAACAACTTCCATACCACCGTGCAGGAAGCCTAAAATAAGCCTTATTCCCGCATACATAATAGATTCCAGGAAAAACTGAATCTGTTCCTCCATTTATTCCCCAACCTCCAAGAATTAAGAAATTGTGTTCACATTCACTGGTACCGATGAAAACATTGTTATAATCAGTCCTTAATCTATGTAGACAAATTTTCCCCGTCTTTACTAAATCCAGAGCCATAGCAGCTTGAGCCTTGCCAGGTGTGTAACTCCCTTCTTTCTCAGCCCAAGGTGGCAAATGAGCCTTATGCTCAGAAGCTTTCTTTTGAAAATCTTGTCTTCTATTTTCTACTAAATTCAAAAATATCTTTTCTTCTTCATGTAAAGAACATGTTAGATTGTGTCTATGTGCATGTGTTATGTCTATCGATTTCATTGTTAAGAAAAATTCTCCCATAAACTGTGCGTCTTGACTACTAAGCACTGGGTTCATACTCTTGCGAATCGGAACCTCTGAAAATATCACATCTATGTTTGAATAATAATATTGAAGTCTCCCTGTTCTATAAAATAAACTAGCTAATACACTACATGATATGCCATATGTCAATGGTAAGTGATGATATGTTAATCCTTCTGCTACTGATTCAGGTAACTTCATACAGACATAACAATTACTAACTTCCATGGTATCTACATATTGAAATAATAACTTTGTGAAAACATTTAAACTAGTGTCGTTATCAGTTATTTCATGATGAAACTCTGGTTCATTTTCTGCCATTAGTTCTACTCTATTTCCCTTCATGTGTGCTGTCTTTCCTTTAGTTTCGTTGTTAATCTTTTTATCCATTATCATAAGGTAAGGGACTGCTACGATCAGAACTAACCATACTATAAGCACCATTACTAGACTACATATGCATATTGCACAGCATCTTCTACAACATCTCTGTTTTGGTCTCCCAGCAACTCTATCATCAGACATTTCGACAAGGAAGATTGCTCTTCTTATCTATTTTTCGTTTTTCTTTTATGACTCTTTTGCGTAGTCAAGGTGGTCTTGTTTCTCTCTCGTACGTCAATTCTGCACTTGTTCCTTCGTCACCACTTTCACTTGACTCTGAGCTCTCGTAATCTTCAAGGATAATGTAAGTCCAATCAGGACCCTTGAATTTGTTATTTACAAGTTTCAGTCTCTTGCTTCTTCTTTTCTTAGTTCTGTTTTCTTGTTCGGTTTGACTTGTTACTTCATTTACTTGATCTGGATCTTCACTTCTGGTTGTTATGTGGTATTTTACTCTTTTAATGACACTAGGCCAATGATCACCTTTTCTTGTTTTCTTTGTTTGCACTGTTTCTTTATTTTTGTCTTCAGCAATCTCTTTATTTTCACTGTTCAACACCTTTTCGTTTTCTGCAATTACTGTTTTTCTTTCTTGCTCTTTTTCAGGCCTTATTTGTTTTTCTTCTGCAGCTCCTCCGTGAGTTTCCAATAATTGACCTTGTTCTTTGTTTAATTCTTCATGCTCATATTTCTCGAGATCTTTTTCTTCTGTGTGATTTTCTAGATCTAACTGGTTCTGATCAGGGCTTATTGCACTTTGTACTTCTGCAGCCTGACCGGATTCTTCTAAACCTGTCTTTCCCTGCTCAAAACTTGTTGGTTCTTCGTTATCTTGAGTCCAGTTTCCTTTCCCTATCTGGTCTTGCTCAGGTTCTTTTATTGTTTGTTCTTCTTTTCCCTGAGCTGCTTCTTCTTCACCTATCTGATCTTCTTCAATTTCTTCCAATTTTGCTTGACTTCTTGTTCTGTAGTAAACTTCAGGAATTTCTACTACCGGTATCCAGTCCTGACTTGTGCTCGGTTGTTCTTCTGCAGCTTCTCTTGAATCTCGAGCCTGAGATTCTTCCGCTGGGCAACCTTCAGCTTCCTCAGTGATTGATGCTGACTGAGGATTTTCTTCTTCAGGGTCTGGTACTCTTTTGGTGTGGCTTACATGAATCCAATTAGGAAATCCTGCACACTTCACTGCTGTATTGGTAGTCAGTATGACTTGACAAGGTTTTCCCCATCTAGGTGATAGACACGTCTCTCTGGTGTGATTCTTCACTACCACCCAGTCACCAGGATTCAGATCATGTTCTTGTTCAGGCTGCCTCGAAACTGCGTCTTCTCCGACCTGATGAGAGACAGAACGCACTAGGTCAGCCAATCCTTTGCAATAATCCAGAACCATATCATCAGATATATTCAGCAGTTTGTTTATGGGAACATGTGCTTGTCTCATTGCTCTTCCCATCATTATCTCGTGTGGGCTCAATCCTGTATTTCTATCAGGAATGCTTCTCAGTCCCATTAAGACAAGTGGCAATGCATCTGGCCACTCCAATGATGTTGATGCACACATTTTTCCCAATCTGGATTTTATCGTGCCATTCAATTGTTCAACCACTCCAGAAGCCTCTGGGCGATATGCACAGTGCAATTTTTGTTCAATTTGGAATGCTCCGCAAATTATTTGAATCACTTCACTGTTAAAATGTTTTCCTCTATCTGATTCCAAAGTTACTGGGAAACCAAACCTAGGAATGAGTTCTCGTAGTAACAGCTTTGCGACTGTAATGCTGTCACACCTTCTGGTAGGGTAAGCCTCCACCCACTTTGAAAACAGACATACTATGACTAGTACATATTTCAACCCTCTGCATGGTGGTAACTGTATAAAGTCAAACTGTAGTCTTATAAATGGACCTTCTGCCTTTCCAATTTTCCCAAACCCAATTATTGTTTTTCTTCCTGGATTATGCATCTGGCAAGTCAAACATCTCTGGCAAAGGCTCTCTGCTACAGCCCTGAACTTGGGATTGTACCAGTTCTGTCTGAAAAGCCTAATCATTGCATCTCTCCCTATGTGTGTGTCTCCATGATACATCCTGGCCATTTGAGACAGTAGACAGTCAGGCATGACTGGTCTGCCATCAGCACAAATCCACACTTCATCATCTCCCCTTTGGGAACAACCCACTTTGATCCATGTTTTCTTCTCACTTTCATCAGCACCATCTTGTAATCTTCTAACCTCATTCCATGTTTCAGGTGGCATATACAGCATAAGTTGGCAGCTGATTCCCATTCTTTCCACCCTTTTATTGACTGACAACCTATTTCTGGCACAATGTTGAGCCACAAGGTCTGCGTATCTGTTGCCGACTACCACCCAGTCATCTCCTGACTGATGTGCGGCACATTTCACCACAGCCAATTCTTTTGGTGATTGTATTGCCTCCAGCAATTCCCTTACAAATTTTCCATTTTTAATGGGGGATCCT
Organism: Calotriton arnoldi; assembly: GCA_963921515.1. Classification (NCBI taxonomy): domain Eukaryota; kingdom Metazoa; phylum Chordata; class Amphibia; order Caudata; family Salamandridae; genus Calotriton; species Calotriton arnoldi. Next base: position 143,111 of record CAWUFW010010249.1, on the reverse strand, counting down.
GAAGAAGTCATGAAATCCCTCTGCATCCATAGTTGGCCAAAATCATGCACAACCCCGTAACCATATTGGCTATCTGTAAATATAGTCACTTTTTGATTCCTCCCAATTTTGCACGCCTTTATCAAAGCAATCAATTCAGCTACTTGTGCAGATTTTACTCCTGGTAAATAGGATGCTTCGACTATTCCAGTTAATTCACATACTGCATATGCTGCAGTTAGTTTACCATCTTCATGCCTCTGGCATGATCCATCAACAAACAGCTCCCTGTCTGGCTTTCTAAGGGGCTGTTCTTCAATATCAGGACGTGGTTTTGTGCATAACTCTGTGACTTGTAAACAATCATGTTCCTCTTCTTCGTCATTTTTAATTTCCTCATGATACGGGTCTGGTAGTAAGGTTGCAGGATTTACTATTGTACATCTCACTATGTTCACATTTTCAGCACCCATTATTATTCTCTCATACTTAGTCAGCCGACTAGGAGTAAGATGCTGAGTTCGAGTTCTTGTCAACAGAATCACAACCGCATGTGGAACAAACACCTTTACTGGGTGTCCCATCACAATTGACTCACTTTGTTCAATGCTTAAACAGGTAGCCGCTACTGCTTTTAAGCAGCCTGGCAATGCGGCTGCCACTGGATCCAATGTAGCAGAAAAATATGCTATAGGACGTCTGTCCAAACCATGTCTCTGGGTTAGGACTGAAAGTGCACAATTTTCTCTCTCATGACAGAACAATGCGAAGTTTCTCTTATAGTCAGGCATGCCTAGGGCCGGTGCTGAGCACAAAGCATTTCTCAATTTTACAAAAGCTCCTACACTCTCATCATCCCATTCAACTGGGTCCTTTGCTTTCTTTCTTGTCATTTGAATTAGGGGCTTCGCTAACAAGGCAAATCCTAGTATCCATTGTCGACAGTAACCTACTATTCCTAGGAACATTCTCACTTCTCTTTGGGTTACAGGCATTTGCATTTTCTTAATCAATTGTACTCTTTCCGATGTTATTCTCCTTCTTCCCCTCTCAATTTGGTGTCCCAGATATTTAACAGCTGTGGTACAGAACTGCAATTTTTCTGGTGAGACTTTATGTCCTTCTTCAGCCAAATGATTCAATAGTGCTATGGAATCAACAACACAGTCTTCTCTGGTGTTTGATGCCACCAGTAAGTCGTCGATATATTGGACTAAAACTGAGCTTCCTGGCATCACTAGTTTCTCTAGGCATTTTTTCAATATCTGATTGAAGATGGAAGGACTTTCCGTGTACCCCTGAGGAACACGATTCCATACATAGACTTTGTTCTCAAATTTAAATGAAAATAGATACTGGCTGTCTGGATGTAATGGTATTGAAAAGAACGCTTGGCATAAATCAATCACTGTGAACCATCCTGCATTCCAAGGAATCTGGTATAGTATTACTGCAGGATTGGGTACTATAGGACAACAAGGTTCCACAATCTTATTTATTTTGCGCAGGTCCTGAACAATCCTATATTTTCCGCTAGGTTTCTTTAAACCCATTATTGGTGAATTACATGGGCTACTCATCACTTCTCTTAGTATGTTTTGTTCTACCATTCGGTTGATTTCTTCTATTACTCCTGCTTTTACTTCTGCACTCATTTTGTACTGTCTGGTATTTGGGAAAATCGCACCTTCTTTTACAGTAATTTTAACTGGGTCTATTTTGGCCATAAGTCCTACTTCTTTTCCTGTGAAATCCCATACTATGGGGTTTACGGTAGTTTTTAATTCTTCTGGCAACTCATCTTTTGTTATCAATGAAAACATCTCATCTACTTCTGTACCTTGTTTTGCAATCATAAACTTATATACATGATCTTCATCTGGGGTCTGAACTGCCACACCATCCGGTGTGCAGAAAATTGTACAATTCATTTTGCACAACAAATCACGACCTAATAAATTTACTGGACTAGAATCACACACTACAAATTGATGCATTTCTCTGAAATTTCCAATTTTAACTTCCATTGGTTCGGTAAGAGGTGTTCTAATCTTTCTATTAGCTACTCCCACTACTTGGATAGCTTCTCCAGAGAGAGGAAGGTCTGGAATGTCTGCTGTTCTCACAGTAGACCGGGTAGCACCAGTGTCCAAAAGAAAAGTAATATCATTACCTTTTACACTCCCTTCAACATATGGACCTGACTGATCTACCGATAAGGATGCGCCAAGTACGCACTCCTTCTCCCCTCTCCCAGGCACCGTCATGAACTATATTGACAGAAATCGTCCTGTAAAAGAAACTGTGATGTTACATAATCATTCTTACCACTTCCTCCTTGATATCCGACGTCTGTACCGTGTTTTGCTCTGCTTACATTACCCTGAATAGGTGGAGGTGGCAACTGACTCTGAGGATTTACACCCTGCTGTGAGTCATTCTGCGTCTGTGGATTTAAATTTTGATTTGGGCCATTATTATTCCGAATCTTTTTACATTCATCCTTCCAATGCCCCAATTTTCCGCATCCATGACAAGGAAATTTCTTTTTAGCTTCTTCTCTACTCATTCGTCCTCTCACTTTTCCACCATTCCCAGTATCGCCATTCGTTCCCGAATCCTTTCCTTGATTTTCACTTGGATTTTCCAAATTAATCCCCTGTTTCTCGGCCATTTTCACCTGTGCCCACATCACTTTTTCCTGCAATTTCTTATGTCTATCCTCAATATCGTCTCCACAATACTTTGCATATTTCAAAATTTCGTCGATAGATTTCCCTTGCCAACACAACATGTGCTGCTTAATCATCTGACAAATCTCTGGCTTTAGACCATAAACAAATCGATACACAAACTGACTCATGTTCTTGTCTCCAATGTCCTCAAATCCACTATACTGCTTAAATACCTGCAATAAACGCTCATAATAGGCATGTACCGATTCACTAGCTTCTTGGGTGGTTCGGTCTATTTTCACCCAATCTGTTTCTTTCGGTGGTATTTTGCCTTTCAGGTAAGTTATCACCTGCTGATACTTTTTCATTACATCATTTGACGGGGCACCTGTTTTTGGATCTCTAGGATACTCATCACTAGGCCAATCAACTGTAATTTTACAATCTGTCCACAAATCGGCAGGTACCACTATGTCAAACAGACCATCTAAATCCTTCAACAATACCTTTGACACCTTCACAAACCTCTCAACCTGCTTGTACCATTCAATTGGTTTTTCTCTCAACTTTGGAAAATCATTCGTAAATGACAAAATATCCTGTCTACTCCATGGGACATGTACATAGCCCCCTCCGGGAACTTCTCGCATCGGGTACATTTGATCTGTCTTCCCTGTTTCTTTCATCACATATTCAGAGGCTGTTCTACTGGATCGTGCCTCTTCCTTTTTCTTTGTCCATCGAACTCTCCATTTATCTAGGTCTCCCCATTTTTGCAAAACTGTCATTAACTCCTTTACTTGTAACTTTCTTCCAGATGCGTTCATATTTTCTAAGTCTTTGTCTGAAAAATCTGCTCTATAGGGTTTCTGCAACACCTTTGATCTCCCTATTTCAATTCCCATTTGCAAGGCCAAATCTGATAATTTTTCATGAAATATTTTGACATTTCTGGTGATACTTCTGCATATGAACAATAATTCTTCTTCATTGTAAGCATTTAGGCGATCTAGCCCTACATTTCCTGCTATTATTTCTTCCAATTCGACCTTTAATTTATAAATATCCAAAATTTTTGGAGGTGTACACTGCTGATCTGATCCTAGTGCCCACCTTTCTAAGTCTTCTGGACTAACTACAGTGACACTTTTTGCTCCTGATGAAGTTATCAAGTTTATCTCTTTCGAACACCCAGGTGTAGTTCTTCTGGGAGTACTATTGACAGAATCTCGAATTGGTAAATCCATTAATGATATTGTAGATTCACAATCACTAAAATGATCCTCAACCATTACTGGTGCTTCAGGTTTAGGAATATTCACAGGAGTAGGCATAACTAACGGTGGTGGACAACTTCCCTGATTACCATATAATGGAACTACTGGACCAATTGTTACAGGTATGGTCAAAGAATCAGGATGTACTTTTATCTGTGTTATCTTCTGTATTAATTCTGCTCTGGTCTTTTCTAGGGCTTCTTTCTCTTTATCGTGGAGGATCCTACTGGGGGTGAAATCATGCACTACCTGTGGTACTAATGGAGTTTTTATTACTGGGGCACTTGGGGTGCATCCACTTGTCCCTTCCTGATAAGGTGGGGGATTCCTTTATATTTCTTCTATAAATTCATCTTCAGAATCTCCATTTCTCATTAAATGTTTTGTCTTTTCTGTGCATTTCTTCCCTAACAGTTCTTCTTCCGTAAATATTGGATATAATCCTTCTGTAAGCATTGCTCTCCTCCACTGTTTCATCTGACCGTCCCTATTCTCATGTTGGTATCTGGGAAAAAATCCTCGATAACCCCCACTACTCCTGGATCGGTCACGTTCAAATGCCTCAGTTTCCCATTCCTCTAAGGCTTCGTATTGAGTTAATCTAGGTCTGGGTTCTAAGTCATTCATCCTCAATCTCAAATTTTGAAGAATTCTTCCATTGAAGGTACCATTCGCGGGAAATGCTAATATTCCATAATTTTTGGTATATTCTATCCAATTCTCCATCCATACACAAGTATGATAACCTCTCTCCATCATCATGAATGAAGCGGGCGTTTTAGCTGGTGGAATGATAATTCCTTCCCTAGTTTTGATTGGTTTATCCTTTTTAAAATAGTTCTTAATCTTTTGCAGAAAGGACATTTTTCTCTTCTCTCCGTACATTCTATCTAATCTTCGGTGTACAAAATTATATTCTGCAAAACCTAGGAATCTCCTATCCGGACGAGTTCCTGTTAAAGTCGGATCGCGTTCTAACATGCAATCTCTATCCACTAAGATTTTAGCTTCTAGAATCTCAACCAATCAAATGTCTGTTAACTTTTATTTCTGAACCAATCCTAACGCGGCTTTTCGGTGACGTTTGTCTGTCAACCCCTCCTTTACAATCTGCGTTTCTCTGTCCCTCGCTGTTTCAACCAATCCCAGCGCGGCACCTGTGACGTCAATACTGCTCCTGACTACTGACCCCTCCTTTACAAGAGGTGTTCCACACCCGCTGTTTCAACCAATCCCAGCGCGGCGTTTGTGACGTCAGCTCCCTCTCCGGCAGCTGACCCTCCCTTTACAAATTCTTACGCAAACTTTATTTTCTCTATAAATCTTAATTAAGTTTCAGTAACAACATAAAACATTCGCTATCGTGCCAGTTTCTCTAAAATAGAAAAGATAGTTTTCTCTCACAATTAGTAAAACCTTTCCGTTTACTAAACATATACTACGAGTAAAAACCCTTCCGTTTACTCTTCACACAAGCTCCAGAAATACCTGTTACTTCTCCAATGTTACCCTTTCTAGGTGATATAACATCAAATTTTCACCAGCGTACTCCTTTGCTATCACTCACACGTATATTCCCTAACCAATACTGATAGTCCTGCTTAACTTTTCAGTACTATTTCTGCCTGACAGATAACCTCACTGCAGTATGGCTTCCACTTACCAACCGCTATTCAATTTTCCCCGGGGATTCTGGACAACATAAAACAAACTTTGAATACACGGATGTTAGTTCATAAAATATAAAATTCTCATTACCCAATTAACAAAGAGTAACCATCCTCTGATTACCAGAAAACTGATCCAGCGCGATATTAGCAAACAGCATTCATACACTAGATACTCACTTGGGCCCATACATTCATACTACGCTAATACTTACGCTGGGTTTTATCAGTTGCTACTCTTTATCAAAATCCCTGCTACCAATTACCTTCCGATTGAAGAGTAATGACTTACCAAGGAATCCTTTGCTAATTGGGAAGTTTAAAATGAGTGACATTCATTATAGTACATAATCCTGAAATAACCACTGAGTCAGGAAGTTTTAAAATGTTTATCTAAAGATTTTAGCAGAGTAAATTACAGAAACACATGGTACTTAGTCGCATATCATAGGTGAAGCATAGAATAATAATTATTGATTAATGACGGTCCCTCAGAAAGGAGAAGATAGAGACAGCAGCGCAACTAAAGGTTGCATTTATATTTACCTAAATGCGAGAACCCAACCCTTGGCCAAGGAGTTGGAAAGATTAGGACCCAGGAAGGATGAAGACCAAAGACCTCCTCCAGGATCAGGACAGGACCGGTGACCTCTCTACAACGACGCCTGCGTCGTTCCCCTCTCTGATACTCGACTTCTCCTCGATTCTCCCGTGCCTTTCTTCTAATGGACTCCGCCGCCCCCTCCTCAGGACCTCTCTGGACAGCGATTCAGTCTGCAATCGATCAGCTTGGCGATCTGGAGCTCTTCTGTGCGTTCTGAGAGTAAACTCTCTTGCAGCATCACCTTCTTTCGTTCTGTGGTCTGAGCTAAACTAATTACTAATTCTATATCTATTATACCCTTCTACGCCCATGTACCGCCCCTTAATGTTGCCAAAATATGGGACCACTACTTCTGATTGGACAGGGACAGGGGGTGGATTCTCACACCATATGATTTTAGTTCATTTTCTGTAGGCCATTGTCTTTAAACTACCGCCCATCCAATTTTATACATTTGCTTTATTTCCCACCCGTCTCACGACAAAAGTTATATATTCTTCATATACAAAGTTTCAATTTTCAACAGGAAAGGCAAAAGCACATCAACTTCGGCCACCAGGTCATGGCCTTGGATGACGTCCTGGTTGACTTCATTCTTTGTCAGCCAAGGAGGACACATGCGCAGAATCATTGTCTCTCGAGTTTCAGATCACCAACCCCAGGCCCAAGTTTACGAACTAATAAAAGTCAAAGAAGAAAATATTAAAATCACAAATAATAGGTTTCACTGTATACCCACTCTTTCTACTCTATCCCCATTTACTTATAAATCTATCCCGCATTAGTAGCGTTAAGAAAACGACAAATTAATAATAACACAAGAGCAAGCTGAAGCATGTGAAAACATCAAGCAGCCATTTTAGAGCACACTGCGCAGAAGCAGAAATTTCCCACCAAGCAAAGAAAGACGTCACACCATGTGATATGGATGAGACATGCGCAGTAAGGTTCCCGCGCTTTAGCGGCCATTTTAGAAAAAGACAAGCGTTACTTGTTAGTTAGAACACATAGGCAAGCTTCCTTGCTATTCGTGTAATGTATGCAACGTTAGTATAAACAATACATAATTAATAAATTAATACTGTGAGGTGATTGCATTCAAGCAAGTCTCATTTTTGAGTCCTTGCTCCATCAGATCTGTTATTTAAAATGAATAGATTTGTGCTTCTCTGAGTAGTGAGACTATCTGGATGAGTTGCTGTGTGGACATTTCATTTTTTTGATTCTCACACTTTCTTTTGCCAGCAGTTGCAGCCCCCTGCATAAACACGCACTGGCTAATTGTGATTTAAATATGATGATAAAATGTCTTTAACACTATGGGCTCATTATGACGGCGGTGGGACCACCACCGACAGCCTGTCGTTGGCGGTCCCACCGCCATCCATTGAAGTGGTCCGACTGCCGGATTCTGATCAGGCGGTCGGAACGCATCGGTGTAAGGACAGACCGCTGCTTTTCCGACAGGCTCAAGGAGCCCGTCAGGGCAGCGGTCCGACCATAATCCCTACAATATTGGGTTTTGATTAAAAAAAACATTCAGGGTAAATAAAGGAGAATCTAGGTTTTCTTTACCTGTGAAAGTACTTACATCTAGTAGAGCTTCTGTGCTATTGGAAGGAAAAGGATGGTGGAACAGAAACAGTGTGGTTACAATATCTATTTTACAAGCAGGAATTTTTTGGTGCATGTTCTCTAACAAAGATAATGGAAATTCTGGAAATTCTATGCTGTCCACTGATGATGTAAATGATAATAATTAATCACCCTGTGTACAGACTACTGGGCAGTTCAATTCTCAAATCAGCAAAAACTGTTCTTCACGTAGGGCTTTTATGAATGGAATTGGTAATGGTAGTGATGTTAATTCTACTACCAATGTGGCTGGTGACAAGGATGGTGGTTTGTTTCCCAGGTCTGCTGAGAAGTTGTGTGTTGACAACAACCCTGATGAATGTGATGATGAGTTGGGTAAGGAAAATGTTATTGTGGAAAAAAATATACAGGAACCTTTATACACATGTACTTCTCATATAGTTAAATTTCCCTCCAAATTGTGTGATTACACTATGTCTTAAATCCTGTTTTTGGTTAAGGAAAGGGAGTGATATAAGGAAAGGAGGTGATGTACTATGTGGCATAAGTATGTGTATTTGTAAAAGTATCATATGCTTTCTTTATATTGTTGCCTGTTTTGTCATAAGCATTCCTCCTTGGAACCATGATGACAGCAAATGCTGTATTGGATCATCAGGCTTTTGTCAGATGCCTGCTGCTCTTTGGTCCCGCTCATCTTTGGATTGCCTGTGTGGATTGCATGACCTCTGTGGAACGGCTACTACACCTCTTCATATATCCTTTGCCCCCGCTTATTATTCATTATTGAGACAATATATTTTCACTGAGTCCTGACTCATTAAGTCTGAAACTCGTGTAGGACAGCCCAACATCCGGCAAACTCAGTGAGTGACTTACCTAATCCATACTAAAACAAAAATACAAATAGACATCAACACTGATAGAGAATAATGAACTAACAAAGCTAAGCGTAGTCCACGGTGACATCTATGTCTAAAGGAAATTGGTGTTGTGCAAAATGAACGGGAATATGACAGAAGTATTTTGTGTTAGATAGAAGTGAGAAAAGGGTGCTGAATAAGTGCCTGAATGGAGGAGGTGAGAGACAGGATATTGGGTGAAGGAGTACTCTGTATGTTAATGAAGTAGTGGTGTGTTGAATGGGTGCTCTGCGTAACAGATTAGCCTATGTTTTTAAGAAACAAATATGCTTTTGATTGTGGGATGGTGAGTGCGTGAGTTCATTAAAGAGCCAAGCACAGTTTTTTCCTACACGTAATCCCTCCAGACAGCAGAGAATACTTAAACATCTACTGTCCCTCAACACTGTAGCTTTGAAAGTAGAATACCCACATGCACTATATTTTGACTGGCCAAAATACCACGAGAATATCCAAATTTGTCGTATCTCAATATTCTGGGGAAGTGGTGCTCTTCATTCTGATTTAAAATGTTTCCTCTACTTAACCTCTGGTCATGTCTTAGAGCCTTCCTCCTCATTCTAACTGCCTCTGACTTCTCAAAGCCGATAGTCTCGTTGTACACACACACTCCTTCTTTCTTTTCCACATAATGATTATGCAAATTTTCTAAGGTGCAAACATAGACCCCACAAGGGGTTTCCTGGCACTACAAAGACCAAGAACTGAGTAGACAGAACCGGCCTTAATTAAAAAAAGATGAGATAAGGAGCGAGGTCAGTATTATTTTCTGAAGAGAATAATATTTCATTAGCCTCTGATATCTAAAGCAAGATGTTCCAAAGATAGGAAACTAAATAGGAAAAGTCATTTGAGCACAGAGACATTGGCGAAATGCCGGTACCTTTGCTAGATTTGCGCATTAGGGACAACAAAGACAGGTAGGTGAGACTTTCAACAGACATGCTTGGAGAAAGCCATGTCCTGGCAGGTGGAAAGACATTTAAAAATTACACTGTTTGGTGCTGGGAGTTAGTGAAGAAAACTCACATGGTTAGAGAGGTGATCATAATGTAAACGTCCAATAATTGAGATGTACTCCTGTATTTTGTTTGAGTTGAAGCTTGGCCAGGATGTATTTATGGAACGTCAAATACGAAATGTTGCCAAAATCTAAGTGAGATAGTATGGACAGACATTGGGTGGGGTATAGCTCGGAGCGATGGGATTAGTGTTGCGGTTATGTTTAGAGCTAAGGTTATAGCAAGAATAGGATTAATGATACGATTAAATAAAATGAGGTCAGGTTACTTTGGGAAGCTAGGTATAAAGAGATGGCTTGGGATAGGGAAACAGTATAGGTAGGGAGTAGGGATGAGTATAGGGTTTAAAATTAATTTAAGAGTTGGGTACAAAAATAGGATTGTTTTACTCTCCCAGGGCCAGATTAACAAAGATAAACGTCCACTTTTGTGTAAGTTTACGATTGTTCGCCATTCACAAAGATTTACGGGTAGTATCTTTACGAGCGCAGAGTATCCTCGCATAAAAAGTAGGTCTTTGTATGTGCGGCGACTGCGCCCTCGTAAAGACACAACTCTTAAATCCCTTAGTAAATAGCAAACAATAGTAAGCTTACACAAAAGTGTAAGGTTACATTTGTGAATCAGGCCCCCAGTGTTTAAATAGGAGGCAAAACCAAGATTTTATACAACATTCCTGAAAAAATTTGCCGATATTTTTGGAAAGCCAATAATAAAAAATATTAATTACCCCTATATTTTCTATCCAGCAGTGTATCTGCAGTTATGGACTGCACTCCACACGCCATGAATGGACAAGGCAAAGCTTACATTCCATTTTTTTTTTTTTACTTTCTAATATGGAGGGTCCTTGCACTTTTCAGAGCAGGGAGCGCACTATTTTGTCTAGAAATTGTGAGCTCCACCTCATTAGATCTCAAGACACTCCCGGGCACAAGTCACGTACAAGGTTGCATGCGTGCCTCTGCCATATGGAATTTCTTCTTTTTAACTAAGAAAGCGTTGTCACCAGTAAACGCGTTGATAAACTGCGTGACATGCTGGGGACAGTAGGGGTTGTAATGGTAACCTCATCAACACGGACGTCATTTAGGGGTTGCCAGTGGGGGGTGGGAGATGAGATGTACACTGTTCTGCTCCTCCTGTGGTAAGCGGCTGCTGCGCTAGCACGAACACTGCCAATGCAACTTAAACTTTGCCAGCTTCACGAATTTCAAAGATTCAAACGTTTAAATATTTTTTTTCAGAAGTTCCAGAGAAACAGAACTTCACATACCACATTTTGACTTTAAATGAGTACGATGCTAAGTAACTTGCACTACCGTTTATCTCTGTTTTCATCTTTACGGAAGCCATAAAACTGCTCAGGGTGTGCTAACCATTTTCTTCACTTTTTGTTCAATGGTTATTACTGTATCTTCGACTTCGATTATCATTTTTTACAGTTCTACTAAAATTCTGACCTGAATATAAAAAAAAAATTATGCCAACAGTTAGGCTGACCATTCCGATGCCTCCCTGTATTCTAGTTTAGTTAATAATTCTCTTTGATACAGCATAACTTTCTGCTTATCTGTTTCCTCCTAAATGCAGGTGGTGATTTCTCTGGAAGTCCGTACAGCCACCCCCAGTATTCAACATACAACGATTCTTGGAGATTTCCCAACCCCGGGCTGCTCGGTAAGCATCTCCTGTTCTACTTTCTATCCCGATGGCACTTGGCATCTGAGATGAAATGATAACGTAATCAGAAAAAAACTAAATTTTCCCCATATTTATGAAAGGTTGATCAATCCTTGTTGTTTGCTTTTGGTCGTGGACTTTGTGCTGCTGCTGAAATTGTAAATGCCTTGCTTGTGTGCAGTTGTATACACAAAACAACATCAGGTGGTTGTGGGATTTAAACACATCTTTACTTATGCATGAGGCACATTTTACTCAATAATCATAACCTCAAATTTGTTTTAGTAATGATTAAACACAAACGTTTTTTAACTTTCACATTTGGTGCGATAAAAGAAAGGACAATCCACAATCAACTCGATGGATATACAGTGAAAAATATTTGAAAAACATGTGTGAACTATGGAAAGATAAATCAAATATACATTGTGATAACGCAAAATTTATACATGAACTAGGCTAAAATTGCATCTTCACTAATCCAGGATTTTACAAGACCAGAGCATTACATTCACAGAAAGTGCTCTTAGTACTGGAACTGCTTGTGTGCAGGGCACAAGAATGTATGTTAGCCCACTTTGCAGTGCCTCCACTGTTTGCATGTCACTCAGGTAACTGAGGCACAGGCAGATGAATTGATTGCTCCAGATCACTTATTGTGGTCAAAAGGGGCTAGTGGAGCTTAGGTCCTCTGGCTCAATCACTTAGCTGGTCTTTGTTTATGTTTCTTTTGTTTGGTTCTTTAGAAGAGTGGCCTTAAACTGCAGGAGTTACTTTTAGCCCTTGAGAATTGACAGTGGATGATAAAGGAAAGTACAGTGTGTGTGTGTGTGTGTGTGTGTGTGTGTGTGTGTGTGTGTGTGTGTGTGTGTGTGTGTGTGTGTGTGTGTGTGCATGCGTGTGTGTGTGTGTGTGTGTGTCTGTACACACTTCAACTTCTTTTGATTGTATTATGCACTATGGGTCGCCAGGGTATAACTGTAGTTAAAAGCAGATGACAAATTTGCCACGTTGGATCCAAGCATGTGTAACTCCTTGACAACATAAGCAAGCCATCACTGCTGAATTTCAGAAAACTGTGGAGACATTCCTGTTTTCTCGTCTCACTAATCTGACTGTAAATGTCTTCTTCGATATTTCCATTTTGTTTATTTGGCTTTTGGGCACCTGGAGATATCTGTTAGAAATTTGTGACCTGTAAATAAAACTGGTAATTGGTTGTCGGAAAGGTGACTGTTGATACATTCCCAAATGTACCAACCAACATGTTGGAATAACCTTCTAAAAAGACAATCCCTGTAATTGTGCTCTCAGTTTAGCCTGTGGTATGTTGTTTTCAAAGCACTTAAAGGAATTATTAAGATCTTGATAGCTATTTGGTCATATTATGCCAATGTGGTAGCAGTATCTGGTAGTCATACAACGATTTTACAGAGAGCCTTTCATTTGCCACCCATATCTCTGGTACTAGATTATTGACAGCTATGCATTGCTCATACCCTCTTATTAACAATGAACAGAAGCTCAGTGATGAGGATCTGTGTTAGGGTTTGAAAAAACAAATATGTTGTGGGACTGCTTTCCTGCGGTTACGATGGGTCATCAGTCCCATTGTCACACAGATGAAACGCTAATGGAGATTTATTGTGATTCTTGAAATACATACCGTCAGCCTGCCCTTAATTTTCCCTAATTGTCTGTGACTAAAGTACAGACTTGGGTGGTGGCCATATAAGAAAGGTTGTTTAGCAAGATGGCTGCCTTTCTAATTGTTCCTGTGGCATCAGAAAGTAAGAATAGTGGATGTTTTGGGTTCTGATTGGTAGGCGTGAAAAACCATATAAGGACTGATGTGTGCTCAATGTAGGTGTTCTGTGCAAAACACTTGCTTGGCAATCACCTACCAACACAGCCATTGTCAAAGCCCACTAGTGATGGAGCAGCAGGGAGTTATTGATTATTGTTTTACCCCACTTGAATGAGGTTCAGGTTCAAGAAACAAGTTTATTTAGACATTTGTCCATAAAACATTCTAAAAAAGGCACACTTTACAATTAAAACATTAAAAGGACCCCCTCCTGACTACCCTACCCCCAACCCACTACATTTCGTAATTAAAATTATGTTTGACAGATCGTAAAAACCGAGCAATTCCAACTGCCACATCGAGATAACGCATTTTGGACAATAGCTCCATAGCTTTTTTCCTACGGAAAGTATCATATTTAAAAACCAAAGGTCTTAAAAACTTAATTCGATTTGCAAAATAAAAGACGTAGTCCATAAGAATATGCGTAAGGGTACATTTAACTTTCAAGGGGCAGGGGCAGAGACCACTATTATTCTGCACCCTAATCCTGTGTGGGCGGGATGAATAGATTGGATTACATCCCACCCTAGCCCTTAATATTTCATTCCTCAATCCTGGGTCTGGTAACCGTGATAAATAAGAGAAAACACTATCCTGACCCAATGTAGCAATCGAGAGGCTAATGGATGATCTCTTCTTTAGATACAGTAGGTCTATCAATTCAGATGCCGCAGCAACAGATTCTCTCAGTGCTCTTTTGCCTGGAAAGGGGAGCCAAGATGTGACTGTACCACTATATAAATGGAGGTTCCTAAGTTCAATTATTTTGGTTCTTACGGCCTTTGCCCACATCCTTTCACTACTTTGGATGTCTTCCCAACACAATTTGGAGACTTTAACCACCTCATCATCCTCCAACAATGTGTTAAAATATCTTAGAGCCCGAGTAGAGGCCGCCATGTTCCAAGAAACCAGATTGAACTCTCTCCTTATGGCCTGAACCATAGTACCTTGGGGGAGTGATAAAAAACTTTTAAGCAATACCCCTTCCAATCTATCCCATTCATAGGTTGGATCAAGGGAAAAAACCTCTCCCCCATACCGGCCTAGTGGAGGTATCTTCCCTTCATAAGCCTTTAGTAATGGGATATGAGATAGCCCCCCAAACCTACCATTGAATCTTGACAGACAGCTGGCCTGCAATAGGGCTTTCTGCTTGGTGGCATCCCAATGCACACCCCAGGTCAGATTTTTCCTAAAAATTAAGCCCAGGTATTTATATTGATAGACTTGCTCCACCACCTGCATACCTAGATACCAAGCAAAAACTCTGTACTTTTTTTCCAAAGATCATAATCTTGGGGGGTTATTAGCATGTCGGGCGGATCGCCACCGCCCGCATGGCGGTGGCGATCCGCCCGACATATTCCTCCGCCCGCATGCAAATTTCCCCCCGCCACATTACTATGGCGGGGGGGACCCCGGCGGATGGAAAGACTGTCCGCCGGTTTTCCGCCCGGTCGATGAGTCGACCGGGCGGAAAGCAGTTGATCATGGTGGCGGTGTCTAGTAGACACCGCCATCCATATTATGATGCATGCGGGGTAATGCCTTCCGCGGCGGCAACGCCGCCACGGAAAGGCATACGGTCTTCTACATTGGGGGCCCGTAGCGGGCTCCCAGGGATTCTGGAGGGTGCACATGGGGGGTACCTATGGTACCCCCCTGCATTTCAATGTACAACTTGGCAGGCACCGCGCGGTGCCTGTCACGTTGTGCATTGAAAAGCACAACTTGCATTTTTGGCATTGCGGCGGGCGGTGCTTTTAGCACCGCCCGCCGCAATGTCAGATATGTGGATGCGCCCGCCAGTGTGGCGGGCGCATCCTAATGAGCATGTGCAGGACCGCCGCATGCATTGCGGGCGGTCCCATTTCCCGGGGGTATGGCGGGCGGACGAAGTCCGCCCGCCATGCTAATGACCCCCTTGGTCTTTTCTAAATTGATACGGAGCTGCTTCTGCTTGCTATAAGTTGCCAGGGCATTGAGTTTCCTCTGCAAACCAATTGGGGTATAATCCAATAATACCAAGTCGTCTGCATAAAGCAGACAAGCAATATGCTGGTTCCCAAATTTTGGCAAAAAGGACTCCGATTGGGAAATAAAAGTTGGGAGGTCGGCCAAAAATAAACTAAAAAGCAAGGGCGCTAAAACGCACCCCTGACACAGGCCATTGTCAATAGAAATTCTTTGTGATAACCGACCCGACTTATCTAACTCCACCTGAGCCCAATTGCCAGAGTGCAAGGATTGGAGTACCCCAAGAAGATTTGGTGGTAGGTTCCAGGAGGCAAGTTTTCCCCACAGAATATCCCTATTCACAGAATCAAAGGCTGTCCGGAAATCTACAAAGCAACAGCACAGCCTTTGATTTTCTTCCAGAGTCTTTCGAATAATGGCCCATAGAGCAAAACAGTGGTCTATGGTGGAATGACCCTCACGAAAGCCCCCTTGTTCTAGTGGGATTCTCTTAGTTTCAGTGGCCCAGTCTTCGAGTTTAGCTAGAATAATCTTGGAAAATATCTTTAATGAGATATCCAAGAGGCTTATCAGCCTATAGTGCATAGGGTCTGTACCACTCCCTTTTTTTAAAATCGGTTTCACTATGGACCCCTTCCAGGAGAAAGGATAAAGGTCAGACTTGGCGATCCTACTAAACAAGGATGAGTAAATCGTAGCCCACCAGACACTATTTGTTTTTAATTATTACTGCTGGGATGTTGTCGGGGCCAGCAGCTCGGGAGAGTATTACCCTCTCAATAACAGCCTTTACTTCCTTTACTGAGAACCATATAACTGGGAGAGTTTGCCCATACATTTTCTGAGGTCCATCTGAACTAGAAGGTCCCCTATATAAGTCTGTCAAATAAGGGGCCCACTGGACTTCTGGAATCATACAAACAAGTGTGCCCCTATTTTGACCATTAAACTCATTGACCTTTTTCCAGAATTTTTGCTGGTCGTTAAATAATATGATTTCCTGCATCTCATCCCACTTACTATGGTAAAAGGCTGCCTTTTTGTCTGCACAAGGGATTTATATTGGCGTTTAAGTTTAGCCAACTCTTGTGTGGCTGGGGGGACGTTAAGACGCCTAACACTCTTTGCTCTCTGTCTCACCAATCGTTTCAACTTTTGGAAGTCCGGAGATATCTGTTAGAAATGTGTGACATGTAAATAAAACTGGTAATTGGTTTTCGGCAAGGTGACTGTTGATACATTCCCAAATGTACCAACCAACATGTTGGAATAACCTTTTAAAAAGACAATCCCTGTAATTGTGCTCTCAGTTTAGCCTGTGGTATGTTGTTTTCAAAGCACTTAAAGGAATTATTAAGATCTTGATAGCTATTTGTTCATATTATGCCAATGTGGTAGCAGTATCTGGTAGTCATACAACGATTTTACAGAGAGCCTTTCATTTGCCACCCATATCTCTGGTACTAGATTATTGACAGCTATGCATTGCTCATACCCTCTTATTAACAATGAACAGAAGCTCAGTGATGAGGATCTGTGTTAGGGTTTGAAAAACAAATATGTTGTGGGACTGCTTTCCTGCGGTTATGATGGGTCATCAGTCCCATTGTCACACAGATGAAACACTAATGGAGATTTATTGTGATTCTTGAAATACATACCGTCAGCCTGCCCTTAATTGTCCCTAATTGTCTGTGACTAAAGTACAGACTTGGGTGGTGGCCATATAAGAAAGGTTGTTTAGCAAGATGGCTGCCTTTCTAATTGTTCCTGTGGCATCAGAAAGTAAGAATAGTGGATGTTTTGGGTTCTGATTGGTAGGCGTGAAAAACCATATAAGGACTGTTGTGTGCTCAATGTAGGTGTTCTGTGCAAAACACTCGCTTGGCGATCACCTACCAACACAGCCATTGTCAAAGCACACTAGTGATGGAGCAGCAGGGAGTTATTGATTATAGTTTGACCCCACTTGAATGAGAGATTTTATTTTCTCATTCACTCACACCCACATTTGGGAAGGCCTTTGAGGGGTAGCCCCATCAGAATCCTTACCCTGCTTAGCACCAGTTTTATACATAGCATTGAGGGATTAGCAACTGCAGTGCTGAAATCTCCCTGTGTGAACTGTTTGCAAGGAGCTCTGGGGTCCTCTTAGACCTCTTCACAGAGTTTGACACAGCTGATCATGCTAACATGAGCAACAGTTTGCCAGAGATAGGCCTTTCAGCTGAGTCTGCCCTTGCATGTTTCTCTTCATATTTGACAAGTAGAAGTTATTCATTACAAATGGCTCCTTTCAGATCCAAAGTAACTCAGGTGAAATGTGGAGTCCTCCAGGGCTCCTCATTTTCTCCATTTTCGTTTGACATTTATGACTTTTGATTCTTCTTATTAATTTATTTGGCTTGGACTATATGGCATAAACTGATGACACACAATTTATGTTTCACTTCGACCGGCCCTCCTGAAGTGGTTCAGGAATGTATTAAGCCCTTGCTTGCTTCTATCCAAACCTGAATGAATAAAAAGTTGTTAGAATTAAAACAGAAATTTTGATATGTGTCTCAACACTTTATAGAATACTAATTTCTGGCCTCTAAACTTGGGGTGTCCATGTAATCAGTCAATGTGGTAAACAAAGTAGGGCTTAAAACTGACAAAGACTTGTCCTTGGAGACACAAATTAATGTTGTAATTTCTGCATGATCCTACCAAATTAAACTCCTCAGGAACAAAAGAGTCATCCTGTCTGAGCTTCGAGCTACGCAGTGGCATCATACATCCTTTCCAGGATCGACTATGTCAATGCCTGCTGTCTGTTCTATATAGGCATGACAACTAGAGCAGTAAAAGTGAGAATCATGCAACTTCGAAGTAATATACGCTGTAAAAAATCCAGCACAAAGATGAGCAGACACTATCTCACTGCAGGCCATTATCCAAATTACATCCGTTGGACAATACTGGAGGTCCACCAATATATGAACAAAAACACATTGTTCAAAAAAAGAACAGAACTGGATGTTCTGCTTATCAGCACACATCAATGGCCTCAATGATGAAATTCCTTGGAGTGAATTGAACAACTAATACTCCTTCCCTCTTTACATGAGACATTCACCTTGATGCATACAGCATATGTGTTCCATTCCATACACTAAGGGGGCACCAACGGCATCTTATTTGCTACCCTCCTGCTGTTGAAAACTCATTTAGTGACATCACACACATCCCAGCTAACTTCAGCAATTCCACCTGGGTGCCCCCCTGCGTGTAATAATACTCGACAGGTTTTTACAGAAAGGGTACACGTATGAGATTTCTCAGTGGTGATTCTTGGGTACTCAGAGAATTGATAGGGAGCCAACATGATCCACCTTGATACCCTTGGTTGTGCCCTATTTGTGGTGGCACTTCTGCCATTCTGTCGGCATCTGTATTAGTGGCTCACTGCCTTTTGGCACACCAGTGGTACATGCTGTTTATTGTTTAGTTTTTACTTTTCACTTTGTTTTGTTGCCTTGGATAATATACTTGCTCTCAGACTACATCTTGATTGTGATACCAGTTGTCTTTTTGGATTAAGATGGCCTAACTAGTCGCACTGTTTTCATATTTTAAACAGACTAGCTGTCTTTACCTATCTTGAGCACCCTTTATTTCTTCCTCCCTACACCCCATGGCACCGAAATTCCCACGCCTTACACTGCATGCATCCTGGCTCCAGTGTAATATGGCTCAACCAATACCAGCACTCCTCAGCCGATATATGGAGACCCGCCCCTACTGCCGCTTCCTCCTCCAAGGAAGCAGAGCAGCGGTAGGTCTTGCGGTGAATGCCGTTCTGTGTCTGTGTAGGTATTTGCTAAATACTTCTGAAACTTGATCCTTATACTTTCACGGAAGACGCCGTTAAAAATACTTTCCCATTTTTCTTAAGCGTTTCCCCCAGCTTCTCTTGCGGGGGCACTACGTAACCCTAATTGGGTGAGATACTGCTTTACTTTATTGATATCTTCACAGTACTCTTCCCAAATGCCCACTTGACTATCGTCATTGTCTTGGTTGAGCCACAGAGGAGCTTCCTGTGGCTTTTAGCAATAGAAGGCATTATTGCAAACAGTAAGCACTTGGTTTATATTCCATCAGAGCCCTTCTGTTCCATTCAGGACATGAGATGTGAGATACTCCCTCCCATCGCAGACTCATGGTCCATATACGTCCATTTACTGCCTAGTGTACATGGACATTGCCGGTAGGAGTGGGGGTAGCAAAGTGGCAACACTGTCACATCAAACACAACAAAGGTGATGGGAGGAATGCTTGCAAATAGTCTAAGCACTGGCTATTACTCAGATATCATTTCAACCAATCACTTTTTTTCCCCTCTTTGCCACCTCAGATTATACTCAGCCATATGAAAATAAACCTTGGCCCTACTCCAATAGGAACAGCCCATCCCAAACTGGCAAATAAGATCATCTCTGAACCAGAACATAAACAATCCAAGACCAGTTTTGACCTAATTAGATCTCCAATTGATTGCAACTTGGTTCCAGTGGTACTGTGAGTACAGGGCCCACATCTGGGCATACACTTGGCCACATGTGGCATTACATCATTCACACAAAAGGTGAAGGAAGGCAGCCTTGCAAATAGTCTAACCACTGACATTAGAACTGTAGCATTTGAACCAATCATTTTTTGCCCACTATGCCACCTCAGATCAAACCCAGCAATTTGCAAATCAGACTTGTTCCTGCTCCAACAATATCAGCCCAGGTCGAACTGCCAAGCTAGGTCCTCTTGGAACCAGAACATAAGCAACCTAAGACTGGTTTTGGCCTGGTTGGGCCTCTTCATTCGGGTGAAGCTTAGTTCCAGTGGAACAGTGAGTACAGGACCCACCTCTGGACATGCCCTCGGCCAATTGAGGGATTACATCAAACACTTAAAAGATGATGGGAGGAATGCTTGCAAATAGTCTCACCTCTGATAAGTGCTTGGAGTGCATTCAACCCATTGTTTTTTTAATCCCTGTGCCACCTGAGATCACCTTTTGTGTGTTTGAGTTTCACATTTGACACTGCTCACAATCAGACAGGTAGCATAGCATAACATACTAGCACATGACAGAGTATCACAAACAATAACTCTGACTCTGTGTTCAACTGCATTTTTTAGTTTATTGATGATGTTGCCACAAATAAATGTGATAGCTGTCTCAGATAAGTAGGCATGGGTGAAATTTACGTAATTCCTTGCACATTTTATTTTTCATTTCATGCCCATTTTTGGCACAAGGAAACCTTTTGAACTAAAAAAGAACAAATTCATGTGTGATACAAAAAAATGCTGCTTGGGCTCAGTGGGTCGTATTCTTCCTGTGCGCTAGTTATAGAATTTTTAACCGAACAAAGTCTCAGTTACTTGATGTGGCGTAATGGCATAATCTCAAGCCTTTCACATAAACAATCTTTAATGCAAAATGCTAGAAATTAAACAAGATTATGCAGATGTAAATGGAATTTCGTCCAGGCCTATTGATAAGCATTCATGGAGTATGCCGAGTTAAGGAAGCATTAAAGGTGAAATGCTAGTCTAAGATGCATTAGCCCAAGTATTAAACACCACCATATAAATAAGTCTGTATGTGATAAAGAAGGTTTACATTAGGTCTAGTTTAGTTTTCAAAATGGTGTTATGTAAGGCCACCATTTTTCTTGCTTTTGTCCACAACCAGCTAAGTTGATGGTCTGTGGATGCCTAAAATGCATGATTTCGAAGCTAAAGAACTTCATAGACTTTATTTGTATGTGATAGAAACAAAAAAGTGACTTCTTGTGAGAGTTTATACCTTTTGCTTGGCACTGGATGGTACCCATGGAGGCCAAAATCACAATTCATGCTGAGCGATATTCATCTGGATGCAACGAATTGCCAGTTGTGCCGCTCAATCCAACCCAAGACGTGATCAGTGTTTATCACTTCAAGGTGATTTCTGTTCGGCAAACTCTCAAAAGCTCCAGCAAAATAGACAATGGAGTAAACGCAAGGGAATATAATAATGGATTTGTGGCACTATATTTCCTTCCCTACAGTAGATGGTATCATCCCTGTGCCTAACAGCTCCCATATTCATTGAAGGTTGTTTTCAACAATTATAGCTCGTTGCGCTGATTCCACCATTAATTTGCCCTTTTATTTTAGCTCCATGGATATCCAACGCAGACCCCAATTTGTGACTGTTTATCAAAATCAACTCTGCAGCGAAGAACACACGTGGCACGCTTTCAAGCCACTGTCGAATACGAGTTCACTTTGACCTTGCACAACATAATTGGGTCTCTTCTGCATAATTTGTGTGGATGAGATAAGTACAAAAAAAAATCCCAATTAATTGTCACGACTCAGCTACACGTATATATTGCCATAGTGACAAACCTGCTACATGTGGCTCCCTTTTAGAAAAAGGATTCTGATTCGAGTTGGCCTGCACTTATCTTCTGTTATGCAGATAAAATTATTGTACAGTAAATTAGCCAGAATTCCCCTATCACGAGGCTTGCCCTTTGATAAATCCCACAGGGGATAACAGGGAATCTTGCAATGTAGCAAAAGGCCTTGAAGCATCTGAACAGCTGATAACTCGGGGAGGTTTGCGCCTCTGGCCTCGCCTCGGGAGTGCACCGTGCATGTCAATGCTCTCGCGGTTTGGTCATAGCTGTGTGTCAGGTGGATTGCAGCCATAGCTAGAAGATCCAAAGGGCCAGCTTGACCCGCCCAGTCGGTATTTGACCAATGACGCACCAAACGATGCTTGAATAACTGCATGATTTCCTAGAGCAGGGGTCGCCAGGGACATGGTTCATGCCCCACTCTTAGGTCCAAGTGCTCTAAATGGATATCTTCAGAACATGTCCGTCGTACGATAAAACCAGGTGAACTGCACAGAGGCTTTGGGGGCTAGCAAATGAAGCGAGGCAGGCAGTCTTGGAACAAATGGCTGCCATTTTCAGGCCTGGGCAGTAGACAGCTGCCAATGCCTGGATGGCTCTCCGGCTCCCACTTACAGTGGCCAAAAAATATAACACGCGCAATAATCAGTTTACAGCAAATTTATAACATTCGACTGATTTAAACTAATGAGGTACTACAGCATTTCAAATGAAAGGTTATTGCATCACAGCGTGAAAAAAACATGCTGTTTACCATCAGCTTTTTGTTGGGCGTTTAGTCTCACAAATAAACGCGGAAAATTCTTTACAGATTGTACATCTCAAAGTTATTCATAATTTATGTGTACAAACTGCCAAACCAGCGGTGATTCTGCACAGTCTAGGTGCAGCGACAAAATAGTGTTTACATGGTATTAAGACATATTTATCTGGCACATATAAGGACCTCCGTTTTTGAGGTTAGCACTCGCTACACTGATGGTCAGTTAGAAGTCATTAATCTGATAATATCAGCTTTTGTTTGTGTAAGGTGATAGCCACGTGGTAATAAGCTTCACATAGCTATGGAGAAGCAGCCAGAATCGTCTCATGCAGGGAGGTTCTTTGTTTTTTGTCGACTTTCTTCTATAAATAACACAAGCTCAAACATTGAGTAAACTTAGTGTATTCATTATCGTGTTAACACTTTACATTTGAGTCAATGATAATCTTGAATATCGATGACGTTAGTCGTGGCTGCCTGTTAAGCCACTGATGATGCCAGTGACTGGCCACGACCAGGCACGAGGGTGAAAATGAAGGTAGACAGGGAAAGAGGGAGTTCTGACAGAGGAAGATGGGGTATTGTAAAGTATGTCACCTGCTTATAAATTTTGGGGTTTCGTATGCTGTAGACAGACTGGCAGAGACCTTGGAGGGCACTCCTGGCAGCAAATGGTGAACCGATAGAACCGTAGGAGGGAATCTAGAAGGGTTATGATGGTGGGCCAGGGCGACTGCAATGGTGGACTCTCATGAAGCAAGTGCAGCATTGGTCTAGACGTGTAGTGGAGGTTTGGCGTAGCTCTGCACGGTGGCTTCTAGGTTTGGGGTAGCAGGGCCCATAGGAGAGACTGGATTTTTAGAGACCGGTGAAGGGGTGTAAGAAGCATATGCGTGCTGTCTAGGGGAAGAAGTTTCCATTACGTTGGAAGTTCCACTGTAGCTTTTTTGGTTCATACAAGTGGCGAGTTGGGATTTGCAAGATGCAGCATTCAGGATTTAGCATTGAACCGGAACAAGTAAATCATGCCTTATATTGATATCTACACAGTGGAAGTTATTTGGCATTTGGCATGGAGGTGGTGGCTGAAGAAGGGTACATGCAAAAGGGTGCATGGGTTTCAATGTGTTTGAGGCCAAGGGGAGAGAGATTTGAGGAAAAATCAGCTAAGAGTGGGAGGAAAAGACTGGATCTGAAACAGAAATGAGTGATAAGCATTGGTTTGGTACTTGTTTATTTCTTCCTCAAAACCTACGATTTGCAAGATATTTCACCTGCCATTGTTTCTGCGCTCCATCTTTAGTGTTGGCAAACTCCATCTTAGCCGATGCCTTTGAATTCCTGTCTCAATCTACGGATATTGAGTGACATGAAAAAGGAAGTTACATGGCTCGAGAAAGCCACTGAGATTTCTGCCGCGTCAAAGGTGTTTGCAGCTCATTTTCTCCATACTTAGAACTAAAAGAAGCAATGAGGTTCCCACAGTTTTTGGCCACTAAGTGTACCCCATTTTTCATTCATTCCACTACCCCCAAGATATTGAGTTCGAGGTAGATTCCAGACTAAGGCCCTTTGAGGCTCCAACAGTTCATTGCAAAAGAGAAGCTTCAGTTAGTCAAGTCACCAGGATAGCTCAGGCTGATAACGTGCTTACTGCACATGTATGTGTGTCACACGAAAGTCTCACGTTTCTGCCTCAGTTTAACCGATTCACGCTGCGGATGTCGATACCATTAATAACTAGTGAGCTGATAACGGCGCAAGGGGCTTGTAAATAAGCCCCAGATGTGTAGTACTGGATACCTCAGTGTAAAATGTATCTAAATGAAATACAGGTTTTTACCATTATTGCTCTTTCTGGCACATGGGCGGTGGAAGGTAATCTGCCGGACTCAGTTCTCCCCTGTCGTGTTAAAAAACACCACGCTGTTCCCTACATCGCACCAGCAGAGAAAACCAAACCATAACATCCCCTGTGCCCTGCCAGCCCCCTTGCGCTGAGAGACATTTACTTTGTAACTGATGGCGTGGGCTCGGCGAGGCCGGGTTTAAGCCTGTTTAGCACGCACGCCAAAAAGTGGATAATAGCAAACACCGGCCTAATGAAGAAAAATGATTCAATTTCATGCTGGTTTGTCGTAATAACTTCTTTACCATTTCCACTCATTACTTCCAACTTGATGTTGATCAGGGCGGATTTCGTCGGAGGCTCTGCTCCCACTTCTGAAGTGATGTGATTTGTGCCGATGTTGTGAAATCTAAGCGAGTCTGACAGGGCTCCCCTATCGGCTACACCTGCGCTCCCGCGCGCGCGCGCCGTGGCCGCGTGCAGCGCACGCGCCGCTGACCGTGGCGGCCGGACAGAGGCCTGGCGCGAGGAAAGGGCTGCAGCCCGCCAATTAGAACCAGATCCCGCGCCTCGCTGTCCTTCTGTGAATGGATTACAGAACAAGTACAGGCCAGAAATGGCACTGTCAAGAAGGGAATCGATGATAATATGAATTAGAAAGCGGGAGGGTGTAAAATACTAATGACGGCCGGCTTGAGAGGTTTTGTTCAGGCGAGGTGGCAGCGCCATTGCTCACGAAAGAAGGACTGCTTTGTGATGATATTTTCGCCCTGCCTTTTTGTGGCTTCAGCGAAGGTCTGTAAATGAGAATATTATGATCCTAGAAGAAATAAAGTGCAGTCGGTTGGCACAAATGGAGGAGAAAAGGAGATGACCAGGTACAGAGAGCACGTGACAGAAAAAGAGAAAGGCGTTTTTGAAGGTAGAGGTGGGGAGAGTACTGAAGTAGAATCCATGGCCTGGGTATGAGGCCGCGCAGCTTGAAGCCCCAGTGTGGCCGAGGTAGTGCCTTCTTTTTTGCATGACTGTAGCCCAAAGTTGACATCGGCCATTGTGTTATTTTAGTGTTCCAAAATGATGCTGGATTTGGACATCTGGAAAATACTGTCACCCAGAGTACAGTCAGGGGCAATGAAAGGAACTCTACTGCCACCAATGTGAAACAGTGCAGCTCTGGCCACTGCATGGGTACCTCATTCGGCTTGCTCATTCAACCCTTATGGCCTCACGCATAGACCGCCAGGAAGGTCATTTATTGGGGCTGACTAAATTATGCA
The DNA here is from genome assembly GCA_963921515.1 of Calotriton arnoldi. Taxonomy (NCBI): domain Eukaryota; kingdom Metazoa; phylum Chordata; class Amphibia; order Caudata; family Salamandridae; genus Calotriton; species Calotriton arnoldi. The sequence continues at coordinate 117,488 of CAWUFW010010249.1, read as the reverse complement.
CTTTCAGATGAGAAGCTTCTTCTCTGCCCCATCTTGATAAATGGTTTTGGGGAGATGAGTGGTTAGGGTAGGGTGAGATCATGTTAACTTTCATTCACTTGAGTGAGCTTCATGTCTAGTAGACGAGGAACAAGAAGAGTTAAAACTAACATTGGCAATGCCAATAGGTCTGTAAACATAGGCATGCAGAAATGTTGTTAGGAGGGGTTTATCACATTGAACCAGACCTGTTTTCTTTACCAGTGATTGCTTTATTACTGATACCACATAAACATCTCTTGCACACATGGTCACATCACCCTTTCACTTACACTCACAGACAAGACTGATAAATACATATACTGGTGATGGTGGTAAGAAAATCTGTTGTAATTGTAATCTTGAGGGTGTAACTAGTAATGGTAGTTGTGGTGATGGTGTTAATGGTGATGTAATAATGGTTCTTAAAGGGGGTGATGATAATGGTGGCTGTAGTGGTGCTGTTGGTGATGGAGGTGGTAATGCTGCTAGCAGTGGTGAAAGTTGTAGTGGTAATGGTGGTGGTGGTATTGGTAATGGTTGTACGGTGGTTATGGTGTTGGTAATGGTAGTGGTAATGATTGTGTTGGCAATGATGGTGTGATAATTGTTGTGTTAAAGTATGGTACCAGAATATTGTAACCAAAATTTTGTCTGACAAAAATATCATGTCTTAAATATTGTTTACTAAAATATCCCCCCATAGTAGTTAATATTAGAAAATCTACACCAAATGTGATATTTTTGTAAGTTATATTTAGGACACAATATTTCTGTCAGACGTATTTGCTAATGATATTCCGATATATTCAACCAGTGGAAATGGTGGGAATGGTAATGGTTTTGGTAAGGATGGTGGTGGTAGTAATGGTAAAGGTGGCAGTGATGGTAAGGGTGGTGGTATACTAGTGGTGGCAATGGCAATGATCTTGATGGTAACAGTGGAGGAGGCAATGTTAACAATAAGAATGGTGGAAGTTATAGTGGTGGGAGTGGTAGTGAGGCACTATGTTGTCAAGAAATCAAAAGGGTATGCAGTGCCACGAAATAACTTTTTGAAAAACATTATAATGCTCACTGACTGTCAGGCACTTTGCATACCAAATGAGAGACTTGACAAGAGCATCAGATGGGGTGCCAAGTGCTCAGCATGGCAAAGAATGAGTGGCTCAGCAAGTGTGTCCGAGGTGCTGCTGGTTCAGGAAGGGTGGAGCTTACGTTAAGAGTGCTCTAAGCCACAATGAAGCGCTCAACTGGGCAGTGTATGGAGCAAAAGCCAAGGCCACCATGAGTCACAATAACAAGGAGGGTGGGGTATACAGGATCTAGGATTTCACAAGATATTGGGATGGCTGGTTTGGGTTCAGACTGCCCTAATGTGTGAACACAAAAAAAGCAATCCTGTAGTCATCTTGAAATCAGGCTTGCGCTTGATACATGACAAAAGTAATTTAAAAAGGTAGCTGCCATGAAATAATTACCCAAAAAATGATTATGCAGAAGATGATGGCCTATGTGGTTAATGCGGCAAATCCATAATTATGTGAAAAAAGCTGCAGCTTCGTGTTATTCCAGTGGCCGTGGTTATAAGGACTGTAACACTTGGGCCCACCAGTAATATGTTAAGAGCACAAGCCAAGTTTTATACATGGGCCTTTAACATTCGCAGTGTTCTGTGGCCTGACGTGTGCGAGTCTTCCACTTTCAGAAAGGCAAGGTGTGAATTAGAGTGATCAAGGGATTTTAAAGGGTATGGAAGGGGTCAGAGGCACTTGCAAGCCCTCTCTCACGTGTCAGACCCTTATCACCCAATCATCATAGCATTCAATGCAGAATATTTGCTCTACTTGTTGAAAAACTGCTATATTTAAATGCACAAAGCCAGCCTCCCTCCTCTCTGTATTGTGTTGCTATTTTGAGTCACTAAAAAGGGGAACTATACCTTAATATTTGGAAACTATGCATGTAATTTAGAATAGGTAAAATAACTTTTAAACGTTCTTTTCACATTTCCATTTTTGATTAATATCTAGTTTATTGTTTTTGTAAAGAGTTCAGAGTCAGGGGGCATCTTCAGTACACTAATATAAACACAAAACGACCATAAACCTCTGAGCTCTCCGAATGCGCTTTATGTATGAATATATGCATTGAAATAATCCCTTTACATGCATATACACAATAAATTAGTGTTTTTTTTAACCTCAACTATGGTTGAAAAGATGGGCATGATAAGGTTAGGACAGCCTTTCATATTCAGACTTCCTGAGAGGCTGCAAAGCACAAATGTATCTCGGTCATTTGAAAGTAGGTAGTTTCCTATTCCCTTTTACCTGCGAGTTGTTTGGTATCCCAATGCTACTACTGTGCTTCGTATTGGATGTTATGAAGCAGTATTTTAATTCAGTCTAGAATGCAACTTTGCATTGTCAATGTCTGCAACTTTGAACAGTTCTGGCTTTCCAAATTCTGAAGGTGCTTTAAACCACTGGGGCCATTTTACATAAACGGACGCTCAATTCCTACCTTCGAAAGAGTGGATGCTCCTGGCGCTCAGAGCACCATATTACGTAGAAAATGTGCTGTCCCTAGTGCAGATGCAATCTCATGCCTGCATTGGGGTCAGCGTAGGATTGAAAGTGGGACCAGCAGTGTAAAAACCCCGGTCAATTTTTTAATTCAGAAATATCAGCTGCCGTTTAGATGTGGGCAGAGTTCCATCCCCCACAACCCCCCCACACCCCCCGTTAGGCGGGTACAACGAGTGGAGGGTCCCTGGAACCAGTGTTTTTATATGGGCACGTACTGTATGGTACTGAGTACCTGCACTTATATTTGAAAGGGAGAGTACCGGCACTTCTCAGCACTGCTGCAATATGTTTAGTGAATGAATGAAGTGTTTTGTAAAGTGCAACAGCTGCTCAAGCCGGAGCATCCTGTGGCTAGTTGCAAGGAAGCAAGAGACTACAAATGAGGACCTAATAAATACAGAGAGGAAGAAGGAGCAGCATCAGAGGAGGGTCAGATTTCTTTGAAAAGGTGGGTCTTCATGTGAGCCTTAAAAATGGCCTCTGAGGTAATACTTCGCAGATGGTCGGGCAGGGAATTCCAAAGTGTTGGGGCCAGGAAGGAGAAAGTCCGACTTCCTGCTCTTGATTTGTATATCATAGGGATGCATAAAAAATGTTGCCCAGTAAAGCAAAGATGTCTGACAGGTTGGTACTTTTTTTATCTTGTTTTGGATGTAAGAAGGTTCAGTTTGATGCAAAGCCCTAAATAAGAGGGTTTTAAATTTTATCCTTTGGTTCACAGCTAGTCATTAAAGGGTTTTTAGACCCTAGCAAATTGAGTGGCGAAATAGAATGTTCAACATCAGACAGGAAGCGGCATTCTGTACCCTCTGTAATCTGTTGATCAGCTGCTGAGAAAAGCCAAGGAGTAGGACATTTGCATAGTCTAGTCTTGACAAGATTAAGTCATGGAGGATGCCCTTCCGAGTATTTTCTGGAAGAAATTTAAGGGTCTTTCTCAAAGATTTCAGTAGGGTAAAGCACACTCCGGCAGTGTTCTTAACTTGAGGCTTGAAAGAGAGGGAGGAATCAATCTTAACTCCCAGGTGTTTTGCAATGGCTGTGGGAGCTGGAGGTTTGCCCAATTCAGATGGCCAAATTCTGGTTAATTCCAGTCTGAATGAAGTGCCAAAAAACAGGATCTCAGATTTGTCTGAATTTAGGCAGAGGCAGCTCTTGTGCATCCGTACCGCCACTGCCAAAAGGCAACCCTGGAAGTTGACTGTAACAGAGTTGTCCAGGTGATTAAAGCCGAATATCAACTGTGTGTCATCAGCATACAACACCACATTGAATCACCAGGCTTGTACAATGGAGGAAAGGGGGGCCATATAGATATTAAATAGGGTACGGCTAAGGGCAGATCGTTGCGGGATACCACAGTTGACCTCCTTGACTTCCGAGGTGAAGGGAGATAGAAATACCACTTGTTTTCTGTCAGAGAGGAAAGATTTTATCCATCTCTAGGCGGTGCCTACTATGCCAGCTTCGTCTCGCCGCGGCAGAAGGATGTAATGAGACACCCCATCGAAGGTGGCAGATAGGTCAAGTAACACTATTATATATTTATTTTTCCCGTGTCCAGCCAGGTTTAAATTAAGTCAGTTACCTCTAGTAGGGCTGCTTCTGTGCTAAAGCCCGCCCAAAAGCCGGACTGCAAGGGGTGCAGAAGGTTGTACTCCTCTATAAATTTAGAGATTTGGCAATTGACCCAAGATTCCAGCATCTTTCCTAACGCAGGAAGTAAGGAAATTGGTAAAATGATTGCTGGGACTTAGGGGGTCTAAGTTGGGTTTTTGTAGCACCAGTGCCTTTTTCCAATTTGAGGGCGCTATTCCAGACTCTAGGAAGAGATTAAAAAGAGTGTTAATCTGTGGATTTAAGGAGTTCGTCGCATGTTTCAAAACGTGGGGACATATGTCTAATGGAGACCCCGATCTGCCTTTTTGAATGATCATTTCTGAGTCCTTCAGCGATATCTTATTGAAGGAGTTAAGTTGGCTGGCATTGCCCCAAGACATTGGCGATGATCTGGGTGGGAGGAGGGGGGATAACATTGTTGTTGTTTGTAAATCTACAAACCTTATCATGGAAGAAACGTCACAAATTATCAGCAAACTGATGAGATAAAGGAGTTGACTGCTTTCTGACTTTGGGGTTCAGAAAGGAATTAATGATTTTAAATATGGTCCTGGGTGCATTATCTGCTTCCTCAATTTGTTTTGCAAACATAGGCTTTTGCAGTTCTAATGTTTTTTCTGAACTGTTTAAGGGCCACCTTATAGTTGAATTTGTCTTCGGCTTTAAAATCGCAATGCCATTTGCTCTCTAGTCTTTTGCATTTCTGTTTTTTGGCTTTTAACTCTGCCGAGAACCATGGGGCAGATGGAGAGGTCCTTTTACTGCAAATCCTTTTCAAGGGCACTATTACATCAAGATTATCCTTGAGATTTGAGTCAAAGGATGAGACTGCTGAATTGGTGTCTACCAACTGATCTAATTTGACTTGAGAACAAGCCAAGCTTAAGGCTCGTGAGAAATAGAGTGCCAGGGACGGTAGCAGTTCGTCCTTTTTTGCTTTGGAGACCTGTTACAATGGGGATTTTAAATAGAAAAGGAGCTAAGTGGTGGTGCGACCAAGCTAGAGGTACCGAGGTCTCTACTTCAAGTGTAGTCAAGTTAGAAAATAAAACATCTAAAGTGTGGCAGCCATTTTGTGCGAGACAACTCTCCTTTTGAACGAGTTTAAAATCGGACTTAACTTCAGTCAGCCATTCAGCAGCTTTTGCAGGATGGGTCGTCAACGTCATGACTTCAGTCACCAAGTACCATAAGGTTGGCATATTTAAGGAAATGGGGCATAATAGCATTCACAAAAGTGCTCCCACGTCTCCGTCGGTCGCAGCACGCCCCGTCCCGCAGCAGGGCGGGAAGAACCCAATGATGAAGCATGCCACCAAAGGACTTTTTGGTGGGTGAGGGTTATTTTAAGAAAACTCATCGTTTTCTTTTACAAATTTAACAGCATTCACTGGAAGGACAGTTATTTTCATGAATGAAGGGTGGACTTTCTTTGTTTTTCTGGATAATATATTACATCATCGTAGGTTTAATTAGAAAATGAAGAGGTAAATCCAACCTTTTTCATCTGGAGACTATTCGCATTTGCAACAGTGAGTTTACCTTAGGGCAAAATCGAAATTGGCCTTTGTGCAATGTGTGGCACCTAGGAAATTACCAACAAATAAAAAATGTAAATAAATACATAACCATAAAAATAATGGCAACAGCAATATTAAAATGAATACCTGTAACAATAATAAGCATATTAATAATGATACCAATCATAATAAATGCATCATAAGTGTAATTGTTCGTAGGCACTTAATAATAACTTTAAATGACCACAGCTCTCAGATAGTTGTCAAGTGTAGACATGTTCAGTTTGCTCAGTGAAAGAGTAGCTATTTCCGTTGGCACAAGGCGACAGCTTTCAGCCATGCCTGGCTAGGATGGCTCATGGGGACACTCCAGATTCCCCACTCTCTGGTGAGGGAGGGATTTCTCATACCACACCACCCCTCAGGTGATACATTTCCAGCGCATTTTATTAGAGGCAGGAGACAGACCCCTGAAGACACATCTTGTCAGGCAGCGTTACTGACATCCTGCTCAGGGTGCTCTACAGGGCTGCGTGGGCTCAGCCAGGTTTCCTGTTTTTTTCTGTTTGTCACTTGGAGTCTGCCAGTGGCTCGGCGAAATGTGTGGCACTTTATAGACCTCATACAGTATGCGCATTCCAAATCACAACGCACGCGTGCAGCATATATGACTCACAATGCCAACCATGCATTAAATTCACAGGGTTCGATTCCAAAGGGTCTGCTTTGGAAGGGGATGAGGGGGCTGGTGTGATAGGTGAGAATGCATCAAAACATGGAGAACTGGGTGTGCCTTCACTCTCTTCTCATGATGTACTCTCTCCACCACATGCACGAGCTCAGAGTTAGATCATGCCCCACAGATAATGCAGTTTTTGTGATTGGGCGCTCCATTAAAGCAGCAAAATCTTCTTTTTTTCATCTGTGCACACCCTCACTGTGTATAGGTGCAAAATGGTGATTTTTACCCATCCCATGATATGGCCTGAGGAGCGTGCTGACAGGAACTCAAGAAGTGGTTGAAAGTTCTGGTGCAGTTACACCCTGGCAGTAGCCAAGGGAAAGACTGGATAAAACTCAGCGTAAGCTAATGTAACTGTAGCTAGAGTCTCCATGGTAATGATGAAGGCCTGAGAAAGAGACAGCAATAGTTCTGTGAAGCACTTATATAGGAACCTCCACTGGAGGAAAATTGATGTCCTTAGGCTGGGATATGTCAGCCTGCTTTTTCAGGGTAATTTCTTTACCAGTAAGTCATTCACCTAGGAAGTGATGGATCTTTTGAGGTTCATCTGTAAGGGCCTATCAGGCAAGATATCAACTGTGCTGGTCAGTGCAATTCCCCCTTCTAGGTTTCTCAGTTTTGCTGGCTGTAGATTGAGGGAAAATGGTTGCAGAAGCTTGAGGACCCTGTGGTGAACATAAGCTGCGATGTCCCAGATGGTAAGCATCTGGAGTGGATAGCTCGGCACGTGAGAGGAATGAAAATCCAACATAGTCTCTTTTAATGGGTGAAGGAACTCAAAAATGCCGTGGAAGGTGAAGGTCTCAACCCTGCTTATACAACGCTATAGAGAACTGTCCCTTTATGAAAGGCGTCGGGTTTCCTTTTTTGGATACAGTAATGCTTCAATCATGTGGGCTCTAGGCAACTCAAGGCTTGGGTCTCTGTCCACTCTTCACTGTCATTCTTTCATGACATTCAAAGGCAGTAGGCCCCAAGTCTTGGAGATGGAATTATGGTGTAACCTTCCCAGGCTACCAGAAATGTGCTGGCAATAAGGTAAACCATGGCGTGCTACAAACATATGGCAGTTTGGGGTCACGCAGGCTTTTCATTTGATCCCAGTCTCTATGGAATCACAGGACCCCCGGCCACCCAGGAGGTCACCAAAGTTCTACCATGCACTTATCACCAGCCACCAGGTAATTCCAGTGCAGGCTGTGTTCACTGATGGAGTCACCATAGCATGAGGCTCCACCCACATCAAGGTAAATAAGCTGTGACGGGCATCATCATCAATGATTGCTCCATCCCTCTGCATGGGAAGAGGAAATAGAATTATGGGAGAGGTGTGGCGCAGCGGCCAGCGCAGCTGACTCAGGAGCTCGGGGCTCACACGATTCGATCCCCGGCGCCGGGGGCAGCTTAGCTCAGCATCATGTGACTCTGGGCAATAGCTCACTTAATCGTCCGACGGCCCCCAGTGCTTTGATACCCTTAGGGGTGATAAGTTTGCGCTTTACAAATGTGGACTCAGGAGGTCAGGCTTTCTCCCTATGAGGGTAATGGAGTGAAAAGACCCAGGGATCCTTGTGGTGTTACAAAAACTCAGGGAGCGCTAAGTATTCTTCCGTACACAGGGGACTGTGTTCAGACCCTTAAACGGGCAATAGGGTGTTTTCCAGTTGAACCAATTCACAGTTGGAGTACCTGCCTGTGGCATCCACCGGAGGGCGTGGCGCTTAAATGCAGCATTTTTTCCTCTGTTATAAACTGCTCCGCCGCATTTTAGTCTCTCCACAGCAGCATTCAAATCCAGTTTCAAAGTACATTTGATCATCTTATTTGAGAGCAGTTCATTCGCTTTTTTCTATTATTTGCAGTGATTTGAATTACTAGTGCACTATTTGTCAACATCAGATTTCATTTGCCTTGCGCCGCGAGCCTGCCAAGAACCAGTCTTCTGGACCAGGACTCGCCCGCTTCCCCACTCCAGCGGTCTCGTGTTCCGCCACCGCCCCCACGCCCAGCAGTGCTTCTGAAATGTTTTTATTCTAATGCCATTTCTCGGTGCAATCTCATGCATATTGTCCCCTTGACCTGTGAAATGATGTGCTCTCAGTCAGTAAACGGCTCTGGCATTACCAGGCAATTCTTCAGTGCCGCTAGCTGTGTGCTGCCTGATTTTGTTCACTCTCTTGTTCTGAACATTGCGGCCTCACAGGGTTATTTTTGAGTACCAGGGAAAAGTACAGAGCAATAAACGGGCATCCGCTGAACAGTGCCATCCTGGAGCTCCTGATTTACAACATAGCCTTTTGGATGATCCAAAAGGCTATGTGGCACAAGCTCACTATAGTAATGGGCAGGAATTATGTAATAGGTGAAGAATGTAGAGTTATTGTAGGTCATGCAGAATGTAGGTGCTGTAGATTCTAGGTATTTATAGCAGATGTATAGAATGTTAGGGCAGATGTTGCTGTGCTTCACTGATGCTTGTACTGAGATGCTATGCCTTACGAGGTTGCTAATAAAGAAGTCCTTTTGCACAGCTTACCTGACTCTATCTGGTACAAACTCACCCAGCCCTTTATAAGACACTGTGCGACTTACGCAGTGCTCATTGTATGTTGTGAAAACAACTGAAAACCCCCAAAAAGGAAGGGTGGAATGCTTCAATTATGGTGAAGCCGCTGCAAAATATACCAGGTTCCATTCCAATTCTTTGCTTTTTCATTATTGTGACGCCACAAAAAAGGAACTAATCAGAGTAGGAGTTCTGATTTAGATTTCAGGGGATAGGTTACTCTGTTACAACGGTGACGGATATCCCGTCCGGCGAAATATAAATCCCATAATATCCTATGGGATTTATATTTCTGCGAATGGGCTATACGTCACTGTTGTGACAAAGTAACCTGGCCGCCGAAATCTAAATCAGGCCCCAGGTCCTGCTTTTATAGGGATAGTTCAGCCTGAATTGCCAAAACCCATACCCTCTAAACTAATGCCACCCAAAACTGGTTTAAGCCTTATTGGTCTCCTTGGTTGAGGTGCAGATTGAGTACTGTGGCACTGCAAGCACTGAACTCATGTAGGACATACCCAACGCATTTAGGACATGTCAGTAAAAAACCTAAGTGTATTCTCCATATTCAAAAAGGTAAACTGAACTACTTTATAGGGCTATAAAATCAGCAGAAGGTTGCCCTCTTGTTATTGTAAGATTATGTACAGTAGCTGATACCTGAAACATGCAGAGGGACCTCATATTAAACATCCTATGTGCTAGCATTAAACTGAGGGACCGTCAAAAAATCATATCATTTGAAACAGAGAGGAGGCGAGCAGAGCAAGAGACTTATAAACACGATCCCTTCTCATCAGGTCCAGGCACTGAACTTATTTTGTGAGTTAGTACAGTGACCACACTGGATTCTTAGTGGCATTGGTGGTCTGGTGTCTCAGTGGACTAACGCAATGCATCCACTGCATGAATCTGTGTTTGTCCTCAGGGTCACAGGTTCAAACCTTTGCGGTCCACTCAGGAATTCATTCTTCACCTGAGGTCGATGAAATGAGTACTCTGTAGTTGGATAACAATAAACAGTCAACATCTGTTATTTCAGCATCAACATAGCTTCCAAGGAGAATGTGCACTTTACACATGCACGTTATGGTATGTCTTCTGCTGACAATCCTAGAGTATATTACCCTCAAGATCTCCTGGATATTAAATGGCAGCTTGTGTCACAAAGCTGAGTGCCATTCATTAACTGTCTTCTAACAGTGAAGCATCCCCAGCTCTACGGCATACTGATGGATGGCACAATTAATGTCAGCAAAACACGTGCCATTCTGCCTATTAAAAGGGTACGGCATGTGCCAGCCCTGATAACTGGTAGTTCAGTACTTTCTCCTCTTAGTGACTGTTTTTTGATTTTAATGCTCTCATCAGGAACAAAATATGCCCTAAACTGATATCCATAAAAGGTGGAATCCTCAAAAAAATAAGAAGACGTGATTCTTTCTATCCAGTATCTGCAGAAGACCCCCTCAAAACATTGTAAAACCTCAAGCCTGCTCACTGCTGTAACAATACTCTCGCTGCAAATGTTAGCAAAACAACGTTTTCCCTACTTGAACCAATATGGCGCCTAAAGACTGATGCCTCGGTTTTTACAAGCAGTGTAAAAATGGCAACATTTTGCTAGTCTTAAAGAAGCTGAAGCTGACCCAGACAATCTAAAAAACTATTGCCTAATAACCAATCTACCTTGGTTTAGTAATTCTATAGAAGCATTTATCACTGTTCAACTAACTGCATTCATAGAAGAAAACTGTACTTGCTGATTCAGAGCGGGATACAGCACCGACACTGCTATACTGAAAATACTCAATGGCATACATCAGATTCTTGATAAAGGTGATTTTTGGCATCTCATCTTAATTCACTTGTCAGCAGCATTCGACACAGTTGACCACTGAAAACTGATTGACACCTTGGAGCAAACAACTGACTCCCAAAGTATACTCATAAAATGGTTCTCTTCATTCTTAGCACAACACAGGCAAATTGTAAAGATTGGCATCCATACCTCTAACTCGGCCACAGTATATTGCAGAGTCCCAAATGCGATCATTTTGCCAACACTATTCAATTTATTCTTGGAGCCCCATGATTGCCGATCTTGCAGACACAGAAACCAAAAATCAACAATGTATAGAAGGCACACAAATATACTTTCGTATTTCAACACTGTAAGACAGCAACACTTTTCAATATTTTCTCAGCAACCTAGGATATCAGAAACTTTCTTCATGTTAAATCCAGATATGGCTGAATACCTCATTATCTCATCCAATTCTGAAGGTAAAATAGACCATTACTTATTGAATTAACTCAAGGTAGATAGGCTATCAGCCATCGTACGTCTCTGGGATATGCTATGGATAAATCAGTGTTTCGTATACGACACATAAATAAGTTAGTTCATTCAGGCATTTTTTTGCTGCACTCAATAAAGAAAATAAAACACTTGCTGCCATGATATCGACTAATAAAGGCTTAATTGTGGTAATGCTATTCTAGCAGGAATCCCATGCTCCTCCCTCACATCAAATTATGTGCCCTTCCAATCTAGAGGTCCAATAGACCACACTATATCACGAATACCATCTTCGCTGGTTACCAGTTGAATTAAAAATCGGTAACACTGAAAATATCCATGGACAAATGATCATCAACAAGCTAAGACTCTCTTCAACTTGGGACACCCAAATTCAGAACATCACAAAGAATGAAACAGTGTTTTACTGGCACAGAAACCAGCAATTGGAACTCTTTTTTCAATCAACTAAGAATGAAACCTTACCTGATTGCGATCAGGCAGGCTCTCAAAACTCATCTATGCAATATCCTGGAACAGTTGCCACCCAATACGCCGGCAACATCTAGAGTACCTCATGTTCATAAGAGACCTGAAATCTGTCATTTCCCATTAGGCCTTACCAGCCCTTACCATTGAAGCACTCTGCACCTTGATTCAAGGATGATACAACCCCAGCTATAGCAATGTTTCTACTTTGAGCTGGATAAACCTATGATGCTGATTTCGAACGTGGTCTTTTTAGCTAACATCTTCCTGCTTTAATATCTCTCTATTGCCACAGGAACGGGAATGCTTTATATACACATTTCAAGTGTTTCCTGCCACTTCTTCCTTGGTCCTATCAACCCCCTTCCTTTTTGGTACTCTCAAGTGACTTCCAGGAGCATGTCTAGCACCTTACAAATTACCAATAAAAAATAAATAACCGTATAGGAGTTCCTAGCAACAACGAAGGGTGAATTGAAAGGGAGGAGACTGATGGTGCATAAACTTTGAGGTGAGAAAGCGAATACATACAAATACGAGGACTGTTACTCATTAATGGTTATACGAAATAGTCTTGAAAGAAGAACCAGGCTCTTTGTGTTTAGTAGGCATTTTGTTTTATTCCACTATTGAGATCGAGGCGATCCCCCATCTCTGAGTAATAACTTCCATTAACTTATTTAAAATTAGCTTTATGTTAAGAACATCTTTTTCGACCCTCATATCATTTTGCGTCTTTTCCTTTATACAATACATTTTTATCACAAAGGCCCTTCATAAACTGATCAGCTTTTCGTGGGGAATGATCATCCCACTGCTGCATTGGGTGCCGGACGAGCTAGCACCTGGGGTCTCTGCTGCTGTTATCTTTCACCTGAAGAAGGCTTTTGAGCCATTGCTGAAGCTCAAAGGAGTCATTAAGTAGACCCCTTTGACAACCTCAACGTTAAATGTTCTAAGACTATATGTGCTTTGTGCTGAGAAACAGTCTTGGATTCATAAGCCGGGTTTGCTTTGATGAGTTCGCTTTTGATTATGTGGCATTGACTTTTCCTGCATGCGGAACAATGGCGGCCCTTTTTTTGATGCGCTGGCTCATCAGGAGCTTTGGTGATCGCATAATTGCGAACGTGGCCACGGAGGATGACACAATAGCGCTCTTACAGATGTGTGCAGGCAGAAAACCGTGGCAGAATAGAACATTATCTAGCTGCCGCCTGAATCTGTCCACTCCCTTGTACCGCTGGGGCAAAAGAGCCAATGAAAAAAAAAACTGCCGTGGAGACTGAAGGTTATTAATACACTATCCACATTAGTCTTTCTTTCAGCTGATTGTAAAATGTATTGGAATGAAAAGATGAAGACTTGAGAGAGTGATTTAATTTGGAGCACAATCTGCGTGATTTTGGGCTTTTTTAAAACAAAATTAGAGCAGTGAAATAGGTATTACGAACTTAAACAAGACATATTTCCTTGTTAAAGCCACACCCTAAAAAAAAAAAGTATTTATGGGTAGATGGTTTTTTCTAGGATTTGTTTGATTTTTAATGGCTAACAACAAGGACGTTTTGGGAAATATTTAAGGCCATCTTAAATATTTCAACACAGACCGTGGACAGCTCCTTGTATATTTCTCCACCTTCATAAGCGATCAGTTTGCTCTGCGAATTAACTCCCACCACTGACATCTGCAATGATCTGTGAATAAAGAGTTCTAATCCACCAAGGCAAATTAATCTTTCCAACTTTCAAAGATCAGAAAACGTAGTACAATTAAATTGACTAATAGTAACATATATTTATACAGCGCTTAGAAAAAGCAGAAATGCTTTACAAACATAAAGTGCCTTATTTAGCCTTTGGCAGGCTGTACATCCTTCCGCCAGATCTGTGGAGGGAGGTACTCTGATGCCTTGGCAGTGTGCAGCCCTCCATAGAGATCTTTTCCAGGTAGGCAGAGATCTCCGCACCTTCAGCAGAGTCACCCCCAAGGTGGCTCAGCTGAAGGCGCAGAAGCTTTCCTTTTTGGGCAGCAAAATATTTTGTTTTTCAAAAACAAACTTCCAAAGTGGGAGTTTGTAATTCGAAAATAAAAAAATAATGTTCCTGACATGCTGTGAGTCTTCACCACCACGTTGGGTTCATTTATTTATTCTCATCAGGACCGCCATGCTTTCTCTAGTGGTCCACACAGGAAAACGTGACAAAAGGATGTCTGCCCTCAATAGGGCGGATGATCTGACATTCATTGACCGGCTGCCTAATGTAGTTCGGCCGTCGGACAAAGGTTTCCACTAGGGGGGCCAGCATATGCTCCACAGTTGAATACTTGGCGAATCCTGTGACTCTAACTAGAGCAGGGGAACTACGGATTTGGAAGACAGGGTGCACTCCCATGTTTACGATGAAGTACTCTGTCCGCCAAACTCTAAATAAGCCCCAAAGTTTTAAAACTACTCTACATCGGGCACCGTGAGGCCTTGTCCAGCCAGTTCTCCCACTATTGATAAATGACTACAGACAAGTGTTCCCGTTGTGTTGGTGCCTTTGTTTCGTAGAGTCAATGGGACACTTTCACACCAAGATATCTCTAGTGAGTGTAGAATGTCCTCTCCTGTAGTGTCTGGAAGATTCTCCTGAATGTCACCCTTTCAGTCATACCCAGTCTGGATAAAAGTTACATGGGTAAGTGAAGCCTGCTACTATATCCATAGTAACATAATGTAATGTAACATGAAGCATCATAGCAGAACATAACATAAGATCCTTCTGCCATCCAGCCACTGCCTAATATGCAGATGGTGACAAAAGGACTCTATTTTGGAGAAGAGGACCTATTTTTCATCACAAGGCTATGGACGAGAGCAAGAGAGAGAAAGGCAAAAAAGGGAGAAGAAGTGTTCAGAGAAAGATCAGGAAACAGTGACAAAGGTAGAAAGGGATAAAAACAGAAACTTCAAGAAAGATATAAAGACAGGAAATGGAAGGTGGTGGGTGAAAGGGATGTGGTGGAAGCAAAAAAAAGACAGCCTTTGTATTCTGTGACTTCTGCATTCACATTAGGTGAATACCAATGCAAAACGAAAGAAAAATCTCATATGACTTTCCCAGAATTATTCCTGGTAACCTGTGACTCGAATGTAGATTTATGACTTTTATGTACTTTTGGCGCTGAGATTGCAAAAACACAGACTCAAAAACATTGTGTTCAGCTGTCAATAAACCTTAAATACTTATTGTCCTATAAGTTTTGGGCTATCCGTGTAAACTCCCTATCAAGCACTTGCTCTATATGTGCAATGCTTGGAGTTGTAATAGTCAAATAACAAAGTCCTACAATTGGTTTGAGTAAGTTTACTTTAAAACAGGTCTACTGAATTCTTGAAGCAAGATATTTTATAGTTGATATTTTGGTAGACATTTTTGAATCTCTGTTTTCGCAGTCTATTTTATCAGCACTCCATGGGTAGAAAGACTAATCAGACGATTAGTGGCGAGCAAAAATGGCAGAAGAATGCAGGACAGTGGAGAGCCATAAAAGAAGTTCTTTGAATAAGTACTTTACATAGAGGTTTAGAGCTGCCTTATTGGTGCCCTACACAACATCGTTAGAAGACACTTTTGAAAGCACTTTATGTTGTGGAAAGTTACTCAATATGGCCAGGTAGAAATATGTTACTTTCCATGTGAACTATAATGGGTTCTATCATGGGGTAAATAGTGACATACGCTTGTAAATGTAAACTGTTCGTAACTGTACAGTGTCCGGGTCTATATGCGTACTTGCAGCTCTGTGATATTACAGATGATGTGGGTACAAGTCAAGTCATCGGTGATGTCGTGAATGTCTTTGCAAGTTTGATTCAGCCTGATCAGGTATAGACATAGTTAGTTTATTCTGCATAGTACCAACACAAACACACTCCCACACAAGCTCCCACATTTATCGCGCTGCTTTTTATTATTAAAACCAAGCATATCTTTTTCAAACGCATCTGATGAAACAGACGTCATTGGCCTAATTCCGAATGCAGATCAGAAACTGTCCCGTCACTATCAGGAAAAAGCTAGTAGTTACCCCGTA
This sequence comes from Calotriton arnoldi, assembly GCA_963921515.1. NCBI lineage: Eukaryota > Metazoa > Chordata > Amphibia > Caudata > Salamandridae > Calotriton > Calotriton arnoldi. Next base: position 101,553 of record CAWUFW010010249.1, on the reverse strand, counting down.
TGAATAAGTATGCAAAAATCTGCAGTAAATGTGTTATTGCAGGATTGTTCTCCATTTATGATCACATTCTTTTTCAGGCTAAATAAGGAAAGTGTCATAAAAAGTATAGAAAGTCTCCTCATCAACTTTGCCCTCCAAAGTCAAATTCATTAAGCAGATTACTTTCTTGTAAGTAGACATTCATCTTAAACAACATGGTGACTAGAAATGAAAAGGCCCATTAAAGACCCTTCGGAGTGAAGAGGGAAACAGTGAGACAAGGAGGTGAAGGTGTAAACTGACACCAGTTGCAGAAAGTAAAAGAGAAAGATCCTCCACGTCACATAAAATATTTCCCCCTTCCAATGACGTAGTACCACCTTTGGCCCTAGAAGCCAAGGACAGCGACATAAACAAAGTCTCTGGCTTTCACATATTGAGGAACCTCCGTTTGTGTTCAGTTTGGTGTTCATCACTTTTCCATGGCCAGGTCCCACCATGAAGAATCTGAAGGTGTTGACTTGTGTGGATACGTAACTCCACCCATAGTAGATGATAATTGGAAAGCTCATGGAGGACACAAGTTGCATTGGAATCATCTCCTTCTTCACCTCCAACAATGCACTCTTCTTGGCCAGTGTATGAGGGTTCAAATCAGGGCAAACCATAAAGTGGTTGTCACCCAGCATGACAAACTTCTTTGCATTGCAACATGTAGGATCTTCTCTTTCCATGACAAAAATTATCTGGCTAGTGATAATGCCCGTACATGGAATTTTGGTTGCCCTGCTGAGCCGTGAACTTGCTCGTTGACCAATAGTCATTGCCACAAACCTTGTACTTTTCTCCAGATATTCCAACTTTTAGGAACTCACCTAACACCTGCTTACAGGACGTTGTTGCCACTTCACCAGTCATTCAGTTACCACCCTAAAGTAGGTGTAGGACACGCCTTGGTTCATTTTATTAAGGAGGGAGGCGATGACGCTGCTTGCTATTGAATGATCGAAGGATTGTTGTCTCACGTATATGTGTGAGCACTAGCACCAGAGAGAGCGAGAGGTGCGACATGAATGATTACATGTCCTCAGTATGAGAGTGTTTTACCCGGCTACCGAAGTACTGTGGTTGTTCGTAGTTATATTTGCTGTATTGCGAGAAGGGCAAAGAGTAAATAAAATTTCCAGTGTATAGGGCACAAGCAGTTAGGCATGTGCCATCCTTTACTGGGTGAGACCCACAATGGACCATTTCTTCAGGATAAAGAACTACTGATGTTAATTTGTAATTGTTACCTTGTCTTCCTATAGTACATATTGCACATGGCCACATCTTCTCTGCCCCCATTTGAAGAGCTAGGTGGCTTCATGCAGTAGTAAAGAGGGGGTCAGTAGCCCATGCATTACTGGTGGTTCTGAAGGAGATCTTCAGGAACATAGAAGCTCAGAGTGGCCAGAATGCCTGACAGCCTCAGCTAGAGGCAACAGGGAAAGGGAAAAGGAACTATTTAAGGACAATTTAGTAGATTATTGGTAAAAACAAAAAACAGAATAAAGTATCTCGAGAGACAGCACAGGCTCTTGGAATTCTAGGAATGGCATAATGAAACAATAAAGCAAAATCTCTGAGTGTTTTTTGCAGCTTGATTACAAAGTTTATAAGGGTCATTGTTAAATGCTTTCATCTAGCACTCTTTCAATACTTTCAATTGACACCAATCGATATGGTGATTTATCGTATGAAGTGGCAAAAAACATTAATGTAAGTTGCAATTTTTATATTTTTTAGATAAGTAGGCCAGTTTTTTTCTTGGCAGTTCTCCCACTTTTTTTGCGACAGTGAACCTCTATTAGCAGCAATTGTCTTTTTGAAACAAATAAGCTCAATATAGTTGCTATCCTGATTGGAAATAAAATTATTGAAGTGGGGACAAACAAGGTAAAAAAAAAGAAAAATTGAGTACAACAAGGATGATGACGTAGTCATAGTGTTTCTAAAAGGGCAAATTAAATTTTTGTGTGCTTAAACAATGATATTTTTTTATAGACAAAGTTGACCCTGCCGAATGGGGGCATCTTCCATATGTTTGAGTTTGGATTGGTCCATTTCACACCACAAGAATATTTATGTGTATCTTTTTGCATTTTCAGGCTCTCCGTACTATTACAGTGCAGCTCGAGGAGGCCCACCACCAGCTGCTGCTACAGCCTATGACCGCCATTGACCCACAGATCCTAAGAACTAGAGCACTTACCATCAATACTACCCGGGCATGCAGTATTTGATCCAACAAGGCATTACCAAGTAAATAGGACTGAAGAAGAGAAACATGGAGCTACTGGCCTGGACATTTTAAAAATAGGGGCAATCTGTTGTCATCTTGTTGGAACTGAATGGACCTTTTTTAATAACGAATTCTTTCTGAGATTGACTGCTGCCAAGAATATACAACGTGAATACAACATCACAATTATACTGACTTTCAGAGGTGTCCACCATGCAGTGGATGTAACTCTGACTTCTCTTAAAATTCTTGCTCCAAAGTCCACGTAAGACAATATAAACCGTGACCCGAAATTTCAAGGGTGACACCGCTTTTGCCAACATTGAGAGGGCAGTCTGTACATCGCTGTGGGCGTGACCTTCTACTTGACCAGCACAGTTGACGCTACTCAACAGTATAAATCCAGCATCATTGTAAATACCTGACTTTTTGTGCTTCTATAAGAGTGGATTATCGTCAACTGAACATTCTTAACTTGAAGCATGCTCAAAAGAGGGTGTTTCAAAACTGCTGCACCAATTCAAAGATTTCTGTAAGCTTTAACCTAATGGGAACCAGGTTGCCATTTGCTGTTGGGTGTATTTTGTAGGACAGTTGCCAGTTCAGTAAATGAAAGGCACACAGGATCTTAAATCCAAGCTGAGCATCAGAGCACAGAAGACTATGAGTGGTTTGAGAATTTTTGTAAAGCTGAACCGTTGTTTAGGAGTGTTTTGTACTCACCGTTATTACTGACAGGGGTGATTTTATGTCCACTGGCTTGAGAAAAGTGCGGACTAAAGAGTGGCCAACACACTAGCTTTCTGTCTGCCCACGTAGATGATACCTGGAAGGAGAAAGCTGCTCAATTCTGTTTTCTAAAGAGGAGAACATCAACATTTTTCCAAGGGGTGGTTTCTTGTCACGTTGGCCTTTTGAGTTTTCAGATGAAAAGCTGTTTCTTTCTCATTGTGGGACCAAAGTACTGCATGGTCCGTAACGTAACTTCAAAGCAGAATTTACTAGTGAGAATACCGCGTGGCACACAGTTCATCACTGGAGCATCTCAACATCCACTCAGTATTCGCATTTAGCACAAAGCTATAAGAGCTTCGGGTACTCCATTTTTGCCCTGGGTTAGAAAGCGAGCCCCATTTTGTTTTCACTGTGGAAATTAATAGCACGTACCAAAACAGAAAATACCACCATGTCTAGAAGTGGTAGAAGTGTTACAAATTCAGATACTTCAGTTTAGCTTTGATTTTCAAAACGGGTGTGGAAAAACTCAGCATTGTAGATTATTTTATATGCTTTCTGATGGAAGTTGGCCGTTGTTTAGTTCTGTAGTCAGCACATGGGTAGGTAGTGTGAAAGCCCAAAACAGCAGCTCCTGGAGGTGTTTTTTCAAATGTCAGCACTCCAAGACTTAGGATGTCGACCTCTGGCAGCTCATCGATAATTTGGTGCTTTTGTGAAGTGATTTAGAAACCAACATTTGTTTAACTTCACAGGAAACAGAGAACTCCTCACTTCCTGACTGATTCATTTTCCATCTAGTGATAGAAAGGGGACTGCTCCAATAAGCCTGATCAGACAAGGGCAAAAAAATAATTTGCTAAGAATTAAAATAGAACGGTATGAGATTAGTTGCTGGTCTGTGGATATACGTAAGACAATACAATGTGCTTTGTGTCATCTCAATGGAGCCTTGTCATACACTAAGAGCAGAAGTAAGAACCAAACTTAATTATTCATATTTCCGGTCCATGATTGATGTACTTGTGTGCCTACTGTGAGCAAATCATAAGCGGACACCCCCTACAAGCAAGAAATCATTTCCAGATTCGGTGTCCTATTTGCTTTGCAGTGAGAAGATTAAAACTGATACTAATTCTGGGCATTGTGCCTACCACTTTTTGTGCCCTGAAGATGAAAATGCGCAATTAGATAAATCAATGCTCAGGTCCTCATTAGAGATTGCCAAAACTAGAACAAATTGTGTTAAGTGTGCGGAAGTGGATCTCACATGCATTAAATACCTGTTTTCTATTTACTCAAGTGGTATTAGCATATCATAAAAAGGAGGTAATATCACTTCAGTGCATGGGAACTTCGCGCCTACAAATGCAGAAAACATGAAGAAACACCGTGCATGTTATTCCCCTCTTAATGCTACAACATTATTACAATTATTGGTAATGCATTCCCAAAATAATGGTATAGCCACAATAAATTCAACCTTCTATAAATAAGGGCCTGAATATTTTCCCAGACACCCTCTTCTCCTGCTAGCTGAAATATTTTCTTCCCTGAAACTAGAGTGCAAAATGGTGTCCGCTTTTCACTAGAGGGCTCAGCGGCTTTGCATCATTGTGGCGCAGCTCTGTGGTAAGAGCTCAATCCAAAACCAACCTAAATGATAGCATTTAGCAAGAAGTATACCTTTTATTGTATTGAGCACAAGTGCTTGGCAAGCAGCCTCTCTGCCAAATAATGCCCCTTTGGTGCTAGTTCACCTTGGTGGGGTTTTGGTTTACCTCCCTGCTCTCTAAAGGCAACAGTGGCACTCAAAACTCCCTAACACAGCGTATGGGAGCACACACCAGATACAATTGTCCTTTGTAAACAAGGGAACAAAGGTACTCATTTAAATTCAGCCTTCACTTTACTAATATAATACTACCCATATACCATCATTAGAATTACCTTCGTGGGGGGGCATCACCCGAATCGAAGGTGTAGTGTTGTAGATACCACTGCCGGGCGAATCGAAGGTGTAGTGTTGTAGATACCACTGCCGGGCGGTTCATCTCCAACATCATTTCCTTGTTTGAATGTTTCAGGAAGTGGTGTGCTTTAAGAGGGAAACAGACTTGCCCAAGCCACACCCCTTTGTGATGTTTGCCATCAGGAAACGGATTTTGCAGGAAAGAAAGCCTGGCGGATGTACTGCTGTGGTGCCGCAGCAGTTCCCATGATCACAGTAATATCAGTACTGCTTGTGTGGTTCCGCTGCGATTTAGCTGGCCCTACTGTCATCCGGCGTTCTGATACCATAAGGTCTATGAGAGCTGTCCTTTTTCTGTTTTATTCTCATTGTATGGTCTTGTCTTTCACTCAGAGTTCATATGCTCAACCGGCATTATGAATTTCAAGAATGATAACAGACACGAAGATAGAAGCTTTTGACAACACTCAATATCACTCATTAAAATTCAAAATGAAGATCCATGGGAAGGAAGTACTTGCCCAAAATCAGAAACAGAACATTTTAGTAAAGTGTGGGCCTACAAGGTCAGGAGTTTCTGCAAAAAAAGACAAGAATCACTCTGCATGTAGTACAATCACCAGGGTATTCGAAGTGAAGTCATTTGTCCTTAGGCAGCAGTGCACAAATTATCAAGATACAAAATATGGTAGCATCACAATTTAAGGTCTCCTCATGTGACAAGCACAATCTCCACTCCTGCTCGTAAAGGTTCTGGGCTACCATTTGTTCTAGGTGACCATCTGCCGTAAACAGTGCAGGGCATTATGGAACAGAGCCCTCTCTGAAGAGGTGCCACACTATGCCCTCAACTGATATCACTCCAGTGTCCATTTTAGCATCGTATCTGGCTATTTTATAAAACCACTATGAGTAACACTCCCTTTGGCTCTGAGCACCCACAAATTATGAACACGCACCCCAAAACATGAACGAGTAATCTTCAAGATTGCTGGCACACTGCTATTATTTTTAACCACAAACATATTGATTTCTTTCAAATCTTGTCACCTTTTTCCTCACGTATCATACTATTCACATGATAAATAGAAGAATCTGTCAGCAGTTCACCAATAGGGAACTTTTTGTATTGTTATCCTCAGCACAGACACAGCAGCGTGTCCATAACCAATACATCATTCTCTTAAAGGTTTATATTGTTCCAAACTTGTGTGCTCTATGTTTCCTTTTGTGGCGTTTGATATTATATTTATATAGATACATATTTATACATAAATCCATGAAAACTAATATATTGCCCCACAGAGTAAAGCCATGACCAACAAGGATGTTCACAAGATGTTTATTGGTATAGGATAATTCTCACTCGTGAGACAAGTGGGTCGTACCATTAATGGTCTGTTGTAGCTCTATAATTTTGAATGAAAAGTCATCACCATGCTGGAATATGATGTATCGCTGAAGACGTATTTGTAAAAGTTTACCATCATATCATATATAGAAACTGGACCTGGGTCATCATTGAGGCCAACTTGAGAAAGTGGAAACCGGACAGAGTTGGGCATTCACTTTTCTGATACCACAATCCTATAATTTACCTGTCCGTTATGTATTTTATGAGGTGGTATTTATCAAGCCTTGTAGGCTCCAGGTGCAGGCTTCTCTATGTGATAGATGCTGTAGGATTAGACAATCTGTTGACTGTGCGTTAAACGCTGAGACAATTCGAAGGAAGGGGGACATGTTTGTCTTTTTGGGTTTTTCATTTGTTATTGTTGTATATTTCGTGACTGTGGGTGCCAGATATTTCCTACTTGTTGAATCATGTTAATAAAAACGTTTGACAGAAAAAAATAAAAAGGGATTTTAAAAGTATTTCCAAACCTTTTGATTTTCTACAATGGTTTACTCAGCCCTGGAGCTTTGCAGTTCTCTCCTCCTGTCTACATTTTCTTGGCTAAAATAATGTGATGGGGCATTGAAAAACTTTTCTGGGTGCAGCCAAGTTCCACAACCCAAATACCCTTTTTTCCCTTCCCTTCCGCCTCTTCTGTCTAGGTTATCTAATGCCCCCACCTCACCACAGATCGCAAGTTCTACGATTCACATGTAGTCTCACCACCACCCCACCAATGGCAGCAGCTGAGGTAGGCACAAAACGAAAAAAAATGCTGACCGAAATTATCCTGTTTTTTTTGCATGATGTTTTGTTCTGTATAATACCATCTGTGTTTTTTAAAATATCTCCTTTTCACAAGTTGGCAGGTTGTTCTAGTCTTGTTTGTGGCCAAGTGACCCTATCTACAGATCGGCAAAGAGTTCATTGGAGGACCATGATTTATTTATTCACATTTATAAAAACGTATGAATAGTAGCTATTTTTTTTAATCCCCTGGAGACTAACTACACATCAAAACCATTTATTGAAAAAACAGCTTTTAGAGAAATTGTGTACAAAGTAAAAAAACACATTTACAGTAGGCATTGAGACATTTTTTGTGAAACTCAAAACATGTTTTTAGACCTGCATAATTTATTATTCCAAACTTCAGTTCTAAACTATTTCAGGTAAAGTTGGTAATTCTCCACACACTATTCTTCAGTACGGTATTTTCAAAGAGATATGTTGGTTGGAAGGTAACTTGGAGGTGTTGTTAGCCATGTTTGAAAAATTTCTTTAGCTCGTACATTTTGACAGATTGGTGGTGTTTTGATGTAATCCTATGCAATTAAATATGAATGGATTCTAACCGAAAGGTGCAAAAATATCAACATGTATCCAATAACAAGGTCACAAAGAATCCCTATATTTCAGACTAATAGAATGTTGTGGTCAGTCAGTGAATCCTAGGAGATGCAAGCGCTGTATGAGGGAGTTTCTGGATGTATCATCACGTGATATGTTCAGCAACGAAGTGATGAAAATAGTATTGAAGTCTTAATTCTCAAATGATGTTTTGGGAAAAACCATTAGATAGGTATGCAGTAGTAGAGAGTACAGCTCTTCTTGCCAAAGGAGCAGGAAGGTAGGCGGGAGAATACTAAGGATGTTCTTGAATGAACTCCTCCTCTGCCCGGCTCTTTTGGCCCATTGAAACATGTCGACTCCCAAATAACATATAAGGAAAACATTAGCCGTACATATGCGTCCGAAACTGCACCACGAAGGCCTGATGTCCTAAGTCATGCACGTGCATTAGTTGGCCATACAAGTACAAAGCGGTTCGATTTAATAATCAAAGGTTCCCAGTTTCCGTCAAGCTTGGTCACACAGCTTAGTCAAACACTTGGTACGCTTGGGGGAGCGGGGAGCTGACTGCACTAGTGCATGACCTGCTGCTTTGAAACGAGTAGCATTGTGCCATGTCAGGAAGGTATGATTTATAGACAGACTTTCTTTTCCTGTGTAAAAAAAAGTGAATGTGCTCTGTAGGCACATGGATATTGAGTGAGCCCAGGACCATGGTTTTCTATATAAGGTTTTTGTTAGGCTAGGCTGAAGAAAGATTGATCATCAAAATGAAATCTTGGTCCAGTCTAGCTGTGACTGTGAAATGTGCAATGTTCTGAAGGAATCAATTTTAGCAAGTATATCATTTGGCCTTTTGGGCAGATGAACGAGGAAACCACTACACATATCTTTATCCACATACCTGAGCGTGTCACAGTGTTGAAGAACAAAACAAAAGATTAATCAGATTGGGGGCAATTTACCTACAACATCAGCATTGGTTCACAACCAAGAACAAGCACTATGCATCTCACATGGAGGGGCATGGCGGCGGGATGAGGTTGTCCTGAAAGCGTTGTATACATGGTATGCATTCCACACCTGAAGTACTGGAATGGTACTCATATTACATCAACACGCTTGAACATCTTGACTGTTTATAATCCACACTTGAATATCAACGCTTAGCAGTAGAGAATCAACTTTTGATATTTGAGAAAATTCTGAACTTTTCCTAAGCTGTGCATAAGCTACTCTCTCCATTAAGATAAAACGTGGCAGAGATTGCCATTTGCCACATCACCATTGTAAGAGATGCTTACAATTTGTTATGAATGCAAATTTAGATACTCATCACCTGACAGCACAAATTTCTGCCACATAATGCTAACAAGTAATCGATGTAGCGATGTAGCTAGAATGACATATCTGCAGGTCATACGCCACAGTGAGATCTAGCTATGCCAAAAGTTTTCTGATGGATTATTTTCTTTCTGCCTGTCACAATAAAACCTTTTCACCAGCCTCATCACACATCATCACACCTTAGGCAACAGAATTCATCCCTCACACTACAGGGCCTGTCAAAAAATATTTTGGGAAACCACGCAGAATTCCACATGAATTATACCAAACAGAGGATGCCCATCCTCTTGTGAAAGTTGGGCTCTTCTAGGTATGTATGCTTGTACAATCCAGATTTAATTGTAAACACCACCCCTGATTTTTTGGAAATAATTTGGGTGCAGTGGAAGCTCGAAAAAATGTAATTCCGATATTATCAGTGCTGCAAATGGATTGTAAGTAAGCACATCATATGTCCCTGGGTCTAAATATAGACCTGATCATGAGTATGGGGCTCCCTTAACAGCTGAGAACGGAAGCCACATTTTATGTTTGACACATTTTGGCAGGTTTTGAAGGGCTGTTGATCACACCCGTTAAATCCTGACCTCTAGGCTATCAGTTTTTAGGGATGCAATAAATAGCACACCCCTCTCCGGGTCCTCATAATCATGGACATGGTTGCAAAATGTACACTGGACTCTGGGCTTTCTAAAGTGACTTTCTGGTGGCACATGCAGCACCTGCCTTTATTCTCTGTCAGTCAGCCTAATAAAGAACAAAGCAGCATCTTCTCTAGTCCTGCTAAATGGATGGACCCTTGTTTATACTTACTCGTGGCCTTTGAATATGCCGAAGAAATTACTAAGATGCATTAATATTTAAGAATGGAATTCCTTTTAAAAGAGAACACAATATTTTTTCTTGCCTGAAAATAAAAATAAAAATCTGCTTTGTTATGAGGGTACTTCCAGCATTATACAAGCTATATATCACCAAAGTCTGTGATTCCTTCATAAAGGCTTACTTGTTAAAAAAGCAACACAAAAATCCAAATAAAAATATGAAAATAATTACAAAAAAAAAGTCATACATTTTTTGGAGGAATTTGACTTGCCTTTTGAAAAAAATATCAACCCATCTTCACACAGATATAAAAAAAATGCTTCTTAAAATGTGTATGTTTTGTATTCTTTTTTCTAATGTGTAAATTAACTTGAATTGTTGATGTTTTATTTCATTAGTGCTGTGTGTTGCTTTTGTGTGTGATACTATTTGAATGTAATTTACAGCAGTGCCAATTTGCCAAAGATGTGGATCATATTTTAATCCATTTTATCCCCTTTTGCTGTTGTTTTTTAAATTTTTTTTATTTAAGGTGGGAGATGATGTCTCTTCTATTTCACTCAGTTGCTTTTTTCTTGTCAGTAGTAAAATTTGTGAATTATTTTCCTTTAAATGTTTGACCACAAGATCTTTCTTTCTCCTTTAGATTAGTTGAGGAAACATGCAATAAAATTGGCGTAGTTTCAATATCCGTGTATCTTTCAAAAGAGTGACTGTTAATTGTGAACAATTGATTTTATGTGAACTTTAATGTGAGATAATTATTTGTAAATACCTACCATAATTTTATTGGTCCAGAGAATAAAAGTAAATTTTTTAAGTTCAAAAAACCAGTTTGTTATTTTATTTCCCAAGACTGAATACTTTGTGTGTTGGATTACTGATGGTGTGGAAATATGCAGCCACCATTTGCCAGAAGATTGTGGAAGTTGTTTGTTTCTAGTGCTAAGTCAGTATCTTGCTTTTTTGTTAGAAAGACCAGCAAGAGGGGACATGCTCTGTCTTTAAGTTTCCACAGATATCAAGGCTCATATTTATCAATGTTTTGCATCACCCTTGAGCCACACAAGCTAATGCGAGGGCAAAGCAAAGCCTAGATGAGATTTACCAAGCCACGCAAGGCCACCTTGCATGGCCCTGTGGTGCTTGGTAAATCTGGAGTAACACTAGGCAGCGCTAGTCACTGCCTTGCGTTACTCTGCTCCTCTGTGGGAGCATGGGACACCCACGCTTCACCCATGGAATGCCCTCTGCCGCATGGGAGGCGTGCCAGAAGGTGGAGCATGGGTGTTCCCATGCATCCACCCATGGATTCTGGTGCATTTCCAGATTTACCATGAGTGGTACACCTGGGAATGCGTCAAAATGCTACGCCTTCCTAATGGAGGTGTAATGAGGAGAAATATCCTTATTTCTCCTCATGCTTTCCTCTTTCTACATGTGCTGCATTCTGGAACACACATAGAAAGAGGAAACAGCCCTTCCTGCCCAAAAATAATCCTACCTGCACCAGAGGCAACATTGTGCGAGGGTGCTTGCATTGGCGCTAGGTAGCCAAAAGTGTGTCAACGCAAGGATAGAGCAGGAATGGGCCATATCTTGATAGATATAGTGCATTCCTGCCCTCTCCCTTTCACGCAGCTCAGCGCAGCAAGGTGTCTTGCTGCATTGTGTAAAAAAATGATAAATATGGTCCCAAGTCTCTCAATAAAGAAGGCATTGGACAAAAATACATCAGTGGCCACTAGTCCTGATACAGGGACACCTATGCAAGGAAGCACTGACAAATTCATTGTTAGATAAGCAGGACAAATCTGTTTTTTGATCCTGCTATTTTCAGTGTCTAAGATAGCCGCAATCTTGGAGGGTTATCTATTGTAAGATAGAGGCACCGGGTTGTCTGGCATCTAACCTACAAGATCCCTCTTGCAGAACACACCACTCCAAGTAGGTTTATCAAACATTGGGTCAATCAGTACATATGTGGACATGCGCACTGTCTGAATAATGTCTTTTAGCACCACCCATGCAGGGCTCCTAAGCTTAATACCACGGGCACTACTCAAAAATATTACAGAGCCAAATACTTCTCGGGCAATATCATTGAATGAGTCAATGGAAGCCATGAGTGGCAAGCAGGTGAATTACGCTTACTATTCTCATTCCAACCTCATCTAAGCTTGCCTTCAGTTCTGTTAATGTTTTGCATATTTGTCTTTTTATGCCTAAGTGTGTTGTGTTATTTCCTAGAAATGTTTCTTTGTTGCTGTTTTGCATACATGTATGTCATCAACCTCTGGCTCCTATACCCATATGGAATTGAAGGATGGGTATGGATTTATAACTTGTGGCCGGGTTTTGAAGACACTGGCCAGAATGCCTATTTCATTGATATCCAGTATACTCTTGGAAAGTTCACCTGTTGCCCTGTGTGCTTCTAACCCCAATTTAAGACAGAGGACCTGATTTATATCTGGGTCGTATGTATAACCCGTCACAAAGGCGACAGGGTATACATACCACCAAGATAAAGGTGCATCCACCCCATTTAGATGCGGGTGGACCACAGGTTTAATCACGGTGGAGCCTATGGGCCTTATTACGAGTTTGGTGGTCCGACCGCCGTAGGACCATGTCTGCCCCACCAGCAGCCCATGGTGCTGGCGGTCCAAAGTCCGCCGTATTACAAGTTGACCACGGAGTTTGGTGGTGTGGAGGCGGGGATCTTGTAGCGGTGGTGAGTATTTTTCACAAATATATTGATGCCTGTTTGTGCATTTCGACTGCAGATGTGTCGGATGCACACATATGTGGAAAAATACCATATACCTATTATTGGGGTTCAGCCCATATGTGGGCAGTCCTGGCAATGGGTATATCGTACGAAAAATACTCACCTGTATACCACCGCACACAGGGTGGTAATCCTCAGGGTGAAGATCCTGCTGTGAAGGGGGGACCTGGAGACAGGGATCCATGTTGGTATCAGTAGCGGCTCGCATAGGGCGTGCTGCCGGGCGATGGGGCGGGGGAGGGGCAGGGTGGGGGGGTAGCAAACACGGACCTACGACGGAACAGAGGAAAGTAATTATTACGTTCCTCCGTTCCGTCTCATACATACAGTTGCCTTAGACACTATGTCTTTAGCCTAACTGCTGTCTCATGGTGCCAGGTGGCCTTAGAGACCCATATGTATTATTTACCACGATTAACACCATTTGAAAAAATGACTTTTTGAGTACCCTTCTCCCATATGTTCTGCGTTTGTGGACCTAGATTGATGCAAGGTTTAGATCTCTGGACACTGGTAGGATGTTATACACCTCCCAGTGATAGTTTTCTACCTCCAAAATATGTTGCTTAATTGGCTAAGTCCAATTGACATAATTGACTTTTTGGCAAATAATAAGTACAAATGCACAGAAACCATAATCGATTAGGTCAGTTAGTACACTTTGTTCTTGCCATCGTGCATCATTAATGATGTTGCACATTAGATGCTACATCACTGTACAGAATGTGCCATGTGTCCCTTGATACATGTGGTCAGATCTGATGAGTGGCTCTGTGATATGATTTGGCATATCATGACTAAGGCATGGATGACTAAATAATGCTGGTTTGTTAATGCATACCGCAGCTTTGTGAATTGCTAGGGTATTGTAGTGTCTCTTGGAGAACTTTATCTTAATTAATGAACATGATATTTTTCTGGGAAGGGTGATAAATAATTATATCCTGAATTTAAATAAAATGTGTTTAGTTGATATTATAAAACCGACCAGATTAATGCTTGTTGGAACAACAATGCAATTGTGTAACCATACACATGGTAAACAAGTGAAACCTATAACGGGACGCGAGTACACCGAGCCGGGCTGGGAACCACAGCCCCTAGGCTCCAACGCGAGTTTTCCTGCATCATCGCTTCGCGCCTGGAGGCGCATATAGCTCCCTGAAAGGTCTCGCTGTGAGGGACGCGCAATGGCCACGCCCGGGCGAAGCCCGGGCTTGTCCTTGCCCTTCAGTGCCCGTAGGAGGCTGGGCTGGGCCCCCCCTCTTGGATCTGCTTTTTGGGCCTCCTCCCTTCCAGTTCCTCATCACTTCATCCTTGGGGCTGCTGTACAGGGAAACAGAGAATGGCAAGTTAGGTCCCTGACATGCCCTGAGCGGTCTCCATCCGGTCTTGGGCCAACAGACCGCACTGCAACGCTATAAGGTAAGCCCTACGGGGGCACCACTACCACTTCTTTCAGCATGGTTCTTGGTCAGCCATAGACTGTGGGGGAGAGGGCAGAGGATTTAAGAGGTCTCTAATGCTCACCCCTTTCAACTAGGAACGTCTGGGCGCATTGTTAACATTTGGACTTTATCCTCCTACTTCTGGTTCCCCTTTTCCACCAGTCGAACTTGCTTCGAGGGCGTTTAGCCTAAGTCAAGGCCAAGCCAAGGACATGTATCCCAGGGACCTGTATAATTGGTGTAGCACTGTTTTGCCTCACAACCACATGCCCTACATAGCTGGGAATCATGGGGAAATGTAAGACAGCTGCTGTAATCCATGCAAATCCAGCTATTACGACCATGGGCTGCTTCCTACAGCGAGCAGCGGGGGTCCTTGATAAGGAAATTGAACTGGTGGCTTGTCGGCTCCCACGCTCACCGACGAACCAACCATACCCCCTTGTCTCTGCCCCCGCACATGGGTCACAGTGCACCCTGGAGTTTGTAGAGCTGGTAGTCCCTTCCTCATTCCCCCCGACAACCAAGACCAAGGATCAAGCAACCTCAGGAGAGACGAATCTCATGTCGTTGAGGGGTGGACCGGCAGGGCACAGTCAATCTTAGTGCCCGTGTCAGTTCGTGGGGTGTCTGCCAATAATCAAGCATCTCAAGTAGACATGCAGGAGGGGCGGCCCAGAGGGGGGATCGGATCCCGGGGCCAAGCGTAAGTGTTCCACACCAGGGGCCAGGGCGAAACACCTTAGAGTGGATACCCCGACTCCCATCACTCAGGGAGCAGTTCCTGTTTCGAAAGACGAACTGGCAGCCCTGCTGGAAGCTTGTGTGGGTTCCCTTCTTGATGGTTTGGACTCTAAATTAGAACCAATCAAGCAACGATTGTCCTCCATCAAGAGGGAACTCTCCAATCTGTCTCAATCTATCAAGGTCTCCAACTCTACAGCCAGTATTAGTGATGTAGCTGCACTAACCAGTAACGCACACAATGGCCCAAGTCTCCCTGCCTCAGTAACTGCTACAGGAGAGGCCCACAAGGCATGTATTATGCATCTCAGGAGTATTATCTCCCAGTCCGCACCCCCTCCTCGCACTGGCCCTCATCCATCATCCACAGACGGAACACAGGCGAGGGCATGCTCCCAGGATTTACTCAGGTCAGAGGACAGTCACCGGAGTGAGTTGACCTCTAGTTTGAGGATGGTAGGCGGGGAAGCCTCAACCCCTGCTACCGGGGTACCGGGTACACAGCCCCAGGGACCAAACATCATCCATCTACCACCTGAAGCAACTCCATATGTTGTGGTCCTGGGCAATGTGCCAGTGCTGAAGCCGGGCGTTACTGAGGACTTTTACCAGCTAAAGAACAAAGTCCTTCACTGGCTTAATATCAATACACCCTTGGGTTTCACAGTGGAGAAGCATATCATCATGGTCCGCCGGAGGGTGGCCTGGATAGGAGGATTGAAAAAGAGTAGCAGCGGCGATTATGTAATCATCAACTTTAACCGGACACATCTGGCAGAGAGAATTCTTCATGCAGCTAGCCGTTGTAATGGCAAGGGTCCGGTCACCTCCATCACGGCCCTCCCCCTGGGCTACTTTTACACACCTTTACCCACGGCCCCATGTTCTAGGAAACTAGTTAGTCCGGCTCTTTTCGAGTGTCCTTATGTGTCCTCGGTGGTACCACTTTTCAACACATTTGCACCGTTGGGGCAACTTGACAACTGCGATAGATTTGAAGGGCCAGTATTTATGACCCCCAAGGCCCTTTCTTTACAACCTGATTCCTTGCATCAGCCGGCATAACGAAACTCTAGCAGTCACGACCAGGACACTAACTTTTGTAATCTCATCTCTTGGAATATAGCTGGCCTGGCCAGCAAGTTTACAGATCCGGAATGGCAGTGCTTTATCCAAAAGTATGACATTATCTGCCTGCAAGAGACCTGGACCATCGACAACTCCTATTTTTTGGAAGGCTACAAGTTGTTTAATATACCCACAACCCCATCGAGGGCTGGTCGACCTAAGTGGGGCCTTGCAGTCTATGTGTCACTCAGGATAGGGGGCTGAATTGTGGACTTGAATACTGACAACCCATGCCTTCAGGCCTTACTTTTTTCTCTATGGTCGTGTAGATTACTGCTTGAACTCTTATAATGCTACATCTTCCCTCCCCAAGGTTTGCAACGTTACTCGTTTAGGCACTTTCCTGACACATTTTAATGCCTCCCCCCGTAACACCTGTAATATAGTTTTGTTAGGGGATTTTAACGTTCATCCTTGTGGGGACCTAAGGCTGCAGGGTCTTGGGGGTATTGAGGGCTCCCCCTGCCCTTGCGCTGCTGACGCGCATTTCGACCAAAGTGGACAGGGGGACAAACTCCCTACTTTGTGATCTGGACTTGCAATCAACTATGGGTAAATTGGATTCAGATGGGAGGAGCTTAATTCCCACCTTTAAAGGGCTAGGTCGTGAACTCTCCTTTATCGATTTCATTCTAGTTTCCACCCTTCTTTTTTACTTGATTTTCGACTTTTCACTTACACCCAGTAATCACAGCGTTCATAACCCGCTGTGTATTGAAGCTAACTGGCCTATATTGGGTTTGAAAAGGAGGAGTAGTGGAGGAGAAGTACTCCGGCCCACTGATGGAGGTAGAAGGCTCAATTGGGCGCAGATTATCCCAGGTTCCTTGCTTGAGTCCCTCTTGGTGAAGTGTCAGAACGAGATTCAGATTTGTCGGGGCGCGGAGGCAGAGCCGGACGAGTCCATCATCCGCGCCTTCGAATCTATCTCTCGTACTGTTGCTGAGCTATTAACAATCCCTGCACCCAAAGTCCAACAGGAAAGGGCACCTAGATGGTTTAACCCAGAATGCTCACTTGCTGCTAGGAGGCTCAAAATAGCGTTGCATGCCACCCCCAGGAATTGCTCCCTAGTTAAAACTCGAAGGAAGCAATATAAGATAGCCCTCAGTAAGCGTAAGGAGGCTCTGAAGGAGGAAGCTTGGGGCAAGCTTATGGAAGCCACAACCATTAAGTGTAGTGCCAAGTTTTGGAGCATTATTAACAGCCCTTTTTTGGGAGTAGAGGCCGCAAATGTTCTAGACGCACATATTACAGAGAATGACTGGGTCAGCCATTTCGAGAGCATGTTCAAGGTTGCCTCGGCCCAGTTTTCACTACCTGGGGGAACCGAAAACACAACTCTATCTGTAATGGAGGAAGAAGTGAGGCGAGGCATTGCTGGCATGACGTGTAATAAGGCCCCGGGACCTGACGGAATTCCTCCCGATCTTTATCTGTCGGACGTGGAGTTCTGGGCACCATTGCTTACCTCTGTAATTAATGCGGCCGCAAGATCTGGCCCTCCTGCCTCTTGGGCTACCTCCATAATCGCCCCGGTTTTTAAAAAAGGGAACAGGGAAAGGATTCATTGCTACAGGCCTATATCCCTGCTGGACTCCATGGTCAAAGTGGTCGGGCGGATCATGCTGGGCAGGTTATCGTCTTGGGCTCTCAACAATAACATTCTGTCGGATGCCCAATAAGGTTTCCGCTCTGGCCGCTTCACGACTGACCAATGTCTAAATCTTTTTATGTGATTGAATAAGTACACGGTAGCCCGCTCTGGTACCATCTTTCTGGCCTTCATGGACCTGTCTTCTTCATTCGATTGCGTGAACAGAGGCAAACTGTAGCAGATCCTTCTTTCTCTAGGGGTGGACAAGGATATAGTCTCCTACCTACATGACCTCCATCGAGACACTAAGGCGGCCGTGCGTTATTCGGCCGGCCTGAATGTATCTCGCTTCTTTCAACCTCTACATTAACAACCTGGAGAAAACCCTCTTGGAGACCAAGGGGGACTTCCCTCAAGCAGGACGGCGGGGTCTCCCGGTCTTGCTATATGCGGATTACGCCGTCCTGATAGCCCAAACCTAACTGGGTTTGCAAACACTTATAACCTCCTTCGCGCAATTTATGGGGTACATGGATCTGACGATTAATAACTCGAAGCCATACATCATGCAGGTAGGGGCACGGCGCAGTAGGCCATACACTTTCAGGGTAGGGCTTCCCCATATTCCTAAGTCGAGCGTGTTCTCCTATTTGGGGGTACTCTTAGATGAAAAAATGAACTGGGGGTTTCAACTCACCCGCAAGAGAAATAACCTCATCAGGGAGACTGCAGCTATTTTTAATTTTGCCGCTAGACTGGGGAAAAGACTGGTTGGGGCCCTTCTAAAGCTCTACAGGGCCAAGTGTATTTCAAAGGCCCTTTATGGCAGTGAAATCTGGGGGTATACCGACACAGACAATCTCCAAATTGCGGAAAACAAATTCCTGAGACGTCTTTTATCCGTTCCTCAGGGTACTCCCTCCTTCACTGCTCATGAAGAACTAGGCATGCCCTACATCTCTGATCTGATAGCATTTCGCCCGGTGTCCCTCTGGTTAAAAATCTGGGCTGGGAAGGGGACCTCCCTAAATAAAGCAATTCTAAAAGATTGCCTAGCTCTTGATCACGCATCTATGGTACCATGGCTCAAATATGTAGAAAGGAGCCTCACGAGTCTGGGAAGAGGAGATCTTTTCTCCAACCCGACACGACGTATAAGAAAGATCTAGCCCTCATCAAGACGGCCTTCCTTGCACTCCAGACCATGGCAAGGGAGGAGAAGGAGCTTCTGAAGCCCAGCGTATGTCGCTTTATCATGTTGAGGACCACCCTGATGGTGGAGCCGTACTTGCTGGGGTTCGCAAACTCATACTACCGTTTTCTCCTGACCAGGTTCCTGTTTGATCTTTTCCATCTTCTT
Organism: Calotriton arnoldi; assembly: GCA_963921515.1. Lineage (NCBI taxonomy): Eukaryota > Metazoa > Chordata > Amphibia > Caudata > Salamandridae > Calotriton > Calotriton arnoldi. The sequence continues at coordinate 82,591 of CAWUFW010010249.1, read as the reverse complement.
CTTGCCCATCCCAGGGGTCAGAATAAAGGGCAAACTCTTTTGTCCTGCGGCTGCGATGGTACATCTCCACAGGACATGGTTCTTTCATGATGTTTTGCCCATTTTATGATACACCTAGAAAATCCTTTTTAATTCCCATTTTGAAACAGGCCAATTTTAGACAAGTGCGGCCCGCTTTTATATTTCTTCAAATGTTGATGGGTAACACTGTTTTTTATGTGCTTGACTTTTTTAAATCCGCGATCAGGCTTAGGGCGAGTTGTGATTAACCTGCCCGACCCTTGTCACTATTCCCGGCACCATGCACTTTACCTTGTTCCACTAGCCTGTTTAACTAACAACTTGATCAAGCGCAAGGTTTTACTGTACCATCTAGAGCGTTTTGTTTAGCAGGTATTCTATGTGTGTTTGTGGTGATTTGGTAATTATATATTTTTAAGTGCATATATTTTTAAATTGTACATAATGGGGCATATTCACAAGGAGCTAGCGCCGAATTAACGGCACTTTATCGCAGCCAAAGTCGTGATAAGTTTACCCCCCCATTCACAAGCCGGTGTTAACAGCCCACAGCACCAGTTTACCCGCGATAGCAGCCGCAAAAAACATCGCCACAGAGGACCCGCGCAAATATCGCTAATGAGATGCAGAGTAGACGATCCCGTGACAAAAGTCGAGACAACAGCACACCTCAACATTCACAACGACCAGCCACATCCGCGATAAAAACACAAAACAGGCGATAAGGCGCGTTAGCACCAGGAAATCTACACCTGCTCTGACCAAGGCGCGTTAGCACCAGGAAATCTACACCTGCTCTGACCTGGTGTAAAGTCGGACGGCAGCCAGCACCACAAAAGGGAGCACAGCCCAGGGCCACATCCGAAGGGCAACAGATGCCATGGAGCAACACATCATGCGGCCCGGACACCCAAGAGGGCCACAACACCCACCGCCACCACCCCCAGGACCCCAACCCACACCCGGAACACCCCCCCCCCGAGGCCAACACAGACGCAGCACAGACAAAGACAGCGGAACCCCAGGAAACGTACCATCCACACAGACCCAACACCTGACAATGTCACCGTCCACTACAGGCTGAAAGGGACAACCAACCTACGCATCCTGACCATCATCGCCTAACAGGCCTACGGCAACAACACAGCGGACAACCAACATCCCACCCCACACAAAGCTGATGGCGTGGCTGCACCTGTTGGCCCCTGGGACCCCCATCCAACACCCGCCAGAGTCGGAGGAGTCTCACAGCCAGCCACATACAAGTGCCCCACACCTGTCCTGGACATCACCATCACCCTGGTACCCCAGTCCCCATACGTACAACACAAGGCGCAGGATCCTCCGGAGATCAAGCAAGGATCATACGCCATAGCAGGATGCACGCACTTGTTGGGGGCAATACACAGCACACATGTACTACCTGTGCCCCCTGGTGACACAGCACACAATCACCGCAACAGGAAGCACACGTCTCACACCAATGTGCAGGCAACAACAGAACACCGTGGAACACCCAACAATGTCGCCTTCAAATACACAGCCAGTGTGCATGATACCTTCATCCTCCACCAGTCCATCATCAACCAGCGTTCCCAGGATGGCAACAAGGGAAATGTACAGCCCCTTGGCAATATACAAATGAACATCCCACACACCTCAACACCACAACCATGCAACTCACAACTCTGGCAATTGCACACATCACAAAATCACATACAACAGGCACAACAATATGCCCACCCACCAGACACGACAGAACAACTTACAATGTCCACATGGGCAAGCCCTGAAAATGAGCCAGCAACGGCATGGCACCTCAGCCACATACTAGCCGAATGTGGGGAGAGGTGGCAACCAGGCATGTGTGAAGGATGCAGTCGAACCATGATTGGGAAAGTACACAATGCCAACAGTGCCAGAGATGTGCTGGACACCTCGCAGTATGCAGAACACACCCATATCCATGATGACATACACCGCTTGCGTATGTAGTGTGGTGGACAGTGGACGCCACCATGTCACCACAGCCAGTGGGGGTCCTCGCGGAAATGTTGCCTGTTACGCCCCCCCCCCAAGCGTCAGCGGAGTGGCATGGCCCGGCGTATGCCACGCCAGCATAGGGGTGTGAATAAAAACCACGTAGGCCTGGGCGTGGTCCACTTCCGGAAAGACCCACGTCTCTGCCAAGGCGGCACCTCCCACCTCGCCACGAGGCCGACGGCATCCTCGTGAGCGGAGTTGCCTGCGATGCCGTGCGCCTGCCGGACCCCGGCACGCTGGTCCACGAACCCGTCAGGCCAGCCCCTGCGCAGTCAGGCCCCACTGATCACCTTCCGACACCGGCGTGTGTCAAGGAGGGCCCACCACGTGCCGGCGCAAGCCACAAGCCCGAGGCCCGAGACCTTGGCAGCCACCTCAGACCATCACGGCCGCCACGACACCGGCCTGCTTCAATCCCTTTTCGTTGACGTACTCCACTGCCGCCCCCGGACTACTCTTCGGACCAGTAGGTCCCACATGTGGAACTGTGTCTTGAGTCATGAATGGCAGTGACCCCATATCCCGGCCAGCGGCCACAGCACTAGACCCACTCAGTTCAGTGAGGCATAGTTCCATATGGGCATCTTGCGACACGTGGTGCCACTAACCCTGTCCAACGCCAGCCTGCTACACATGGTGCCACTAACCCTGTCCAACGCCAGCCTGCTACACGTGGTGCCACTGAACCTGAACTACGCAGGCTGGTGGGGCCATCCAACCTATGCCGGCGACACTCGGTGAATGGGCCGTGCTGACCGCAGCCTCAGGCCTACACCACGGTCAGGTAGGTCACACATTTGGAACTGAGTCTTGATTACACCAAGGCAGTGAACATTATTTAGAACTATTCACCATACACCCTTCGATGTGGTGGCAACAAGTCTGTGCATGGCATCACAACCACACGTGTCTGTGGGCCTACGCGGACCACTGCCCTCGGCCTACGCTGCGCTCGAGTGGGATCCCAGAATTGGAACTGAACATCGGTAATTCAAAAGGCTGTATACATGTCTTCGCACGCACGGAGGTGCGTAAGAGGATGACGTGTTGCAGGCCGGAGGGAACAGGATCATCGTCATGGAGGTGATTGAACACTACCGACAACTGCCACTGTGTCACTAACTCTGTGCCTCGCGAGCCAACGACAGGTGGCTGTGGGCCCATGCTGACCGCTGCCTCCGGCCTACACCGCGGTCCAGTAGGTCACAGAGCCTTGATTTGGCAATGTCGGAGTTCACATCTGTGTACCGGCATCATCGCAGACTGCATGCCCTCACACCACCTGTGCCACTGAGTTTGTTCCCCGACATTCATGGACACTCACTGGTCGTACATTGGGGGCGTTTGAGTCTATGGAATAGGGGCTAGTTTTCATCCTCATGTAGCTGATCCCGAATTGTTGGTGACAACGAGGGTTGCGCTTTCCACTCCTCAATTTGCTGCTTCCGGATAACATCAGACCTTCCGCATCATGCCCTGGAGGACACCTTCCGCTGTCCCCCGCAACACTCCGCAACATACACCTCGGACATTGATGGGGACCCGCTCAGGTCGCATGGCCCATCTGACTGCACCGCAAGTCACCGTCCCGTGGCTGGGTGCCTGTGCCAGCCGCAGTGCATCCGGGGCCACTAACTCTGTGCTGCTCAGGCCTGGTACCCCTTCTTCTGAGACATTGAATGGCCTCTGTAGCGATGGTCTTGGGGTCATCAACGCCATGTGTCTGTGGCCCTGCGCTGTCCGCCTCCTCCGGCCCCAACTGCGGGCCACAAGGGCCCACACATGGCATCAAGTCTTGACCGGCCCGGACGTCGCATCACCGCAGGAGGCACATGCCACCACGGCAAGGACCACCTCCAACCGCCATCTGCCAGAGTCGAAAGGGTGGTCCTGACAGACCTACGGAGTTGCCCAGACCTGTCGTGGATGCCATCATCGGCCTGCTGCCCTGCTCAGCACTCCAGGTGCCAGTGACTCAGTGCATCGCAAGCCATTGTCCGTTACTGATTGAGTTTTGTGCTGTTGTGAGGTTGCGCAGCAATGTCACCTCATGCAGTGGGGAAGACCTGGGACCATGAGGAGGAGGATGTGTCAAGTGTGCGGACGGGAGAAGGCACAGACAATGGGAGGGCAGGTGGCAGCAGCCCCAAGGCAGGAATGCAGACTGGTGGCTGTAGTCAAGCTACACACCCGGATCTGATACTGGGTATTGCGCTGTGGACTGCGGACGCAACTGTCACCTCAGGCAGTGTGGGAGACCTGGGACGTTGATGATGAAGTTGATGCAGGTGTACCACACCCCACTGCATCTGCATCAGGACTAACCCAAAGGGACACAATCCTAGCAATTCCTTCACATGAGCGCGCTCTTCTCTAGTGCCCCTACCTTAGTGCACTGCAACTCACGGAACGTCCAGACTGAATATTGGGTGACCTCTGTCCTTACTCCGGATCCCTCCATGTTGCTCTGCAATTGACTCTGTTATGCTGGTATTTTCTGTTTCCATTACACTGGTGTCCACTGTTCAGGTTGTTGGCAGCACCAAGCACTCCGTGCGGGCTGGCTTATACTCACCCCACACACATCCAGCACAGGTGTCACTGTACATGTGGCCCTGACAATAAAGGGGCCGGGCGCCCGTGCCCGTAGCCAGTTCAACATGATATGTGCATGTGTCTCTGTGGAGGTGTGGGTCTCCTTTGTGGGGTGTAGGTGGTCCCTGAAGGGTATTGGACACCCACGTATGTGTTCTAGTTCTCATTCCATGGGTTAGGCAACACCCTCACCTGTTGGGCCACCTCCTTTTGGCGTTTGGCCACCTGGCATTGGGGTGCCATGTGTGGGTGGGTGACGTGTTGTGAGGCAGCCGTGATTGCGGGTGCTTCATGCTGTGTGGTCTGTTGCAGAGTCTGGGTTCTCCTCTGAGTAGCTTGTCTGCCCTGGTCCTGGTGGTGGGTTGTGTGGGATGTCCATGGGCTGTTGTAGGGCGTCGGGGTCGGGGTGTGGTGTTCGTCTCGGGCATTGCTGATGGGTTGTCTGTTCAGACCTGCTGGAGGTGTTGTTTGTCCCTCTGCATTGTGAAGGGGAGGTGCATGTTGGCATTGTGTTGGTGCCTTGTTCTTGTCGACATGCAGACTGTGTGACAATGTACATTGTGACTGTTTGGGCGGTGGTGGCTATTTGAGTTGGGGCAGTGTACATTTGGCCTACATGGCTGATGTGGGGTTGTAGGGGTAGATGTGCATCTCACAGTTCCCTGCTCTGTCCAATGTGATTGTTCTGTTTCTGCGCCTGGGTGGACCCAGTTGTGTCCCCTGTTCTGCAGTGTGGGTGTTGCACTTTGTGCCACATTGTCATGGTATGTGCTGTGATTGCTATGTGTGTGTGCTGCAGTGTGCTACGGGGATGGGGGACATGTCCCTGGGTAATTGTGTATGTGCAGTATGCTACACCTCATTGTGCATGTGTGGCATTGTGCCCATCACCCCCGTCCCCCCAGTCCCTGTTGGATCCTCACCCTGTTGTTGTTGTGTCAGGTCCTGTCGAGCTGTGTCCGTACTCCCTACTCCTTGCACCCTCTCCACACTGATGACTGTGGCCTGGCTTTCCTCCTGCTCCTCCTGTGTCGCTGGACTGCCACCTCCTGTCGCCGTTGCTGCCTTCCTGTTGGCAGTGGGTTTGTGCCTGGTTTAGGTTGTCACGTCCTGGCGGAGCCTCTTGGCCTCCTGGATTGGCCTCCTGGGCTCTGCGACTGCATTCCAGGCGGTCTGCTTGTGTGTCATTTGCTGGTAGTGTAGTGTTCTGTCGCCTCCGTGGCCTTGGTCTTGTTTTCCTGCGGTCTGCACCCCGTCTTCCTCTCCATTTTCTCCTTGGCCTTTCCCGTCCCAGTTGTTCCTTGCTGGTGGTCTGTGGGGGTTGTGGGGTACGCGTTGCCCTCTGCACTTGGTCAGGGTGCATGGATGTTGCTACGTGCTTTGGCTTGTTTCTGGTGTGTTGTGCCTGTGGTTTTTATGGTGCAATTGCCCGCCAGACGCGTGGGAGTTGCAGGCCTGAGGCTGCTTTTCGCATCTTTTTGTACCGCGATTGGCCTCATCGCATGATTTCTCGCGTTTCTCATTTTTTGGGCGTGGTGTTGATTTACACGCTGGCATTTGACGCGTTATCTGGTGACTATCGCATGCTACCGCCTTGTTGTGAATCCCACGTTGAAACGGGGTTATTTTCCCGTGATAGGCTGCGTTATTGGAAGTTGTGTTACGCTACTCTTGCGGTAGTTATCACACGTTCTTGTGAATATACCCCAATATGTTTAAACCGGGTATGTTCCCGTCTGGATTGTACGTATCATATTTTATCTTATGCTTTTATGGTTTTATCACATGAAACCGAATAAAGTTATTTTGAATTGAATTGAATTGAAACCTATAACATGTTAAATTAAATTAGATCAATTTCAGGGTCCACATTATGTGAAATGTATACTAGATTTCTGTTAAAGGCTACAAAACAGAACAAAGAGACAAAATGAGGATACGTTTCTGGTTAGAGGCTTCAAATAAGAGTAGGCTAAAGGTACCCTTGGTCAAATGGCCATGGAATCAAAGGTAGATGACAGGTATGTTGGAAATACTGTTCAGGGTCTACAATTTTACAAAAACAAATTAAAAGGTCCTGATAGGGATAACAGCACATGTACTTTTATGATGGTGTCAATGGATCTAGAGGAAGTAGGTCACAGGTGTAATAAACTAACATTTGCGGTTCAGTATAGTAAACCATTTCATCCTGACCACTGAATACTTAATTTTTTATATTTAACCCAATAGTATTCAACTGGGTGAGGCATCTTTGACCCAAAGAACTATTTTCCTCATTTATTTTCAACAATTTGTTTGTACTTATTACGTCTTTCTTTAAATCTAACTTTGTGTAGACCAACCAATCACATCTTCGATTTTTCTTATTATAATTGATGTTTTACACTCACACATTATTAGCACTGATTTCCTACTGTGGTCAAGCTACTAAAGTTGAACAAAGGAATTCCTCACAGAAACGTGTTTACATGTGTGGGTCTTTCTCTTTGGCCAGTGTGTGGAAGTTCAGTTACAGCTCACACTAATATTGTTACATCTCCAGTGCATAGGCTGACTTACCAGTTCCCTTTACTACTGGCAAAGTATGATCCAAACATGAGAGAGTCTAACTATGGTCAGATAGCCTCAGCCATAGCCACCTAATGTTATTAGGAGCCAGAGATTTAATTTATGAGGAAACTGAGATAGTTGTTACTATCCTGCCTGTTCAAATGTCCCCAACTCTGAAGAAGGTCTGCGGGTAGCAATGTCTCAGCTTTGATGACAAAGTGAAAGGAAATTTCTTGAAAGCCTTATGCCCTAGAAAGAGGCAAGCCAAGACTGAGTGGTATTGGAGTGCCCATTGAAGGTAAGTGAAATCCTTAGGACGAGGAAGAGGCAGACGCCTTTGAAAATGATACAGGGGTCCTGCACTTGTTTTAATGAACTCTGGAGTACTCACTACAGAACCTTTGCAATGAGTCCATGACCTAGAGATTTGGCCCTATAGATTCTGGAGATGGAGGATAGATAAGATAGCCATGGAAGAGAAGACACTTGCCCTGAAAAGCAGAAAGATAGCCATAGCTCATAGTAAGTAATTAGTCAAGACATTGACAACTGGTTTTCAACAACATCATTCTTTGTTTTAGTAGATACCTTTTCTTAATATTATAAATAATGGTTCAAAATTATTTCCATCCATGTTTTTGTAATTTCACAAGACATTATCTGTTTTTACCTAAAATATACTTCATGACATTTATTTTCTCTTCATCATGGCTAAATGTCTCTTTTATATGTATATATATATTTGATAATCATATTTTTCCTTATTGGCCCCATACATAGAAGTAAACTAAAAATTCAGAACTTAGCAATACTACAGAAGTCATTTGAAATCATTATTTACATCATTATCAATTAATGCCTCCTAAAAAAGTAAAAAAAGAATGTAAAATAGAGGCCATATGGAAAATCAGTGACAAAGGGAGAGAATCAAAAGTGCTGGTCCCATTCATAATCCAATAAAACCCGTACTTTTGAAATTGCTTTTGAGCCACGTGCCATCTGCACCTATCAAAGAAGTGTGACCATTGCGCAAGCACTAGTGCTTGGGAGTCTTTTTAAGGTCATTAAGGATGCCATCATAGAGTTAAAGTCTACAAAACGCTGCTTGTAGTCACACATAAAGAGAGCTCTACTGAGGAGATCTAAGGTTACCCTCTCCCCTAACCATCCCCCATCTGCACCCCAGAGAAATCTCTGAGGAAAATTGTGGACCAGGCATGAGACCCACAGTTAAACTCTGCCCAGAATTCACTGAATGGCTCCATCAGTGGCGGCAGTGGTAATAGCTGTAATGAATTATGCAACACTAAGCTCTAAGAACCCAGAAAGCTGGCTAAGTCATATGACTGGTGTGCCACTACCAGAATAGTAAGGAAATCCAGAAGCACAAGAGCAGTGAACCTGGCCATGACTATTTGAACCAGGACCAAAGATCAAATGAAGGTCCTCAAACTTTAACAGGAGAAGGAGTCCCAGGACACTTCAATGAGGAATTTGGGGGTTCCCCTGGGAAGTAAGAAACCCTTTAGTGCCTCAAAGTCAAAGGGTCCACACTGTCATGGTCAGGAGATACAGCTCCTGCCATAGGGCTAGAGCCATTGTATAGTTCATGTACTAAGAAGCCCACTGGTTGGGAATCCAAGAAACTAGTTTACCAGGGTTTGAAAGTGGAATAGCCCAGCATGGACAGATGTAATGGTTGGGATTTATGGCCCAATTTAGAGTTTGGTAGAAAGGGTACTCAGACACAAACATGACGGAATATCCTGCCCACCAAACTCTTGGTCCATCTACCTTATTTAGAGATGGGGGGCCCTTATGTTTTGTGACAATGGAGCCCCTTTTGGCTCTGCTATTACACCAAACCCCATTTAGGGTGGACAGTGTAATTCTTTCTTTTTCCTGTCCATCACTGCCAAGAAAAACCTGGCAGTGAGGGACAGAAAATAAATAATGACCCCCATACCCTGGGAGAAATCTCCCAGGGTGTGGGGATCATTAGATCTTTGTTTCTCTGATGCAAACACCTATTTTGGGAGTTTGCATCATAAAAAGAAAAACCTTTGAAAAATTTGGGGAATAGCCATCCAAACTGCTGGCAGCCGTCCACTAGACTGTTTCTGCATTGAAAGGAACCACTTTGATGGTGGTTCCTTTCAGTGTACAGAGATGACCACTGGACCAGCAGTCATCTCTAAATTTAGCAGTTCCTCAGGATGGCGGAGGTAATGTCCAGAGAAGTACATGCTGGTGGCAGGTCAGTTCTCCAGGACCTAAGGAGTTCCTGACAATCCTTGTGAAAGGTAATACCTGTAATTCATGGAATCCCTATAGCCAAGGTACTATCGAACAGCTTACTGGAAAGCTTATTACCTCTCTTTTGATCTCTGAATATCTAGAGGTCATAAGCGGTACAGTTAATGCTTACTCTGGGAGGGTAAAATAAGTTTGCAAACTCCAAAATATTTAGCACATACACAAAATTCTAAATACAGTCTGCTTACAGCATTATTTAAAAAAGACAGCAATCTTAGTCACAGAAATGTTTGATAGTATAGTAAAATACAATAGTTCATGGTAGAAATATTTATATCCAAACCAGGGGCAATGTGACTTCAGTTTTGGATGCACAGCTCATCTCTTTTATTTTATTTATTTATTTGCAGAGTTTTATATAGCGCTGGCTAGACCCGGAGGTATCAGAGCGCTTTACAAGAGGATAAGAGAGTTACAAAATTACATCAGTTACTGTAGCATAGTATAACAAAGAAAAGAAAGAGCAGTGTTGCACAGTTACATGAGTTCGTAGAGCATAGCATTGCATAGAACAGGTCCAATGGGGTAAAGAAGGTAGAGGGGGAAGAGTAAGATGGGTTGGCATGAGGAATCAGGTCAGACACAGGTCAAATGGGGAAAGAAGGAAGGGGGGGAGGTATCAGAGTGATTTACATGGGGATAAGAATCGGAAATGAACAGAGATTACATATTTACATCAGTTACAAGAGTAAAGCATGGCATGGGAATACATTTGTTACAAGAGTAATACATAGTATGGTAGACAAGACCTCTGGTGCGTAGGGAGTAGTGGGGGAATAGAAAGGCTCCGCTGTAGCATTATCAGAGTTCATCGGTAGGCGAGGGGAGAAAGAAGTCTTGACGGGGGAGACAAGCATCAGTGCCTAGGTCCAGAGGGTAGGTGACGGCCAGTGGGGGGAGCCACGGCCAGTCTCCTCTATAGCTGCATCGGCGGCTCCTCCGGGCGTCGGCCATGTTGCTGGGGCTCCACTGCCGGTAAGATTAAAAGATCTCTAAGTATGTACGTGGTACTCAAACAAAATATTGTGTAACAAACATTGTTTTTCACAAATATTGTGTCAAAAATGTTGTGATGTCAAATTTATCATGGGACAGAAAATGGAAGGGAAGAATATAATCTTTGTGGGTTTATAATCATTTAGTTTTATAAGTTATTGGTATTATAATATATTTGTGTCTAATTTGTTTTAGTATAGTTGGAAAGTTTTTAAATGAATTTGTTTTTTTAAACTTTAATTAGAAATTGTTAATTTAATAGTGAGTTTTGGGGTTCTTAGAGGATTAGAGTGGGAAGTTTTAAAATTTTTAAAGGATTGTTTTTCATTTATAAATTATTTTTTAAATAATTTAAATTTCAATTGATAATTAATTATATAAATTAAATAAGTGATTATTTGTTACTTCAATTACTTGTTGATTTTTAATTAACTGATATTATTCATTATTAATTTGTGTTCATTTATTCTATATTTATTAATTGTGTTATTTTTATTTGTTTTATTTAATAATTAATACAGCATTACATTTTTAATTTCTATAATATTATTTGCTTTTTATTCATTTTAATTGTTTGCCAGAGTTTGTTTTAGGGTATTAAGACGGGAAGTGTTTTGATTCAAAATATGTGTATTTTTTCTCTTCTTTAATTTGTAATTTACAATTAGTATTTTTAAATTTAATTTGGTTTTAAATTTAATGTATAAATGTATTCTTTCAAATATGTTTTATTTTTTAACATATACTTAAATATTTTATTCAAACAAATAAGAGTGGAAATATTAAATCTGCCCCTTTCAAAGTACAGCACTTTCCATACTGTTGCTTAGATTAGAGCGGGAATAGTAAATCTGACCCCTCCATAATCCAAACTTTTCCCTGCTTTTGTTTACATTGAAGTGGAAAGATAACTATGACCCCTACAAAGTCCAACAGTTTCCTTACTGTTACTCAGGTTGGAGTTGGAATAATACGCCAGGCCCCTCCAAAGTCCAACATTTTCCCTACTGTTGCTTACATTAGAGTGGGCATACTAAATCTGACTCCACCAAAGTCTAACACTTTTCCTACTTTTGATTATGTTGGAGAGGGAATAGAAAATCTAATCCTTCAAAAGTCCAAAACTTTCACTATTTTGCTTACTTTGGATTGGGAATTGTAAATTTGCCTCCCCAAAGTCCGACATCTTCCGTACTTTTGCTTAGATTGGAGTGGATATAGTAAATCTGACCATTTGCAAGTCCAACACTTAATCTACTTTTGCTTACGTTGGAGTTGGAATAGTAAATCTGACCCCTCCGAAGTCTAAAGTTTTCCCTACTGTTGCTCGGATTGGAGTGGAAATAGTAAATCTGAGGTCTCCAAAGTCCAATCCTAGTTTTGCTCATGTTGGAGTGGCAATAGTAAATTTTCCCTCTCCAAGTGCAATTTTTTTTATTTGCCTTTTCTAAGTTGTTTTAGTTTATATTGTTGTTTTTAATTTAAAGGTTCGTCCACATAGATCATTTCTCAGTTACAGTCTTATACATGTCATCAGCTTGTAAATCAACGAATACTCAAGTGATGTAACAGTCATTTTGCTCCTATTCTCATAATAAACTTTTTTTATATCAAGAGCAAATACTTTTGAGGTAACTCTCCCCACCCGCTCTCCCCACCGACATAAAGGCGTAGTCACACATCATGCAGTACATGCCCCGATTAATAGGGTTATCAACGCATCTGTGGCTATAGATCTTGCAGACCCTGATCACTTTCTAGTTCCAGGAACCATCATGCAGGGTCTAGTGTAATATACAGCCAATGCCTGTGCCATCCTCCCCCAGGAAAGTAGGTCATGCATCACCCTTTCTTCCTGTCTTGCCCGTCACATATGGACCTCCTCCGCACCCGCCCACTCCAGTAAGTCATTTCTCCATGCCCGAATTGTAGGAGGCCTAGCTCTCAGCCGCCTAATTGCAATACGTCTCTTGGCCACTATATGACCATAAACCTGCTTAATTTCTTCTTGACATTTTCTGGGATCAGACCCAACAAACATGGCTTGGTTTTCCAGGGGATCTCCCATCCCATGATGGATTTAGTGGTGGACAACACCTCCACCCAGGACATTGCAATAACCGAGCAGCGCCATACGACGTGAAATAAATCGGCATTGGTATAACTACATCTAGCGCACGTTGGAGGCCTATCAGGGTATATAGTGTGCAGCCTCTTCGGGGAAAGACAGACAAGGTGGACATAATTATATTGTATCCGTTTGAACCGATTATTTATGAAAACCCCACGTACAGCATCATGAGATTTACACCATTCCTTAGGCGTTATGGGTTCTTCACAGGCCTGTTGCCAGGTCTCCTCCAATTGGAGTGGCGCTAACCGCCAATCCGCCCATAGTACCCAATATATTTGTGTTATGTGTATACAGCCTCTGGCCTGGGAGAGTATAGTAATGACGGTTTGTGTGGGCCCTGGGGCCTTGGGAAACAAGGACCACAACTGCCTAGCAGTAGCTGCTGTTTTGGCATACTGTAAAAATTGCCCTTGTCCAAGTCCAAATGACTCAGAGGCATCTTGCATGGTTATAAAATGACCCCCTGGGTAAAGGTCAGATAGCATAAGGCCCCCACCCTTTTTCATTTATCCGTCGACATCGTTTGGGGTATTTGAGCAAATGGGCGCACCATCCATAGATCTAGATCTGGAGCATAGGGTGCCCGCTGCACTACATGCCGCACTGTTGGTTCCCAAAGCTGTCATAGCAGCCAGATCACATGGGGTGGCGAATCGGGAACACTTCTACCCCTCATCAGCAGTGCTCCCAATTGGTGCCCGTCGCATGTGCCGGCTAGGATTGATCTCTCCCAGTTATCTTCGTCATCGAACCAGTGGATAGTATGCTGTAAATGGGCCGCCAAGTAAGAAAGTTCTAGGTCTGGGACCTCCATGCCTCCCTTTCCCCCTTCTCTTTTAAGAGTAGCTAGCCCAATCCTGCACCGTTTCCCTGCCTGCAACAGCTTACCCAGAAGACTATCTAGCTCTTTAAAATCCCAATGAGGGATTTCATACATGGCTCCCTGCAGAACATACAGCATCTGGGCAGCACTACCATTTTTATAAGGGCTATTGTGCCCAAGAGGGACAACTTCAGTGAGTTCCAGAACTCTATTGATGAGCAGACTACCTGTAAATTGTGGATCTATTGCACCCAACGCAAGACATAAACAACCAGATATTTAACATTATCAATCTTCCATGGTATACCTGTCTCTGGTAACTGTGCAGTGGGCACCCTCTCCAGCAAACCTATCGAAACATGGCCGACTTGTTGGTATTAATCCGTAGGCCCAAATATTCATAGAATTCTTGCATGACGTTTAACAAAATTGGGTTGATATATCAGGTTGACGCAGGTAAATCATTGCATCATCTGCGTAGAGTGAAATTATGTGTTATGTATGACCGACTCGTATGCCCCAGCCATGAAGTACTTGCCTGAGGCAGCAGAGGCTCCATCACTAGGGTGAAAATCAAGGGTGACAATGGGCACCCTTGTCATGTGCCTCGTTGTAGTAGAATCTCAGCGGAAACATATTGGCCAGTTCGGACTATGTGACTGGGTGCTCATATAATAACTGAACCCCTTTTATATAGTTGCGACCCACCCCTACAGTATCTAACACCTGCCAGACATAATCCCAGCAGACCAAATCGAATGCTTCCCCTATGTCTGAAAAGGAAGTGCGTGAAGGTCGTCTGCTAACTGAGGTGCATCTAGGACATGCGCCAGACGGCGAAGATTGCATAAGGTATTTCGGCCACGGATGAAACCCGACTGGTGCGTGTGGATCAGTCATGCCAGGTAGGGCAGTAACCATGCTGCTAACGTGTGACTGAATTGTTTGATTGACGTTCAGCATAGACAGCGGGTGATAGGAGATATTTTCCAGGTTTCGGGATCAGTACAATGAGGGCCTTCCTCATAGTGTCCGGGAGTATCCCTTTTTCTAGTGCCTTGGTACACTGGTAAGAGTCTATCTATCAGGGTTCTCAAGTAGGCCTTATAGAACTCTACCGGTAGTCCATCCCCCAGGTGCTTGGACTGTTTTCATCGATTCTATGGCACCCAGAAATTCTTGCTTGGTCAATGGTGCTCCCAAAGACTCACTATCCTCTTGCACAAGATGTGTCATTTGTAATCCCTTTAAATAATCAGGGAGTGAGTGTAGATTGGTACTATGTGGTGTCATGTACACAGCCCTTATGTGATCTGCAAAGACCCTATTTATCGCCTGCTGGCTAGTGACGACCTGCCCCCTACGATCCCTCAGTGCCAAGTTGGACAGGGTTGAGGTCTCCAACCATATGAGCTGAGCTGATAAGCGTCTACCCTATCTCTTTCCATGCATAATCTCCTGAGACTGGCTAGACGGGTGTGTTTGTCCAATTGGTCCCATACAGCGCACACTAGGTGCCACTGTCTATCCCATTCCGCCAGGGCTCCGGTAGTGTCGGATATTGTCCATTCCAAGGTTCTCAGTACTTCCTCATACTGTGTCAAGTCCCTCTCCCAGGTTTGGCGTACACACACTCTAGTCACCATACACACTCCTCTAATGACCACATTCACTGCGTCCCACTCTATGGCCCTACTACCCGCGCTGTCTCAGTTAGTCTTAAAGTACTGATCTATGTTCTCCAATAATGTGTGGAGGGAAACTAGATCTGTGAGTGCCTCTACTCTGAGTCACCATAGCGGTATCTTGGGGGTTGTGCGAAGCAGTGAGTACATTAGCAATAGGGATGAATGATCAGAGATGCATCGTCCCAAATAAGTTGTATCCAGTACACGCTGTGATGCCATGGATTGTATAAAAAAGTAATCCAACCTGCTATGTGTGCCTGCTGCTGGGGTCTAACATAAGCAGGTGCGTGCGTGCGTTCGTTCTGGTGCTGCGCCTGCCAGACATCGACCAGTCCCATGTCTGCTTGCAGCAGCGTGAGATATGACGTCATGTTGGGCTTTGTGGCTTGATGTGGGGTGGGGGGACCTATCCAGCTCCCCATCTATTACACAATTGAAGTCACCTGCCTTGATTATTTCAGACTTAAGGTGTGACCGCCCTGATGCCAGTACCTTGCCAAAGAACCTGCCATCGTCAACGTTGGGTGCATTTACATCTATTAAGCATAGGTCGTGGCTATCTAGTGTACCTGCCAGAATGACGTATCGTCCATCTGTGTCTACCTGCACATGGGATTTCAAGAAAGGTACCCTTGGGGCATTATATATCAAGGTCACACGTGCATAACCAGAATAGGATGTGCTGTTAATCTGTCCACGCCAACTTCTCTTCAAATATTTGATACAATCCCCCCAAACATGCATCTCCTGGAGAAAGGCCACTTGTCACCCTATATCTTCTGAGGTATGCATACACCCTATTCCATTTTTCAGGTTTGTTTAGTTCTCTCACATTCCAAGTGAGGAATTTATATTTGGTCCCTCTGTCTGCCATAATGTACTCTTGTGCGAAATCCGTGTCTCCTGACGCCCGGTATTAGACTGTATTTTATTATGTTATGCCAGCAATCAATGGAGGCCCCCCCACTCAACAACAACAGTACAAGTTGCAACATAGCCCCACCCCAAGTTCTCCCCCAGACCCTCCCATAGGCAGAACTATCAGACCCCCCTCCTCCCCCCCAACTCAACCCATGGCCAACAGGGTCCCGAATCCTGACCCACACTCCCTCCCCTCTTATTCCCAACTAAACCCCAAAAACAATCCTAACTGTAGGTACTGTCTGAGATGCCAATACCTCTATGAACTGCCAGTCCCAGAGAGGTTTTCAGCGATTCAAAGTAGGTGGAGCCCTCGGCCACTCCTAAGAAGTACAGGGCTATCCGTCTGCCCCCGTGTGTGAACCAAAGGATACATTATGTACAGTATGGATAGTTTTTTCCTGCCATTTAGTACCAACCCATTGTCCAGAGCCGAAGCACACTCATTTACCCTGCATCAGTGCTATTGCTTAGGGTGTCTGGTACCGTGTGTAGTTGGGAGAAAAAAGTCTGAGTTATATTGAATCCACCAACTAATTTTGCAACGTCCCATCAGGGCAGACATAGATGCATCCACTCCCCTCCAAAGTAGGCCTCTGTGTATGGTCCTTCTGCTGTATTTTGCTTCTGTTGGATCGGCGCACACCCGTCATCTTGGTTCACGCCATTCTGGAGTCCGAAGTTTGTGACCTAAGCCCAAAGTCTCAAACCAGTCTGCCACCTCCTGGGGTGATTAGAAGAATTAGACCTTGCTTTCATGTTGAACTCTGAGCTTGGCCGGAAACATGAGACTATACTTGATATTGTGCTATTGCAGCATTTATTTAACCAGTATAAAGTTTTTTGTAGATCTTGAACCCTTCGTGTATTATCAGGGAAAATGAGTATTTGTTTGTCTTCAAATAGCGGGAGGCTATGGGTGCACACATGCTGAAGGATCACGTCTCGATCCATGTCATTTAACAGGCGAGCTATTAAGGCTCAGGGGAGCACCTGGTTGCGGTACAGCCACCAAGACTCGGAATGGCAGTTCAACCATAAAAAACTTGAAGAGGCATTTAGGTTTGAGCGTATTGATGATCCAGTCCTTCAGGAATAGTTCAGCAGAAAGGCCCTCCGCCCATATAGGAAACCCTATGGGGCGTATGTCATTTCTTGTAGATCACCCTTCTGTGTCTACGATGCGGTCTTACATATGCATTGCACTACTCTTGAGCCCTACCACTGTGGCCCGGAGGATCTTGATTTCCGTTTTTAGGATTGTGATATCATCCTCAGTGCCTGTAACTCGTTCAGCCACTTTCCGGGGGTCTAGGCGCAGATGATTAACATCAATAGCTATTGTGTCCATCCTAGCCTCTAGTGCAGTCCTAGTATTCTGCATGGCCATTAGGACCTCAGCAGTAGCCAGTGCCTGAGACCTGGGGTCCGGGTCACATAGTTCTCCCTGCATCTAACCTTGGGGTGCATGACCTGGTACAAATTGATCAATTTTATTAGATTGTGCGGGCTTAGGGACTTTGTCTTTTCCCATCGTAAGCACAGTTCCCCAGTACCGGTCACCCACAGAGCAGCCAGACAGTGCCGACAGGGCCGGCAGCCTCACCGGTCAAGCAGCTACCCAGAGCAAACCTCCACTCGTGTTCCAGTGAGAGCAGTGTTGATCAAAGCATACCAACTGTGGTGCCGACCCTAAGTTCAGGCGTGATGCTCATCAGGAGCACACTATCTTCACTGTCCAACGGATAAAACCAGGAGTTTGGTGGGGTGTCACATGGTTCACTGTGTCCTATTCCTCCATCCGCACCCCTCCAAGACATATGTAGCATTGATGAGGCCCTACTGCTAAATTGCACACAGTCCAGCACTGGTTGGACAGGAGGGGGAAATGATGGTAGCAAGAACCTGCCCCACGGGCCACATAGCACTGTCGGTCCAGCCACCACCAGCCCCGGCAGCTGCCCGCAGTTTCTAAATACCGGTACCAGCAACAACAGGAAGACCAGTAGACCAGACATATTCAGTATGCAAGGGTTCAGGGGCCCTTCACATCAACAGTCAGTCCTCATGGGTTCTGGAGCCCCATCCCTCGATAGGTTATGGCAGGAAGTGTATCAACATTGCTCACGGGTCCCCAGCATTCAGGGCCAGGCCTCAAGCTACTAATTTATAATGCAACCATAGTTCGGAAAGAGGCCTAGGCACCCAGTCTACCTATAGCTGTAGCACCGTCTGCAGCATGATCGTGCAGCTCACCCGCATTCAGTCTGTCCAAAGCGCCTCACGTGGAGAGGCCAGTCTGGACCACAGCCTCCGCGCCAGTGTCTGCTAGTTGGTTTGCCAATATTATGCACCTGTCCCCCGCATGCGTAGGAGGTACATCACTCAGTGCTCTGAAGCCGGCGGGCCTCTCCCACGACCTCCGATCGCCCGGGCAGCAGGATTCACCAGATGCAGCACTTAATGTGAGACAGGCATCATTGTAATATGGCTGTCAGAGGGAAGCCATCGATGTCGGGCGGAAAGCCTCCGACAAGCTGTCGGATGGCTTTCTGCCCGACATCGAAATTGGGCCCAATGTAATAATGAATGTTAGAATTGTATTTAATAGTGTAACAATAAGTGTTATTAATTTTGAATAACATTTTATGTTACTTTATTTTTTTAATTCAAAGTCCTAGAGACAGACTTTAACCCCGTTGGAGTACCAGAGAGCACAAAGAATTTGCACCATAAGAACTGACAAGATTGCAACAAATAGGCTGATAGCAGCATGTCTGCTGTGCCATCGACAAGCAAGAAGCATGGTACTGCCCGTCAGTAAGCATAGTCTGTACTAATACAAAGACCACAAAATAATGCTCTCCGCTGATTTCTGTCATGAAAACAAATATCCTTGTTTCTGTTGTTGACACTGATGCCTTCCCTGAGAAAATGAGACATTCAACTTTGGCTTTTAGAACCTAAGATAAAGACCATCATTTCTCATGAAAAAACAATGTAATATTATGATTCTGAACAAACAAAACATTATCTCAGGAGGGCAGGAATCACTAATGTCCCTAATAAGAAGAGACGTGAGGTTTCTACTTCTGTTCCAAGTTCACCCAACATTGACTCCCCATTATCACCAACCACATATTCACACAGACTGAGCATCAATGTGCTCAGGAAGAGAAGGGACTGCCTTCTAAGCACCAGGACAAATCCAGGGCGCGGTTGGAGCCACACTCCACATCTGCTTAACTCTGCCATTGCTTTCTAATAAACTCACTGGATTAGCAATTTTATGTTGGACCTGTTATCCTATTATCTATTGAGCGAAGTCTCTATCACTAGAAGTGCAGCTCACCTGTTTAAAGGTATTTGTGCAATGGACACACAGAGCTGATGATTGTACTCCTATTTGTTAACATTTGCACACCTTCATAAGGTCCTGAGAGCCCGAGTCAGGATTAACACCGGGGGCGAGGTTTCTAATGACATCAGGGTAGGCAGAGGAGTCAAGCAGGGGTGCGTCCTGGCTCCTTGCTCTTCATCATATACATCAATATCCTACATAAAACATTAATCAAGTTAACTAGCGATGTTCCCAGAGTTTAATGGCAACATACTCCCCGCACTATTATACGCCGATGATGCGGTTTTAATGGGCTGCACACCTAATGCCCTACGCATTTTAGTACGGGGTTTTGTTGATTTTATGGCCACCCTAAATTTATGCACCAATTTAAAAAAATCTTTTATAATGGCCTTTGGACCAAGGAAGCGCCTTTCAAACTCTATCTCTGTGGGCAACCAGAGCTTACAACGCACTAGCACTTTCCCCTATTTGGAGCTCGTTTTTGCTGCTAACGGTTCCTGGTCTGACCACATGGCCTTCTGTAGGAACAAGTTTATTAAAGCCATTAACTCGGTCCTTAGCCTCCCACAACCAAGGATGACAGGGGCCGGCCGTCCTAGCCATTTAAATTTTTTTTATACTTCAGTGCATTCCGACAGCTACTTATGGTGCGGAATATTGGGGAATCTCTAGGGGCTGCAGTATCCAGCGCGAAGAAAATAGGTTTTGTCGGAAACTTCTGGGTGCCCCTATCTCAACATCACAATATGTCTGCCATAGCGAATTGAACCTTCATTATATCGAAGATTATATACAGGCACGCCCTGCCTTATTCTGGCTAGCTATCTGGAAAAATCAAGCGGCAACCCTCAAACTGGAGATCATTGGAGATTGCCTTAAATGCGAAAAGGGAATGGACATTCCATGGCTAGCAGAGGGGCGCCTAAGCCTAAGCAGGGTTAACTATGAGCATATTTTTACAAACCCAAAAGAGGCACATACCCTTAGCAAAAGAGATGTACGCACTGCACTTTACACGCACTATAGTAAGGCAAGACTAGATAGGGAGGCAAAGAAACCAACTGTAGCTGCTTTTTTGCCAATTGAGAACACGTCTTACCAGCTGGCTAGTTACCTTACAAATCCCATCGGCCGGTGGGAGAGGGGACTGCTTCTTCGCCTGAGAGTGGGCACTGTGAAAATTTAACTTTGCTTCCCTCTCGGGTTCCATATTAACCTTGATCTCTTGCCATGCCTGTGCGATGGCCAGAGCGGGCAATCTATATTACACTTTTTATTTTTCTGCAAGTTTTATAATAAATATGCTAAATGATTTTTAATCCCATATTTTAAAAATAATTTACCTATCCACCTCGAATTGGCATGCAGATCCATTTTCCTTGTGGAAGATGACGAACTGGCCTTCCGAGTAGGCGCCTTTTTGAAAACTGCTGTGCGAGCTCGCAAAACTATGTGCACTTTATGAATACTGTTTTAACTTACCTGAATATATATATTATATTATGATGTAACTGTTTTTATATTCTGAAATACGATTTGTGCTTTTATGGATATGTACCTATCCAAATAAAGAATTTAATTGAATTGTTAACATTTGCCTTTATCACATAACCATGATTTTATTGTTTGCGGTCACTGCTACTCCATCTATGTGTATGAACATTGCAGAAAAACACTGAATTTACAGATACTTGCCCCAAAGCACTTCACCCCCAGGATTTTCTAGGCTTTGCAGAACTCACTGGATAGCACTCTCACTGTAGATATCACTTTGATCCTTGATAACAGCAACTTGGACTACATTCACAAGAGATCTTTCAGTTTGTTCTGTGAAAGCCGATGGCACCTGTGGTGACACCAGATGAAAGAATGTATGTCTAGGCAGCAAGAAACTGGATATAATACTCATGCAAGAAATTCATCTATCTCATTCGGAATCAGCCAATCTGAAAAGAGACTGTATGCGTGATCTCTGCTCACGGACATTGAGATGGGAAAGGAGAGGTTGGTCATCACGTTTCACAAATGGCTATCGGTTGGAACCCGTAAAATTTAGACAGACCAACTGGAAAAATATTTAATTTCTTGACCACTCTTAATAGACTTCTGACAGAGTTTGACCATTTCTAAATTTTGATTAGAGGCGTTTGGAATATTACGTCAGACCAAGTCATTTGACTGCTTTGGAAATTCCAAGAAGGAGTGAAATGGGGACAAATGCAAATTTAATCATAGATCATCCACTAATAAATCAATGGCACCTAGCCTATCCCAATGATGGAAAATATACTTTCCCCTCTTGTCTCCATGGCACAGAAACGAGGATTGATTACTTCCTCCTCACCGACTCACTGCTCCTTAAACTGATATAATGTAAAATTCTGGAAAATAGGGTTTCAGAACATTCCTTGCTCTGTATCGACTTGGACTTAGAAACATTGTTTGCTCAGAGCCGAAATAGAGACTGCAGAATGCCCCCCATGAAAATTCAGGAGCAGTGAAGAAAAGGGAAAAGCTACAAATGTACACGAAAGAAAACATGGCCCTCGCCAAACATTTGATCACAACAATTCAAGCTCTATGGTCCACATGTAAATCCTACATGAGGGGTCGATTGATGAGGTACTCTGCTGTTTCCCACTAGAAGTCCCAACAGACTAACATTAATCAATAATTGCTATTGAGTTCTTCAATGGCCTTCCACCCACTAATCTTTTGGAGATTTCAAAAGAATTTGCCTCTTATTCCACCTCTCCTTACACTGCAGATGCAGAAAACGCTTGGGGGCCCATTAGGATATCGGTCGGAAAGCCTCTGACCAACATCCTTGGTTTAAAGTCCGACGCCTAATTACAATGTAGGTGGTCAGAGTTTAAACTGGCCGGTCCGATCGACTGACTTCTGACAGGCTCAAGGAGCACATAATCCCCTACGGACGGCGTTTCTACCGTCGGGATTATGATGTCGGTTTCCGACAGGCTTTTTATGTCGGGCTTTCTGACATGAAAAGCCTGTCGGAAAGTGACTTTGGGGGCCTCCGGTTGGGAGCCTGGGGGGCACCTATGGTGCCCCCTGTAAATCCCTGCACAGTGTGACAGACACTGTGAGGTGCCTGCCAAGCGGTGCAGGGATTTCTCTATGGGAGCTTGTGCTGTGGCCGATTTCCGACCTTTTGACAAGCTCCCATAGGGAAATGGGTGTTTGCAACGACACCATGTGCAGTCATATTGTAATAAGGTGTTCGGAGCCGCCGACCTATGGTCGGTTGGTTCCCACACCGAAACGGTGTCGGGCAGACATAGGTCCACCCGACATCGTAATTTGGGCCTTAGTGTCATAAACAGGCTTTTTTTTAAACGAAATTCATCTTCCTCATATACAAAATTGGTGGATTCATCATCAGCCAGACAAATAAATATATATGAGGTGCAACCAACACCCAGGATTTAAAATGTGCAAACTATGCACCGCTATAACATAGGAAGGTCTTATACTACAAGGTCCATCACCTTTTACATTTCGATTATCATTTTACCTGTAGACTGGGTGATCATCAAAAGGCATCTGACAGGAGGCCTAATGAGCCTGGAGTTTGATACAGGAGGAGGGCAATGTCACAAAACCTGAGTAACCCAGTGCTGCAAGAGACAGTCCTCGTATTGGTCTCTGCTCATCAAATCCTTCAAAGGAGTGGTTTTGTACACTCTTATGTTGAAATACCCGAATTTCCTGTTTCTAGGGGACATTAATATATATGTGGATGCATCTTTTGACCCACATGGTCAACTTCTTTTGAAGCATATGTCATCTTGGGATATGTCGCAGTTTGTGACTCAGCCCACTCACATATCGGGTCAACCTTAGACACCATTTTTTCTAACACTCACGTTTCAGTAGTTGACATTAGTCCCTGACTTGGTCCAACTATGCTCTCATTCACTTCGATTGGTCACTGACCTCAGCCCTCATGGATGCGGGGTTCGCTCTTCTCTACTGCATCGTAATTGGGCCACTGTCTCAGCTACGGAGTTTAGTCTTGCCTTGAGCAAGCATTCTCCGCCTATGATGGGGGACATGAAGGTCAATGTCAAATCGGTCGACTCCTGGCTTACACAGGTGGCTAACCACATCGCACTTATTAAACACAGAGATGTTAATTCCTCAGCAAAAAGACAGTCATCCCCTTAGTTTAGTGAGGAGCTTAAAGTGCTTCGTAAGCTCTGTAAGAAAATGGAAAGGAATTGGAGGCGTTTTTACCTTTCTAATGACAAAGCGCTCTATAGGATGGCTTTAAATATCTACTATTGTGCAATTAAGAAAGCACAGTCTGACTTTTTTACAGATCAGACTGACATGTCTCAAAACAAGCCAAGGCAGATATTTAAAATCGTCAAAAAGTTTACGTACTCAGAAGCCTTGCTTCAGCCTTTAACACCCTCTCTTACTTTAGGTACCCAATTGTCCAATTTCTTTAACACAAAAATTCCAACCATAATAGATGACTTACATCTCACGGATGCCGCCTCGATGAGGATCACTGACCAATCAGCACTCCAGGCTGAACTAGTGCCCTCCCATGGCCAATTGCTACAGGAATTTGCCTTGAGTTCTTTTTAGGAGTCCGCTCAAGCTTTGAGTGCCTACAAATCGGGGTCGCCAGGTGACCCCTTTCCTCCTCACATTCTCGCCGTCAATTGTACGGCCATAAAATTCTACGGCCATCAATTCTATTCTAACCAAGCTTCTAAATCGGTCAATGCATTTGGCCACAGTGCGAAGTGGTTGGAAGCAGGCCAAGTTGATTCCTCTTTTAAAGAAACCCTCGGCAGACAGGACCAATCTTGCCAATTTCCATCCCATCTCTCTGCTGCCATCCTTTAGCTAAATTTTAGAGAAAATCATAAACAAGCAGCTTTCTGCTTTTTTAGAACAGAATGCGCTTTTTCACCCTACCCAGTCGGGCTTTCGCCTGGGTTTCAGCACCAAGACCACACTGTTAGAGGTGTCAGATACAATTAGACTGGTGGTAGATCAGGGGAAGCAGGTGGCACTGATCCTCCTTGATCTATCTGCAGCTTTTGACATGGCCTCGCATTCAACACTCCTGCAGTGCTTCAAAGCCATAGGTTCTGGAGTTCTGCTTTGGCATGGTTCTGTTCCTTTTTGACAGACAGGTCCCAGTCAGTCTGGATGGCCCCATTTGCCTCTGATCCTAGACCACTGGGTTATGGGGTCCCTCAGGTGTCGGCCCTAAGCCCCCCCTATGTTTAATATGTATATGACCCTTTGGCACCCCTGATAGAAACCTTTGGAGTACAGACAGGGCCAGACTGGCTACCGGGCGTTTTGGTGTGCTGCCAAGCTGGGAGCTGATTTCGTTGATGGGGACCTGCGTGTGCTTAAAACCATTCGTTTTGCTTTGTTTATTTAGAAGCACACGCTAAAGATCCCACTAGAGAATTACAAGGTGAACTCTTCAACATCTTAAAGACCGGACATGAACAAGGTTTTTTGGGGAGAAAAGAATATGATTTTTTACAGAACAAACACCCTAGAATTCCTGTGTTCTATGTACTACCAAAAGTGCACAAGAATGAAACTCACCCGCCCGGAAGACCAATAGTATCAGGCTGCGAATCCTTATTGGAACCTATCTCAAAATTTGTAGATTATTTTTAAAACCTTTCATGGAGGATGTCCAGTCATTCCTCCAAGACACTACAGATTTTATTAACAAACTGGGCTCTATGAAATTCAATGAAAAAGAAAACTTCCTAGTAACATTTGATGTGGTGTCACTATACACCCAAATACCCCAGGACGAAGGCATAGCAGTTTTATCTGCCTTCTTAAACAACAGAATAAAACCAGTGCACATCCCCACAGAATTCATTGTTGAATTGGCCAGCTTTGCGTTGAAGAAAAATTATTTTAATTTCAATGGAGAATTTTACTTTCAAGTAAAAGGAGTAGCAATGGGGTGTCCCTTCGCCCCAGAGCTGGCAGTACTCTACATGTCGCAATATGAGGACAAGTTCATCTACAACAACAATCCGTTTGTGCAGTTCATTGGAAGTTGGGTACGATTCATAGATGACATTTTTATGGTGTGGACAGGAGAGGAGGAACAACTCCGCTCTTTCCATTGCTGGCTTAACAACAGAACAGCTGACATCAAATTCAGTATGAATCATTCGCAACAAAAAATGCCATTTCTTGATGTTGAAGTGTACGCAGCAGATGGAGGATTAGTGACGACTTTATTCAAAAAAGCAACGGATAGGAATAAAGCTCTCCATTTCACGAGCAATCATCCCAGAAGCCTTAAAGAAAATCTACTGTTTGGCCAATTTTTAAGGATAAGGCGTAACTGTTCTTTTAAAGATGAGTATGTCCTACACGCTAACAATCTGTTAAGGAGGCTTATAGATCGAGGATACCCCAAAAAACTGCTCAAAAAAGCAATGAAAAGGGCATGGTGGACCCCACAAGAAGCACTATTAGAGAGAAAAGAAAACAGGCCAGCAGAAAGAATAGTGTGTGTATCAACGTTTTGCCCCAACTCCAACAGGTTAAAAAAGGTGATTCATCAAAATTGGCACCTGATAAAGGATTTGGATCAGTCTTTGGCTTCAGCTCCACTATTTGCTTTAAAAAAAGATAAGAGCATTGCTAATCAAGTGGTTAGAGCAGCATTACCAAAACCAAGGACGAATACACTACAGGATTTTGTAGGGCTGCCACCGATCTCTGGACATCACAAATGCGGCACATGAGTGTGCTGTGATTCAACGCTGGAGGGGACATTGTTTTCCCATAATTCAATCCACTGGAAACATGAAACGTTCTCGAATTGTAAATCCAAAAATGTGATCTATGGAGTCCTGTGCCCATGTAGGAAGCTATACATAGGTAAAACAAATCAGGAAGTACGGTACAGAATTTCACAACACAAATCAAGAATCCGCAAAAATGTACAAACGGCCCCATTAGTCAATCACTGGAGACTGAATGCACACACGGAAAAGGAACTGAAATGGACAGTGATCTCTAAAGTCGAACATGATTCCAGAGGAGGTGATTTAGAACTAAAACTGATACGACGTGAGGCAATGCTGATAGTAAAATTCAATACAGCGGTAGAGGGATTGAATGAACTCTCAGAGATTTATAAGTTATGATGAATGTAGTGATAGCATGTGATTAATTGTTCCACCTACGGTCTAATGTTAGGAAGTATGGGCACCTCGAGCAATCTTAGCAGTGAGAGACAACTTAGTGACATGGAATTTACTCCATACTTATTAGTAGGTTGGTTTACTAGATCCATTGTCCAATGAAGTGCGAGCCTAAATACATTCCTTATGACCCACATCCATCTGGCCGGAGGCTAGTGGCTACTTTTTTGAGCAGCGTTGCGCTGACCGAGAAATGAACTCTCATTCCCGCGAGTAGTCACTATTACCCATGGGACACATGTTGTCAAGTTCAACTTAATGGGGCAAAGACTCGATTTCATTTTATTATCCCTAATCTAAAACGGAATAATGATGTTCTCCGAGTAGCGTGGTATGAAAGGGACCGCTCTGACTACAATTCCCAGTAGGCAACGGGACGCTTGTACGATTTCAAGCCGCGCGACCAATTAAACTCCTACCGTGCACGTCAGAGGAACTGCGACACGAAGCGGCGCCAGGAGAACGGTGAAACTCCTCGGCGGCAAGACTTACTCCGCTAGAACTCAGCCTCGTGCGTTTAGGTAAGAGCACTGTGAATATTGTAGTATGTGACGCATGTGCTAAATAGGAACGCGCTGTCACTAAATGGTTTCAATAGAAGAGTGTAGCCAACTATGACCAATGTAATCAGGTCACGCTTCTCTTAATTTGAGGACGGTTTTTTAACATTGTGGCGGCACAATTTGTTCGGACCTGCAATATGGGACCCTGTTTGTAGATCCAATTTATTTCAGAGTAGAATACAGTGAGCGTTTTATTCTCATTTTTTAGACTAAAGTTTCATTTTTAGACTAAAAAGTTTTACTTGTTGTCCCTCACAGAACAATTCGACCGAGACATATTGAATATATTGAGTTGGATTTTTACGACCTGTCAAACCCTTCAGAAGTAGGTAATTTCCCTCCTGCACTTCGTAAAATTATCAGTTTCATCTTTTTCTCCCAATTGATGAGGTTCTTTCTTGTTTCCCTCCCCTCTGATTTTCTGTAGGACTGTAGCCTGTTACTCCCCTACTTAATTGAGATACAGCAGCTCCCGACTGGGGAACCTACCATCGCTGAAAATGTAAGAGACTTTCACTTTTTCAGTGTGTGACTTTCAGACTGAGACTATCTAATGAAAGTTTGAGACAGAGTTTGTTGATAGTAGTTTCATTTTTACTCATAGATTATTCGGATGAATAGGTTGTACATAGTTCAGCAGAGATCGGCTGATCTCGCAACAGAAACTAAGGTAAGCACTCTCTTGAAGAGGAGGGATTTTAGGGGTTAGGGGGCCTAGTTGCCCTTTTGGCACGAAATTAAGACCTAGTTTTTGTTTTCCAGCTTTCTGGTCCTGAGGAGAACCCCGGATTTTGGGGGTTTGAAACGCGTCGACCTCGTGGTGGCCAAACCAAGTGCACAAATTACACTTTCAGAGATTGAACATTTGTTGTACAATGTTGAGATGTATTTATGTTTGGCCACATTTCTCATTTCTCAATTCATTTCTCAATTGTTTAGATTCATTTTTGAATAATTGTATGTTGGGTTGTTTGGTAGATTGCTAAATTGTGAGTTGAATGTTAGTGTGGCTGTTTGATGAGAATGGTAGAGAGTTTGAAGGTGAAGTGAAGTGTGTGAGACAAGAGAGATTTTTTGTAAACTTTGGATACTTTGTATTTGGTATGGTGTATGAGTAAGGAGTTTTGTTTATTGATTGAAAATACAAAAAAACTTTTGTGCTTCTAATTTTTATATGTGAATTTTTTGATTAAATTCTGATTAAATCATACGGAAAAAGAGGTGTTTGGCGACATTGTTTTATGTCAATGCGCTTGGATAAAAAGTGTAATCTGTATATCAGCATTGGCAATTGTTTGTTTTCTTGGCTAATTCTGGCTCAGCCTTGCTGATTGGAGCCACAACCCCTTGTTGTTTATTGTTTATTTAGAAGCACACGCAGGTTCCCATCAACGAAATCAGCCCCCACCGCAGTGAAATCAGCCCCCAGCTTGGCAGCACACCAAAACGCCCGGTAGCCAGTCCGGCCCTGAGTACAGACAGTATCTTATTCAGGTGATAAGCAACTGCTCCTCACCCTTGACAGAAATTCACCGAATGCACTGCGTATCTACCAGGCCTGCTTGATTTCTGTTTCAGTGGATGAACGATAGCGTCCTCTAATATAGTACTAACAAGACAGAAATTGCGCTCTTTGGGGTCCCCTCTCCCAGCTGGGACAATAGCCATTGGCCCAAGGATGTCCCCCGCCACCTACCCCTAACACTGTAGCCCACAATCTTGGAGGTAGTAGGCACATGCTTTGGCCTGCTGACAACATAAAAATAAATCCTCTACCTCCTCCCCTCCTGCAGCAGAAAACAGTGATCCAGGCCTTGATCACTTCAAGGCTGGATTGTGCTAACTCTGTGTAGTAGGGCCTACCTGCCTATCTCCTGAAGAGATTACAGCTGGTGCAGTATGCTGCTGCCAGGCTTCTACTATGGCTTCCCAGGAGAGCCACATTCAACCAGGCCTAAAGGAACTGCACTGGTTGCCTTTAAAAGAATGTGTGAGGTTCAAAGTTTTTGTCCTGACACACAGAGCTTTTTATCACAAAGGCCCTAAGTATTTGTCATACAGATTCACACCAAACCAATGTAGCAGCATAGATATTGATTATAGTTTATACGACATGCATACTAAATTATGCACTGAAATCATAACGTGCGCTTTACACACGTTGACAAAAACATCGCAAAAACAGAGAAAATGTTGAATTAGCAACACTCTAAAAGCATGCTTGATTAGCTAGAAACAGTAGAATTAATCAAATAATAAAGAAACGGTGTTTAGTAATTATTTACCTTATATTAATAACAAAGGTGTCATGAAAACTAATGAGAAGTTTAGCCTTTGGTGCAAATTAATGTTGTTAAGAATTACATGTTTGAAACTTCTAGTATAAGTACTTAACATCATAAAGAACGTATATTAATGAAAACGATTTTGTTTTAATGATGTATAGAAATAGTTTACATGTTGCTACTTTTTGAAAATCGTAAGAGTAGGCCATATTTAGGCTCGTTCGTTTCTATACAATATTTACTGAAAATATTACCATTATTTCCTAATATGAAATGTTTGATTTACTTCATTATATTTAGAATTTTAATAATGAGTTGATTACTAAAAGAAATGATGATTTTTAAATGCATTGACATTCTATTGCTTAGGCTGTGAGGATGGCAAAGACTGTTGTTCCTCATGACTAACTTGTGAATCAATGCTGGAGTAGCAAAATGTACCAGACAAACGGAAGAAGACTACACAATGGACAGACCACTGTGGTCTGAACACTGATGTCACAACTGCATCATCTATACTATAAAGATGAACACCCCAAAGGAGGGGTCAAAATAGCTTTTGAATTCTTAAGCTTTTGCTCAGAGCTTTTCTTTTTGGGCTTCTTCTACTGCATTTGCTGATTGATTCTCTTTTGCAATGAACTTGCTAATTGAACTCGTTTTGACTGTCTGGTGAGAAACCAGACCTGAACTTTCCTGATTTGTCTCAAATTTCCCCTTTGCCCATGTCCGTGGACATTTGCCTAATGGACTTAACTTGGCTCCTTGTCTCCTTTACTGAATGAGTCTTTCTTTAGAACCATCCTCAAGCCTTCATTTGTAGTGGGAATCTGTAATGCTCAAATCATCCTCTTTGAAATTCTTTGATTAAATGTTTGGTTTTATACTACGTGCTATTGGCATTTTAACTGAGCTACCCAAAATGTTGAATGTATGCATTGATTTTGGGTCTTTAATACAACAACTAAACTTACTAATTTGCCTGAGTCTGTTATTGTGACCTGATGTTCTTCCTTTAAATTGTGCTATTAGTTTGATTCCAAATACGTAACAGAGATAGTCATCGATTATTTTCAGAACATCAGGTTCTGCTGCTTTTATTTTGTGTGGCGACTGCAGAGCTTTTGGTTTGTATAATTTTGGTTAGACTAAACTTCTTCAGGAGGTTGGATTTTCAAATTTCAATACTTTATTTCTATAGTATGGCCCTGAGAGTAGTATATTTGAACCACATTTCAAACTTGTGAGTTGGCCACTAATTAATGGTCCTCATTGGGTGGCTAATGATTTGGACATCCTGAAGTCTCACCCTCACTATGACCAAAAAGATAAATCAGAGAATCACTGGCTCTGTGGGTATAGTGTAAATTCTGTGTTCAGTAGAAATTCAGAAAGAGATAGTCTTATGGGTCCACTGTGGTTGCTTAAGTAGAGAAAAAAACTTCCATTGCAATACCAACCAGCTCGGTTTCTTCAGCCATCCAACTCCTTGCTGGTAGTAATTCCTCATTTTAGGTGTAAAAAATGGGGCAGTAGCTCCTTCTCTTATGTGGCCGCCAGGGAGTGGAATGACCTCCCAGTTCAGGTCTGGGCCTCCAGGGACATTCTGACCTTTAAGAGACTTCTTAAGACCTGTCTCTTTGGTTCTGCCTTTTAGTACCTCTGTTATTTGGGGATCAGACTTTGCTATTTAGGACCAGGGCACTATTGAGTAGCTGTTGCACTTTACAAATCTTTAAATAATAATAATAATAATTAAGTACTGATTTTTAACAATGCTGAGCTGATAATAAGTGACTGGCCATTCTGCTGGAAGGAGTTAACATCTAAATGCTTCTACTGTATTCTAAGTTAGAGCTCTACCTATTTTCACAATGTTCTCTCATAGAAGTTCTGAGAATGTTTATGGAGGATGCAAATTGAGCATTCCATAGAGAGCAGTTTATTCTAAGCTGCTGGGATGAAAAGATGGAGTATTTTTCTTGAGAAATAAATATTTTGGATCCTCTCTTTAGTGGCCTAATTGGACAGCACAGTATCCTTACATTCAAACAACGTATGCAAGAAGTTGTGCTGAAGTCTTTGGAATCCAGCAGGTGGGATTTCATATTTGAACAGAGCAAACTCGGTGATATACGGTCTAGTGAATACGCTGGTTAAAATGCCTTTCAACATCCAAGAATCTGCAGTGCATATTTATTTCAAGAAATGGAGTGATGTCAAGCAAGGGAATTATACCCAATCTTTATGGCACCCTGATCAAGGAAATTCTTTCTAAATAAGTGAGAAAACTCCTTAAAGAGGCCTGGCAAAACAAACATTTAAAAGACTATACTGACGCAAAGTGGTCTGCTCTGTTGGAAAACCACAATAGAGGATATCCTGAGGCAAGGCTCAAGTTCAGCCTTTTCAGGCTATTATTGCATGACCTGCATTGGTCCCCACAAGAACCCCACCAAGCAAACTTTATCCCTGATTAGAACAGTGAAATGTTGAGAGCGCCATTGAAAACAATGGAGTGCTCTGGGCTTCTAATGGCTGGTAGAAGCCTGGAGCACCAACATTTCAAAATTGCAGTTCACAGCTTTTGCTGTGAACAAAGGCTTCACAGAGCCCAAGGGGATTTCAATACCCTCGGGCTCCGTGAGGCCTTTGTTTTATTTGTTAGAACATTCTGCCCTCTAGTGGTGGAATGTTCTAATAGCCTTATAGCCCACCGTAGTTGGGCTATACCAGCATTAATATCCTGCTCACTTGTTAAAGGGCCTCGCCTTCCGCTCGGGCCTTTAATGCTGCAGCAGGCCTTTAATGGGCAGTATAGCCCGCTACAGTGGGCTATAAGGCTATATTAGAACATTGGAATGTTGAGAACTCCACTGAATACAATGGAATAGCTCCAGGCTTTTAATGGCTGGTATAAGCCCAAAGCTCCAACATTCCAATTTTTGTCTTTATGTTTCTGCCTTTTTAATTCAGAACATTCATCCCTTAGTGGGTGGAATGTTCTAATAGTCTTATAGCCCTTCTGCCTCCAGTTATACTGGTTGGCACTCTCCCTAGTTATAGGCCCTCGCCTGTGGCTCAGGCCTTTAACTCAGGATCAGGGCCTTCAACAACTCGTATAGCCCTCGGCAGCAGGATATGAAGCTATATTGGAACATTGGAATGTTGAGAACTCCATTGAAGATAATAGAGTAGCTCTGGGCTTAAAATGACTGGTATAAGCCCGAAGCTCCAACATTCCAATGTTTGTCTTTGTGTTCCTCCCTTTTTAATTTAGAACATTCTACCCTTAGTGGGTGGAATGGGTGTAATTCCCTTCCTACAGTGTGTTTAGGTACCATTGGTTGGCCATTTGTGATACTTGACTTTCTCCAAGGCTGGGATTGTATTTGTATTTTTAAATACATGTATATAGTGCTTACTACCCCTTACGAGACATTGAAGCACTTTATGCTAGGCAGGATGCTGCTCCGGAAGCCGAGGCTAGGGGTTAGTCTAATATTATTGGTTACTGTTGGCTAGAGGGATTAGTCCTGTGTGCCCAATCAACTATTCCATGCATTCACTCCAGCTTCTTTGTGGGGGATTATATTATTTATAGGAGTTAGGTGTAACCAGTATTGGTGGGGAGGAATATGAACTCATGCACATAGTTAGGATTAATAGATGAGCTAGAGTAGATTAGATATTGTTGGGTTGCAGGGGTCTGACTTTCAGAGGAACAAGAGGTTATGATCTTGGAAATCAGTTGTGGGCATTTAGCAGAAACACAATGATAGAGATTAATGCAAACTTGCGTGTGACGGAGTAGGTTGTGCTCAGAGAGAAGAGGCATGCAGTAAGAAAAGGAAGGAGAGGGCCATTTGAAAGAAAACAATTAGGAGTGACAATCAGAAGTTTTTAATACAGGTCAGTTTTCATGGCAAATTGTAGGCACATAGGGGATATTTATGAGGTAGCGTGCAATTTGACAATGCGAGATTGTAAAAAGAAACAACATTATTTGCATGTGAAGAAAGTGCTGTCGTTGGTGTTTTTGACAGGCACTAGGATCAGGCAAACAGCCTATCTGCTGCTAGACACTGATCCAGCCAGGTCAGTTAATCGGCTCAAGGGTTGAAAGCGAAAAGTAAGGGCTGGGCGCATATGTAAGGAAAAATCGAGCATTAGGCTGCGCTCAAAGGAATCAGTAACCTCAAGATCATAGCAATGTGAGAAAGTACATGGGCAAATGCACACTTTGAAAAGGAGATTCTGCCAATGCTGGAGCGAATGCCTTCTGGTGTTTATTCTCAAGTTCGCCTCGCAGTATTGTTACAAATCTGAGTGGGTCCATTTGGATGCCTCTGGTTTGTATTGGCACACAATGGAGGGGGAGGGCAGCTTCCCAGATAGTGGAAGTGCATCTCCTGCATTCCAGTGGCTGGAGGGTAGAGATGGAAATACTGGTGTGAGGAGGAAGGTGACTGGGCTCTCTTTACAAATTCAGTGAAGACTTTGTTACTAAAGGGCTGCTGATTAGACTTCCTAAAGCACCACCATTTGGTAGATGGTAGAGGTGAGTAGTGTGACTACAGATTCTGTTGTACAGGTTGAAGGGGGCCCTTTAGGTAAGGACAAACCTATTCTCTTTCTTGATCAAACATTAAATGCAGAAACCTTTCACATCTTTGTGCCTCTGTATGGGTGCTCCAGGCTGGAGACTACCCTGCTGTGAGGTGAATTGCTACACAAATGCTATGTCTGGAGAGCAGCCTAGAAAGGACATTTCAGGGCTCAAAAAATCATAAAAATGTTACTAGACCTGCAGGTCTAGTAACTTGAATACTCTACTTGACCTAACTCTAATGTACTTGACCAGTGAACTGATCTCAAATTGTGTGTTCCTAGGCAAATATTTTGTCCTATGGGGTCACCTTTTTCTTCATGATCACATAAGAGAGCACCTTCAAATATTCAAGTACACTATTTCTACTGTACAAAAAAAACTCTTTTTATTTACTAGACTAAACGTTTGCTCCATGTATAATAAGAATCGAGCCCACATATAGGGTACACATGATCCCTGGCTTGCCTCTTAGTTCACTAATACCATTGTCATCTGGGAAGGAGCAGGAATATTTTCCAGTTCATGTTTAAATACTCACTTTTCATAAATATATTACAAAAGCATGATGTAGTAGTACAATGTAGTAGTACACTGTCATTTGCAGATAACACATTTTCAATTGAAATGGCCACAAAACGTTCCCACTAACGTAGTTTTACTGTTAAAACTATATAGTGCATAAACAATGTTTGGGAATTGGGTTTTATTAAAAATATTTAACATTTGCACATCACCAAGTAAAGTGTTCTGATTTTTTGGGATCCTATAAAAAACATTTTTTTTTACCACAGAATTACAAAATGTGTCTTCATAACTAGTGAAATATATTTGAAATAGTTGAACAGTTCACTTATTAGCTATTTCAGTGTTGTGTTAGAAAAAAGCCTGAAATCCTACAGCCTTTCATTTCACATGCTTTGCATAGTGAAATTGTCACACAGTTCACTTTACAAAATGCTCTAACTTCAGTCACAGAAAGAAAAGTCAATGTAGGGAGACAAACTGACTTTTGACCTCTGTCTCTGAAAGTCAGCAAATGTGGCAAGATAACAAGATTTAAAGGCATATTTATCTTTACAGCCTAAATATCACACTGTAAGTTCCCTTTTACTTTCCTTGTAGGCAGACTGCAGCCAGCTTTATTTGGGAGGTGCCTGGCTCCCTTGTACTTCATTGGGGTCATACCAGAAGGGTTTTTATCCTTGTTTTAATATGTTTATGTGTTCATGTTTCTCCCACTTATTTTAGTTATTGATTTATATTACTAGTAGCAGCCAGGTCACAGGGGAGCCTGCAGCTGGCTGTGGGGGTTGCTAGACCCCGGTCTGGATATTAATTTGCTCTGTCGTTCTGGTTAGGACGAGCTCGGCTCGCTAAGCCACACCCATCGGCCATAGTGCCCTTTTACTTTCCTTGTAGGCAGACTGCTGCCGGCACTTTCGAGAGGTGTCTGGCTCCCTTGTTCTACAGTGGGGCCATACCGGAGAGGTTTTTACCCTTGATTTAATATGTTTATGTGTTCATCTATCTCCCGCTTATTTTAGTAATTGATTAATTTTCTAGTAGCAAGCCAGGTCACAGGGGAGACTGCAGCTGGCTTTGGCGGGTTGCTAGACCCCGGTTTGGATTTTAATTTGCCCCATCGTTCTGGCTAGGACGAGCTCGGCTCACCAAGCCACACCCATCTGCCACGCCCTCTTTCATGGTGGGCTATTTCAGGAGGATTACAGCTTGTCCACGCCGCTGGCGCACCAAAGGCAATCCCGTCTGTGCCGGTCCACGCCTGGACTGCACCCAGTGCCAGTTCCCCTGGTCGTTTGGGAACCTGCATACCAACTATACACTACACAAGAGACCAATTTGCTCGCTCTGGATTTAGGTAAAGGGGCGTGCTGTCCTGTTATAGACTGCTCGCATCTCAGAACTGATTTTCCAGCTATCTGTCAGGACTGCGGTGCCCAGGTTAGCCCATCATTGCCTTCCCACTTCCCCTCTGATTCACCTGGGGAGTTTTTAGACCTCCCTTAAATATCGGGGTTTCCCAGAACCGATGTCCCAACAACTGATTTTCTTATGCCCTGTGTTCTGATAAATACTAGGTCAATGGTGAAACACAGTGCTTAGCTCGGACTGTTTCTGGCAACACAGGGATAATCTATAGCGTTTATTACGGAAACCTGGGCTGATCCAGTGAGTAAGCCAGATATGATAGCTGCCCTTCCTGAGGGTTTTGCTATATTCCGACTAAATAAGTCTAAAAAACGGGGGGAGGCATAGCCATACTCCATAGGTCAGACCTTCCAGTAAAATGCCTTCCTATTGTTTCTAAGTGTTGTGAAGCACTACCTTTAAAATAGGGCTCTACAAAACTCAATCCTTTAATGATATGATCATCTATAGACCTCCTGGTCCTAGATCAATGTTTGCTCAAAAAATCTGCAATCTTATGGAGGGTCACATTCTTACTAGAGACTACACTGTATTAGGTGATTTTAATTTTTACCTAGAAGGCAGCCAAGATACAGACACACAAACCTTCCTGTAAACAGTGACTGGACTGGGCCTCTCCCAGGTGGTTACTTCCCCTACACACCAGGCAGAATATACCCTAGATGATATCTTTACAAATAGCCCAGCTCTCACTATTGCCAAAATCCTACCGCTGGTCTGGTCAGACCATAAGGCCAGTCTATTTCACATATGGATAAATCAGCCTACTCTTCCAACTAAAACTCATCCTGCCAGCGCCACCTTCCGGGCTTGGGATAAAATCCAACCAGCCTCCTTTTCTAATGTACTATCTAGTTCACTGCCAGAACCTTCAGTCAATGTTGAAACGGCCGTCGCAAGATATACTCAGTGGTTGGATGACGCCACTGTCTTACTGACACCCAATAGACAGGTTAAATCCAAACGGTTTAAAAATCCAGCCCCCTGGTTCACTGCTGAACTTAGGACACAAAAACAAGTCTGCAGGAGGCAGGAAAAGAAATGGAGAACTGACTGTAGTGAAACAAAAAACATTTAATATAAATACTGCCTAACAGTCTACAAGGCCTTAATTAGTAAAGAGAAGACATCTTATACCAACCAAAAAAATAGATGAAGCCAAAAATTCTACTAAAGAACTATTCAAGACTGCCACTAAACTAACAGCAGTCAAAAATACACAGAGGGAAACCAGTTAATCCTTTTGTGACACGCTGCCCGACTTCTTTTTACAGAAAGTAGAAATATTATACAATGGATTTACCTGCTACATCATCTCCATTCTCAGAGCCTGTCTCTCAGCTGCAACCAGTACCACTTGAAACTTTCAGTGAGTTTACTCCACCCAGTAAGGAGGAGGTCGCCAACTCTCTTAGTTTTTAGAAGTCCGGATCCCTGTATAATCCATGTCCACCCAGAGTGGCTAAGCTAGTGGCAGACACTATTGCCCCAGTCCTTACCTTGATCTTTCAACTTATGCTCAGCTCAGGCATTTTTCCTGCTTCTTGGAAAAAAGCTTTGATACTCCACTTCTGAAGAAGGCCACACTGGATCCCAAAGACCATAATAGCTATTGCCCGATT
Organism: Calotriton arnoldi; assembly: GCA_963921515.1. NCBI lineage: Eukaryota > Metazoa > Chordata > Amphibia > Caudata > Salamandridae > Calotriton > Calotriton arnoldi. The sequence goes on along the minus strand of CAWUFW010010249.1, from coordinate 44,867 downwards.
TCACGCCTCCTCCCCCCAGCAAATATAATTGAAAAATAATAAATTCCTAGCTCATGGAATATATCCAACAGAACAACCTACTTGATCCCCACTCAATTTGGTTTCCGTGCTGGATACAGCACGGAATCAGCTCTAATCAAGGCGAGTGAAGAGATCAGAATGGCAGTGGCCCAGGGAAAGGGAGCTGCCTTGGTCCTGCTTGACCTCTCAGCGGCCTTTGATACCATTAATCATGGATTGCTGTTGGACCGCCCCTTGCTAACCTACAGATCACGCGCACAGCTTGGATATTACTGAAATCATTTCTCGAGGACCGTGAGCAGGTGGTCAGTATCGACCCTTTTTCCTCCAACCCTTTCTCACTTCCTTGTGTGGGTCCCACAGGGTTCCGCGCTTAGCCCAACCCTATTTAATATATATGTCTCCCCACTAGCCGACATTATAAACAAATTTGGATTCTGCCTAAGGTCATATGCAGATGACACACAGATTGTTGTCTCTGTGGCAAATGACGATCACGACAGTGGCCTTAGGTTCAGTAGCTGTATGCAGGCTGTTAAACTATGGATGGATAAGAACTATCTGAAGCTCAACTCCGCAAAGACCGAAGTATTACTGTTCGGAGGCAACACCTCTTTTTGGACCCCATCATGCTGGCCACGGGATCTGGGCCCTCTACCATCCCCAGTTAAGAAGGCTAGCAATCTGAGGGTCTTGGTGGATGATAAGCTATCTTTTTCAGATCACATTTGCGCAGTGACCTCATCCACTTTTTATAATTTGAGGACCATTAAAAAGATACTACCTTTCATCCCATGTCATCCCCCAAAAACTTTTGTGACATCCCTGATCATGACGAAATTGGACTACTGTAATAGTTTATTTTTCTCTGCCAACCAAGCGGTAATAAATAGATTACAAACCCTTCAGAATGCAGCTGCTAGGCTTCTGTACACGATCCCCAAATATCATTCAGCCTCAAAGGCTATAAGACAATTGCATTGGCTCTCGATCAGACCTAGAATGATTTTTAAAGTACTTTGCTTCACCTATAAAGCACTACATGGTCAGGCCCCTCTTTTTTTACAACAGAATTTTGTACGCTATACCCCTGGCAGAACTTTACGTTCAGCCACAGCCAAACTAGCGGTGCCTTCCAGGAGTAAGAGGGCAACCTGGGGAGGAAAGAGCATTGTATTGGGAGCCACAAACGCCTGGAACGCCCTCCCCCTGTACATCAAGAAAGCCCCTAACATACTTGCTTTCAGTAAATTGTTAAAGACCTGGCTATACAAATCTCTGTAGATTCTCCTCTTAATGGCCACATCCTACACCATTAATTTTTTAGGACAGCTCCAAGATGCCTCCAGGTATTCGAGCACTATAGAAACTAAAAATAACATAACATATTGCTCATTCACTTTGTGAGAAAGCGGAACACCTGTTGTCAGCTCGCCAGAACGGGCAAATAGGCCCTAAAAATAGCTAGTCCTGATTAAATCTGGTTCGCCATAGTCATTGGGCGAGTGGATTTTTTTAGCCCTGCATTTAAATGTGTATTTCCATGAAGGGTGGCTGTTAGAAATGGGGGTCTGTAGTTGGCAGTGGCTTGCACCCTGTCCAAGTAGGGACCCTTACTTCTAATCAGGATAAGGGAGTTACACACTTTAGATAACCCCTGCTCACCCCCTCGGCAGCTTTGCACGAGTAGACAGGCTTATCCCAAAGGCAATGTGTAAAGTATTTATACCCAAACACACAATAACACAGTCAAAACACCACAAATGGAGACCACACCAGTTTAGAAAAATAAAGTACCTTTATCTAAACCAAACATGACCAAAATGACAAAAATCCAACATACATGTATCAAAATATCACTTTTAAAAAGTTTCAAGCAATTCTGTCCATGCACTTGAGTTGGCACCACAAGGCAGGTCAGAACTCCCAGCAATGGAGTTCAAGGATGCTGCAGGTGAAGTATTTGTGTCCATGAGTATTCAGAACAGGAGGCAAGCTCTGCATAAAGCCCTTGGAGATCTTCGTTAAGCAGAATACCAGAGAAGGGCAAACGTTTCAGTCCTTTCTTCTGCACACAGACAGAAGCAGCAACTGCAGGCCAACCCAACAAAGCAATACACAGCAAAGGGGCAGTACTCCTCCTGGCAGCTCTTCAGTTCTTCTTCTTGGCAGGGTCCTCTTAGTTCCGGAAGTGATCTAAAGTTCTGGGGTTTAAGGTTTACTACTTATACCCCATTTTTTTGTAGTCTTTGTTTCCAGAGTCTCTGAGCTCAGTAAAAAACAGTTCTGTCCTCCCTGGTCCAGCTTCACTACAGGAGGTGAAGACTGCATTGTGCAGAGCAAGCACCCTATTCAGGTGCTAGTGAAAACACCTCCCATCACTCTTAATGCAGAAAGGTCACCCAGGAAAGGCAGGACACACCTCCACCCCCCCCCCCCCTTGTGACTGTCTAGAGTGAATGCACATCCCCAGCTACTGTTACTCCAAAACCAGAAAGTGAATATGCAAACAGGCAGAGGAACACAGGATGGTTAAACAAGAAAATGCCCACTTTCTAAAAGTGGCATTTTCAAACACACAACTTAAAAACCACCTTTACTAAAAGGTGTGTTATTAAACTCTGAGTTTAGAGAGGCTAAACTCCAAATCTCTAGCTGTTTCCAGTTGAAAGTTGCATATGTAAAATGTTACAGTGCTGCTCCAATGATAGCCTATGGGAGAGCTAGTCCTTGCAATAGTGAAAAACTAAATAGACATTATTTCACTATCAGGACATGTAAAACACACCAGTACATGTCCTACCTTTAACATACACTGCACCCTGCCGATGGGGTTACCTTGGGCCTACCTTAGGGGTGACCTATATGTAAAAAACTCGAAGGTTAGGGCCTGGCAAGTGGGTGCACTTACCAGGTTGACATGGCAGTTAAAACTGCATGCAGACACTGCAGTGGCAGGTTTGAGTCACATTTGAAAGGCTACTTGTGTGGGTGGCTCAATCAGTGCTGAAGGCCCCCTAATAGCATTTGATTTATAAGCCCTGGGCACACATAGTGCACTATACTAGGGACCTCCCAGTAAACCAAATATGCCAATCATGGCTAACCAATCATAGTCACAATTTACACAGGGAGCACTTGCACTTTGACACTGATCAGCAGTGGCAAAGTACCCAAAGCATCTAAGCCAGCAAAAACGAAATACAGCACACAGTAAAAAATACAGGAGGTAGAGCCAAAAACGTCAGGGGAAACCACACCAAGGATTCCACGTCTAACAGTGGCAAATGCAGGGAGGGTAAAATTAAGAACCCATCTGTCACGGACTAACCAGAAATTCATCTGTATTTTGAGGATATTTTTCTTTGTAATTCTTAAAGGGAACCATGTATGATGAATCCATACAACTCAATAGGTCTCTCAATGAAAATGCATCTGATTCAGAACCACTACACCACACCTTTGAAAGTAAATGTCTATTGCTAAGGTATCGGAAAGGCATGAAGGGAGATTAAAACCATGGACGTGCAGGTTTGTTGGGAAAGGGGTGCCTACAGTGCTGCAACCCTATCCATGTCCAAACTGCAATAGCAAACATAAAATGTAAGAGGTTTCTGACTGCATCCTTGATTATTTCAGAGAAGTCTGGGGGTGAGGGGAGTTGAGTCAACTTCCCCCAGATGTGCCAACTTGAAGGAAAACAACTTTAAGGCCCAGATTTACTAAGATTTTGAGTTGCAGAACACAAAATCCATTTTGGCATTTACTTGCAAAACTGATCTGCATGGCTTTGTTTGGTTTAGTAAATACAAAGTAGGCGGCGCAGAGCACGCTACTTTGCACTAGGCAGGCGTTACATGGGTGTAATATGGACGTTCCTGTGCATCCACCCATGTATTTGATGCATGTTGTAAAGGAAGTGAAGTGCTTGTGGCCAAGTAATCCAGTAGCCAGTAGTGTAAGTTATAAGAAGAGGTTTTTTAAGACTCAATTATGGTCAGTTACAGGTAATTGGTGAGATAGTAAGTAAGCTGTTAAGTAAGCCCCACCAGGAGTAGCATCCCTGCTGCTCAGTCCACTCACTCCAACTGTTCACTCATCCAAGCACAAACACTCTCAACATTCTAAATTACTTCATTCAGTGGCTGAGCAGCAAGGAACAGGGCACTAGGCAAGAATGCATTGCAGATTACTCAGGATATAACACATCTTCCCCCTTTAGAGAACAAAAGAAATATCAATGGATGCAAGATGGGCATACTGCATAACGATAATACTTGCAAAAAACGAATACAAGATGGAAACAACGCATACATCAATACTTACAAAAATAGCAACATATGCAGGATGGAAATACTGCATAAAGCTAAAACGTAACCCCTAAAGAAAGGGTACAGCACACGGGGTGCAACCACACTACACCCTTCTACCTCTCTGCATAAATACAATGCAGAACTAACAATGACATGGGATGCAACGCACATACACCTGCAACTTCCCCTGGAAAATCTTCACAAAGGGTATCTACCCAAACCCATACACATTCCCACACAAAAGAGAATCTTCACAAAGAGTATCTTCAAACCCTTACCCATTCCCACGCACATGGAATCTTCGCGCCGGGTGTCTCTCAACCCACACCGCCACACTCACATGGCAACTTCGCACTGGGTGTCTCTCAACCCACATCGCACCACTCACAAGGCATCTTCGCACTGGGTGTCTCTCGACCCACATCAGCACACTCACATGGCATCTTCACACTGGGCGTTTCTCAACCTACAACGGCACACTCACTGGGCGTCTTTGCACTAGGTGTATCTCAACCCACACTGCCACACACATAGGGCATTTTTGCACTAGGCGTCTCTCAACCCATATCGCCACACTCAAATGGCATCTTTGCACAGGGTATCTTTCAACCCTCATTCCCACACACAGGGAATCTTCACAAAACTAACAACAACATGGTCACACATAAGGACGAACATGTCACTCAACATAACACGGTCACCCTTCAGGACCAAGGATACCCTTCACTCAGGTCTTGCATAAGGACCAACCTCACAACATCGTCTCACAATAGGACCAGAGATACTCAAACACGGTCACACCTCCAGCCCAATGGGCACAGCTCACATGCTAAAACAACATTTGGGCACACCTCCCACACACAACACATACACCCAACACAACAATTTTAAAACTTGTCAGCATAAGCATAGCCTTTTTTCAATTAAATACAGCGTTAAAAATTAATCTCAGCAGGCATTGCCAACATAAGCATAACATTCCATAATTCAAATACAGTATTAAACATTAATCCCAGCAGCGGCAGGCATTTTCATAAAAAAACTGACTCTTCAAGTGTCTCACCACAACACTCCTTGTAGGTACTTGCTTCATGATGAGCACTGGTTTGCAGGGTTTAAACTTTTAATTCTCCCCAGGATAGCAGTCACACGTGTCCTACCGGCCGCAGTGGTCTTTAAAGTCTGGATTTCTCCTCATGCTCAAATGAGTTCCAACGCACGCAGAATCTCCGCTGTGCGCCCAGTATGACATACCCTGCTTACTCTGAATACGCCATGACTAGCATGCTGCAGCCTATAAACTTCATACGGTTATGCTGGTCCCATTCTGGTCTTTTCCTGTTCTTTGTGACGTTGGTTGATGTGCGATGCGGCAACACTGCCTGACACCGCTAGCACTTTAGTCTCTTTTCACCCTTTTTTGACATCGGATAGGGCACACAGATGTCAGCGTAGGCCGTCCCAGCTGACATCACTGTACTTGGCTCCTTCCGCCGCACGTGGTCATGACCAATCCCTCTCCTCCGCTGAAACACAGGCGCTCGAACTGCTGCACACACCGGTGAGATGTATAATTTCAAAATGCACAGTCTTCAGAATGCTTGCGCTTCACACCACGCGCATCATTCAAAAGTAAATATTCAGCCAGACTTCAGGTGCACGTCCTAGGCAGCAGTTTATTTCACACACGAAAAATGCACACCTTGCATGACCTGCTCGCGCCTCCAACTGCTCATCAGAATGTGGAGGTCCAACACTGGAAATATAGCACCCCCTCACAGTCCTGCAAAGTTGCTTTAAACCTAAGCGCCAACTACTGTGATCACCGCATGCTTGTCCAAATCCAATTACCCAAGAGGTGGGGGTGAAATTCAGGCATCTAAAGTCAATTCTAGTGGCAGCAGGCATGCAGCAAACCTGGCCCATGTGCACTCACCACCAGTACGATGCAGCCAATTCCCTCCAATTAAATGCTGGTGTTAAAATGGTCAAATACACAGCCAGTTCACTTCAATTGAACGCTGCGGCCGGATCACTTCAAATGTATTCTAATGTAACACTGTCAGTTCATAACAGCTATACACTGCAAGTTCTCTCCTCTTGAACAGTGTACGTTATTGATGTCACGTGGTTGAAAATTAAGAGTACACAGCACCCTTTCAGTCTGCTGCACACCTTACGCTGGCCTGTTCAAATGCCCTAGACTGCAGGCTGTCTGGTGTAATCGAGACTGGTGGAGCTGCCAGGTGCAATTCTTCCTTACAGGCTTCAAACTCTTTTTCTTGGTAATCCTCTTAGTTTCTTCTTCAGTTCCTCTAGTTTCTCCTTAGTTTCTTGTTCTGCATGCGTGGTTTCTATCCCATCCTTGTCGCCAGTGTTGTAAACGAAGTGAAGTGCTTGTGGCCAAGTAATCCAGTAGCCAGTAGTGAAAGTTATAAGAAGTAGTTTATTAAGACTCAGTTACAGTCAGTTCCAGGTAACTGGTAAGAGGATAAGTAAGCTGTTAAGTAGGCCCCACCAGGAGCAGCATCCCTGCTGCTCAGCCCAGTCACTCCAACTGTTCATTCATCCAAGTACAAACACTCTTAGCATTCTAAATGACCTCACACACCGGCTGAGCACCAAGGAGCAGAGCACTAGGGAGAATGAATGGCAGAATACACAGGATACAACAATGCAAACTCAGATATACAAAGACTTGTGATCCTGAGTTTGTGCCAAAATGGTGTGCCTACCCGTGAGAGGCGTAAGAAGAGGAAACGTCTTGCATTCTCCTTGTTACTTCATCTTTCCATGTGTGCTGCGTTCTGCAGCACACATAGAAAGAAGAATATGACTCTAAGGATTGTTTATGTTCTGGAAGGTATCTCTTCCTGCACAAAAACAATCCTGCCCGCAATGCAGACACCCTAGCACCATGGCGGAAGAGTGAGTTAGTGCTAGGCAGCCACAAGTGCACTAGTGCATAGAGGAAGCTGAACAACAAATTATCTTGATTTGGTGCTGTTCAGCTCCCTCCCATCTATGCAATGCAGCACAGCAACTTGCCTTGCTCTGCTGCGCTGGTTGAACTGTTTGTAAATATGCCCCTAAGTGAAGTGGAGCCAGAAACAGCAGTGAGCAGCCAGAAAACTCTAAGGCCCTACAGGTCTCCCAGATTGCTATCGAAGGTTGTCAGAGTCATTTTATTTTATTTTACAGAAACAAACTCCAGCTTTGGGAGGTTTTTTTGATAAAGCAAAAACGTTTGCTGAACAGACGCGTGAAACATGGCGGCCCCACAACAAATAGTGCCTTTAGAGGACCCGCCATGGCTCCTCTAAAGGCACAGAGATATTTGCCAGGCCGGTGGAGATCTCTAAATACGCAGGCTGTCGTCCACCTGGCAGGAAAGGTTATTACCTCCACTCCTCTGGCACACGGCGGGCTGCCTTACAAACTTTAACTCGGGTCCTGTGTGTTTTAGAGATTCCAGGCCTCATTTAAATTTGCCTCCACCAGGTGTACCCTGCTTGCCAAACTCTAAATCAGACCCTCTGTTAAAAAAAAACATACAAAAGCAGCAAGTCTTATTTAAATAGCCGCTGTTGTTTCACGTGGATAGCCTTTAACCATTTCCCTTCCACAAAGGGAGATTATTTGGGGGGGGAAAAGGATAAGTTACTTACCTGTAATCCTAGTTCTCTTCCAGGGGTATACTCATCAAAGTCATAAGCACTGAATAGTCCCGCCCGACGTGCGGGGACCCCGGAGCAATAGCCAATAATATGCATATACCTACATATACACATATGCCAATATCCATATATATATAGGTACTATGCATATACATAAATATATGCAGCCTAACAACCCATACTAGGCTGAAAAAACTGCCCAAATGCACTGTAAACTTCTTACATTTGAACCATAAATAAATAAACCTCATGAGAACTTCATGAAACAGTTAAGTAAACTGCTTTAGTTTGCTTTGAAACAACACAGCCTTTATTTTCAATGGTAAAGAAGACAAGACCATAGAGGCAGATTAGCCTAGAGAGGCTGCATATAGAAACAGTAGGAGAAAACTGGCGCCGTGCCTTTAAGACCTCTTGGAACCCCCAGGCTCCCAAGCAGTTTACTTATCTGTTTATATATGGATATTGGCATATGTGTATATGTAGGTATATGCATATTATTGGCTATTGCTCCGGGGTCCCCGCACGTGGGCGGGACTATTCAGTGCTTATGACTATTGATGAATATCCCCGGGAAGAGAATGAATGCTTACATGGGCTGGCATTGTATACAAACAGAGACGTTTTAAGGTATGGGCAAGGGCCCAGGGCCCCAGCCTTTCAGGGCCCGCCCCTGACAGAGCCAGCCCTGATCTGCAGAAAGTCTTGCCCTTATGACCGTGAATAATTTTTAAAGAGATTGTGTTAAATACCGTTTTTCTTTAATTTAATTTGAATGTGGGTAATGTGTGTGAGAGAGTCTATTATAGACATTTTACAGAGAAATGTCGCGTTTAAATGTCATGCAACAGCCGTAAAAAGTTTCTTTTTGATCAAAACAGGACGTCACATATGAGAAATGGGAGGTCGACACAGAGATTATTTGCAGCAATATAAGTGAGCGGCTGCTGTGTAACAATATTGAAAACACACATCACTTTGCCTGAATATTAGATGCCAACACATTTAGAATTTGGAAGAGTGAGCCTGTGCACTGTCAGTGACCTGGAGATAGAGGGCATGAAAGAGCTGAAATAGGATTATAAATTCAAAGCTGTACTGATGAGGGGCCCCCAAAAAACGTTCGGCCCAGCCTGGCCCCCAAAGTCCTTAAGATGTCCCTGTATACAAATGCATAACTGTTCATAAATGCCTACTTATTCTTCATCTAGTAGAAAGCTATCTCCCTGGTTTACCAGACAGGAATAAACGTCTTTTGTATGAGGCATTGTGGAACCCGCATTGAAGTTATTCTGCAGTCGAATGGCTAGGCATTTTTCATTCCCACTGGTTGAATGCACGTGATATTGGAAGAGAAACTTAGGTAAACAGAAGGGATACCTTTTGAGTATTGTGTAATACTGAACTGCAGTCTTTTGTGTTTTCCAACACTCCATTACAAAATAAGTTCCCTTGAAAGCAAATGTTATTTTTGCCTGCGCCTGGGATATAGTAAGGAAGGAAATGAAACATATCTATTTCTTTTTTACGTAAATTTCTCTGCTGAACTCCTAACCCCCATTCTGCCCGGGCTGCTTGGATCGGCGACCTGCTTGCTCCCGGGACCACAGTTTTCAATCCATTGACGCCAAAAATATAAAATAAAATGAATCTTTTGAGGCACGCTGTAATAAAAGGTGCAAAATGAAAGGCAGGATTTGCGCTTCTACTGCAGAAAATGAACAGCACAGAAGGCCCTGGCGTGTTGACGAGAGCTGAGAGCCCAGTTGTGGTAACAAAATATTGAGGAATCTTAAAACATTTACAAGAATGAACATTTTCATCAGACTTTTCTCTAGAGTGGAGCAGGACGACATTTCAGAATCACCTTTTGTATTGTTAGCGAGCGCACTTAAATGACTGATCACCATGCCTCATTAAGGCATTAAGAAGGCAGCCATCTCCGGAGCTCTCTTGTTTCCAAGTTCCATGCCCGAGAAACTCACACAGTCTAGTTTTTAGGTCAAGCCTGGGTAGCGCATGCGCTGCGAGCCATGCTGTATTAGAGTATGGACTTGCAGCCCCGCCCACTCTCCACCCATATTTATTCATTGGCTTGTGTCATTGTCCTTCCTAAATGCTGGCTTCTGATTCGTTAATAGGCTTCTTAGTCCTTCCTTGGTACCGCCTTGTCTTCATTTGTAGCCTCCCATGAGGACTGGCCCTTTTACTTCAGTTGTTACATGGTACGTCTTATTTACTCTGTGAGCACTATTTTCTTTAATAGTTTCATCTGTTGCAAGCACTACATGCTTTCCTGCAACATTCAGCACGCCATGCGCTCTTTCACAGGGAGCTTTTACAAAACAAGCATTTGGAATGCAATAGGTCTCGCATTTCCGAGAGTTTAATCTATTAGCATTTTAAATGAGAATGCCTTTTATTTATGTTTTAAAAACCAAAACATAAATAAAAGACATTGTCATTTAAAATGCTAACAGCTCAAACTCGCGTAAATGCGAGACCTATTGCATTGCAAATGCTTGTTTTCCTCTGAATTCTGGTTTTTGTAGTCATATTTATTCTATTAGACACTGAGCTACACGAGTCCCTCCTACTTAAGTTGAGCTAAGTGCTCACTGTGCGTCAACATGCAGAAGCATAGAGACCTACCCTGGATAGCAGTACTTCACCAGACACACAGATTAAGAGCCCTGGCATTGATTTATGTATATGTACAGTTTTGTGCAGGCCACGTGGGGCATCAGATCAACAACCGTGAGTGGCAAGCTAGTACAAAGTGAGTGAAAAAAATGAGTAAGCGTTTTCTGAAAGGAAAAAAAAAACACTTGGGCTCCATCACAAATAGAGGGACTCGATAACATCAACAGTGTCTATTACGGTTAAAGTATGTAAAATGTGGCGGCATAATCTGGAAGATAAAGTACTAGGACTGCAGTCTTTTTGGGGGTAGAGGGTAATCAGAAGGAAGAGGTGAAGGAGGGTAATCGAGCGAGAATAAGAAGGGGACGAGAGAATGAAGAAAGAGTATACAGGGGATAAAACAAGGCAGAAAGGCCAACGACAGCAGGAGTGTGCTATCAGTGAAGTCATCAGCAAGAAAACAAAATTCACATTATGAGCCAGGACTGCCTTCAAGGTTGACCATTTGAGGTATTGCAGTATGTGAAAAAATTGAGAAATGGAGAGAAGGAAGGCAGAAAGAGCACCTCATCTTCAAGGCCATCTCAGTGAACTAAGTAGCAGCTGAGAGTTTGAGAGTGTATGAGCAAGGAAAGAGAGGACAGATCCCCAGAATAATGTTCAAACCAACAACTTCGAAACCGCAACGGTGGACTGTAAACACTGCACCTCACTTCTTGTTTCTTTTTAATTAAAACTGTCCGTGCAGAGCAATTCCTGTACCTGCCGTTGTTTGGTACAGCTGCTCAGCAGAGTAGAGAATTGTACTTGATATGGAATGGTGCACCGGAGAGATCCTTCTCCAAATAAGTAAGCAAGGCAATTTTATGATGAATATTCCTTTTTATTCTCTTTTTTGCTCTTTTTTCATGCTCAACCAAACACATGAGATATCCAGCCAACGCGTTTAGTTCAAAGTGTCTCACTTGAACTTCGTCAGGGCTTCTATGTATCAACAAATGGAATATTCCCACTTGATCATGTGTGAATTAACTATGGAGACAAGATTCCTCCTCCTCGTATTTGAATATATAACACCATTGGTCATGATATTTGGCATGCGGACGGCATTGTTATTTGTGAGGCGCTACTGATGGGTACATTTAACCCGTTGCCATACATATGGATTGAGTATATTTTAAGGACATATTGGCGTTATATATTCAACCTCGTATATGTCTCTCCTGGGTCGGCTCGCAAAAATTAGCACTGTTCGTAAAAATACTGGTCGCAAATTGCGACCACTATTTTCCAACCAAAGTTTAATACATCTGGCCCTTAGTTTCTTTACCTGTTAATGGACACACTAAAGATCTTGTACGTAAGTCCTCCAATGAATTTCATCTCACAGGTAGAAAGTATTTTTTACCAGTAGTTGGAGAGTGAGTCAGCAGCGGCTGGTGCTTTTTGAAATTGATGGCATGTAATGCCTGTCACTTTATTGCCCCGAGCTAGTGAGCAAATGAAGTAAGCCATACTCCCTCAAAGGGGGCAATGAGGGAGGCTTCTGCCCAGAGACAATTTAGAAATAAAATATGGAAAGCAAAGCACATTACAGTACAAGTTTCTCATAAATGTGCTAAAAAACATAAGCTATGACATTTTCCTCATGAAACATTTCAGTATTTAATGGTGAGCTATATATGCCTAATACTCAGGAATGTTCCAGGGTTGTACGTTTAAGATAATTTTGAGGACAAAACGCCACATAGGATGTGCTTGTTCTGTAGCCCTTCCTCCGAGATGTAGCAGCGGATCAGTGACATAATATCGATCCAACAAATATGGGGAAACACAAAAATTGGAAATTAAATATAGAGAACAAAAATCTCGACTCTGTATACATAACTAAAAAATCACTAATATCGAGCACACAATATCTTTAAGAAAAATATAAATGTTAACATATATCGATAATAAAAATATCTGAAACACAAATATCGTTACCTATAAATATACATACACCATGTCAAAAATTTCGATTACCACAATATCGACTACAAAATTATCATCAAAATAACTAATAAGTTCAATAAAAAAATTCTAATTTTACTTAAACCAATTCCTTAAAAAAAAACCTAACTATAGAATAAACATCTATAATTAAATTAAAATATATTACATCATCCAAAAATTAAACATTCATCTCATGAAAATAGTGCACCTATAAAATATACAATAAATACACCTAAAACATTATTATTAACTATAAAAATTTAAACACAAATAACAGTATAAAATAATATATGAAAACAAATACATTTTGAATTTAAATAAATGCAATTATATGTATAATACATTAGCGTTTACCAAACAAAGATTTAACTGATAAAAAAACATTCAAAATATACTAAACCAACCAATAAAATAACACTATAATCAACTTTAACTAATAAAATAATTCAAGCAATTAATCAAACAATATAAAAGGCGCACTAATTAAAGCAAATATTTACTCCAAGAATGACAAACATTGCAAGAGGAAGAAACTCTGTCAGATTCTCGTTCCAAACAATTATAGAAAAAAATATACCTCTACAACTACATATTCAAGTACTTAATACTTATATTTAAACTAAAAAAAAATTACTAAACTAAAAAAATTGTTAATTAACAAGTGAATAGTAACACACTCTGTAACTGTTATCATTTTACACAGACTACCTGAAAGAAAAAAAAGCTACTTCCGAACCAAAAAGTTGCTAGAAAATCTAATCTATATCAATGCACCAATATTATAAAATAAAGTAAGTATACATAAAAAAATACATCAGAAACTCTCCCAAACAGCGACCAAAGACAAGCCTCGACAAACTAGCAAAAAATACCAATTTAATTACTCTAACTTTTTTTCCTCTTTCAACAGAAAACAAACATCTGCTCCACAGTTAAACTAACTGAAAGGAAAAGCGGCAAAACCGTGCAAAACATCTCAACAACACATATAAGTAAGTAAATAAAATAAAAGTAACTGCATTTTTAAATATATTGATAACTAGCAAGCAAAATATAACTGTTAGAAATGTGGTCTCTAGTTGGCAGTGGTTTGCACCTTGTCCAAGTGGGGACCCTCACTCTAGTCTGGGTAAGGGAGTCACACAGCTAAGATAACCCCTTTTCACCCCCTTGGTAGCTTGGCACGAGCATTCAGCCTTATCTCAGAGGCAAAGTGTAAAGTATTTTTACACACACACACTCACGCACGCACACACACACACACGCACACAGTAACACAGTGAAAACACTACGAAAGGAGTCCACATCAATTTTGGAAAATAGCCAATATTTATCTGAATAAAACAAGACAACAACAACAAAAATCCAACATACATAAGTCAAAATATCACTTTTAAAAGATTAAGCAAGTTTAGTCCATAGAAATCAATGGATGCGTTCATTTAAGCCCAAAGTACCATAGATGCTTCAAAAATCAAAGACAATGCAAGGCATAGGGGAGGTGAGGTGCCGGAAAAGCAAAGCGATGTGTCGGTTCCTTACTATAAAGGGGAGGTTATGCTTTGGTTCCTTACTGGCAGGGAAGGTGATGCATCGGTTTCCGGACACGCGGCCTTGGTTCCTTACTGCGGTGCGGTGTCCATGACGAGTTGGCGTCGAAGGACGATGTGTAAAAAATACAGACGTGCTGCTTCGATTTTGCAGCTGCTAAACAGCCGCTGTGTCGATTCTTCAGCCGTGCGCAGGTGCTGCGTCAGAGTCGGAGCAGGTGCCACAGACATCGATGACTCGGTGCTCAAGACTCACGCTGCAGCGATTCTTCTGGCGCGCTGCGACAGCGAGCTGGGGCTTGCGGGGAAAGCCATTGTTGATGCTTCCAGTGGGAAACATGCTTCGGTGCAGGCAGCATCAATGCATCAATCTTTTGCAGCAATGTGTTGAGAAAACAGCCACTGGGAGTTGATGCATGGATTTTCTCCTTAAGATCACCAGATTACACTTCCAAGGGCCTAGGAACTGGATTTGGTACCACTTGGCAAGTCAGGACTCTCAGCAAAAGAGCCAGGCACTGGCAGGTGAAGTCTTTGATGGCCCAGAAACTTCTTAACAGGAGGCAAGTACACACAAGACCTTGCAGAACCTTGGAAGCAGGATACAGAAAGCAAAGTCCAGTCTTTTCACTCCCAGGACAGAAGCAGCAAGCATCAGGCTAGTACAACAAAGCAACATGCAGAGTGGCAGTCCCTCCTTCAGCATACAGCTCTTCTTCCTGACAGAATGTCCTCAGTCCAGAAGTGTTCTGACTTTAGAGTGTCAGAGGTCCAATACTTAAACCCCTTTCTCGCTTTGAAGTAGGCAATCTTCAAAGGAAAGTATTTGTAATGCACAAGACCCTGCCTTTCCCTGACCTGGTTCCAGAAACACTATAGGGGGGTAGAGACAGCTTTGTGTGAGGACAGGCACAGCCCTATTCAGGGGTCAGTGACAACCCCTCCCACCACTCTAGTTCAGGAAAGCCCATCCGCCTGGTACTGGCCCATCAGGCTATGTAAGGCACACCTCAGTTTCCTTTGTGTGAGTGTCTAGAGTGAATGCACAAACAGCCCAATTGCCATCCTGATCCAGATGTGTATTCTACAGACAGGCAGAGGCACAGACTAGTTAAGCAAGGAAAGGCCCACTTTTTAAAAGTGGCATTTTCAAACGTACAATTAAAAAACCAGCTTAACCAAAAGATGTATTTTTAAATTGTGAGTTCAGAGACCTCAAACTTCAAATCTCTATCTGCTCCCAATGGGAAATTACACTTAAAGGATATTTCAAAGTAATCCCCATGTTACCCTTGGGGAGAGATAGTCTTTGCAATAGTGAAAAACACAACCAACAGTATTTCACTATCAGGACATGTAAAACACACCAGTGTATGTCCTACCTTTTAAATACACTGCGCCTTTTAAATACACTGCAGCCCCATGGGGCTGCCATGGGCCTACCTTAGGGGAGACTTACATCTAGTAAAAGGGAAAGTTTGGGCCTGGCAAGTGGGTGCACTTGTCAGGTCAAAATGGCAGTATAACGGGTATAAAATGGCAGCACACACAGACACTACAGTGGCAGGGCCGAGACATGTTTGCAAGGCTACTCAGGTGGGTGGCACAATCAGTGCTTCAGGCCCACTAGTAGCATTTGATTTGCAGGCCCTGGGCACCCCTGGAGCACTTTACTAGGGACTCACTAGTGAATCAAATAGGCCAATCATGGATCAACCGATCACCAATACAATTTAGACAGAGAGCATATGCACTTTAGCACTGGTTAGCAGTGGTAAAGTGCCTAGACTCCTAACACCAACAAAAACAAGGTCAGAAAAATACTGGAGGAAGACAAAAAGTTTGGGGGTAACTCTGCAAAAAGGGCCAGGTCCAACAGTAATTATAATATATATTTATATTATTAAACTACTGACAGATATAATGACAGAAGGTGCCAAATGTATCACTTCACAAAAAGAAAAACAATTATTATGTCATAAGGGCTACTCCTACAGCAGAAAAAGTGCATCGACAAAAACTATAAATTGGAAATATACTAAATATTTTTCTAATGCATACTATGGAACAGCAACTATAAAAGAAAATGTTGTAATTAATGTAAAAGAGCACACACACACACACAAATGTTACAGAAATAGAAGTGAGAGAAGTTTTACAAGACATAAGAGAGGCAAGCTTTAGTTCTCAGGAACCCACAACCAAAATCCTTAAAGACATGCTACCCAAAGTCGTTGAACACATACTGGACAACTACCATCTTTCCCCACTTTAAAACATCTAATTACACGCACTAAAAAGCCCACCTGCTCCTAGAAGATACCAGGACATAGACATAGCAGACCATTTAACAATTACACATAGGGGCTCATTACGATGCCGGACGGAAAAGGCTTCCGTCCGCCGTGTTTGCGTCAAAAATCCACCCGCCTGACCCTCGGCATCTCCGTTGGTCAAATTATGATGCAATGCACGGAAAATCCTACCACGGCGGATGGAACTCACAAATGACCATCCGCCATGCCTGGAAAAGTTGCAAATCTGACCGCGGCGGACGGTGAAAGCAGTTCAAGGGACCAAAAAGGCCGCTCCTGCCGCGGAATGACCGCATGGCCAATTACGATGAAACAGCGGAGCTGGAGGACGGAGCATTGCGTTCCGAGTCCCTTGCTCGCGCATAGAACAAATGAATGGCGGTAGCAACAAACTGAACAGCGATGCACAAAGGGTGCCTGCACTCGACGCTGCCCTCAATCACTTCACACTCGCTACAATGATACACCCCAAATGTCCATTGGCAATGTAAGCCATGCCCAGCATGGAAGAAACACCTGGAGGACATCACTCATGTGGACACACCCACATACCACAGCATAAAACCAACCCCTTCCTGGACCAGCATCCTTTGCACACCAGAAGCTGACACAGAGAGACAGGACACCATTTACGCACACAGCACAACATCACATACACCCATCTCCACACAACACCACTTCCCACACACACACCTGACACACTTCACACAACTCCACCACCCCCTGCACCCTGCACTTTTTCCACCTTTGCACCATGGCCAAACAGAAAATGCCCAAATTCACCGACTCTGAGTTGAAAGTGATGGTAGACGAGATAATAAGGGTAGAACCACATTTGTATGGCAGCCTGGTCCAACACACCCCACTTGTGCGCAAAACCCAGATGTGGACAAGGATCTACAACAAAGTCAATGCTGTAGGGACCACCCTACGCACACTGCGTGACATCAAAAGGCGGTGGGTCGACCTCAAGGCCCGGGTCAAGCATCGGGCCCATAGGAACCACGAGGCGGCCCAAAGAACTGGTGGCGGCCCTCCCATACCACCACTAACCTTCACTGAATGGGAGGAGAAGGTGCTTGCCATACTGCATCCTGAGAGTCTCACAGGAATTGAGGGGGGAGTGGAGGCTGGTAAGTACAAACAAAATGATCACATCCCACTGTAATGTACTGTTGTGCACAACAAGTGAGCCTCAATTCCTAGACAAAATCAAACTCATGTACAATGCACGCTGTCAACATGAATGTCTCACAAGGCTAGCATTTCCTTCCTCTGCCTCACTTAACAGGTAGGTAGCCATCTTACTCGGGAGGGGGTTGTCGGGACCTGACAGCAAGGCCACAACTCCCACAAGGCCCTCTGTCTCCCTCCCAAGCAGCATGGAGCACCCTCCCCACCCCACAGCCATGTGGCAGCCATCACCCTCATCTGCTTCACGTAACCGGTAGGTAGCCATCTTACTCGGGAGGGGGTTGCTGGGACCTGACAGCAAGATCACAACTCCCACAAGGCCCTCTGTCTTCCCTCCCAATCAGCAGGGAGCTATCTGACCACCACATCCCGCACTTGTGAGCCAACTCTGTCAAGTTGCATAAGTTTCAGCCAGTGCACACACAGAAAATACCATTGAGAGTTCACATGAATCACAGTGTCATTGATGAAGTCACATGTAACTGCAAAGCAAAACCCAAGAACGCAGTAGCCAAAACCCAATGTGCAAGTACCATTATCCCAAAGCATAAAAGCTCACATCAACACAACACATGCATGTAGACTCAGTCAAACATCACAAACCACACGAGGACAGTACAAAAAGCACAACAGAAATCAGGAAGTTGCGGCATAGGAGACAAACAGTCATAGCAAAGTCGCAAATATCCTAGCATGAACAGAAGTGGATGAGCAACCAGTTGGTACCAGAGGACATGTACTTTGAAATACAATATCTGTACATATGAAATTGGTGCTAGAGCCATGTCACATTGCTGACGAGCAATGTATTTACCTCCACATCATGTCCCACCACTGACAAACTGTCATGAATGACAAGTAATGCCAAGATGAAAAGTCATGTTGTCTCAATCGAAATGTGCCAAATATGAACATCAAAGTTGTGCCGTGTACTGAACATGCTGACAATCCAACCTCTGTTCAACAGGTGACTCACCAGCAACAGCAGGCGCCCGTGCCATGGACGAGCCCAGCCAGTTTCCCACCCAAGAAGCTGAACCCTCGGATGCAGACTCCCTGGTTTTTACGGATGAGGAGGACCTACCTGGCCCCTCCGGCGTGCCCAGGCAAGCCCAGTCTCCGGCCCTCACTGTCCCCACCACCACCACCACCACTCCCACAACAGCTGCAACAACAACGCTGACCCCTGCAGCACCGACCAGTGTGGCAGCTACCTCCACCATCACCACCGCTGCCTACAACACTGTCCCTGTGCCAGTTGTAGTCAATACCACCAGGCAGCCTCGGGATGCTGGGTACAGTGTGCGGCGGCAGCGCCAGGTGCTGACACAGGTCCGTGGCAGCAGGGCATGTGGGAGGACAACTGGGGGACAGTCACAGAGGACAATGAGACAGAGGCCCAGGCCACCATGCAAACTGTCCTTGGGGCATACCAGCAGAACCAGGGACAGATGGGCCAGGTCCTTGACGAACTGCGTGAACTCCGCCTGCTGCAGAGGTCCATGGACACTCGTTTGGGACAAATTGCCGAGTACATGAGCCAGCTTGTGGGTGTCCTGAGGGACATGCATGCAGCACAAATAGCTGCCCCCCGTGGCTAGCCGGATGATAGTCACAACACCTCAGCAGCGGCCACAGGGAGGGGTGAGTCACATCACAGCGAATCCTCAGACACCTCCGAGCATGCAGCAGGTTCCCCCCAGGCCAAACGGCATAGGGGGCATCCGAAAAAGTCCCAGGGAGGATCACGTGGCAAAGCACCGTGCCGTACCAGTTCTCGGAGCCAAC
Organism: Calotriton arnoldi; assembly: GCA_963921515.1. Taxonomy (NCBI): domain Eukaryota; kingdom Metazoa; phylum Chordata; class Amphibia; order Caudata; family Salamandridae; genus Calotriton; species Calotriton arnoldi. The sequence continues at coordinate 25,371 of CAWUFW010010249.1, read as the reverse complement.
GTTGATGCCACCAGTGTCACACCGAGCATTGACTTTGTTGTCAATCCGATCCCAAATTGCCACAAGGATGGGAGTGTACTGTTGGACTGTGGAATCCCACCATTGTGTGTTCTACCCGAACTATCCATGTACCATCACTTTCAACTTCAACCCTCACCTGTCACTCATTGATAAATAAACACAAATCACACCCGTATGCCTTTGTGTCAAGAGGAATTTTTTATCATAGTAAGTAGCATGTAAACTCACATTGCGATGTATCATGAGACGTGAATGCGACAATCCATTGACAGAGTAGAGGAAACTGGAACGACACAAGGAAAAGACAGTGATTTGACATATGATGGCAATACAGAAAAGGCACTGCACTAGGCAACACTGTACAAGATGCATAACAGTTAACACAGGCCAACACCATCAACATGGACAGAAGGGGGATGGGAGCACACGACTTCACCTCCCAGCACAGTTTACCCCTCAGCATCCTGGTAAATGCACTGCAGTTGAAATGCTTACTTGTCTTTCCATGGAAGTGAGTCACCATGGCTGGATGCAGGTTAGTGCTGTAAATCCTTAGACACATGTGTTGCACGACATTATACCACATCAGTAGCAGCAAGATAAATTGGGTTCGGTGTCTGCTGAGCAAGCTGCCACAATACACTAATTTCTCTGTACCTCTCACTGCCCAACTCAGGCGCAACACTAAAAGCTACATTGCAAGTAAGCATTTTGACAGGACTGCATTTGCCAGAATGCCAAGGGGTGAACTGTGCTGGGAAGTGAAGTAGGGTGCTCCCATCCCCCAAATAACATCAATATGGATATGACGTAAGTTGTCACAAAACACACAGCGCTGATCAATGAATCCCACAAGAGCCAGCATCAAAAGACATCCTGTCATGTGGCCAAAGGTGACATGGTCGCATACACAAACTCAAGTACAGTTACATGTGGCTTTTCATGGGTCATGTGCAGTCTTTTTGCATTTGTACACACATGAACAACAGTCCCTGATGACATACCCATGCCAAATCTATTTCTCAACGGAAGTTATCTTATCCGGAATTACCACAACTGCTGCGGTTTATGGGCAGGCATCCCGTAAATAGGAACACTTGCACTACGTGTTCCTTGCTGTAGCAATGTTCTCTTTACTCTCCCATATGTGCTTGTAGATAGTTAGTTGTGGCCTCACATTCCCACAAGGAAAGCATACTTCAATAAGTGTGCAGGCACAATGGGCTTCTGTTTCAACAAGTAGTCGCTCACACATCAGCCCTGAGACCTTCGAATTCCAGGTGCCTTGACCGTCCCGCGCGATTCAGTCACTGCTGAATACGACACTCCCACTTTTTTCCGGGGAACTGACACAAAAATTATCGAAAGCCTCTGATACTGAAGGCCGTTGCACACTTCTTTCAAACTTGTTGGCTCTGGCCTTGTCCCTTCGTTTCATGATATTTCTGGAGTACTACCGGGTGTCATTCCTCCAATTTTCAGACTGCATTTAGCTGGTTGATATCACTACTTGTGGCTGTACAGCTGAGCGCTGGTTCTAAGAGTGCTCTCACGCCATGTCTGCCCGTCCTGTGGTCCAGGCGAACCCCGGTCAGTTGCAACTGTACCGTGACCGCATGCAGCTTCGCTTTGGATGTGTCCCATTAGCTGTGCTACGCATCAGTTATAGGCTAACCTTCCACTATGCCTATTTCACCTGCGTGCAACCTGTGTTCTACTGTCGCCGATGCCCCTTTCACTGGGCCATGGATGTCTGCCTTTCCAACACATCCCTTGCTGCCCAGGATCATGAGCTGTGGGTGAGCCCTTTGTTGGTCCACGACCAGGATTGCTTCGGTGATACAAGTTTGTGGGATGCCTTTCAATCTGTCAGACAGGCTGCCAGCTGCGCCTGTGCGTTTGCGCAATGGCTCCTGTGCCATGCCTACATCGAACCTCTCCCAGGTTGCCATGGGATGCTCCTTTCATCCTCGTGGTGCGAGGAGCACATCTGTTCCTTCATACTTCTGGATTGGATGGCGGTCCTTTTTGCTGAAGATGATTTGGATCGTCTTTTGGAACTGATTGCCTTCGAAGCTGCCTGTGCCTTTTTGGATTCGTAACTACTTAACAGCAACAGGAACTGTTGGTGACTAATCCAATATCCTTTTACCTTTTTCAGGCCTACTGACAGGAATTGTCATTCAGCTCCCTGACTTTTGCCATGTCTGCATTAGCTTTGACTCTGCTGACCTCTGCGGTCTGTTTCGCTTGGTACCACAGACCTGAGCAAGGGGAGGCTGTTATCTGACCGTCATGGACATTGTCGACTGGCATGAGCCCGGCTTCCATAATGCAGCTGTAGCGCACGAAATTTACATGGCGTAGTTGTTTTGCAAGTACATTAGTATATGTCTGTCACATGAGAAGTGTCCACAGAGCTTGTTCTCTGCACGGTCCAGGGGTACTGCCTGAACATTCTGTCCGTGGTAGGAGGACATTGTCCGTTGTCATTCTGTTCTGGTCAGGCCCTGGCTCCCCGACTCAACAAAGTGTCACTGCTGCTAGAGGACATGGGTGCCTTTTAGATGTCATGGGAAGGCGGGCTAGTTGCCCCACACTTGGAGAGTGATCCATCCAGTGATGAGCGCGACACAGCACATGGGATGTACATTTCACCATGTATTGGCTGAGGAATGGGGTCTGCTGACAAAGCCCATGGACCTGGGACATCTCATACAACTCCTCCCAGCAAGGGTTGGGGGGATATGCTCGTGGGTCGTCGTCCAGAGGGATTATTGATATGACATCTTGCTTCATGTGATATGGATGTGTCACTATGGTAACAGTTTTTGTACTCATGCATTCTCAACTTGTTGTGGCACGTATGTTGCATGTTTTGACACTGTAGTAAAAAATGCACATTTCAAAGCGTTTCTTGTCTTCAACTTATCTACTTGTGTAAAGGCGCTTGAATACCTCTGAATGCTAGTGAGGCACTATAGCAATTGGGTCCTGTGCTTATGGGTGCTTCTGGGTGCTCAGTCCCTGCCTGCCCAAGTTCTCTAATCCTGCGCATAGTCCTGTATGTGTACAAAATGCCAGCAACAATTCTCAAAGTTTGTGAGACAACAGCAAGGCACACAGACACAGTCATAGTCGCTCATTGTTAACTTACTCTCAACGGAAGTAGTTGACGATGAGCTGTTGACGCTGGTCAAGGCCTTCTTCCTCACCACTGTCATCGTCACTGGGCATGTGTGGGTTGGGAGCGGGGGGCTGCTGCTGTTCATCGTCGTCCAGAATCAGGGGGATCCTTCTGCGCAAGGCCAGGTTGTATAGCATGCAGCAGGCGACTACCATCTGGCATACCTTCTGTGGTGAGTACATAAGTGCACCACCAGTCTTGTCCAGGCACCTAAATCTTGACTTCAGCAGTCCAAAAGTGCGCTCCACCACACGACGTGTCCTCCCATGTGCATCATTGTATTGGACTTCCCCCGGCGTTGTTGGATTCCGCAGTGGGGACAGCAACCACGGACTATTGGGATACCCAGAGTCACCTAGTTGTGAGACAAACAGGCAAACAGTGTAATCTGAATATGTGAGGAGAGCAGCATGTCACAAATACATCGCAGTCATTGACACAGCCCACTCACCAACAAGCCAGGCCCGCTCGGGGTGCAGATTGGCCATCAATTGGGGTATGGTGCTGTTCCGCAAGATGTAGGAGTCATGTGCCGACCCAGGATACTTTGCACACACGTGTGAGATGATCTGATCTGCCTGGCATACCACTTGCACGTTGATGGAGTGGTAGTGTTTGCGGTTCCTATAGATGTGTTCACTTGCCTGTGGTGGAACGAGGGCAATGTGGGTACCATCAATGGCTCCCACAACATTTGGAATGCCTCCCAGGTCATAGAACTCCCCCTTCACAGCTGCCAATTCATCCCTCCTCGGGAAGTGAACATGTCTGTCCTTGTAAAGCATCAATGCTGGCAGGACGTCACGCAACACTATGCTGAACTTGGGCTGTGACATCCCACCGGCGCTGGCCACAGTGTACTGGAAAGACCCAGTAGCGAAGAAGTGCAGTGCAGCCATGACCTTCACTGTAGCAGACAATGCAGCCGGATATATTCTTTTGGGCTTCAAATGGGGCTCCAACTGGGCACATAGGTTTCATAGTGTGCGGCGATCCAAACGGAATTTCCGGATGATTTCGATGTCCTCCATCGTCGCCAGGACGGGGACAGGTCGAAAGATGGGTGGTCTCCTCCTACGTATGTCAGGGTACACAAGCATGAACTGAGTTATAGATGAGATGTGGTGAACAGCTTACCCAGAGACTCACACAACCACAACATTGACAGGACTCATGGTCACGTGAAATGCACAAGTGACCTGCATTCAGACGTTGTTTTTCTTCACTCACTCGACATACTGACACTACGACATCCGAAGAAGTCGATGTGTATGGCATATAGTACACTGCTACATCAAGGATGAGCTGCCCTGTGGCTAGATGGCACAGCACTTGTGTTTACCAGCATCAGTGCTGAGTTGCATGTAGCTGCTGTCACTGCATGACCCAAGCTTTAGTCCCACAATACACAACAACATTACGTAATGAGGGCAGTGAGTGTCATCTGGACAACGCAACATGGATATACAGCACGGTGGCCAGACACATGTGGACATTGTGGGGTCAGTCCTGCGTGAGTGTGTGAGGAATTTGCGTTACAGACATTGCAATGTTCACCTGAATGAGGCACAAATGCACATGGATTGTGTATACATGCCCACATGGCTGACAATGACCGATGATGTTGGTCAGAGCTATGTTTGTTTGTTCCACATGTGCACTCCTATGATGTGTGTGAGAACATTTACAGGCAATGGCAGCTAGGCACACTGCACGCCACACCAGTACATGTGTTGGGAGTGCTAGGCATTACAGGTATGTCTGATTTGCAGACAATGGACACCTCTGATTGTCTGCCTACATCACTGGCCCTTCACAAGACGTCCCCTGGCCGAGACCCACCAGTCAGATGTCAAGGGATATACAAGCGATGTTCACAGGTTGGATGTTTCATTACTCAACATTGGTACAGTGTGAGAGACCTTTGTCCTTTTTGACTCCTTCCCTCATTTCAGTCCATGCTGGCCACGAGGCATGACAATGTATGTGATTTCACTCTCCTTTTCTTGGACATACCATGTGTGTGCAGACCTGACTCAAATGTCACACTCTCTCATACCTTCACAGTGTGGTGACCAGCTGGTCACTGTTCTAGTTGTTCTGATGTACCAGCCACTCCCAGAGGGCTGGCTTACCCCCCACCCCACAGCCACCCAGCACAGGCGTCACTGGACATGTGACCCTGCCAACAAACGGGGCCGGACGCACATGCAGGATTGCAGTCGCAGCTTCCAGGCCGCCGCGGTGTGGCAACCACTATGCGAATGAGCCATCAGCCAATGGGAGCCTTCGGCGTACATTTTTTGATATTGCGGTGTGCGCGCTCTGCAACTGCGGGGCTTGTCATTGGCCCCAATTGCCTTCAGGGGCACCGAGGGTCACTCATGAGGATTGGGTGGGCCTCGCACTTTGCATTTGGCAGGTTGCCACATTCATCGTGGTGCCGCCACGCTTGCTGGGAGTTGTAGTTGTTCAGGGGTTGCATGTGTGGAGATGTTTGGTACGTACCTCTGCTGTTGAGCATGGCGGCGTCTTGTCTGCCGGAGTTGCAGCAGGTAGAGCAGCGGGAAGGCTTGTAGCGCAGGATCCATGGCGGCTCCGGTGGTTTAGATGGGTTCTGTATCGGCTCTTCCTCTCCGTTGTTGTGTTTCCGCCATCCGCAACGTGGTGGTTTTTACGCAGCGGTGGGAAGGGCTGTTTGCAACATCATAATCTGGTTGGCGGATGGAACGTGTTTCCGCACACCGGTCTTGCTCTGTTGGCTCCATCCACCACCCTTGCGTACGCAAAAAACGTGCGGAGCCTGAAAGACCGCTGTGGACGGGAAATGGCCTCTGTTGGACCATTGTAATTTGGTGGTCGCAATGACCGCATCCGGAGCGGGGAAATGAACGTTTTCCGCCACCGTCACCAGTGCGGATGGGCTTCCGTCCGTCATCGTAATGAGCCCCATAAAGAGGAACCCTTTCTTTTGCATGACAATGACAGTAATGAAAGACAAATCCCAAACTTCTCCACTGCAAATAACTCAATGAAACTTACCCAGTGCCAAACCAGGATGATGGATGAAGCCTTCAAAATGTGTCCCAAACCATTCACTCAGATATACACCATACATGGAGAATATCAAAACAGCAATATCCCTCTCATATATGCTTTACTAGATAATAAAGAAAGTCGTACTTACTATGAACTCCTAAACTATTCAAAACAGCAAACAAATAACTACTACCCCCAAAAAATAATAATAGACTTTGAACAAACTATGATTCAAACAATACTAAAAATATACCTCCACACGGCCATACAAGGCTGTTACTATAACTTTAATCAAAGTGTATGGCGACACTTCCAAAAATCTCCACTAAGTGTAGAATATGCCACTAACAGCCAATTCGCCTTTGAAGTAAAAAAAATGATAGCACTAGCCTACGTCCCTGTCGCAGAGGTAGTCAACCGCTATAACTTACTAATAGAAAGCCCTTTCTATCACCAAAATAAAGACAAACTTAGGGCCTGATTTAGATCTTGGGGGTATTACCGCCAATCCGCGGCAGTCCCAAGTACTCCATCAAGCCAGTGGTGTTCCGACGACTGTATTTAGATCTATGGCTGTACAGCCGCCATCCACGTCGATGGAGTGTATTCTGTCGCACTAGCTGCAACCCGCAGCCGATGCAGCAGACTCCATTGCTGGCGATGAGCACTCCGTCGGGACGGTGGCATTGTGCAAATCATATTTAAATAACACAGTCGAGCTTGTGGTGTACCAGCGGCGGTCCCCTGATGGCGGGAGTCCGTCACGGGAACCATTCAGCACTAGCCTGTGGGTGCAGCTATTGGATGGATGTTAGCAGCCCACACCTGATGAATATTGGCCAATTGTAAACACCCGCAAAACACACTATAAAACACATTCCATTTCAGACCATGATCCTTTGCCATTCCACTGCTGACCACCATTCTAAGGACGACCTTGCCACTGAACATCAAGGTTATTTTTTGTTTTCCTGTTTTCCCTGTTTCTTTTCACTTTTTCTTTTTTTCTCTCAAATCACTGTAGGGACACGAGTATATATTTCTTTTTGATCACAATGGCAGAGAGGAGGAACCCACGTTTTACAGAGGGAGAATTGTCTGTCATGGTGGATGAAATTATTAGAGAAGAGCCACAATTGTTTGAAGCACAACTACAAAATGCTACCATTTCTCAGAAAAGGCAAATGTGGGACAGAATAGTTGTTGTGTCTTTATGCATCCTCCCCAGTGTTCCAAGTCCCTGCTGCTCAGCCAGTATGAATGTGGTGTAGGGGAATGCTGGAGTGCTTGGTGATGTAATGGAATGCTTCAGTGTCTGGTGAGTTTGAGAGTGTCGGTTGAAGATATGGGCTGAGCAGCAGGGAGGCTGCTCCTGGTGGGGCTATACTTGAACTTACTTAACAGCTTACCTGTAATATTAATAAACCATCCTCTTCTACAATCTACACTACAGCTACTGAACCTCCTTTTACAACACTGGCGATGATCTAGGAGAAAAACTACACGTGAGGAGCAACATGAAGTAACTATTGGAGAAACTAAACTGAAGAAATTAGTGAAGACAATAAATCAAAAGCCTGGAAAAATTGAAGCTTGAAAGCAACACAACGCCCTGCAGCTCCACCATTGTCCTCTCCATCGGACAGCCCACAGCCCAGGCATTTTTTTCTGCTTTGAACTTCTTATATTGAATTTTAGAGAAGCAGAGGCATGCAGTTGGAGGCACTTGTCAGCGTTTATTTTAAGGGCAACTGGCAGTATTCTAATGATCTGGCAGCATTGAATTGAAAGTGCACTTCCACTGAAACAGCAGCGTTTGTTTTGAAGGATCCGGCAGGTGCTGCACCAATCTACATGGGCTTGGGCTGGGGTAAGGAAAGATATCATGAAACCTGAACCTGCAGCATTACATAAGAGTGAGTTGCCTGCTATGTGTGTTTAAAGATAAGGCATTCGGGTCCATAAGTTGGGCCCCGGTGAGAGATTAGCTTGGAGACGGGTCAACTGCTCTGGTGTGATGCACTAGAGAGAAAACTATGTTGTGGACTTTTGAAATGTAAAAGGAAGCGCTCGTGGGTGGCCACCCTCTGTGTAATGGAACGTTCACACTCCTGCACATTTGGACAGCTGTGCGCTGCTTACCAGAGGAGCCACGAGATGGGAGTCGCATTGGCCATGCGCTTAGGAGGGCATGAGCCGCAGCATCTGTCTGCACGTGGAGGTTCCCATAATGACCACGAACTATGATCTCCAGCGGGTGTGATGACTGCACTATCCTGCGTAGATGTATGTGACCTTGTTAGGTCACAAAGGCAGCAGCTGTTCATTGGAAGTTGTTCTTACAGCGTCACAGTGTATGGCGTTTCTGAGTCATTTCGTTGCGTGTGGTCGTTTAGTACTATGCAGTGGGAGGTCATTTTGGATTGGTCTCCATGACGTATTGCTGTGCTATATTTATGCACTGTATGTGAAAATTGTGTCTTCCTGCTACCGTGCATCTGAACGTGTTCAGCGCATGTTATAGTGAGGGCTGTGAGATCGTCATGCATTGTTGCTGAGGAGTGTGGTGTTCGGTCTCAAGGAGTTTGGAAGTTATGAGGTGAGAAGCAGTTTTCAACCTAATGTTCTACTTGTGCCTTAAATAATTCAAATGCTGTAATAGTTTTGTACTGTTGGCACTAAATGTGAAGTCTACAACACCAGCGCTGAGTACTCTGGATTGCTCACTGCATTTAGGTCTTCTTAGGTTGCAACCGTTTGGCTGTATCTCCTGCTTTACCCTTGGACATACTTTGGACCATCTCCCGGTCTCTGACATTTGTGAGGAACTTTGGATGAGAAGCCTGTCACTGGTGGAGGGGATTTCCAGTTGAATGTTTTTGTTTATTGTGCCATGCCAGTTTATACTAGTACTGTTTTGAATTTGCTGCCGTATTTTTATTTATGCCCAATTTAATTGTCTGCCTAGGGGTAGTTAGTTTTAAGCAAGTCTGAATTTGCTTCATGAGTATGTTTTTGGTTTCTGTGCGGAGGCATAAGGGTTGAAAGATACACTGTGAGTATATTCCCTGTCATGGGGGGAGTGTGTAAGGGTTAGAGAAAAATACCCTGTGAGGTGATTCCTTGTCAGCGTGGGAGTGAGTAAGGATTGAAAGATACCCTGTGCGTACACGACCCTGTGCTGTTGTACCTGAGACTTTCGGTCCCATCAGGTGTGCAAGTTGTGTGTGTTGTGGAGTCTTGTACCCTGTGCTATTTTACCTGAGACCTTCGGTCCTGTCAGGTGTGAAAGTTGTGTGCATTGTGTGGTCGTGTACCCTGTGCTGTTTTACCTGAGACCTTCGGTCCTGTCAGGTGTGCAAGTTGTGTGCATTGTGGGGTCAAGTACCCTGTGCTGTTTTACCTAAGACTTTTGGTCCTGTCAGGTGTGCTGAATGTGCTGTGCGTTTAGGGTCTTAAGCCCTAATTAGTGCAAATGTCGCACTTTCATTTCCTTTGTGTGCAGATAGGAGTGAGTGAGGGTGTTGTACCTCAGTGGTGTCCTTTGTCCTCCTGAGCCTGCACAGGATTATATCTTTGTGATTGTACTTGCAGGATTATATTTTTATTGTGATTTTAAAGTGCTGTGATTTTTACTGTATCTGATGTCATAGGACTGTTTCATCTTTTACCATCATATGCCTTACGATATTTTCAATTGTAACTTTTATTGTGTTTGTGTATATATATATATATATATATATATATATATATATATATATATATATATATATATATATATATATATATATATATATATATATATAAAGAGGCGAGATGTGTTGTATCTTAATTCATTCTCCCCAGTGTTCCAAGTCCCCGCTGCTCAGTCTGTATGAATGTGGAGTGCTGGAGTGCTTGGAGATGTAATGAAATGCTCGAGTATCTGGTGAGGTTGAGAGTGTTGGTTGAAGATATGGGCTGAGCAGCAAGGAGGCTGCTCCTGGTGGGACAATACTTGAGTTTACTTAAAAGCTTATCTGTATTCTTAATAAGCCATCCTCTTTTGCAATATACACTACAGAGACTGGACTTCCTTTACAACAATAGTAAACAGAGTGAATGCTGTAGCTAACAATCTGTGCACACAGGAGGAAATTAGGAAGAGGTGAAACGACCTGCAGGGGAGAGTGCATTCCCTGGCCTCCAAGTGTCACCTGGAGACCCAAATGACTGGTGGTGGTTCTCCCAGACCCCCCTTACAACTTTTGCCCTGGGAGGAGAAGATCATGCCGATCCTACATCTTGAAGGCTTGACAAGAATCCCTGGTGGAGTGGAGACTGGTAAATTACACCTAAGTATGTCTCAAGAATCACAAATGGAGTACTTGCCCTTAACTTAGCTGTTCAGAATTTTTCTAGACACCTATCAAAATATATATATTTAAACTTCAGTTCCCAAAATACCTTGTGTCATCCACATCAGTAGCATCATGGTTGTTTCAATCTATTTAACAATGACTAATATGTATTGTCAGATTATGTGTTGACCTCCATGGATCACCCCTTGCTTATGCCTAGTCCTTTGCTGTATCTCTATGTAGGTTGTCTTACTTCACATAACAGGTTCCAAACTCCATCCACATGCACATCAACGTATAGTGCTTGTAAGTGGTATAGTAAACTATGCACATTAAACACATATGTGTACATATCATAATTGTGTGTTTAATTTTCACTGTACTAATTTATATAGGTGTGTGTTACTCACTTTTTCTCAAGTACTGGCAATATTGTCCACAAATGACTACAACTACCATGATGTTCTGCTTTTGTCTCTGCAAAACAATAGGGCAATGTGATGTTGCCCAACCTTCCTTTCCTTCCACATATGCACAAAAGACAAAGCTTTATCTCGTTGTCATTCACCATTTCATGTATGTTTAAAAATGTCATCTGGCGTGTTAATCCAGTATGTTGTCACCTTCTTGTAACTCCATTGAATAGATCTACTTGTTTGCAGAAATCATAGTCAGTACATTCATAGGCTTCCAATCATGTTCTGTGGCATTCAGAATATAAGTATTATTGATACACAATTTACTTTCCATTGTTACTATGATGACCAATGACATTTAATTCAATAAGTTGCTCCATGGTCTGTTTTGGAGGCTGCTAAGCCTTGAAGTGGCTCAGCTCACAAATCTCCTATCTACTGTGTTGAGTTGCATGTCTGGTACATGGAATGTACAATTCCTAAATAGAAATTTACATTTCAGGACATCTCTCCATCATTGTTACTGAAGTGTGCCTCTCTGTACATTAACCTGCATGTGTAAAAAGTGAAAAATCACACAAAGGTCTCACCATCCCATTAATCATTATTTTTCTTTTATTTAGATTGTGCCATCTGTAGCTGAAGACAGATTTGAGGGGTACAGATCTTTAATGTGTTTTTAGGTCTCGCCTGAGCCAGCGCGCATGCGCTGCTCTGCGAGGCATTTAGTAAGGGCTTTTCAACTCTGAACACACGCTCGTGCGTGTGCTTTTTTTTTTATTAACCCGCGATTGGCCTTTGCATGCGTCTTTCTAAGAAAGACAGCACGCAATTGGCCCAAGACGGGTGCATGTCCCGCCTTCTTTCTCCCCTGGCCTAGGGTGCTCGGGAGCGAGCATCAGCGCCATCTGTTTCCAATTATCGCGCCCGCTCTCGCGTTCGCGTTAATTGGAAACAGATGGAGCTCGTGCTGGCCCTGGTGCACTTTTTCTCCAAACGCGGCGCTTTCACTTTCGGCCGCGCTTGTTTTTAATTTCATCTGCCCTTGTTTCCCATGCCCTCGGAAGGTGCCTGGTTCTTCTTTCCCTCCCACACTTTCAAGGCGCTTCAGAGTCATTAATCAACATGCTGTAATCAGCATGGAAATAAACTGGAAGGTGACATGTAATCGCAAACAGAATTCGGGACCTGTGAAACAACCCGTACCTGTCAGCTTATCACAATTACACTTTTACGCGCCTATCTCTCTCTCGCGTCTTCAACACACTTTTAGGCACCACGCCCCAGGACAAGATGAAAGCAACTCACTAGTCGCTCGCACACGACACCAAAACTCTACCATTTATTGATTCACAAAAATAAATACAACACTCATCCAGTTATGCACTCCTCCCAGCATACTACCAGCCGATAATGCGCTCGGGACCCCACAATTGGGTATAAAGCGCTATGTAAATGCGATAATGCAATCCTATACATGCATGCTGCCCGTGTAACTGGTACATTAACTGTCTACTTACAGGGTCAGTCACGTGATGAAAAATGTACATTATTATGCAGAAAGGAATAATGACACAACTCATTTACTCAGAATAAAAAAATACAATTCGAAAAATCCTATTGGAATAGTTCTTGACTAGGAAATTTATCCTTTTTAAAGTGATCAGGTAAAGTGTTGCTAATATTTCCTCCCTCTTAAAAAGCCAACAAACAATGTCATTTCACACATGAATAAATAATTTCCAAACACTAGTGCTGCACAGTGCGGAGACAACATTACCTCACAGCCCGTGCCCCTGCATACATAGCACTCTAATCACTGTGTTCTCTAAGCCCCGTCGTGTCGTGCCTGCATGCTTACAGTGTCTCAAAGCGCTTTGAAACGGCAGCCAGGCAGCATACGAGCGCTACATCACAATTTTTAAACAAGCAAAATAGTTAAGGCACTCTTTGTTACTCCTGTTCTTTACAATGCTGCCCTTATGTGTTCGAAACCAGACCCCTAACCCCCAAACACACACATAGCGCCCAAAAATATTAAGTGGAGCTCAGAACACCAGTCCGGTAATAGGCTGGGGCCTGGGGGTGAGTTTGCATGAAAATCCATTTATTTCCCTGTGCGACTCGCTGCGCTTTGTTAGCGTTAATTGCGAAATTCTCTTTTCACAGAGCACTGTATAAACTGGATCGCTTCTGGGTGCTATATGTAAATATAATGCTGCGAAGGATGTCCCAATGAGAACACAGGAAATGAAATTGACGCAAAGCAATGGCAGATCACACGCTTTTCAGGTTGGGCAGGTCCAGCCCCCTTTAGATTCATTTCACGCTTTGCATCATGGTATTCGTAGTCTCTCAATTGTCATTCATTCATTCATTCTCAGCACTGTAATTCTTCACAAACATATGTTGATTTTTCTTTAATCTTTGTCAACAAAAGAAAAAGCATCTACTCACAGTGTAAACAATGACGTAGTTCAAAGGGCAAGGGACAGAATTGCCTCACCGGGTGCGCATGCACCCCCGCGCAGGAAGCAAGGCTTTGGCGGACCACGTTAATATGCTTGAAAGCGTGAGAGCTCACCCCGACAAATCAGCTTGTTCAACATTTACAAGTGCTCGCCCCCCGTTGAGGGATTCATTTCACCCAAGGCATTATGGGACTTGTAGTTTTTATATTTTCCGTTCATTCATGTTTTATCGCCATTGTAATTCACGACATGTACGTACTTTGCTTTCTTTTATGCTAATCAGATAAAAACCCACATTTCTGTGCAGTTAAATCATTTTGAAAGGCAAATGGAAGAGTCCCTTAAATGACCACGTTGATAAGAAGCCCCCTGCTGTCTCTTGTCATGAATATAATTTGAAAGATGCTTTTGCCGCCAATTTATCAATAACCCCCAAAATGAAGGAAACACGTTAAAGTGGCTTTTAAGTCATCTTTCCTTGTTTTAGTTCCACATTTCTTTTTACTTTTGCACTTTCTATTGCTACCGGTAACAATGATCGGGGAAGTGAACAAAATGCAGTCAGCGCTTCACACCACATAGGCGCTATGCTGAGCACAGAAGCAAACAAGCATTTGCAATGCAATAGGTCTCACATTTGCGAGAGTTTAAGCTATTGGCATTGTAAATAACAATGACTTTTATACCCCTGTCTGTGGTCCTTCTACAAAAGGACACAATACACCTTCTACAGCCACAGACAGGGTGGCCCTTCCACAACAGGAAACTGATGCGCTCACCCCATTCCCTGCACCTGTGCCCTCCCCCGTCCCTAGAGGGGACATTCATCCGGAACACCAGAAGAAGATGGCAAGACCTCCACCACCACCTCCAAGAGATGACAAAAATAATTTCTTCCAGTGTGTGTCAAAGTGAAACACTAGTGTTGTATTTATTGTGGAAAATCATCTTCTATGTCTTCTGTACACCATCACTATTGATATCTGTCATACACATTGATACTAAAACAAATAATAGATACCAACTTAGTAATTTGTTTTCCATTTTTAAAAAAGATGGAAAAGAAATAATGAAATCTGAATGTATTGGTGTCATGCATATCTAGGTAACAAGTTTGTGCCACAATCAAATATGCATTACACACAAACCATGCAGAAGCCAAACAGTCTGTGCCATTTAAAAGTTGATAGTCCAGAACCTTGACACAAAGGGAATATTACATGAAATCCAATATTAATAGGCTAACTATTATTGATGCATGAACTCAGCAGGAGCCATACAGCCTGCCCTCACAATAGATATCCTACCATCAAGTCTGGCTCCCCGCTTGATCCCCTCCCACCATCTAAACTTAGGGGCTCATTACGATGCCGGACGGAAGCCCATCCGTGCTGGTGGCGGAAATCGTTCATTTTCCCGCCCCAGGTGCGGTCATTGCGACCACCAAATTACAATGGTCCCACAGAGGCCATTTCCCATCCGCTGCGGTCTGTCAGGCTCCTCACGTTTTTTGTGTACGCAAGGGTGGCGGACGGAGCCAATAGAGCAGGACCGGCGTGCGGAAACACGTTCCGTCCGCCAAACAGATTACGATGTGGCAAACAGCCCTTCCCACTGCCGCGTGAAAACCACCACGTTGCGGATGGCGGAAACACAACAACGGAGAGGAAGAGCCGATACAGCACCCATCTAAACCACCGGAGCCGATATGCATCCAACGCTACAGGCCTTCCCGCTGCACTACCTGCTGCACCTCCCGCAGAAAAGACGCCGCCGCGCCCAACAGCAGAGGTACGTACCAAACATCTCCACGCATGCAGCCCCTGAACAACTACAACTCCCAGCAAGCGTAGAGGCACCACGATGAATGTGGCAACCTGCCAAATGCAAAGTGCGAGGCCCACCCCATCCCAATGAGTGACCCTCAGTGCCCCTGAAGGCAATTGGGGCCAATGCCGAGCCCCGCAGTAGCAGAGGTCGCACACCGCAACATCAAAATATGTACGCCGAAGGGCCCCATTGGCCGATGGCTCATTCGCATAGTGGTTGCCACACCACGGTGGCCGGGAAGCTGAGACCGCAACCCTGCATCATCCAATTGGGACCAATGCGTGTCCTCGCCGCGGATGCCAGCTACCGCGCATGCGAACACATACTGCATTTGCATTGGCACCATGCGAATTACATCACCCATCACAACTCATTTGCCTAAAGTGATTAGTGCACCCCATGTGTAATGTTGTGGGCCACGAGGCCCCCATGCATATAAAGTAACCACACAGACACCTACATGTATAGGAGAACTGTCCCAGGGCACGTGCATCCGGCCCTGTTTGTTGGCAGGGTCACATGTCCAGTGACGCCTGTGCTGGGTGTCTGTGGGGTGGTGGGTAAGCCAGCCCTCTGGGAGTGGCTGGTACATCAGAACAACTAGAACAGTGACCAGCTGGTCACTACACTGTGAAGGCATGAGAGAGTGTGTCCCTTGAGTCAAGTCTACACACACATGGCATGTCCAAGAAAAGGAGAGTGACAGTACATACATAGTCATACCCTGTGGCCAGCATGGACTGAAATGAGTCTAAAAGGACAAAGGTCTCTCGCACTGTACCAATGTTGTGTAATGAAACATGCAACCTGTGAACATCGCTTGTACATCCCTTGACAACTGACTGGCGTCCCTTGGCCAGGGGTCGACTTGTGAAGGGCCAGTGACGTAGGCATACAATCAGAGGTGTCCACTGTCTGCAAATCAGACATACTTATAACCCCTAGCACTCCCAACACACGTACTGGTGTTGCGTGCAGTGTGCACAGCTGCCATTGCCTGTCAATGTTCACACACACGTCATAGGAGTGCACATGTGGAACAAACAAACATAGCTCTGACTGACTTCATCGCTCATTGGCAGCCATGTGGACATGTATACACAATCCATGTGCATTTGTGCCTCATACAGGTGAACATTGCAATGTCTGTTATGCAAATTCCACACACACTCACGCAGGACTGACCCCATAATGTCCACATGTGTCTGTTCACCGTGCTGAACAACCATGTAGCGTTGTCCAGATGACACTCACTGCCCTCATCCCGTAATGGTGTTGCGTAGTGTGGGACTGAAGCTTGCGCTCGTGCAGTGACAGCAGCAACATGCAACTCAGCACTGATGCTGTGAAACACCAGTGCCGTGCCATCTGACCACGGGACAGCTCATCCATGATGTAGCAGTGTACTACATGCCATACACATTGACTTCTTTGGATGTCGTAGTGTCAGTATGTCGAGTGAGTGAAGAAAAACAACGTCTGAATGCAGGTCACTTGTGCATTCCACGTGACCATGAGGCCTGTCAATGTTGTGGTTGTGTGAGTCTCTGGGTAAGCTGTGCACCACATTTCATCTAGAACTCAGCCCATGCCTGTGTACCCTGACACGTAGGAGGAGACCACCCATCTTTCACCCTGTCCCCGACCTGACGACGATGGAGGACATCGAAATCATCCGGGGATTCTGTTTGGATCGCCGCACACTACGAAACCCATGTGCCCAGTTGGAGCCCCATTTGAAGGCCAAAAGAAAATATCCGGCTGCATTGTCTGCTACAGTGAAGGGTATGGCTGCACTGCATTTCTCCGGTACTGGGTCTTTCCAGTACACTGTGGCCAGCGCCGAGGGGATGTCACAGCCCATGTTCAGCATGGTGTTGCGTGACAACCTGTCAGCATTGATGCCTTACAAGGACAGACCTGTCCACTTCCCGAGGAGGGATGAATTGGCAGCTGTGAAGGGGGAGTTCTATGACCTGGGAGGCATTCCAAATGTTGTGTGAGCCATTGATGGTACCCACATTGCCCTCGTTCCACCACAGGTAAGCGAACACATTTATAGGAACCGCAAACACTACCACTCCATCAACGTACAAGTGGTATGCCAAGCGGATCAGATCATCCCACACGTGTGTGCAAGGTATCCTGGTTCAGCACATGACTCCTACATCTTGCGAAACAGCACCATACATCATTTGATGGCCAATCTGCACCTCGAGCGGGCCTGCCTTGTTGGTAAGTGGGCTGTGTCAATGACTGAGATGTATGTGTGACATGCTGCTCTCCCCACACATTCAGATCACACTGTTTGCCTGTCTGTCTCACAACTAGGTGAATCTGGGCATCCCAATCGTCCGTAGTTGCTGTCCTTACTGCGGAATCCAACAACGCCGGGGGAAGTCCAATAAAATGATGCACATGAGAGGACACGTAGTGTGTTGGTGCACACTTCTGGACTACTGAAGTCAAGATTTAGGTGCCTGGACCAGACTGGTGGTGCACCTAAGTACTCACCACAGAGGGTATGCCAGATGTTAGTCGCCTGCTGCATGCTACACAACCTGGCCATGTGCAGAAGAATCCCCCTGATTGTGGCTGACGATGAACAGCAGCAGCCCCCCGCACCCAACCCACACATGCCCAGTGACGATGACAGTGGTGAGGAAGAAGGCCTTGACCAGCGACAACAGCTCATCGTCAACTAGTTCTGTTGAGTGTAAGTGAACAATGAGCGACTATGACTGTGTCTGCGTGCCTTGCTATTGTCGAACAAACTTTGAGATCTGTTACTGGCATTTTGTACACATACAGGACAATGCACGGGATTGGAGAACTTGGGCAGGCAGGGACTGAGCACCCTGAAACACCCATTAGCACCGGACCCAATTGCTATAGTGCCTCACTAGCTCTCCCACTCACTCAGAGGTTTGCAAGCGCGTGTACACAAGTCGATAAGTTGCAGACAAGACACACTTTAAAATGTGCTTTATTTACTACAGTCATAAGACAGGCAACATATGTGCCACAAGAAGTTGAGAATGCATGAGTACATATACAGTTTCCCTAGTGACACATCCATAACACATGAAGCAAGATGTCATATCAATAATCCCTCTGGACGAAGACCCACAAGCATATCCCCCCAACCCTTGCTGGGAGGAGTCGAATGAGATGTCCCGGGTCTAAGGGCTTTGCCAGCAGACCCATTGCTCAACCAGTACATGGAGAAATGTACATCCCATGTGCTGTATTGCTCACATCACTGGATGGATCACTCTCAAAGTGTGGGGCAACTAGCCCGCCTCCCCCTGACATCTAAAAGGCACCTGTGTCCTCTAGCAGCAGTGACACCTTGTTGAGTGGGGGTGCTAGGGCCTGACCAGAACAGAATAACAACAGACAATCCCCTCTGACCACGGACAGAATGTACAGGCAGTGCTCCTGGACCGCGCCAAGAACAAGCTCTGCAGACACTTCTCATGTGACAGACAAATACTATTGTACTTGCAAAACGACTACGCCTTGTGAATTTCGTGCGCTACAGCTGCATGATGGAAGCCGGGCTCATGCCAGTCGACAATGTCCATGACGGTCAGATGACAGCCTCCCCGTTGCTCAGGTCTGTGGTACCAAGCGAAACAGACCGCAGAGGTCAGCAGAGTCAAAGCAAATGCTGATAGGGCAAAGGTCAGAGAGCTGAATGACAATTCCTGTTAGTAGGCGTGAAAAAGTTAAAAGGACATTGAATTAGTCACCAACAGTTCCTGTTGCTGTTAAGTAGTTACGAATCCAAGAAGGCACAGGTAGCCTCGAAGGCAATCAGTTCCAAAAGACGATCCAATTCATCTCCAGCAAAAAGGACCGCCATCCAATCCAGCAGTATGAAGGAACAGTTGTGCTCCACGCACCACGAGGATGAAAGGAGCATCCCATGGCACCCGGGGAGAGGTTCGATGTAGGCATGGCACAGGTGCCTTTGCGCAAACGCACAGGCGCAGCTGTCAGCATGTCTGACACATTGGAAGGCATCCCACAAACGTGTATCACCGGAGCAGTACTGATCATGGACCAACAAAGGACTCACCCACAGCTCATGATCCAGGGCAGCAAGGGATGTGTTGGAAAGGCAGACATCCAGGGACCACTGAAAGGGGCATCTTCGGCAGTAGAACACAGGCTGCACGCAGGTGAAATAGGCATAGCGGAAGATTAGCCTACAACTGATGCGTAGCACAGCTAATGGGACACATCCAAAGAGGAGCTGCATGCGGTCACGGTACAGTTGCAACTGACCGGGGTTCGACTGGACCACAGGACGGGCAGACATGGCGTGAGAGCACTCTTAGAACCAGCGCTCAGCTGTACAGCCATGAGTAGTGATATCAAACTGCTAAATGCAGTCTGGAAATTGGAGGGATGAAACCTTGTGGAACTCCAGAAATCGCATGAAACGAAGGGACAAGGCCAGAGCCCACATGTTTAAAAAAAATGTGCAACGGCCTTCAGTATCAGAGGCTTTCGATGATTCTCGTGTCAGTTCCCCGGAAAAAAGTGGGAGTGCAGTGTTCAGCAGTGACTGAATCGCGCGGGACGGTCAGGGCACCTGGAATCCGAAGGTCTCCGGGCTGATGTGGGAGTGACTACTTGTCTGAACAGAGGCCCATTGTGCCTGCACACTTCTTGAAGTATGCTTTCGCTGTGGGAATGTGAGGCCACAAATGACTATCCACAATCACATATGGGGGAGTTAGGGGAACATTGCTACAGCAAGGAACACGTTGGGCAACAGTTCCTATATACGCGATGCCTGCCCTGTGACCGCAGCAGTTGTGCTCATTCAGGAGAAGATAACTTCGTTTGTAAAACAGATTTAGCGTGGGTATGTTGTCAGGGTTCATTGTTCTGCGCTGTGTGATCTGTGACAACTTCCGTCATGTCCATGATGATGTTATTAGGGGGATGGGAGCACACTGCTTCACCTCCCAGCACAGTTCACCCCTTGGCATTCTGGTAAATGCAGTTCAGTCATGATGCTTACTTGTCATGTGACTGAGGTGTTTCACCTGAGTTGGGCAGGGAGAGGTACAGAGACCCGAGTAGAATCTGGCTGCTTCCTCAGCAGACACGATCGCAACGTATCTTACCCCTACTGATGTGGGAGGATAACGCGACACACATGTGTCTAGAGATTCACAGCACTGACCTGCACCAACCTAGGTGACACATGACAACAGTGACAGAAGTAAGCTTTTCAACTGGACTGCATTCACCAGGATGCTAAGGGCAAAAGTGTGTTGGGAGGTGCAGTCGTGTGCTCCAATCCCCTTGCTGTCCATGTTGATGGTGCTTGCCGGTGTTGTCTGTAATGCATATTGTACAGTGTTGCCTCGTGGTGTTCTTTTGCGGTTATTGCATAATGTGGCAACGCACTGTTGTTTCCTTGTGTCTTTCCAGGTACCTCCACTCTCTCAATGGATTTTCGCTTTTACATATTCGGATACATTGCAATGTGAGTCAACATGCCACTTACTGTGATAGGAATGCTTTTGACACGAAGGCATACTGTTGTGATTTGTGTTTATGTTGCGATGTGTGACAGGTGAGGGGTGGAGTAGAAGGTGATGGTACACGGGTAGTTAGGGGAGGACACACAATGGTAGTGTTCCAAAGTCCAAGCGGACACTCCCATCCTTGTGGCAATGTGGTTTGGTATTTACGACAGTCAGTGCTCGGTGTTACAGTGGTGACATCAGCGGTTGCTCCAAGAACTGGTACGGCACGGTGCTGTGCCACGTGATCCTGACAGGGTCTTTTTCGGACGCCCCCTCTGCCGTTTGGCCAGGGGGGAACCTGCTGCATGCTCAGAGGTGTCTGAAGATTCGCTGTGGTGTGACTCACCCCTCCCTGTAGCCGCTGCTTGACCCGGCCCTTGAGGTCGCACCACCTCTTCCTGAGGTCACGCACAGTGCGTAGGGTGGTCCCTGTGGCATTGACTTTGCTGTGGGTCCTTGCACACATCTGAGTCTTGCGCGCAAGTAGGGTGTGTTGGACCAGGTGCCCAGACAAATGTGGTTCTACCCTGATTGTCTCATCTACCGTCACTCTCAACTCTGAGTCGGTGGATTTGAGCATTGTCTTGGGGGGCATGGTGCAATTGAATGAGGGGTGCAGGGTGCAAGGTAGTGGTGGAGATATGTGAAGTGTGTGAGGTGTGTCCTGTCTCTCTGTCTCGGCTTGTGGTGTGCAAAGGATGCTGGTCCAGGAAGGGGTTGGTTTCATACTGTGGTATGTGGATGTGTCAACATGAGTGGTGACCTCCAGATGTCTCTTCCATGCTGCGCATGGCTTTCCTTACCAGGAGCAAGTTGGGGTGTATCATTGTGGCGTGTGTGTTGGGATTGAGGGCAGCAGGGAGTACAGGCACACTTCGGGCATTGTTGTGGAGTTGGTTCCGTCCGCCATTCATTTGGCCTATGTGCGTGCACGACGGTCGGACGCAGTGCTCGGTCGGCCAGCTCCGCATTCTCATCGTAATTAGCCGTGCGGTCATGCTGCGGCAGGAGCGGCCTTTTCAAGCCGTTGACCAGCTTTCCCCATCCGCTCGATCAGATTTGCATCTTTTCCGACCGTAATTTGGCCGATGGAAATGCCGCGGGTCATGCGGGAGGTATTTTTACGACACCATGGAGGACGGAAGGCTCTTCCGTCCGGCATCGTAATGAGCCCCTTAGATTGTTAGATGAGGCTGACCTCACAGTAGTTCTGGATATCCTTAATTCTTCCCTGATCACGGGTGAGGGACCTCAGAATTGGAAGCGTGCCTTGTTACTACCTCTGCTCAAGAAGAATGACCTTGACCCTCAATGCTGGTCAAACTTTAGGCCAATTTCGCTTCTCTCTATTTTCTCCAAAATTCTGAAAAAACGTGTTAACACTCACCTCTCTTCTTTTGTCACTGCTCAAACCTTGCTGCATCCATCCCAGTCTGGGTTTAGGGCTGGCCACAGCACCGAATCCGCCCTCCTTGGAGTCACATAACTCCTGAGGCAAGAACTCGATTCTGGTGGGACCGCTGCCCTTATCCTCTTGGATTTAAGTGCAGCTTTCGATACGGTCTCTCACTCCATTCTTCTGGATAGATTGGAGGCTTCAGGTATTGCTGGAATTGCCTTGAAGTGGCTATATTCTTTTCTGAAAGATCGAACATTTCAGGTCTCATCAGCAAACAATACCTCTACGACCTTAACACTGACCTCGGGGTCCCACAAGGATCTATACTGAGCCCTCTGCTTTTTAACATTTAACTTCGCCCCTTGATGGAAGTGATTGAAGAGTCTGGTCTCACTGTATTTTCATATGCGGATGACTCTCAGATTATTTTCTCACTATCTGATGCTCAAAATAAAGATCCTTCCCCTCTCAGGCATGGCCTGTCCAATGTCGCCTTCTGGATGAACAGAAATGCCCTAAAACTCAATGGCAATAAAACCGAAGTCCTGATTCTGGGAAATAACCCCAAACTTTGGGGAGTTAACCACTGGCCCGCCATACTGGGGACTTTACCTGCGCCGGTTGATAAGGTTAAGAATCTCGGTTTCATCATTGATAAGAATCTCTCCCTTAAGCCGCAGGTCTCCAAGCTTACAGCCTCTTGCTTTTCCATTCTGAAATGGCTTAAGAAAATCCTTTGGTTGATTCCTCTAAGTACCCAGAGAACAGTGTTACAGGCCTTAGTAACGTCCAGATTGGACTATGGGAATGTACTGTATCTAGGCGCTGATAAAGCCTTGATTCATCGCTTGCAGATCATCCAGAACGCAGCCGCCCGCCTTCTTTTCCAGCTGCCGAGATATGTTTCTGTCTCTCCCTTACTCCACAAATTACATTGGCTGAAGGTCGACAAATAGATTAAATTCAAGGCCTTATGTTACATGTTTCGAACTAGACATGGTCTTGCCCCTTCTTATATCCAAGATCTGGTATCTCCATATGTCCCTTCCTGATCGCTGAGATCAGCTAACCTTGCACTGTTTACCATGCCTAGGTTTCGTAGAGCTCGTATTAAGGGGCACTCCTTCTCCTTTTTAGGACCAAAACTCTGGAATTCTCTTCCGGTAGCTCTCAGGAACTGTAATTCATTGCTTATTTTCCGTAAGAACCTAAAAAACATGCTCTCCAACTGCCCTGACTGAGCCCTTTTTCACCTGGTTAGGTTGCTATGGCTCTTTCTTAATTTTGTATCTCTGCCATTGTCTGCCTCTAGCGCTGGGAGACCCTTTTGGGTAGCTGTGTGCTCTATAAGCTTCTTAAATAAATAAAATAAAATATCCTACATCAATAACACCAGTAGTCTACATTATGACAGTAACAAATTCTGAGGCCACATTACCATTTCATGACACTGTGGTAGTATCTTGTGCAATGTCACAACTACCATTTAGTGGTGTGCTAAAAAAGCTCTTTCAACTATGAGGAGACACATCAACAGCTTCCTATACTGAACACAAATTGAAGACTTAGCCACTGTGAAGGGAGGCCAGCATGCTATGGCCTGACATACACATGTGGTTACATCGAGTTAGGCAGCACATGTTGCCTTGGTGGCAACATCCCACAAAAAATAGGTCTGTTACAATCTCAAGAACTTCCATTCAATCACAGTGCAAGTTGTCCCTGTACAAGATCTGTCCATCCGAAGGGGGTGTCTGTCCCAGGATCAACCCATGTTCCCTTTGCACTTTCCAACAGCAATACATCACTGAAATTGTCACAACTTTGAAATAGCCAATTGAAGATGACATGGTGAAGGACACCAAAACAGAATAACAAGGGGAAATTAATGATTTAACATATACAATCTGACTCAAATGACAAGTTAGGAGGACACATATACTTAGCACAAGCAAAGTTAATCTATGTCAAGACACAGTAGTCAATATAGGTAAACTCTGACCCACAAACATCTTTGCCTTGGACTTTCCTAAACTGACCATTTCTACCAAATCACCATCACATACTGATATGTTCCCTATGTCACAAGTTGTTCTGACATTGGATGTCACAATATGTAAGGGTACACTTAGGGGCCGATTCCGATTCGGGCCGGAAAACGTATCGACCGACTCGGAGCCGGAATTAATACCGACCGACACGTACAGGCCGACCCGCAAAGTACGATGAGAAGCGTGCAAAATCCGACCGACTCGTACGGAACACAAGCCAAACGACCGAGCCGCGCGGAAAACAGCCATCCGGCCGGAAAACCACGCGAATCGAACCGACCGACACGCACCAGGAATGAACCCGAACGAAACGTACCCGCAAAGCCCGACCCGCGCAGTATGATGCAACGCGTGGAAAACACGACCGAGTCGCACGGGGCCCAAGCCGTACGACCGACACGCATACAAAACTGCGAGCAGAAGCAACCCAATACACCGCGACCGACGCGTACGCAGCATAGAAAACAGCACAAACACAGCGTGAACGACTCGGAGAAGCTCGTACGAGACAACTGCAGGGTCCGACTCGGTCACAAGAACGTCTCCTACATGCACAAAAAGTACAAAGGGAAAAACACACAAAAAAAGACCAAACAAGCAATTACAAAGCCAATAAATACTGGGGGGGGGGACAGGGAACAAAGACACACCCACAACTCCACCCATATAAAGGACACAAATCCCTACCATGATCCTTTGCAAATTCTAATGACCTGCCAGCACACAACAGACAGCAACCACCCACCCACAGCTCATCCATCACACAAGCCACACACCATCAGCACCTCAACAAATAGCACCCTCACATACACCCAGCTAAACACACACTCACACACCCTCACCTGCACACCAACACACACATCACTCACCATCACCACCCATCACCATGCCCCCAAAGAAGAATCATAAGTTCCTAGATAGTGCATTGGAAGTCCTGGTAGATGAGATCCTCAGGGTAGAGCCACAGCTGTTTGGTACACTGGTCCAACAGACACCCATGTCGCAGAAAACCAAGATGTGGGAGAGGATCGTCGACAGGGTGAACGCACAATCACCATGTTTGCG